>LR738712.1:378886189-378898328 GCA_902687465.1 Secale cereale
ATGCGAAATCCACCCATCATCTCCAATTTGAATAGTTTTGTCCATGCACTACAAAAAAAGACACATCCGTGACATTTTGGGTTGAACAAATTTTTTTCCTGTCATTCTTATGACACTTTTATGACGCAATTGTCACAAAACACGATATCATCATAAATGCGATGGGCTCAAAAATCATGACAAAAAATGGGCTTTTCGTCCTGGGCGGGCCGGAGACGCAGCGGCATGACATTCTTTGGGTCGTCCATGACGGAAAAAATCATGGTAGAAGCAAGGGTGATGAAAATATCTAGGAGTTCTCGGTTACGGTGGGTGGTCAGGGCCGAGTGATGAACTGTGGTTTGCGCGTTCTCTTGTCTACGCACGTGTGTGCAAGGCGTTGGCTAACCGAACCCGAGCGATCACACGTGTCGGGTTCTGGGTACCAGGGTACCCAGACTTGCCTGCTTGCGGCCCATGACGTGGCTCCTTCACCGGCCTAGTATGGCCCATCTTCAGCATCGACACTCAAGACCTTCACGAGGGGCCAAGCCTCGCGAGGTGGACGACACCAAGACCTCGAGAAGGAGCAGTCTCAATAGGCTGGCTCCTGAGGAGCGGAGATCTCTATGCAAACCCCACCTCGCGAGGTTCAGATGAAGCAAGCCATGACGACCAAGGCCAGGCAGGCGCCAATAGACGCATGACACTAGGTTTCCTCTTTGGTGCTAAAGAGGCAAGCGTAGGCGCGGAGTCCCGAGGAATCAGCCAAAGGTTTCCATTTCCATACAACAAGACCAGGATCGCCAGGACGGCAGGACGGAGGTCATCACCGAGCCCACCATGGCGTCAGGACCAGAAGCTTTGTAGGTGAAGACCACCATTCATCGGGATAAGATGTACTAGTTGCCTCCCTTCAAATTTGACTGTTGTTGGATCCCTTCCCGCCTACATTTTGGGGGAAGAGGACCGAGGCCTTTATAAATATAGCTTAGCCACCACCATAGAAGGGGATGGATGAATCAGATCATTTAGCAGCCTCACACCCAAGAACACACCTCCTGAGGTTGTTCCACCAATGTACTAGTTCTTCCTGAGCCCTGCTTGAAGCAATCCACCACATTGCAGGAGTAGGGCCACTCACCGCAAGATGGCCTGAACCTGGGTAAACTACCCTGTGCCATGTACTTCTTATTCATCGAGCTAGTGCGTAGAGACGGCGAGTAGGCAGATAGGGTAAGTTGAGATCTTCGCACGCATCAAGTGTTTGAAACTTACAAGGGATTTGCGGAGCCCTGAATCCGACAACACGTTACTGAACCCGAGTGATAGATCCCTTGGCTGTTTACTGAACCAGTGTGATTCATTCGCTTCTGACTAAACCCGAGCGATTCCTTCATTGTTGCTGCTAACTGAACCAAGCGATCGATCACTGCCACTGCTTATTGAAGCCAATTGAGCCCCCATGCGATATGTAGCCATCCGGTGTTGGGTTACCTCTCGATGAATGGTGAGCGTTGCTACCCTGCGCGCGGTATATATAACGAGTCAAGACATGGTGGGTCGAGCCGGTTGGTTGGCTCTGGATGAACAGTACCCGGAGTAGGTTGGATGAACAGGACCCCGTGGTAGTAGGCCATTGCCACTGGCTAAATAGGATCCCGAGGAGGCCACCGCACCCCAGCCGGTTGGGGGTGGATGAACAGGACCCCGTGGAGGCTCTATGAACAGTAGCCGGTGGAGGCTGGATGAACAGTAGCCTGTGGATGAACAAAAGCTGGTGGAGGCTGGACGAGGTCGACTGTGGATGAACAGTAGCCCGTGGAGGCTCGAGCTAGGCAGTAGACGGTGGTTGAGCAAGACCCCTTTTCGGCCTTAGGTGCTCGAACAAAAGTCCATTTCCTCCATTTTGTGGTATGCCACACCCCTCCCAATCAACAGGACCCCATTTCGACCATAGGCACTCGAACAAAAGTCTGTTTCCTCTGCTTTGCGGTATGCAAGACCCTTCTCGATAAATAGGACCCCGTTTCGACCGTACGTGGTCGAACAGAAGGCTTATTTCCTCTTTTCCGCGGTACGCCAGACCTCGTTTCGTCTGTTCTGTCCAAGCCAGTTGGCACCCGATGAACACGACGTATTTCGTTGCCGCCCGACGAACACGATGCATTTCATTGCCTCCCGATGAACATGACACAATTTCTCTATTCCTACCCAGCCGGTCGACTTTTGATGAACAGGATGTCGTTGCCACCGTCCGTTGCATCTCCATGTACATGATCCCTGGTCATACGCATGCACGAGTACTCGTTCGAGACACTGCCGGTATGTACGTACGTGGCCGTATTTTTGGGCATATGGCTGTATGTACGTGTACACGATTTTGAATGGACTGCCTGAACTGCTACCGCTCCTTACTCGGTCACAGTTCATCGTGGTAGACAGACCGATCGACCGGTATGTACATAGACAAAGCTACGTATGCTTCGACCGGGTGGGTCCCAACTGTCTGGGAGGATAAGGACGCACTTCCTAGTGTGCAAAGATGTAGCTGGGGGGTCCTAGCTGTCAGAGGGGAATGTATTTCGCAAAACACCATGGTCCGTCCGATGGGTCCCAGCTGTCAGGTGGAGGTATCATTATTTTGCGTGTAATAAGGAGGCACTTCCTTACCGTGGCCGTGGACCCAGCTATCAGGCTCTCCACGTACAATCCTCTTTGGATGGAAGTCGTTCCTTGACCACGTTGACCACGCCGTGTCGGGAGCACCAAGGAGGGGATGGTGGAGAGGCCTAGGAAGGGAATGACGAGGAGCCGGGGAAGACTTGGCAGTTGTTTCCCACACAGAGGGGTGTACGAGGGTTTACTACTTCGGCTGTAGTCTGAGGCTACCATCGCTAGAGAATAACAGGAGGTCTCTTTGAGTAAAGGGATGGCTAGGCCATCGATTGTAGTAGGGTGGCGCGGTGAGGCCTACGCGGCAGCACAACTGGCCACGAGACGCAGGAGCAAGCGGCAAGGTGGGCGATGGTTTGGGCAGCTGGAGCAAGAAGACCAGAGGCTGAAGAAGCATGACGGGCGTTGGATGGACATCATACAGTCGTTTCAACTAGAATCATTTACATTGACTAAGTTGACAAATCCAGCGTCCCCGACAACTTAGTAGGCCCACATGTCAGCCTCCAAATATGGTGGGTTCCAGCTAGCAGGGGGAGTATTCTTTTTTGTGTGCGTAATAAGGAGGCACTTGCTTGCGTGCGAAGATATAGCTGCTGGGTCCGAGTTGTCAGCATGAAAAACATTGTTTTTGCAAAATACAAAGGCCCTTCCGGTGGGACCTCGCTGTCAGGTGGACGAATCATTAATTTGCGTGTAATAAGGAGGCACTTACTTGCGTATGGCCGTGGACCCAGCTGTCAGCCTCTCCACGTATAGTCCTTTTCCGATGGATGTCATTCGTTGACCATGTTCAATATGCCGCGCCGATAGCACCAGAGAGATGGACGATGGCGAGGCCTAGCAAGGGAGCAACCCGAAGCAAGGGAAGAATCGGCAGTGGTTGCCCACGCGGTGGCGAGTACGAGGGTTTACAGGTTCGGCTGTCATCACCAGAAAATAATAGGTAGAGGAATGGCCTAGCCAGCAATGGAGTATGGTGGACTGATCGGGCCTGTGTGGCAGCACAGCTGACCACGGGAGGAGGGAGCAGGCAGTCCCACCTGCGCTGGTTTGGGCGACTGGAGCAAGAAGATAAAATATTGAAGAGGCAACATCCAATGGTCACTACTGCTAAAATCGTTTGTGGACTAAGTTGACAAAGCCTTTCATACACATCAACCTAGTAGACCCACAAGTCAGCCTCAAAATCTATCCTAAACAGCATACAACCCGAAATTTCTAGCCAGATTCAAATTAGCTAAAGAACAAAACATATCTTAATTTAAATCCAACGAAATTTTACCCACACAAAAACAATGAAATTTAAAATATCGAAATCCGAAAGAAAAAAGTATTTTGGAACCAATTGTCTATTTGTTGTATTTTTTTCATTTTACAGCCCATTTCTTATTACTTATTATTGCCCATTTCTTATTACTTATAGCACATTTTCTGGGCAAGCCCGTATGCATCGCTCCTCGTCTTGAAATATTTCGGGCCCAGCATGGCATAGAAAAGCAAGTAGGTCTATGTTGGTTATTCTGCAAAAAACAAAATAGCTGGGCTAGCCATTTTCAGAAAGGAAGAAAAAATGCTCTGGTCATGTGGTAAACATATGAAATAAAAGCCTAGGCTAGACGGGCCACAGCTCCGGCACAACCCATTTGATACCCTTCTCTATCCCGAAAACAAAAACAAAACCAAAGAATATGCTTGCTGCTGGGTCCCGGGTGTCAGTCGCTCCTTGTGCAATTATCTAGCTTCTTGACTACGTTGACAGTGGCGTGTGACCGAGATGTCAAGAAACCATCAGGAAGAACCCTTTTATTTCTTGTAACAAAGGAGGCACTTGCTTGCCTACTGCCATGATCCTGGTGGGTGCCTATTGTCATCCTCACCATGTACATTCATCTCCTTATTCTTCTCGGTTGTTGACCATGTTGATAACACCGGAGGGCGGCGCCGTGGCAAGCGAAACAAGGCGGAGGACGTTGGTGAGGCCTCTGATGGGAAATAACATGAGTAGGGGAAGATGAGAAGAGTTTTAGGGTGTGATGTGGCCACGATGCGTGCGCAGCAGTACAACCAGCTGTGGTAGGCGAGAGCAGGCGGTCTCGCCGCTGCTGGTTTGGCTTTGGCGGCTGGAGGAAGAAGAGACTGATGAAACACGACAACGTTTAATGTCAATTCAACGGTCAAGGTTGGCACAATCGTTTGTTGACTATGTCGACACCACATAGCATACTTTTTTATAGGAAGAAAAGAAAAATTGGGCTCGTTCGCCAGACAACATTCCCTACATTGTGACTGTTTGATCTGGCGTCGCAACTAAAACTGCCAGGAAAATGCGTTCGTCTGCCGTCCTCCTCCCACAGAACATTCACCACATAAGTGACTAGCACCCTTGGTTTTCAACAGAGAGGTCTTGGGTTCGAGTTCCAGGAACCCTCAATTTTCTCCTCCTTCCTTCCTTGCAAAAAAAAATCAAAGATTTGAGAAGGCGTACATAACAAGCTAGTGTAACATTAAAGAGATGTTGCTGGGTTGTAGAAAAAGGTGAGATGTGCTCGTGTAGCTGGTTCAAATCCAAACCTAGATATGACTATATATGGTGCTATGCTACTCTGCAAGTAATGAAACTGACATATCCAACGTTCGGTTCTCCTCTTCTCTACTTACTCTACCTAGCATCAAAAGCTCTGGCCAAAGCAACCATGTCCGCTGGCGGCTTGTCCACCTGCTCTTCAGCATTAAGAAACCAAATATGCACCAAGTCTCCACCAGCACCATCACATGTGGGTCTCATCACACCCCTGCCGATTGCTCATCCCAACCCACTGCCATTGGTGTGGTGCCACTGCAGCAAATCACGCAGAGTCATATGTCGCGTCTCAACAATAATCCTCAACCCTGACGGACTCTTCTACAAATGCCTGAATCATTGGGTAATAATATGTTTAAGTGTTACTCCGCTGCTTTCAGTTGCTTATTTTTTTAATAGTTTGGTTGATGATCTTCCAATTTGATTCATGCAGAAAAGGGAAGATTCGTGTGATTTATATTTCTGGGAAGTTGTTGATGTGTTGGGAATGGAACTATGCTGATTATTTGGTTAGTCGAGGAATCCCAATACCAGCAGCTTTGGGTGTTGGACAAGTAACTGAAGGAACAATAGAAGAGGAAGATGCAGAGCAAAACATTAAAGATGCAGTTTGTCAGTGCAACAAACCATGGGTCTGTTGCCTTGACTATGCACAGGCACGGGAGCAAGATTGAAGCACCAACCCAAGTCAGGGTACAAGAAATGAAGCAGGTTAAAGGAACCAATACCAAGCCAGACAAGCAAGATATTTCCAAGAGAAAGGCCTCCCTTGCCAGCCAGGCGAGCCCAGCAAGGGGCGAGGCCACCCCAAGAAGAAGACAACCAAGGCGTCCCGGTAGAGCCTGCTGGGACTCACCGAGGCTAAACCACCTCACCAACCACTCATCCATGACTCACGTCGTAGATCAGTGTGGTGACAAGCCGCAAAGTGATTAAGTGGCAGCTATTCACCACATGGCAACCTCTCCCTATAGGAAAAACTCATAGATGACACCCGTCCTGCAACATGTCAAGCAAGCAGGCGCAGAGCTGGCAAGATAGCCCGGCAATCTTTGTTGGGCAACCAGTGATGTGATAATAAGCGGTGCCTTTAATGCGCACTATCAGCCCGCAGAGTTAAGTATGACAGCTCTGTTTCTATCTTACCAGTGCATCATGACTACTTTGCCATTGTGGTAACCCCTTGATCTATAAAAGGGGGCCCATGGCAACCGTCGAGAGGGTTAAAATATTAGGTAACTCACACCCTCATACGCGCGTAGTCGCTGTCACCCTGATGCAAATCTTGCCGGGCAAGTGTACTACGTTCCACCACCTCATTTACACCATCAATCCACCAAAGCAGGAGTAGGGCCTTTCGCCACCATGGGGGCCCGAACCTGGGTCAAACTGCCAGTGTGATCTCTATCGTGTTGCCCCACGCTTGTCTGCTCTTTGTGCAACATGACGTCCCCCTATCGAACCACCAAGGGGCCTCCTGGTCCCATAGGTGGCCGTTGATTTCCTATGACATCTTGGCGTGCTAGGTAGGGGGCTCGCTTGAGGGAACCTGAAGGTGTGTGTAGCGCGTCATCTTCATCGCCATCTTAATCTTCGACGACGCCATCCACCATGGCCACCAAGAAGAAACCCGCTTCTTTGGCGCATCCATCCACCTAGAATACTAAGCCGCCCACGGCCTCTAACACTGCAGGAGGTGCGGAGGCACGCGAGGATGCGGACGCTGTTGGGGATGTGGTCGGAGCAGGCAGGACCATCACGATTTCCCCCGCAGCCGACACGGGAGCAGGAGGCACCGGAGGAGTGCAACAACGACGCTCGGACCAGGGCGAATCGCCGCCCTCCGACCGTTCCCACCACAGGCACGGTCGAAGCGCGTGTGCCTCCCCCGGGATGGGTCGACCAAGCCACTACGCTCGACGGAGCCGCTGGCCCTCGCGCGCCTTCGCCGCACCACCCTGCCATTCAGGTGGTCACCCCGCAGTAGCGGGGGCGCAGGGCTGCCACCGCAGGCACCGCCATGAGCCGAGTGACACTTTGGTCGACTTCATTTGTTACATATGCCAAGTAAAGCTTCGGAGGCCATGGCGTGGGTTCAGCTACTGCTGAGGTTTCCGCCAGCGGCCGAGCAGATGGACGAATGGCGTGCCATTCAAAGTTTGCTCGGTTTCGCCAAAGCTGGGGGCTCATGGCGAGCTGGCCCACCGCGGCCACCCCAAGCGACAGCAACGGCTCGCACTGCTTGCCATACGGAGGGAACCGTCCCAATAGTGCAGTCCCTGCCACGGCATCCAGCGCGAGCGCAATAGCATCAAGACCCCAACGACATCTCGATGGCCTCTTCTGACCCTCGAGCGCGTCCAGGACAACGTTGAGCCCCGGTGGATAGGCGGAGAGGACACGCGCGTATTGTTTTTGACCATTGCCACAATGACCTCCACCATACCGACGGGTGGGACGGCCCTAATGTCGACGAGCCCGCGCTCGGCATTGGCGGGTGCCTACCTTGCGAGGTTGGCTGCCCTACCTTCACTCATGAGCTGCGGCAAGTCTATTGGCCGTCCGCACGCAAGTTCAAGCTAGAGATACCTGAGAAGTACGATGGGAGGCTGACCCAGTAGAATTCCTGAGCATCTACACCATCGCCATTCAGGCTATTAGGGGAAGAGACAAGAAGGTGTTCGCCAACTACTTCCCTTTGGCCCTCAAGTGCAGTGTGAGGTCTTGGTTGATGCACCTGCCAGAGAACTCGAGCTCATCGTGGGCTGACATGTGCCACAAATTCATTGGTGCCTTCACGGAGAGCCACCTAGAACCCCGCAGGCCCAAGTCCAAGTTCTCCAACAGAAGGAAAGAGAAACTATCCTCAGTAGAAGAGCAAGCAGCGCAGCAAGAAGCGGAGGGATAAGACAGTGATGACTGTCGAAGGATCGGGTACACCTAGTACCGGCAAGAAGGCCAAAACTGAGGCCCCTGGCAAGGAAGCTGCTTGTGCACTGATTGCCGGGAAGCCGCTGCTGCCGAGAAAGCCGGGAAAGGTGATGGGCCGTATTGCAAGATTCATTGGACCAAGGGCCACGACCTTCAAGAATGCCATCAAGTTGAGCAGCTTGTCAAGAGACAGAGAGCGGAGTATGAGAATCATGATAAGGAAAAGGGTCAGAATGTTATTGGTGGTAAGGGCCAAGGTGGTGAAGTAAATCGCCCCGGCAACCCCCTTCGGAACCAAGGAAAGCCCACCAGAAGTCGAGAAAAGGGAGCTTGTGATGATGAGAGTGATGGAGGGGATGAAGAGGAAACCAGTGAGCAAGAGTTTCAGAAAGCCACTGACGCCTTGTGCATTGATTGAGGTGCATCTTTGCACGCCTCTCACTATCAACTCTAGCGGTGGGCACGAGAAGTCAATGCCATGGAGCCAGCACCAGAGGCCCGAAAGCCGCTCAAATGGTCTCGTACGCCCATCATTTTTGACAAGGAGGATCATCCTAGCTGCACCACTGCGGTGGGATGCTTGCCATTGTTGGTTTCCCCAACAATTCGCAACCTCAAGGTCACAAAGATGTTGGTGGATGGCGGGGCCAGATTGAATCTGATTTTCCCAGCAGTTATCAGCAAGCTTCAGATAGCAGAAGAAGAGCTAGAGGTTACCGGAATTCAACGAGTTAATCCCGGGATGAGTCATCCTAAGCGATAGATCATGTTGTCGGTAATGTTTGGGGGAGAACTGAACTACCATACTGAGAGGATTGTGTTTGATGTGCCTGATCTCCCCCTTCCGTACAATGGGATTCTTGGACGCCCGACCCTGGCTAAATTCATGGTGGTATCCCACTATGCCTACAATACCTTGAACAAGATGTACCGAGAGGATTGTGTTATCACCATCCCATCAGATGATAAGGATGCAATCATTTGTGTGGACAAGATGTACCGAGACACGGTCGTGGTAGAGGCAGTAGCAGCAAGAGTTCCCGCCAAGGAAAGTAAAGGAAACAAGATGGAATGTAGGACCTTCGGCAAAGAGTCTGAGAAGTATGTGCCCCCACCGAGTCCATGACACCCGTTGATGATGTGCCAAAGTGTTCCAACAGCAAGAGATCCAGGGTCGCTGTGCCCAGGTGAAGAAGGTCCCAGCAGGGCTGGCTGGCATTGATGGTACTTTCACTAACACCGCCACCCTCGATGACAAATAGGAAATCTTGCTTGGTGCCTTCCTGCGGGAAAATCAATGTGTTTGTCTAGCAACCATCTGATATCATCGGTGTTCCCAGGGAGGTAATCGAGAAACACCTTGTTGTCTGCCCACACGCCCGCCCTGTGAAGCAGAAAGTTTGGAAGCAGGCCTTTAGGAGGTAGCAGTTCATTGCAGAAGAGATCAAGAAACTTGAGGCACCTGGTTTGGTTAGAGGAGTTAATCGAGAAACACCTTGTTGTCTGCCCACACGCCCGCCCTGTGAAGCAGAAAGTTTGGAAGCAGGCCTTTAGGAGGTAGCAGTTCTTGCCTTCAATATTAAGAAATGCGTCGATAATGATGACACATATATTTTTCTCAATGTGCTTCACATGAAGATTATGCCGCAAATCCAAATCTTTGCAATACTCCATGTCCCACAAAGTGGACCTACGGGTAAATAATAATCTCTCTTCTGCCCTGCCATGCTTCCTTTTCCCGCTACCATTATCAGGATGGTTTCCTGGTGTAATATACCTAACCTTATCTAATTCAACTTGCAAATCATCGCCGATGAGCCTCTTTGGTGCATCACGGTTTTCATGATTTCCATTGAACACATGTCTTCGGTATTTTGTAGGACACGACTTGTCCTTGGCAAGGAAACGTCAGTGTCCAATGTAACAAATCTTGCTAAGTATTCCGTATGACAGCGGATTCTTGTCATAGAGAACACATGCATTGTAACCATGTGTCCCCCTGACATAGTGCCCAATGTCGGATAATCACGGATGCATCAAATTATAATAGCACGCAGAAAGAAATCAGCTGGTGGGATGCTATATAGGCCTCTAGTGAGAACACCCCTCCATAGCTATTGAAGTTCCTCCACAAGAGGCTCCATGAATAAATCAAAATCATTTTTAGTAGTTTTTGGACCTGGAATGAGACATGCCATCATGTAGTTTGATTCTTTGGTGCAGACATTTGGTGGGATGGTCTAAGGGATAGCAACCACTGGCCACATGCTATATGTGGCGCTCTGGTGGCCAAATGGGTTAAATCTATCTATAGCTAACCCAAGTCTAATGTTTCTCGGGTCAGCAGCATTTTGTGTGTGTTTCTGATTGAAGCTTTTCCAGTCACTACCATGAGATGGATGGCTCATTACATTCTGATCCTCTCCTGTTTCAGCATCACGAAACAACCTCTGCAATCTTGGTATAATTGGAAAATGTCTCAGAACATTACAAGGAATCCTCTTCACATCATCGCCTTCTTTCATCCGATGATTTCCATTTTCGGCATTCACTTAAGTTGGCATAATCCTTCCGGAACAGGACACAATAATTCTTTCAAACATGGATCATATCATATCCAATTCCAACTGCACGAAGGAAATTCTTCATTTTACTGTAGGTGTGTGGCAGCTCAGACGCATATGGGAACGATTTGCAGAAAGCAGCCAACATCGCATCGAATGATTTGTTGGTCATCTGGTCAGATGTCTACACCTGAAGAAAGGTGAACATAGCTAAGAATACTAATAGCTTATTTCCTGGGGTGACATCCATGTTGCATTGTTCCAACATGAGGGCCCACCATTTTTGTTCTGCAGGTGAAAGTTCACGAAATGCGTGAGCATTTCGTAGCATTGTTTCAATGTTGGTTAAACACACTAGCTCCGCCACCACCACCTCCTCTTCCTCCTCTTCCTCCCGAGCATCGGGTAAAGCGAGATGGTGATTTGCTGCCTCCACATAGTCAGTAACATTGACGTTCACAGCTTCACCATGATGAACCCACCTAGTATATGTAACCGACATCCCATAAAAGTGTAGATGATTTTGCACAGTTCACTGGGATCTTGTAACAGAATCCTTACAACTGCTACATGGGCAGAGCACATCTGATTTCAGACCACCGTACTCAGCTCTGATAAAGTTCATTAAGTTTTCAACCTCCTCGACGTATGCAGCGGAGAATCTTCGAGCATAAGTTATCCAAGTCATGTCCTTCTGTTGGACATACAAATTAGTTCTATTAGATATTATAGGAAAATAATATATGCACTTTTATGAAGTCCAGAAAAAATACCTATGTCAATGTCTAAAGCTATGGCAAGATATTTGGACAAGCAGATCTAAGTAACAAAATATATGTAAAGCTAATTCAGCAAACAGATTTGAGTGCTAAAGTATGGGAGGCTATTTCAGCAATCAGTGAGGCCGAGCACACAGCCATCGAAGGCCATCTCAGCAACAAATATTGAGTATAAAACGGTGTGGAGCTATTTCACCTAACAGATTGGCTACTAGACCATGGCAATCTACTTCACAATAAATATATGGTAGGATATTTTAGCAACTAATCGGGTGTGGCATGCCATCTCAGCTAAGCAGATTGAGTGCAGAACAGGGAAAGGAAGCTTCTTAAGCAGAGCATATTGACAGTAAACTATTTTGGCAAACAGTGAGATTAGCAGCATCTATCAGCTAACATTCAATGCTACTCCGACATGCACGGGGCCTCAATATAGAATGCGCGTAACGTGGGAGAAGCTAACCGCCGTGTGTCTCCACGAGAACGTCGCCAGCGTTGGTGACGCGGCTAGAGGACGACAGTCTACGAGAGCGTACTGTGGGAGCGAGAGGATAGAGTGGAGGGGCCAGGGGGAGGTGGGTTTGGGGGAATATTATTGGCTAGCTGGCCGAATGACAGTTGAATTT
>LR738712.1:378898384-378934656 GCA_902687465.1 Secale cereale
GGGGTTTGCGCGGTTGGCGGTGGAGTTTGGCGCATGGTCGGTTTCTCCAAATGCGGTCCCAGGTGTCAGTGAAGAGGTAAGCCGAATATCGTTCTATTTGGGTGAGACATGTGTAGGACCGACCGTGTGAGGGGTGCAATGCGACCGCGACAGGCGTACTGTGACTGTACCGCCTTTTTCCTTTTATTAAACATGGTGCTTCGCGCGATACATCGATGCTACTACTAGTAAACCGGTAATCCCGAGTAAAACAGCGTGGCCGGGTCTTTTCCCGCATGATATGCTGGGAGGTTGGCTTACTTGGTTTTTTAGGACTAGTAATGCTACACCTACATAATCTCAGTTATGTAATTAACGTAATGTGAAATGTGTGGGGTGTTGATTAGAGAATGTGGGGAAGGAGGGGCCTACCACCATGAAAATCAAGGGGATAGAGAGGCAATTGACGTTAACCCTTTTGTAGGTTCCCGTAGATGTAGAAAGATATGAAATGCGTGAATGTGTAAGGGACGTACTGTTGGAGTACCTAAGATAAATTATCTCGGGTCAAACCTTCTAAGTTTATATCCACAAAAATGAATCATCATTCCATATATTTTCATACATTATATCTTACAATTATTGTGAAAGTTTATATACACCGGACGAGATTCATGCAAACACGACAGATTTTCATTACATTCTAAACTTTTATAGGACAAACAAATAAAAGAAACCCGATCCTAATCCTATTCTAAGGCGATGAACGATGTCCTCCATCTGCCATCTCCATGTACGGGGGCGGGGTTCAAGAGCCGTGAAGTGAAGGTTCGGTCTCCAGCGAGGAAGAGTAGAACATGGGAGACAGACCAATCAGTTGGCACACCATGCCTTGCCTCCTCCCATACGCTACTCGTCCTCAAAGGAGTCCCCGACCTCGACGGTGGCGGTGGACGTGAGGTCGATGATGATGGACGTGGACGGTCTGTCGATTCACCTCCCACATGCGCCACCGAACGTTAGACAGCGGCAAGTAGGATGCATGGTTGACGATGCTCCCATCGTCGGCCTCCGGCGTGGCCACCGTTTGTGTGGTCGCATCCACAACTGGCTACACCGCTATTGCATTGTGAGCGGCGACTTGAGCGAGGGCGGCGACCTCGAGCTTCATCCCCGAAGACAAGCTCTCCCGTAGAGCGTTCGCGCTCGCGGTTATGGTGGTGTGGTGCCAGGTAGGAGGATGTGCTATGGTGTGAAGTTTAGCTGGGCGTTGTCGCTTTAAGTAGCGTATTCCGGTGAGGCCAAGCTCTCGGGTGAATCATTAAGTTGCCGGAGTTGACTCCTCGACACCGAGCTTGCTTAATGACGGCATATGGACGGACGACATGAATGCGGGCAGCTGGCGCTGGCTGGGAATGCACGCACGTGACAGCGCGAGGGGTGAGATTTTTGGTGTGCCAGGATGGTCAGCTGCGGTCGTGGCAACGTTGGAGATGCCCTTTTCTCACATGTGATCCCCACATGTCATAGAAATAGCAAGACGACGCAACAAAAAAGGTCCTGGGGATGCAGTTGGCTGCGCTAGAATACTCCATGGACAAGTCACGGCGCGTGCGCACTTCGGCACCCCGTGCATCCTCGACGAGCCAGGTGTTGATCTGATGGTCGTGCCACAACGGTAGTGCCGCCCTCGGCACCGTGAAGTCGAGTGTGTCCAGCGACGATGAGCGTGTCGCTCACCACTGTCGCCGTGTGCGGAGGTGGTGCAGGAGCTGCGCCACATTGCTGGCCCCCACAACCCACATGAAAGGTTGCCGATGGCAAGGAGGTCGTGGGCCAGCTCCTTCATTGGACTAGTTTGCGCCACGTCATCCCGACAGGTATGCCCCACATGTCGGTTTCCCAGTTTTCCCGGCCAAATTCGAGCATCAGTGCTCCGCGTTACGCATTAGGCACAGAACATGTGGTTTTTGTGCCCTGGTTCAAATGTGCTATAGTACCAAGTTGTTACCCTAGCGCCAAGTGTGGAGGTATTGGGTATAGTACCACCCTTTTCCTTTTGAACTCGTGAAGCACAACACTTGATTAAGTAGCCAGATGGTGTGCTAATTTAGGTGTCCGGATGTTTGATGGAATAATTGAGGAGTGCCCGGTCAGTGTCCGCATATAGGGTCCAACTTACCATGTTCCGGCAGTAGTAACTATAATGGTCCCTGCGTAGTTCCTCTGTTTTTATTTATTACTCTGCATTTTAGCTCAAACTCAAACTTTGTAAATTTTGTCAAAGTTTATAGATAGAAATAATAACATATACAATAACAAATTAATACCATTAGGTTCATTATTGAATATACTTTCACATCATGTAGATTTGCTATTGTAAATGTTCATATTTTCTCTATAAATTTGGTGAAATTTATGAAGTTTGACTTCAGTCAAACCTAATATGTAGAGTAAATAAAAACGGGGGGAGTATCTTACTCCATGACCAAGATGGAAGGAAAAACGAGACAACTTAATGTTTATTTGAGCCATTCAAGTATAATCATGTGGCGTTGCTTATTTCTCATTCCTCTCCAACCATCTTCTCCATCGATCATGTTGCCCTCCAGTCGAGCCCATCCTCCCACATGCCTCATTTGAACATTCCACCTAGTGTCATTAGCATGTGGGCCTAGACCATGCTTGTATTTCCAATGTTGCAATTTGTCTGACATGCATACAGACAAATAGTTTTTTAAAGTTTCTCTTAGCCTCCACTATGTGTCGCTTCCCATCTTAGTTTTGACATCTCATTCGGTTCATGCCCCGACACATCTTGACGAGATCGATTGATGTTGAGGTATCAAGTGTGTGTCGTGCAAGGAGATAAAGGTTCGGTGTGGTTCTTTGATAGAAATGACCCGGGGGGTCTGTGTGTGTGCGTCGGTCATGTACCATCTAGCTAGATCGATAGAAAGTGGACTAGGGTGGGTCCGTCCATCGACAGACCTAGAGTGGGAGGAGAGGATGATTGTATGCTTAAAAAGATAGATGAAAGGCTTGGTTACAATTAATGCATTAGAGTGACCTAGGCGTGTGTCTAGAGCGACCTGACGACGAGCAACATACAATCCCAATACCTCGGGAGATCACTTAGATTTGACAAGCACAAAGAGGAAGATAGGTGGTATGTGTGTGTGTGAGAGAGAGAGAGGGAGGGAGGGAGAGAGAGACCCCGAAATGAAACCGAGAGAGAACGAGTGAGTGCATGTGTGATACCTAAGGTGGTTTCAAAATTTTGAACCAGTGATCATAACATCAGCAAATCATACATTAAGGGTATTCAATGTTCGTTTCGCTTTTTAACGTACAATATACTCCCTACGTTCCTTTCTACTTTACATATAAGTTTTATGTGTAGTCCAAGTATCTCTACCTTGGTCAAACTTACAGAAAAAGTATCAGCATACAACAACGCCCAATCAATATTGTTAGATTCGTACGTACTCATAGATTTGTATTCAAACATAAATGGTTTCCAATTTGTATTCAAACACGTGAAAGCTTGTTCTCGTGCATACTTTTCCTACTATGATTTCGCCACGTATAGCTAGTCCAATAGTAACATTTTTAAGCTGCCTGTCCAATAGTAGTAGAAGTAATAGTACTAGTGGAGTACTAACAACATCTGCAGTAGAGTATGCAGTGCTCATAGTACTAGTAGTATAGTATTAGTAACACTCGGTCAACCTCTCTCTCTATTTTAGTAGTATAAATGACGCAGGAGGGGAAGGGGAGGGACGTTAGTTTGCTCTCAACTGTGGTCCCACAAGCGAGCTAAAACCCAAGATGAAGCACGTTCCATTCGGTGAGCGACGTGGAGGGTCCCGCGTGCTGGGGTGCAACGCGAACACGACAAGAGTGATGTACACCGTCCGTTCCTTATGAACTTGCATACTTCGAGTACTCTTTTTTTTAACACAGTACAATGCAAGCGCTCATACATGCGCGCATACACTCACCCCTATGAACGCACACACGCACACCCTACCCCTATGAGTACCTTCGAGAGACTGAGCCGTCACACCTCTATATCTACTCTTATCTCTACTCTCAGCGATGATGGTATGCCTGCCATGTTGCAATATAGTCCATCCGATCGATATCTGATGGACAGAAAGCAAACTATGACAATTTTGCAAAAGGATACCTACACCTCAATCGTTCATCCTTATCTGCCACAACTTCATTGTTGAGTAATTAAAAGGACGCCTCTAGAACAATCTGTCATGGTGTTTGTTGCCGACGTCATCCATCCCCATGCCTCCGCTAAGTCCAACCACCAATCACCACCGCGCCTCACTCCTCCTCACCTTATCTCTTAGCTTTCTCGAGATATCATTTTTCGATGAAATTATCGAGATACCATTTTTCGATGAAATTCTTAAGATATCATAAAAAGAATGCATCCCGATGTTCCGTGCAATGCATGGGTATCTTGCTATTCATCAAGTCACCACCTCGTCATCGACAGGAATGGTGAGGAGGTCCGGATGTCTGTCACGTTAAACTCTGAAACTTTGGTTCTACCCCACCCCACAACTCTCAAGGCTCCAGCCGTCCGGCTTTGCAAACTCTAAACCGTCAAGCTCTGAGTTCCAATATTCATGGTGGAGGTCGTGGTGCAAAAGGCCCTTGACGCGTATGATATGATGGATGTCAACTTCATACCATCGTCCGGATCCCCAAGGTGCAGGCAGATCAGCGGTTCAACCTGGCAATCCCGAAGGAGGACCGGGAGGCGGAGGCTCAACTCAACGCGCAACGGGCGGATGCCGCTGCCATCGAGGCCCTCCTGCAAGCGGAACCGGATGTCGTGGATGTGAACCGGGCGGCGGAGGTTCAACTTGACATGGAGCGCGGGGATGCCGCTGCCATCAAGGCTTTCCTAGAGGCGGAACAGGGAGTCCTGGACTTGAACTAGGCGGCGGAGGCTCAACTCGACGCGGAGCGCGCGAATGCCGCTGCCATCGAGGCCCTCTTGCAGTCAGAACCGAATATCATGGACGTGAACCGGGTGGTGCTCGTGTCCATGTAGAGCGCCTGCATGCTCCGCGTGAACGAGTAGTTGGAGGCCGAGGACAACCACGGTGTGGAGACACAAGTCGGCAGCTACAGCTGGTTCACGCTGGCAGCCAAAGACGACGAGCCCGTCTTGTTCCGCGAGTAGTGATAGTTTTTCTTTATGTTGTTGTTTTAAGGGATCTTTTATTCTATAAAAACATATATTTATGCAAGTCACCTGACTTTCATCATTTCGGTTAGTCGACCATTTCAGGCGGTTGGATGAATATCCTACGTCTCCTAACCCTTCTTCTTCCCCACCTCTACTTCTTCCCCAACTGACTAGCGCACGAGCCGCATTGATTTCCCCAACGTGCAGTTGGATAAACATAATGTATGAACAAAAATTATGTGTCAGCGATAGGATGTCTAAGTTTGGTTTGATCACATGCGGTAGCACGTCTCAGTGAGGGTGCATTCGCTTGGTTGGGTTTGCGTCGTGTAGGAGCGACGATGTGAGGGTGCGATGCGACCGCGACAGCGGTGCGCAAGTGTACCTCATTTTCATTTTGAATTTTTTTAGGCAAGCTTGCCAAAAATGTGATGTGAAGTATGGCAATGCAAGGATACTAGTATGTACGTACTACTAGTGCTTAAAAAGAAAGGCGGGGTTTTCCTTCGCGGGATTGATCGACACAAATCCTCGTTTGACGTGTCAATTAATGCGTATTTTTTTCTCCAACACCCAAAGAGCTAACCATCTCACTCCCCATTGCTTGATTAATGCAGCGCCATGCAAACCAACCATCTCACTTCCGCATGCATGCAAGTGTATATTAATGTCCTTGGTTGCTAGTACGAGGCAAACCACATCAATTTTGACTCGATTAGTGTTAGTGTCCTTCTGCAAATTATAATTTTGATACTATCCTTGTATACAAAAAATGGAGGTACTAACTGAATATTTGACCTCCTTCCCCATTCCAATGACGTCGATGATATCTCGAACGTTGTGGCTTTGGCGAAGTGCGTTCGACAGAGCACGCTATTGAGGGAGACCACGGTAAGTTGTTCGCAAGTGCCGCCTGCAAACCGAGACAACCGCCTTCTTTGCATCAAGGAAGTTCGCTGAACTAAAGGAGGCATAAATGTACTAGTACTACAGAATAGAGTCGTCTATCCATCTTAGTGCAGTAAGGTGCTTTCTCGAAGAATGTGATGGAGAAGCAGAGTCAACGAAGAGTGAAATGATGATCGCTTCGTCTGTGCTTTGAGATTTGATGCCTCACTACTTTGTGATTTGTGATAGAAGGGACAGGGGAGTAGACTCTGTGATCTATACTATACATACGTCCAAGCACGGGAGGAACATGAGAGAGGTTGCAGTTTTCTATTCCTTCAGTAAATCAATTATGGAGCTTCGGTTCCATCTTTTTGGCTTTGGCAGCACCCTCCACAATGGTTCACATCGATGCCAAAAGCTATTTTCACATTTGGCTACACATTGTGGATGCCCTTAACCGTACCACTTGGTTTTGCTCCTGTGTGCTATCTATACAAATCTCGATTATATTGATCTAAAAAATTATAGTATCAAGATTAGTAAAAGGAGGTGATTTTGCCACGCGGAAGGCGGGGGAGGTTTTTATTTTTAGTGGATGTTTGCCTGGTGGTTTGCTAACATGCGATTCCATGATTCAGTGCTTTACCAAGCCGATCTGCGTCCCACATGAGGGAGAACAACGACGGAAGCGATACATGGTTAACTTGAAAAAGATAAGGGAGAAGCGGATTCAGCAACGAGTGAAATGATGGTTGCTTCGTCTCTCCAACTTCTTCTTTTAGCATTACTTCGTCCATCCAACTTAACTGCGAGAAAGATGCAACTTTGTGATATGATGCCTCATTGCTCATTACTACGCCGACACCATGACTGGGGTGCTTCATCCCTGCTGCTCTACACTGTTATTTTGGTATGGAACGTGGACCCGGTTGCTTGATGTCCCACATGTCGGCGAAAGGAACTAGAACATTTATGAAAGCTAGCGCTCCACTCATACGACGGAGGAGTACACGAGAATGGCGACCCAGTGAACTATTACGTGTACTGTAGTACTACTATAGTTTTGTTGTTTCACACGATCCATCGATACAAACCCAATTAAACAGAAAAGGGCGGGATTTTTCCCGCACGGTAGATGATACTAGCCATATATTTCAAAGGCAATTTTAATGTATGCAAACTGAATAATTAAGTAACAATATGAGATCTAGTAAAACTATTAACACATATGATTTATTGTGTTAGAGTGTAGTAGTAGTGATGTATTGCATATTAGTTAGATGTTACACGCGAGAACGTGTAGAGATTTACTTTTGGAGGGCCTATAGAGAGAAATTGGGAATAAAGTGGATTCAAATATTATTCGTCATCATAGCATTTGTAACTCATATCTACAGTGTGTACAGTAGACGTGAATGCTTGTTCGCTCTTACGAAACCAGTACAACGATAATGGGGTGGCATGCACCAATTTAGGCACTGGCACGTTGGCCTACTTAGCTCCTTAGAGGGAGTGAGAGAAGAGATAAATACACTGGCGGTCAGTGTATTTCAAGAGAAAAGCGTAATACGGTCACCGAACTTCAGAATATGCTCATTACGGTCCCCATATACGTTTTGCGGTGATTATACGGACACTTGCTCACCGTTCAGCATCTGATTGCACTCTGTTGACCGGCCAAATAGTCTGTGTGGCACTATGTTGACTGGTTAAATTGACCACGTTCCTTTTGGGTCCCAACTATCAGTTCGAATAGGAAAAAGGTAAGATAAACAAAAATTTACGCAGGCGCGACAAGACTCCAACCCTTGCGCTCGAACCACCTGGTTGTGTATGTGTCTATCAGGGCCTGATGTGTGCGCATGCACATGTAGGTTGAGCACTTGAGCGTGAGCGTGTGTGTTGGTCGTGTGGTGTGTGCATGCATGCGTGCGTGCGTGTGAGTGTTGCGTGCGTGCGTGGCTGCGTGTGTACATGTGAGTGTTGCGTGCTTGCGTGGCTGCGTGTGTACGTGTGAGTGTTGCGTGCCTGCAGTTCGTGTGCATGCGTCCGTGTGTGTATAATAATCACCACACCAGCTCATATGTGTTAAAACAGACGGCTCAGCATACCAATACAAGGCCACCTTGTCCGCTGTACCCGCGGTCATGACTTTGAACCAGCGTACAATATTTATTTATCGTTTGTTTTCATTCTTATACACACCGACAGGTGGGCCCAATGGTAGTAAGATATTGTGATGCAACAGTAGAGGTGCCATGTGGAGCATTTAACTAGTCAACTAGTCGTGTCTTGAGCAAATACATAGATGTACTGTGAGTCCGCAACTGTATAATAACAACAAAACATAAATGGTGACTGTAGTGAGTTGATTCTGAAGTCTAATGTACATATCGTGCTTTCACTTGAAATACAAGCTCGTCGCTGTATATATCACGAGACAAAGATGAAACATGTGTGAATGTGATGGGGGCGTACTTTTAGAGGACCTGGAGATAGTTTGTGTGCGTATGTAAAAGAGGCATAGAGGGGGTGTATGTGATGGAGAGAGAGATGCTCTTCGTTTCTCTTTATTATTACTAACTTTATATACCGTATAAAAATATAAAAATTCACAGTGCGGAATAAATATCACTGGGTGCAGCATGCAATGCAAATTAACGTTCATACTCCTCTATATAACTTTGTAATGTTGTATATATGTAGAAGTTCTAAAATAATATTTTTGGCCAGACTTTGTGTGGTTTTATTCAAAAGGAATGTTGTATGAGAAATAAACGTGAAGAGAGGGCTTTTTAGACTATAAAAGGAGGCCCGCGGCGTACTGGAGGGGGATTCAGATCCTGGAAAGTTGGATATGCACCATAGCTAGCTGAAGAACTCAAGAACACTCAAATATACACCAAAGCAGGACTAGGGTATTACGCATCCTCGCGGCTCGAACCTGGGTAAACGATCACTGTGCTGACTCTTAGACCTGCTCTTTGCACAACTCCGCGCCCGCCAACCGTAGAAGGGATTCCAGTGATCCCATAGGTGTCGTTTCGTACCGACATCTTTGGCGCGCCAGGTAGAGGGGCGCAAGTTAGCGTGGCGTTTCTTCATGGCCATGATTTCCCAAGAGGAGATGGCCAAGTACGGGGCATCATCAGCGAGTTCAGTGGACGCCCACGCGAGCGACGAAGAAAGATAAGTCACGCAAATCTTTGAGTAATTCCATTTCACATGAAGGTTATTCTCCTTGGAGACCTTGTTCTCTGTATGGTAAACCTGTATGCAATGGGTCCCTTCCACTATTGGCAAAGCCCTCGCCCTGTCTCGAGTCCGCTCAACAGTTCGGGTGGCCGCGTCGAGATCGGCAGGGAAGCCTTTCCCTTAGCGGCAACGCTTATGTCCTCTCTCGAGCTCGCTCGACAGTTCAAACGGCCGCGCTGGGAACGGTAGGTTGGCTTGACAGGTAGCAAGCATACCCGGCAGGCTGTGGAGGATCCGTCCTCAAAACACCGCGGCCTGGGTTACGCACCGGCAAGCCCTCCCAATTAAACATAGGGTAGACATATAGAGAAGGATCAAACAGGAAGATAACATGCATTGCTACGAAATATTACAGAGTTATATTACATAAACTGTCGCTGCGGTTTTGACTAAAGATAAAAACTATCTCCGTTCTGAACCTGCAGCGGCAACAAGAAACGGGGTGCCTAATCCTCACGCTGGCCCTCTATCCTCAGAACTCCGCCGACGCAATCGATGATGGGCTTGATACGCTCCTTGAGCGCCGTGAGATCTACATCATCCGGCAAGCTACCTAGCACGGCGTCGAAGTCGAGGTCGGGGTTCCAGTAGGCCATCTTGGTGAGGACCTTGGTCAGGGCACCCCGGCAGAGCTTTCGGGACTCATCGGCTAGACAAGCCACCCGGTCGGAGTGGAGCTTTCCCAGGGCCTCAAGAACACGTTCGAATAAAACGGTCAAGTTGGCGTGGATGGAGAGGTTCACCTCCCGGGAGAACCTGAAGTTTGGCATGCCCATGGTGGCCAGCTGCGCAGTGAGTTCGTCCGCGACGGCGACGAGGCGGCTGATCCAGAGGTCCACGCCCTTTACGCACTCTGTCTAGCCAGCAACGTCATCCTTCCGCAGCCGTTTCTCCTCCTCCAGGTCCTTGCTCAGAGCCTCCGCCCGAGCATTGGCCTCTGTGAGCGTCCCCTTAAGGCCCTCCAACTCCAGCTTCAGATCCTTGATGGAATCCTCGGCCATGGAGAGTTGTTAGGCCATGCTGAGGACCTCAGACTGCGCCTCTCTGTGGTCAGCTCTAGGACCCGCTTGTTCAAGCTGTCCCGCTGCACCTCCAGCTCCGTTACCTTGCCGGCGTGGACCCGAGGCTGAGCATTGAGAGCCTCAATGTGCCTCTGTTCCAGCCCCTGGGTTCGCCGCACAATAAGCCTGTTGATCTCTTCATCCTTGCCGCGGAGGGTGGCGGCGAGTGCCTGCTCACGAGAGACGAAATCTTCCTCCTGCGAGTTTAGTTGGGCTTGGCGCTGGTTGTGGGCGGCCTCATCATTGGAGGCTCGCTCCTTGGCCTCCTCCTTGGCTTTCTCAAAATCAAACTACGCCGGCATGAGTTCTCTAGCACGCTCAACCAGCTTCTCCTGGGAAACCCTCAGCTCGTTCCGGGCCTCGTCAAACCAGACTTTTGTCTGGGCGACCTGCACCTGGAAGTCCTCCTCCGGCTTGTCCACCACTGCCGACCTAGACTTTGCCCTGTCCAGGCGGGCATGGTAAAGCACCTAGAGCTTTTGGAAGCTGGCACTCATGGCCCGAAGAAGCCGCTCCTCCTGAGAACCGCCGCCGCCGCCGCCCGGCTCGTCGACGACCTCAAAACCAGCGGCGGCAAGCACCTCGTCATCAAACACCTCCCCCTCGGTTGGCGCCCTGCTGCTTGCCATCCAGGGGAGGTGGACGAATAATTCATCACTCACCTTCAGGTAGCGGCCCGAGCCAGAGGCGGCGGAGGAGGAAGGCTGGTCCTCGGCAGTATCCTTGCCGGCCTCCTCAGCAGCGGCCTTGCTAGTCTCCTCGGCGGCAGCCTCGCCGGTTCCTCCGGCGGGCCCGACGCCAGCCCCCTCGGCACTGGCATCGCCGGTCCCTCCGGTAGACCCTTGGGCCGCCTCCTCTGCCATGGCCTGGGCGGACTCCTCGCCAGCGGCCTTGTCGGCCTCAGCCTTAGCATCCGTGATGACCTCCTTGACGTTGGGCTCGCCATCCGCCTGGTCCGTCAAGGGTGGGGCTAAAAGTCAAAAGAAAAAGTGAGATGATGCCCAAGGTCGAAGATTCAACTTGGAGAACAAAAGCAAATCATCCATACCAGGCTGGGAAGGAGCGTCACTCTCCTCGCCAACAACCGTTGTCGGGGAGGAGCCGTCGTCGTTCAAGACCCTCTCCTCCTCCTCCATGCGCGCGGGCTCGGTAGTCGGTGCCCTTGCCAGGGACTCCCCCGGGGCAGTGTAGTTGAAGGGGGCGACATGTTGGGGGTGGCCCCCTGTGGGCCCTCCTGCTGCTGGTCCCCACCTACAAAGACGATAAGGTCAGCATCAAGAATTCACGCCCCTGTGTCCGCCCATGGAAAAATATGTGGTAAACTTACGCCGGGGGCTGTTGTCCGGGCTGCTCTCCACCACCAGCGGCGTGCCTGAAGTTCCCGCCGGGGGCTTGTCAACGGACGATGCCCTGGCCCTCTTCGCCGCCCTCTGGGCTAGCATCTCCATATCCTTGCAGAGACGGCATTGGATCAGAGAGAGATGATACAGGGGTGAAACCAGGAGATAACATGAGGTGCGAGGTGCTTACTCGTCTTCTGTTTCCTCCTCGTCCCCTGGTATCCTCCTCTTCCTCCTTGGGCTAAGGGACCCAAGGTCGAAGTCGACGTCCATGGCGGCGCCTGCGGGAAGAGGAGAAGGAGACGGGGTCCGGCCACACCTAGACGAAGAAGAGGAAACTGCCGCCCTTTTCGCCACCGTGGTCTTCCCCACTTTTCTCCCCGCTGCGGCCGTCATCGGCCTCGTCTCACGCCCGAGCTGCTCCGGGGGCTGCTGCCACCGCGGCTCTGAGGAAGGTTGCCGCCGCACGATGCTGCCGGACCGGACCGGCTCACCGGAACCGGCCCGCTGCAGGACATGCCGCCTCGTTACGGCAGGAGGGTCAGCAGCCTCGGCCTCCTCATCGGTCGACTCCTCGACCACGTCTTCGACAAGGGGGGCGTCAGCGTTGGCGACCGCTCGGCGGGCCTTCTCGGCGGTCTTCATCCACCCGACAAACTCCTCCTCTTCGGTGGCCACGTTGGCCTCGTCCTCCACATGGCCGGCGCTGCCGGCCTCCAGGGCAAGGGTCGCCTCCGCCGCGCCGCCGGAAATGTAGTCAATCGCGGCATGGGTAGTATCGTGGACGACCACCGGATCGTCGCGGACGCGTTTATCCGACAGAGTGTCGAAGAACTCTTGCACCTGATCCGCCGGCGGCTCGACCCAAGACGGGTCAAGGCCGTGCGTGTTGAAGTCCGGCATCATGGCAATGATATCGGACTGGCGGGAGTTATTGCTTAGTGGGACCACTCCCACCGGCAACCCAAAAATGGGCCCCTTGACGTCCTTGCCGGCCTTGGCAGCCTTGCCGGTCCTCTCGGCCCTGCCGTCGCGATCCACATCAAGCTGGAAGAGCTTCTCGCAGATGTGGCCGTGTTGCATCACCATGAAGTTGTGTTTCAGGCCGGGGCGAAGCCTCATGATGTCGGCCGCATTCTCGAAAAGCCAAGCCGGCCTCCCCTTGTTGTGCAGCGGCGCGATCCGGTGGCGGATGAAATCAGCCCCGATCATCTCGAGGGTGAGCCCGGCCTGGGCAAGACGATGGATCCTGGTGGTGGCGATCGAGTGCTTTTTGTCGTTGACGTCGACATTCCCCCAGTCTCCCTTACGAACCGGCGGGCTCCCACGGACTCGATAGAACTCCGATGGGTCTTCTTCCTCTATCCACAACCACCGGCTCCTCCACTCGTCCCACCTCTCCCTCTGCGCACCATCCGGATACGTACCCTTTTCCTGGGTCCGTGAAATCCAGGTGACACAGCCGGAGATGGCTTCCCCCCTTGGATACGAGGGAAGAAGTAATGGCGGAAGAGCGCCGTGCTTGGAACCACCCCGACGAAACCCTCACATAGGTGGGCTAAAAAAGCCATGCACGCCACAGTGTTCGGCGTGAAATCAAGGAGATGGAAGCCGTAGGTGTGCATGATGTCGTTGAAGAAATCGGAGAAGAGGGGGACATAGGCCGAAGCAGAAGTAATCGACAAAGAAAGGATACAGATTTGGGCGGGCATCCACGCATTGGGCAGGGATGATGTGCGTGGCTAGATGCCCCATCGTCTCACACCCTCACAAGGGCTGGAAGTAGTCCCTGAGCTGGACCGCGTCAACCGTCAGAGGGAAGTAGGCGTGCTTCGTCTGCAGTGCCGCTAGCTCACTCTTCGGGAGCTCTTTCTCCCCCGTGACCTCAGCTACGGCCTTCCCCCTGCTGGACTTGGGTGCCATTATAGCCGCAAGGGGAAGAAAGGGGTCGGAAACAGAAGGAAGCGCGGCGGCGGCGGGCAAAGGCGAAGGCTCTGGCTTGGGGAAGAAGGAGAAGAACGGCGAGCGCAAGCTTGGAGGAGCGCAGGGGGTAAATGGGAGACGAGCCTGCGGTTTTTTCCCTTTTTATGGGGACGACGTGGGCCGCCCTCCACCGCCATTTACTGCGACGTGACACCAGCACGCAGCGAACCGCCCCACGCACGACCCCCACGTCAGCGTAGATCATGAGGAAGCGCAACCATCGGAGGAGTTACTGCGGTAAAAGGGGAATCCAACCTCACTACCCGCGTACCGTTCTGGGCGTTGCGCTTATGTGTGGCCCAGGCCCGGGGGCTCCTGTCGGTGTACAAAAGTAGGGGCACTCTTTTTTACCCTTTCCTTGTGCACGGGCAGTCAGAGCCACACCTGAGGCCAAACATAATAGGGCAGAAGGAGGAAGCGACGAACGCAGAGTTACCAGAACAGACCCCAAGACAGACGGCATGAGAAGACCAATCAAAGAAACAGGCTCCCCCGGCAAGGGCTCTTGCCGGGGCGGCCTGTGCGCTACCCGGCGAGGGCTCTTGCTGGGGCGATCCACTCAGACACCTCCGTCACAGCCACCCTTGAAGCCTATGGGTTCCAACAATATTAACAACAGTGGAGCCAAGGCTCGGGAAGCGCTCACGTGATGGCATGCATACCTTTGTGAAGACAAAGATCTATGACTCCCAAGGCAAGGTCCAGAGGACATGGCGATCGCGAGATCCCTTGTCGAGGATGCCCGCGAGGCCCCAGCAAGGCTCCTTGCCGAAGACACCCCGAAGCCCCGTCAAGCCTCTTGCCGCAGGGCACTCACGGAGGCCCCGGCGAGACCCTTGCCGGGAACAGAAGCAAGTCTGCGACATGCTCTTGCCGCCCCGTCGCCGCCCCAGCTCGGCGGCCGACCCGCTGGCGCAGGCAGGCACCCACGTGGCGATACGTGGTTCCTGGGCCAGCTAGCCAAGTACCTACGTGGTGGTATGCAGATCATCGTGAAGACCCTACCGCGACGCCACCTCAGCTGCCTGCCTCGCTGGCCTGGACGCGTGTCGGGACCAGGCTGAGCGGCCACGGACGGGACGGGCTTCTTTCCCATCCCTGATAAAGTAAATAGACACCTAAGCAGCGCATTGAATGTGCCTCGTCTCGTAATGGTGTGGGATAAGGCTATACACTTTACACCTTTCCACCTGCCGTGTGCCACTATGGCAGCCCCTTTAGACTATAAAAGGAGGCCCGCGGCGTACTGGAGGGGGATTCGGATCCTGGAAAGCTGGATAGGCACCATAGCTAGCTGAAGAACTCAAGAACACTCAAATATACACCAAAGCATGACTAGTGTATTACGCATCCTCGCGGCCCGAACCTGGGTAAACAATCGCTGTGCTGACTCTTAGACCTGCTCTTTGCACAACTCCGCGCCCGCTAACCATAGAAGGGATTCTAGTGATCCCATAGGTGTCGTTTTGTACCGACAGTATGCATGTGAGAGGAACAGTGATTGTGATAAAGGTTAGTGAAAACAGTCGTACATGTTTGCGAGAGGGAGGGAGAATGATATCGAGAGCATGTGTGTGAGAAATACACCTTGGGAGAGAGAGTGTGAGCATGTGTGAGAGACCACTGATGGATATAAACCGGGTGCATGTATGTGTGAGAGAGAAAGTTAGTGCGTGTGTGAGGAGCGGCCTATGAAGAGTGAAACTACACGTAATAGACTGATGTATACATTGATTAAAAATATAAATTGTATCCATATATTAGGATGGGATCATGATATTTACAATTCACGTAAGGAATGGTCATTGATCCACCAGACATCTATATTCTATCAAATTTGAGCATGCCAATGTTAATATTCGACATAACTGATCCATAGTGTCAGTATTTTGAACTCCAGACAATGCATCGCTTTAGCAATATGAATGTAAACGTGAGTATAGTGCATGTTGTGTGTGTAAAGAACATTATACATACAAAAGTTACACAATGAACATTATAAATAGCTAGCTATGAACTAGCATACATTTGGATTCAACTTAAGGTGGTTTAAAAATTTTGAATTCAAAATGAAGTCCATTGAATTATTTGAATTCGAGATCATGGCATTCGTAAATCAGGCCTAAATTATGGAGGCACCAATCTTTGCTATGCTTTTGTACATAATAGCATATGTAGTCATGTACATAATAGATTCAAATTTACCTCCTCCGTTCCAAAATAGTCGTAATTATAGGATTTTCAAGTGTCAAAATTTCAAAAAGAAGCGCAGTATTTAATGAGGTTTTCAAACATACAAGGTCAAATTTAACATTGTCTATTTAGGTCAATCCTCAAAGTTCAAGAGTACTCTAAACGTAAATGCTTCTATTTGAAAATTTTGAACGAAGCGCCAAAAGAGCCTCTACTCGCTCGAAACCGCATGAGACCAATCTTTGGTAGAAGGAAATTACTTTTCTAACTCTGACCCGTGAAGCCTACCGGCCAGATGTCTATAGGTCTAAACCGGGGTAGGTTTGTAACCTCATCTAGATGCCACGCAAATGACTCCGAAAAACATTCATACACCGTGGCTGCCTAAACACACATTCGCTCGGCTGAAATCGCTCCCGCCCACTATTTTGGGACACCTGGGATTACCGTCCTACTGCCAACCCGCAGTAGGTTCGAAATTTAAGAGGGGGCGAAGTATGTACTTTCCCAAGTTTCAAACAAGTGTGTCCCATCTGTTCAAATAAACAAACAAAAACAAGTGCTTCCCTGACCGAAACATGGTTCCCCCTTAGCTCCCCCATCGGATTCCCCATTCGTACTCCGTGGGCAACAAAACTACCTATCCACCAGCCACGAAACCGCAGCATCCTTTGTCTGCCACCCCATCCTACCAATCAACCGCCGCCCTCCTCCATCACGCTGGAGCCGATACCCCGACGCCATCGTCCAGCGCAATCGCCACGCCCTCCATGGCTAGTAGTTGAAGCCGAGGCCGAGCTGCCTCCAGGACGTAGACATGTGCCGTACCTGAGCCAGTTCAACCACGTCGTCCTGCGCCTCACCACTGCCGCTCCAACGTCTCCACCGTCCACCGCACCGGAGCTGTTCCCGCTACGCCGTCCTTCGCCGCCTCAGATCTGCTTCCCCTCCGCCGACAGATGGCCACTGCAAAACAGTCAACAATTTGGCCATGGGTTCGTCCAAGGCTCCACCCTACTCTAAAACATGGTTTCCCCCGGTAAAAAGAAGACCATCGCCGAGGTATCAGGAGGACACAACACTAGCAACCGCAACCGGTACTCCTCTTCCTTTATTCGTGCAAATCTTACGTGTCTGCTTGCACGGTATTCATCCCACAGAAGACACTAGTTGACCGCTTTTCCTGCACCTTTTTCTTGATACTAGATGTTCCTAGTAACTCGTGATGCACAAGGGTTCTCCTCATATACTATTTCACCTTAGCTGGACGTCCGTCTCCCAGGATTTGAATTCCTAGTCAGTTGATTCCCAATTAAAGGAAGCATTCCCCGGTGTAACAGGCACTAGTGTGCCTACTACACCAAGGAAGCAGCGCCTCAGTGTTTAACTTAGGGGTGTGTGGGGCCTAGGAGTTGTTGGCGCCCAATCTGGAGGTCGGTCGGGCTTAAAGGGATGGTCGGGGGGCCCTGCCAAGCACGGCGGTGGTGTGAGGCCTAGGGGAGGGCGGGGCGGCAGAGGCAAGGGTCTGGGCCGATGGTCGCTGGCGGTTTGAGAATGACTGTCAATAGTGACTCACGGGAGGTAGGCGAAGGTCATCTTCAATTTCCTTGTAGATCGGACGGTTCATATAAAAATTGCCTGCCCTATTTATTTTAAGCCAACTGTTATTTTGATAGGATCACATGTGGTGGTGTGTTGGAGGTGTACCTGCATTTACTATCTGTCCCTATGATCATATATTACAAAATCTTACAGAGTAGAATCTAATTTTGTTTGCCATGCAATGTTGTAGACCTATCATATGTCTCCTGTCATTTATTTTTCAGCCAGCTCGTATCTGGTACTTTTACAGTGCACTAGTTCTGTAGACACTTCACCCGTACTATCACTATTGTTTTTGTATGCATGTGTATTTCAGTATCTGACAAACTATTTGTAGAACCATGAAAGAAAAGCGAGAAGTTGCTCGAGCTTTCTTTGCGGTTACGCAAGACACATTTCTGCACTTTAAAGGGTGCAGTGTCAGCAGATTGGGACGGTAAACGTATTTCTGGAGTTGGTGATCTCGCTCGCCATGAACCACCATCCTAGGTGCTTGCTTTAAATTCGTGGTGTCATATGTGGTTGCATGTTGCATATGGTATTTAGCTTGAAAGGCCGGAGTCAGTCTTTATTAAGATAAGGAAGGATATTTTTTACATGAACCACCATCCCGGGAGCACCAGAAGACAAATAGCTAGTCAGGGAACGGGCCTAGCCAGTGACAATCCCAACAGGGACAGGCATCACCTGCAAGCGAACCAAAAAGCCATGATGGTGGCGAAGCAGCGTGCCTCCCACCAAGCTCTCACATCCTCAATGATCATGCTCACCACTCTAGTTGGATGTCTAGCTTGTATTACTTCCAATTTGGTTGAATTGCACCTGCTTAGCTTAAACATTATACCTTTGAATATGACATGCCTTCTTGTCTTAGGTACATACTAGTACATCTGTCTATTAACCATGTTCTTACATAAAACTAATGTTCTTGTGTATCCATCAACAATCACTTATGATGAGACAGTCAAGCCCGCGGATAACTGTGAGAAAAGATGCTCTTTTAAAGAATGCAGTGTCAGCCTCCCCACATGATTCTCAAGAAACAGCAAGGCTAGATGAAGATAGTGAACGTTGCTATGTAGTTGATGAACACATTTCCCCTACACCACCATTGCATGTGCTTGACCTAACTTGGCAGCGTGGTATGTGGTTGCATGTTGCATATGGTGTCTACATTGTAATTCTTGCAATCAGGTTAAATTGGATGTGCTACTCTGCTTAGTTTATACATTATACTTGTTAATGTGACATGCCTTCTTGTTTTCAATTCATAGTACGTATGTCTATTAAGCATGTCCTTACATAAAACTACTATTTTTTTGTATCCCGCATGAATCAATATGACGAGACACCTTTAGTATATGCAGTGTGATATTGGTTGCATCATTCATATGATTTATAGCATGCGCTGCTTCTAATTTATTGAAACGCCATTTATGATGGGACACTTTTAACTTGGGAGAGTCATATTGGTTGCATCTTTCATGTGGTGTCTAGCTTGCATTGCTTCTCATTTTTTGAGATGGCTTCTGCTTAGTTTACACAAATAGTTGTGAATATGCCATGTCGTCCTGTTTTTCATACATATTCCATCCTGGTATCATGTGTTTGCCTTACATCAAAGTAGTGATTGTCAGTATCATGCATGAATGAGTTTTGAAGTGTGAATTTTATTGCTTTTTATTGTTGGTTTTACTTGACAATTTAAAATCAATAAAGCGGAAGGAAATTAGTAAGGCAGTGAATAAATGGGCTCCTTCCAAATGGAGGGCCTCTACAGATTCTACACCGCAACCCCCCTCCCCTAAGAAGATTTGCAAGACAACACATGCATAGACACTCAACGTAGTTGTGTTGATGATGAGCACATCTCTCCTTGTCCACCATCACAGGTGCTCCCTCTAACTTGGCACTTTTATATGTGGTTGCATGTTATGTATGATGTCTAGCTTGTATTGCTTCTAATTTTCTGTAATTCAATCTGCTTACTTTACACATTATACTTGTGAATAAGACGCGTGTTCCTGTTTCTAGAACATACAATATCTGTCTATCACACTATGTTCTTACTTCAAAGTACCACTATTGTGTAACTTGCAACAATCACTTATCACAAGACACATTTAACTTGGGAGTGTGATATAGGTTACATGTCACATTCTTTTCTATCTTGTACTACTTCTAATTTGTTGAAATGTCACTTATGACGAGACAGTTGTAACTTGGTAGAGTGATATTCGTTGCATCTTTCATATGGTGTCTAGCTTTAATTTGTTGAAATGTCTTCTGCTTTGTTTACACACCATAGATGTGAATATGCAATGATGTCCTTTTTTCTTAGCATTGAACTATCCTATCATGCGTTCGCCTTACATTAAAGTAGTGCTTGTCAGCATCTTGCATCAATGAGTTCTGAAAAGAAAATTTTTTATTCATTTTTCTTGTGGGTTTGACTTGACAAGGCAATAAAATTAATAAATAGGAAGGAAAAAAATTAAGGAAGGGACTGATGGTTGTCTTCCAGCGAAATCGGCATCCCACATGTTTTCTCTAGCTTGGTAGTGTGATATTATCTTGCATGTTGCATACGGTGTCTACCTTGTATTGCTTGTAATTTGATTACAGTACTTCTTCTTAGTTTAAACAAACAGTTGTGAATATGCCATGCCGTCCTATTTTTCATACATATTCCATACTCGTATCATGTGTTTGCATTACATCAAGGTAGTGATTGTCAAAACATGCATGAATGAGTTCTAATGAGTGAATTTTATTACTTTTTCTTGTAGGTTTTACTTGGCAATGCAAAATCAATAAAGTAGAAGGAAATTAGCAAGTCAGTGGATAAATGTGCTCCTTCCAAACAGAGGGCTTCTATAGATTCCACTCCACCCCCCCCCCCCAAGAAGATTTGCAAGACAGCACATGCATAGACACTCAACGTAGCTGTGTCGATGATGAGTACATCTCCCCTAGTCCACCATCACATGTGCTCCCTCTAACTTGGCACTGTTATATGTGGTTGCATGTTATGTATGATGTCTAGCTTATATTGATTCTATATTTGTTGAATTCTATCTGCTTACTTTACACATTATACTTGTGAATAAGACAGGTGTTCCTGTTTCTATAAAATACAATATATGTCTATCAAACCATGTTCTTACATCATGGTACTACTGTTGTGTAACCTGCAACAGTCACTTATCATAAGTCACGTTTAACTTGGGAGTGTGATATAGGTTACATCTCGCATTCTTTCCTAGCTTGTACTACTTCTAATTTGTTGAAATTTCACTTATGACGAGACCGTTTTAACTTGGTATAGTGATATCCATTGCATCTTTCATATGGTGTCTAGCTTTCATTGCTTCTAATTTGTTGAAATGACATCTGCTTAGTTTACACATCATAGTTGTGAATATGCAATGGCACTAATGACGAGAGACCTTTAACTTGGTAGTGTGATGTTGTTTGCATCTTCCATACGATTTAATTCTTGTACTGCTTCACATTTGTTTAAATGCCAGTTATGATGAGACATTGTTAACTTGGCAGAGCGATATTTGTAGCATCTTTCATATGGTGTCTACCTTCCATTGCATTGCTTCTAATTTATCGAAATAACTTCTTCTTAGTTTACACGTCATAGTTCTGATTATCTCCTGTCATCCTGTTTTTTCGTACATATTACTTCCTCTTATCACGTGGTTCTCTAACATCAAAGTTCAGTTTGTCTGTCTCACACATCAATTTGTTCTGAAGAACTATATTTTTATTCCCTTTTCTCGGCGGCTTGACTTGACATGGCATGGATAAAGAGGCAGGAACACAGAATGGCAAGTGATGGTGTTAGTACTCAAGACGCACGGAAACATAATCACAAGAATTATGCAGATTCTGCTAGTACTGATGGTGCAATAGAAGGTCAAAGTCCACCGAAAAATTGTACCAACACGGTATCCCGTGCTAGACGAGCTGCAAAACAATCCAAAGAGAAACTAATAGCTGCCACCAAACAAGCAGCGACATCCCTAGTTGTTGCAACACCTTCCACAGTACCACAAGTTGCACGAGTTACGTGTTTGTCAACTCAGCTAGCAGCACGTCCCCAAGCTCCCTTGGCACCTGACACTACTTCCTAAGCACTCTTGACACAAGACGAGTTAGCAAGATCAGATGAACCTTGTGAGCTTCAACAGCAAGAAGGTAGTTGCTGGAGTCAAGTTACAGTTGCATGCTTCTTTATATGTAGTCTAAGAGTTTGATGTACACTAACACTTCTTGTGTTCATTGTTGGACTAGCACCTAGGCGCAAGAGGAAACAGACATCAGGGATAATGATCGATAGGTTAACTAAATCTAGAGGAGGAATAATGGAGATCCGTCTTGAGGCAGGTTAAAAAGGCCACGTGATGCTACAAAGTCAGCCAAGTTAGTATCAGAGGCAACAATTGCCATTAGGTGTCATGCACGTATCCTCCCAACCTGGATTCTGTCCAGGAATGAAAAAGATGAAACCCAGTTCAACATCTTCCTCGACCATTTCTCTGTAAGTATGGTCATCTATAGAAACTAGTAATATCGTCTTGCTCTATTTCATACTTTCTCTGTTGCTGGTAATGAGACTCCCATAATTTTCATTAGATGAGGTTCAAGTCGGATAGCCAAGATGATGCAACCAGATAAGCTTGCACCCATGTTTTCAAGTCTGCTCTGCGACATTATCGGTATAACTTGAGGAAAACTCACTTTGAAGGCAAGGCTAACAATGAACTTGCCCAAACATCTCAAGTGGAAACTATATCGGATGAAGACTGGAGAGGCCTCGTTAAACACTGGTTTGATCCAAGGTATCAACTACGTTATATATGTGTGATCAGATCACATGTTGGACACCTATTTAAGCAAGTGCTTCAAAAATCTATATTCTTGTAGGTGAAATGTTCAAAGAACAAGGCCAACCGTATGAAAATGAAATTCCAACAGACGACACGATCTCATAGCTACATTGCACATTGCGAGGCTCTTGTAGTTAGCTATTGTTTCACTCTTTTCGCTATGCCTTATTATCAGATATATATTGACTTGTTCCAAATGCAAAGGAAAGCTTGCAAGGACCAAAAAGTACCTGAACCAAATGTTGTGGAAATCTTCAAGGACTGTCACACTAGCAAGACGAAGGTCGTGACTACACCAGTCAAAACCACGGCTGCAAGTCCTTAACCCTCATGCCTTTTAACTACTACTTACTCCAACTTGTGCATTGAACTGCACGGTTTGCAACCAATGTCTATTACTCTTTTCAATTTTATACACAATTGTCTTAGGGTATCATTCCACCTTACAAGATTTAAAAGAGAGGAGTGATGTTCCTTTGATCTTGATATGTAATCTAGTTTCGTGTTGGACTTGTCAACACAATGTTACAATTGCATGTTTGTCTGTTCTCAGTTGTTTTGTGATATGAATGATGTCATACTATGCTTACCGTATTATAAACTTTGTCTCTTTATCCTTAGCTGTCAATACAATGTGAAGAAATAGACAATACATTAGCCATGGTACATGGTCATATGTTTGGAAACCTGGTTTTATTATGTACTTTGCAGTAAAATACAACTAATATTTTATACAGGTTCACCAGAATAAGTTATGTATATAGGGCAAAGCTATTTTGTTTGGGTTTTCTGCCTCAATATCTTATGGTACTACTAATGTAAAACTCAACTTTTCAGCAGGCTATCGAACAAATGGTGGAACAGCCACCTTCTGAAGGTGACGAGGCAACTATAACCCCAGTGTCACCTCTTGCTGCAGTGGGTTAGTACATGTCCACTAACAGTGCCAAAAGCACGTTCCTGCGTAATACTGGGCTAGTTGTTAAGGCAATCTCGTCCAAACTGCCTCATGATCAAGATATGCAAGCTCAAAACAATGTTATATCTGCTCTCTAGACACAAGTCCATTCCCTAACAGAGACCCTTTGTGAAACAAGGACAACCATTGTTCGACGTCGTCAAAATATGCATGGTTTTGAAACCAGACTATCAAACATTTTCTATGTTGTTCAGGATCCTAGGAGAAATGAAGGCGAAGGTTATGGTGCTCCATCGGACAGTACATCATGAAAACATAATAGTCAGGTCAAATGAACTGAGCTTCTGAACTTCTGGTGGTGCATTTATTTGTCGGACTGTTAACTTTTATGCCAACCTTCAATTTGTTTTATGGTTGTAATTTGTTTTGTTGCGATACAAAATTTGTTCTTAACGTGCAGCCACCGGTTGAAGAAAACAGCAAGCCATTTTTGTATAGTGTAGGGTGTTCCCTATATGTGCACCGGTGGTGAACTTTGATGCCTAGTGGATGTAATCTATGCAATCGCCTTAATAGCCTAGCGTTAGTTTCTGTCTTATTTATGTCCTATTCTTCTTTTCCCTTAGTTTGCTAGTGGCCGGAACAACCATGGGCCATGTACGGACTGTGGTAACCTTGAGCCCGCTACAGGTCGTAGGATCCATGGGCCTCCTACGGGCCGTCGGATAAATGGGTCTGCAACGGGCCATGGAATTAGTGGGCCTCGGGCCGTCGGATAAATTGGCCCACATGGGCCATAAATGGGCGTAATTGGTATAGAGCTAGCACGGTAACGGGCTGTTAACAGGCCGGAAGACAGCAAAGGCTTCATTCTGTCACAGGAATAACGGGTCGTTAATGGGCCAGAATATAGGACGGCCTGGAAACAGCGCAAAGGGTTAACAAGCCACAAATGGCACGATTCTAACCACGGGCCGAATTTGGCCCATTAGGGGAACATGCTTGTAACGGGCTGGAAGTAATCGAGGGCCGGAAAGGAGCCCAAGAATGTATGGGCCATCAGTAGGCCAAAATCTAACACGGACTAGAAATGGCCCATGTGAATCATGGGTCGTTAATGGGTACAAAGAAATTTACTGTTCATTATGGGCCAGAGTCACCGTGGGCTTCTAGAGGGCCCAAATATACGGAAGGCCTCATATGGGCCGAAAGACGTTGTGGGCCATACATGGGCCGAAAGTGAAACGCGCTGGTGTTATATTCGACGACCCACATGACGCTGTTGGGCCGATTTCAATAAGTCCATAATGGGCCATGAGTCACCGGGCCGTAAAATGGGCTATATGCGAACAAACCGTTAACAACCTTTTCATGGGCCGGCCCGCTAGTGTTTGACCAAGTCAACCGGGCCGGCCTTTGTAAGCTAAATGGGCGAGTGTTGGGCCGTTGCACGTGTCGACATATCATAGGCGCCTATCGGACCCAATGACGAGTTGACATGTGTTTCCTTTGGCGAATGAGAATTTTACATGCGGAAAATCCCCATTGGCTGTTGCTGTTAATGGGTTATAAGATCCACAACCGGACCCGATAGCTTAATGGCGAACCGTTATGGTGGATGACATGTGTCGGTTAACCTTGATAAAAGCACTTCCATGACGCGTCATTTATCATCATGGAAGTGAACACTTCCGTGATGATAATTTTGGCATTGTCATGGAACACTTCTACGACAGCACATGTATGACTATCTTGATTCTGTCATAAAATCTTCATGGATGTACATGCATGACACAAAACGTGACCTACTATGACAAACAGGTATAATCATGGAAGTGTATTATTTTTGAAGTGATGCATGGATGCAATATTAATGTTGTCAAACGATGCTTGCCATCGGTATCTCAAATTCAAGTCAGTTTGACCTTGTTCGATGTGTATATAGTATAGCATGCTCGATTCAAAACCATGCCACACATATCTCAATTATATTCTTGCATGCATGGGTTTCGAACATCATGGTCTCTTATCAGATATTTTAAATCACTTTCATATTAATTATGACCTCACCCACACATCCATCTTCTCTTTATGGTTGTACCACTACCTCTCTCTCATGCATTTATGCACACACACTCCCTATCGGCATTATACATCACATACACACAATATTTTTCTTCCGCTCAGTCTCCCATGCATGCACACACACCTCCCCCTCTTCGTTGCTTCGGCCCTTCCTTATCTCTCACATGCATGCGTAACGATCGATATTCCTCTATGTGTGTGTATATATATAGCTAGGTCTTTCCCTATTTTCCATGCAAAACGATTGACTATATCCCTAGTCAGGTCTCGCCTTCTTTCCCACGTAAAAATCGACATATCTACCTCTCTGCATAGGATTGCATAGCTAATACACACACATTATCCATCGGTCATCTCCCCTCTGCTAATCATCGATGCCTTCCGCTTCATCTCTCACACGCCACCTAGTGGTGGAGTCAGGGGGCCAACAAGGTCCTTGCCCCCCTAACATCACTATAATAAGGCTAATATGCATGTGATTAGTAGATTAATTGTTGATAAAATGGTTTAATTTTATGAAGTAGCCCTCCTAACAAGGATTAGCGATGCTTGGCCCCCCTCATTTAATGTTCATGGCTCCAACACTACGCATGCAACCGCTCACACATTCTCGTCCCTCTATTTAAGTATCGATCTCACACTTGTACTCTCCTTTCCAGTCTCCCTCTAGTTGCCCCTCGCACCATCTTCCAGCACCCCCCTATCCCAATGCTTGTACGCTCGTAGAGCTCTTCCCCTATCTGTCTCTGTCATTATCTCGGGCAGACGACCCCTACCCGCCCTTATCATATATGAATCCCATGCAGACACATATATGTGTATGGGCCTCTCTTTCACATAAAATTGCATTGACACATACTCCCTCTACACCCCCTCCCCGACACACATAAAATCACGAATCTCCCGTGATTTCTTGCACTCATCGTAACTATCTCACACACACACAGACTACATGTACGAAAGATATAGGAGGTGCATGTACGCACTTGTTCCCCCATAAAAATGTGTGGGTGCACGATGGAGCACATGTGTACAAGAAATGTGCGTCTCTCTCACACACACGGACTACATGTCACTACTTCAGGATGCTGCTAACACGACATTACGATCAGAGACCCTTTGACGAAAATCTGTGTGATGCATTAATCGCAAATAGTGATGTAAAAAACTATCAAAAAAGATGCAGAACGTTTGCGATGAAGGATACATCAAATGCAGTTCAACATTTACTTGTGTATGCGATGCAGGGCATATAGTTGATCCATACAAACTATTTCCGATGAGACAAAAAAACAGAAACGGGCAGCCATATCAAGGTGTGTGCGATATACAGCATACAGTTCGCTCAGATGAACTGTTTGCTATTAGGGAATGCAACAGAAACAGTAAGCCAGATCAAGGTGTGTGTGATATACGGCCTATGTTTCACTCGGCCGACCTGTTTTTGATTAGGGAACAAAACAAAAATGGTTCAACTTAACAACATGTGTGTGATATGCGGCATACAGTTCACATCAAAGAATTGTTTGCGATGAGCCAAAAGAACACAAATGATTCATGTAAACAAGATGTATGTGATACGCAGCAAACAGCCCACTCGGATGAACTGTTTGCGATGAGAAATTATAACACGGACGGTTACTATAGTTAATTCATGTGCGATTCTGTGTGTACAAAAAAACTTTTAAAAATGCAAACTAGTTGCTTGTAGTGTCTAGGAGTATCGCACACGATGCATCTGCGAGTACTCGTGTGCGATGATTAGTAAGTTACACATATGTTTCCTTATGTTAACACGTGTGTGATAGATAACACATGTGTGAATTTGCAATATGGACAATTAATATGCAAATGCCTTCTAGACATCGACGTTGATCCCCACGTTGAAAACAAGGGCGTCATCTACACTACCGCTCTACCGGGCACACGCTTAAACTGTGTACGATACTAATACTTTCAATGAAAATTTAAGAACTTGGCTAACAACATTTGATTTGCATATATATATATATATATATATATATATATATATATATATATATATATATATATATATATATATATATATATATATATAGTGGTTACACTATTCGATAAAAGGAGGATCTTCGTAACATGGTTTTGACAACCGTATGGTCCATATCCACGTACTTAACATAGTAACAACTATGACATTTTAAGAGGCTGAGTGTTAATAACCATATGGTCCATATCTACATACTTAACATAGTAGCAGCAAGCACATTTTAAGAGGTTGAGGGCCAACAACCAAAACTATCCGCTGGAAGCAGCTCGTTCATGGTGACTCGGCATCTCGTCAATGCAAAGGAAGAACCCTCATGTGCCTTCGCAGAGCATGAGTAGAGCAGTGTATCCAATTTGCCAACATGGATGCATTTCCATGATAAGCGGGAACTTGTTAATTTGAATGGTTCCATTTCTATGGGAAATGCATTACCTTGCAATCACTTTGGCGTTACTAGCAGGCACAAGTGTAATTCGACCAAGTCGGGAAATCAATTCAGGAATTGCTACAATGGGCAATTTCTGTTGAAATGTAGAATAAAAACCAAATGTAACATATTGTTGAATATATATATATATATATATATATATATATATATATATATATATATATAGGGTGGGTCTATTCTCATAACACCCCTTAAGACCTTATTCTCCTAACAAAAGGCCTTATTCTCATAACACCCCTCCCCCTCCACTCCCCGCCTCCTAGCGCCAGCGCCCCGACGCCGGCGTCCTCCCCCACCCCTCCCCGCCTCCTAGCGCGGGAGCGCCCCGGCGGCCGGTGCCCCGCGTCCTCCCCCTCCCCTCCCCGCCTTCTAGCGCGGGAGCGCACGGCGGCCGGCGGGCAGCGTCCTCCCCCACCCCTCCCTGCATCCTAGCGCGGGGGCGCACGGCGGACGGTGGCAGGCGTCCTCTCCCCACCCCTCCCCCGCCTCCTAGCGCCGGAGCGCACGGCAGCCGGCGGCCGGCGTCCTGCACCTCACCTCCACTACCTCCCCCCGCCTCGTAGCGACAGCGGAGCGCCCGCCAAAACGGCCGGCGATGCAGTCCGTCGGGGACGAAATTTTCGCGGCGACGTTTAGGAAGCGACGCCGCACCTCACCTTCGACCCAACAACACCTGGAGGGTCCGCCCCTGAAGCATCCAGCCTCAGCCGTGCACGACAGGGGGAAGCGAACTGCAACGTCGACTACTACATCGCATTCGTCCTGGACGCGAACTGCAATGGTTCACGTCCAGCCTTCTCCCGCAACAATGGCCAAGGTGGAAAAAGCGCATGAGTTCCTGCAGCGGAGGTGGACTGCACGACAACAGCAGCAAGAGCTGCATCTGCAGAAGGAGGGAACTGCATATAAGGTAAGAAATCAACATACCAACCCCCCCATTCAGTTTGCAGTGCCGTTTTTATACACATGCAGTCCCCCATCTTGCGTCGACTCCAGTCACGTGTGTCTCCAAAAAGTAGAAAATCAGAAAAGGATAGTTCGAAAAATAAAAGACGCTGTATGGATCAAAATTGCAGTCCACATTGACTAAAAAAGTAGAGCGCTGTTACTAGACCTGAAGTGCATTGTTTCTTCACGTTAACTAACAGTGCCCCTGCTATAGAATGACACATTGAAAGTGCAAATCCTTACCGTTTGCAAATATATAATGATATAAAGAACGAAAGATGCAGTTCATTTCATTGTTGATATGCATAAAAAAAGCTTTGGCTTAATAACCTGCAGGAATTCGCTATGCCTCAAAAACAGAAGATGCCTCGAATCATTTACGACCCTGAGCCCCTGAACTGCATTGGAAGAGAAGAGTGGGAGATGCCTGGATGGATAACACCTGAATTACCTATGGGTTTCTTTAACACGACAAACAGAACTGCCTACTCCGTGGAGGAAGATGTAGAGGATAAATATGAAAACAGCGAACCAAATATCATTCGAGATGGAGAATGCAGTGAAACAAGAAAACCGCAGGATGAAGAGGAGGACGACGACGATCTGGTCTTCATGGGTGAACAAGCGCAGAAACATGATGAGGAAGAGGATGATGACGAGGAGAAAATCATAACAGTTATGCAGCCAAGGTACACGCGTGTCTTTGAAACATTTGGTCAGCAGATCAGAACGGATGATATAGCACCTCCAGAAGCCGATGTTGAAACCCAGCAAGTTCGGCAGGTCCATGTGCAAACGATTCGTCGACAAAGGGACAGTGGAATTCCACCAAGGCCGCCTACTTCCCAACAAAAGAATCGGAAGCAGAATCAAGGAGGGCCGCAGGCAACCAAAAAAGTAAAGTTCTCCACACTCCTGCCTCCTCGCGATCCTCAATTACACAGGTCTGTTGTCACCCCTCCATGCCCAATAAACATCGGTGAGCTGCAAACACCGTTAGAAGAAAAACAGTACACGCACGTAAGCATCCTTGCCCTGCTACTGTAGTTCAGTTATTACGCATAGTTTTAGCTTGTGCATTCTCATTAACAAAAAAGAAAAGAAAACATTCTGTGTTGTATGTGTGCAGGATGAGAACATGCTCCAAGAACTTGTGCCTGTGAAAGGTATGCAGTTCACATCAGAAGATGCGGCGCGAGAATTCTACAACACGTATGCGAGGCATGCAGGCTTCGGCACACGCAAAAACGGCGGATACAGAACAAACAGATACATCGTGTGCTCAAAGGAAGGCAGAAGCAAACAAACTGTCACTGATTATGACAGAAAGCGGGAAAAAACATCAAAGAGGACTGGCTGCAAGGCGGGGATGAGACTGAAAAAAATAAAGGATGTGTTCGTGATAGCAGAGATTGAGCTCAATCACAACCACAGGATGATTGACAGCCCGGCTATGCTTCTGCACATGCACTCGCATAAGACGGATGACCTGTTGCTCGATAAACTAGTGAAGGACATGCAGAGCGACAACCTCACGCACACGCAGATGATGTCAACCCTGTCGAGGATGTCAGGAGGACTGCACTTTATGGGGCGCACCAGCCGTGACTGGGTAAACAGGTACGTTCACTAAAACAAAAAACGATATCTCGTCTATTTCATCCAGTTCGCTTTGTGCATTTTCTGTATGTCCCTAATGCTGCAAAGTATATTATTATTTCGAACTGCAGGAAGCACCAATTCGCGAGGGAGGAAACAGAGGACGATGTGAAGAAACTCCTGGCTTTCTTTGAGAAGATGCAGCAAATAAACCCAGAGTTCTTCTATGATTACGACAAAGATGTCGATAACCGTGTGCGCAACATATTCTAGGCGAACGCAAGCTGCAGGGGATCGTACGAAGATTTTGGAGATTGTGTCACATTTGACACGACATACAAGACCAACAAGTTCCACATGCATCTGGGCGTCTTCGTTGGAGTCAACCACCACCTCCAAAGTACAATATTCGCTGTGGCTCTCATCAGAGACGAAACAATACCGACTTTCGAGTGGGTGTTCCGGACGTTCTTGCGTTGCATGAACAACAAGCGGCCAATCTGCATACTCACAGGTATGCTGAAAAAAAAGAGTGAACTTAAATAACAATGCAGTTCACTGCCAAGTTTTGTAGTACATTTCTTGCATCCAATGAAAAAAAATGAAAAAAAACAACAGAAAAAGGATATGCAGTTCTCTCAATAACTCGATGCTTGTTTTTTTTTCAAAAACATGCAGATCAATGCCCCTCCATGGATGCCGCGATAAAAAGTACGCTCGTAGGCACGCTGCACAAGTTATGTCGTTGGCATATACTGAAAAAATACAAGGATCACCTGTCCTTGTTGTACAAAGCCTATGAGAAATTCAAGGATGAGCCGACCTCCGTTCTCAACCACCCACTGAGGCCATCAGAGTTTGAACGCGCTTGGCGTGAACTCATGGAAAAGTATAACCTGCAAAATGATGAGATTATGAAGGCGCTGTGGGCAGACAGAAAAGAATGGATATCGGCTTACTACAAGGAGGTGTTCTGTGCACGGATGACGTCGACACAGAGAAGTGAAAGCATGAACCGGATCTTGAAGAGGAACTTTGTCAAGGAAAGACACGACCTGCACATCTTTGCGTCCCAGGTGGACAGGTGCATCCAGACAAGGAAGGGCGTCGAGCACGCGGAGACCATAGCTAACGAGGTATATAAAACAGAACAAATTTTTCAGAGATGGATCAGCAATTAATAAAAACAAAATACTCGCTTTCTTGATTTTTGCTGGAAAAAAGACAACCACTTAACTGGTTTTCTTTGTTTCACAGACGGAGATAAAGACTACTACTCAGTTTGGATTCGAGGTTTAGCTCTCCAAGATTTACACCAGAGCGGTCTTTGCTGACTTCAAGCAAACGCACTACCGCAGCACAACCTTCAGATCAGAGCAGTCCACTGACAACCCCACGAAATATTTGGTGTGCCACTACAACCGGTCTGATGATTTTGATTGGGCAAGACATGAGTTCCAGGTGGTTGCTGATGTGACGAACGGTATCTACGAATGCGAATGCAAGCTGTGGACACACACAGGTAAGTGATACAGGAAAAAAAAAATAAGCACGCGTAAAACAAAATGAAGTTCACTTATTGCTCGTAGCAAAAAAAAAAGAGATTAAAAACAAAAAAATATATAGTGAGGTTCACTATAGCAGCAGACACAGGACCTATTTATAATGCAGTTCACAAAACCAAAAAAAATTAAAAAATGTTGCCTATTTATGTGAAGTTTGCTGGCACGAGTAACCCAAAAAAATTTCTTTTGCTGCAAGCCTGTTCTGCGTGCACATCATTTGCATGTTGGATCAGCTGCGGGTGGACAAGATACCTGAACAGTACATATTAAAGAGATACACACGGAACGCACGCCAAAATCCAACTTTTGACCGCAGAGACTATGAGCAAACTGCTCCGGATGGGAGTTCGATGTTCTGCCGTAGGAGAATACTTGCAGAAACTGCAATGGACCTGGCGGACAGAGGTGTCAAGTCGGATAGAGGGTACAATAGAGCTTTAGCTGGGATGAGAAAACTCATACAAGAAGTGAACGTAATAAATGAAGAAGAAGAAGAGGCAGAGAAGATAATGGATGCGCGGGGTGAAGTCCAAGGAAAGGAGCAGGGAAATGCTGCTGATGGTGCAGTTCATAATATGGATGACACAATTCTTCCCCGCCTGTTTCAAACACAAAAGGGAGAAAGAAAGAGAGCAAGTCAGCCAATAAAAAAGCTACAGCAAATGAAAAAAGCCCTGGAAAAAATAGCAGGCCTGAGCCGGAACTGGACAGCGAAGGAAGACCACTGGGGGTAAGGATGTGTAAATCATGCAATAAGATTACGGGACACAACTCAAGAACATGTGAGGAGAGGCTGAAACAAATCCAGGCTGAAAATGCCACCACAAATCACCAAGCTGACCAACAAGATGATACGCCAAAGAGAAGGCTATGTAGCGTCTGCAACAAGAGAGAGAAGCATAACGCGAGAACTTGTCCAAATAGAACAGAGGAAAAAGATGAAGAAGAGGACGAAGAAGCGATCGAAGCTGATGCTGACAGAGAAGAGAGTGAGGAAGCGATCGAAGCTGATGAAACCGAGGAGGAAGATGAGGAAGAAGAAGAAGAAGACGAGGAAGAAGAAGAAGCAGATGAAGAAATCGAAGAACCATCATCAAAAACGAAGGGGAGAGACAGAACACATAATCCAGCGCGTAGGCAAGCGTCGCGGTCGCACGGTCCCATTACGAGGGGTAACGCGAATAACAAGAGCAAGACAGAAGCAGCAACAACCGTTGAAACAAATGCAGTGCACAATCTGAGAAGAAGCACCAGGAAAAGGGCGTAGATCAAAACACATATGCAGTTTTGCATTTAAAAAAACATATTAACTTCATCATTTATATATATCGTTATCGTGTAATAATATGCAGTTCTCTTCTATATGAAAAAAGAAAATAAGATGAGAATTCCACTCTCAGAATGCGGTTCTCTTATGTATGAAAAACCCGACATCGGAATGTCATTTTTGAGAATGCAGTTCTCTTGCTCGTATAGAATCTGACCATGAACGCGAATCAGTACAGAAAAGCAGATAGAAAAGAAAAAAATATACAGTCAGGCTAGGATAAACAATACACTGCAGTCCGTGCGTGGTGCGTTTAAAAGCTTCAGTGCAGTAACCTTCCAGTACACAGTGCAGTGCGCTTAGTGCAAAAAAATGTAAACAAAAACGATTCCGCTTCTGAAGCGTTGCAGTTCGCTTACGGCGGATGATTACGCTTCTGAAGCGATGCAGTTCGCTTACGGCGGACGATTCGGTTCGCCTGCCCTAAAATAAATGCGCCCACTATCGGCCGAAGCACCCGCGCACCGCCCCTCCTCTATCCCGACGGTTGCACGCCGCACGAACTGCAACGATCATCACGAACCCACGATCGCCACCACGGTTGGGAGACGAGATCGTGGCCTCGGCAGAAGTTGCTGCCGCTCCCATTTAAATCCCGCGCTCCATCGAACAGACCGTCCGCACAAACACACGACGCTGCGCCTTCCTCCTCCTCTTCGTCCTCTTTGCAGCAATGGGGTTCAGCAGGACCTACGACGCCGTGCAGGCGCACGGGAACACGAAGCTGAAGGTGATCTACACCACCGACGTCGCCGCCATGGCGACGTACGTCGAAGAATTCAAGACACTACTCCAGCGGCGCCGCCAGAAGATCGTCGGCATCGACGTGGAGTACACACCCGACCACCGCAGGGCGGCCGTGGTTCAACTATCCATCGGCAAGTACCAGCCAGTGCTTGTTTTCCAGGTATGTGGTACATTGGGCAAGAGATGCGTCAACTTCAACAGGTTCCTCGACGACCCAAGGTAAGCAATTCTCTCTGCCGAGTACGCGTTGCAGTTCTATATGCCCGTGTATGCAGTTCCGAAAGGTATAACTTGCGGTTCACTTTCCATAGGTTCGAGTTCGCTGGCTTCGCCATCGAGCAGGACAAGCAGAAGCTCGCAGCCAGCGACCTCCGCGTCGCCAACTTCGTCGACATCCAGACGAACTGGAGGGTGCCTGATGGAACGAAGCCACTGGACTCGCTGGGCGATGTAGCTGCTGCCATCATCGACGACGAGTACGCAGACATGAAGACGAAGATGACAGACCACGACCACAGCCTGTGGACTTCCATTCTCAGCACCAAGCACGTCGAGTATGCTGCCAAGGACGCCTACGCTGCGTTCGAGATATGGAACAGAATCAGCACCATGAAGAAAGGCCTCGCGCGCGCTGAAACAGAGAAGACAAGGAAGCGCCCGAGGTCCTCCAAGAGGGGGTGGGGCAAGGGGGCATCAACTTCCACCTCCAACTCCAACGGGTGGAACTGGTGAAGCAGGACAGATGCTGAAACCCAACGATTCCTGTCGCAAGTGCTCGATTTAGTTTCCTCTGCGTATGTAGATTAGTTTGCTTTCGCTCTAGTTTGCTTTGGGACAATGTTTGCTTGTGTTGCGTTAGTTTGCTTGATGATGTACTATGTTAATTATGACCCCTGAACCGTCGTTTCTATCTATCAAATATATGCAGTTCTTAGTACTCTGTTTTCAGTATGTATATTGCTTCAAAACTGCTGCTGCATCTAGGATACACATAAAAAACAAAACTATCAGAGCAGTTCACATAGACGATTCTTTCACAAAACTGCTCCCTGTTAAGAAGGTTGATGCAGTGCTCTTTTATTAAAAAAACTCTAGTTCCATATGTGGGTTAAGAAAAAAAGGAAATTGCTGCTGCTCATAGGATGCACATGAAAGACTATATGTAAAAAGGCAGTTCACTTATACTCAGAATTCTCATAAGAAAAAACACTAGAAGCCACGCAAAATTTTTTTTCAGATTATTACAACAAAAATGTCTCATGCTGCTGTTGCTCAAGCGAGACTGATCTAAAGCAAATTTAACTTGATTTCCAAACACTTTGCATGCCTAAAAAACATAGCCATCACAACATCCCCTGCCTGAAGACCAGCTTCCTCCACAAATTCCTTCCAGCCGTCTTTGAGAACCAAACAATCATCGGAGCCAACAGAATACATAACATCAACATCATGATATCCATTCTTGCTGACCAACACCAAATTAACAAGCTTTCTATTACCCTCACTAGACCAGAAGGGAATTTCTGCAAAGAAAAACAACAAGAACAGAAAAAAAAATATAAGAACAACTAAGAAAAAGATTACAATCTTTCATAAAAAAATATTGATGTCAACACGAAATAATATTGACTAGACAAATATTGATGTCAACTACAGGAATCAGCTTCTTTGCCGACTGCCATGGCAGTCGGCAAAGGCATGAATGGCAGTCGGCAAAGCTCTTTGCCGACTGCTAGCAGTCGGCAAACAGTCCGGCTGAATTAACGCCGGTAAAGGCCTTCTTTGCCGTCTGCTTCATAGAAGCAGTCGGCAAAGCTCTTTGCCGTCAGCCATTTGCGGCCAGCAGACGGCAAAGAGCGTAGACGGCAGTGAGGTGAGGTGGGAGCCGTTAGGGGTTAACGGCGTGGTTTGCCGTCAGCCGGCAGACGGCAAAGAGGCTAAGGTCTTTGCCGTCTGCTGGCAGACGGCAAAGAGGCCAAATAGGAGTCACTGGGAAGCTGCCACGTGGCCTTTTTTGCCGTCTGTTGGCCGTCGGCAAAGACCTTAGCCTCTTTGCCGTCTGCCGGCAGTCGGCAAAATGCCCAAATAGGCAACCAGTGTTCCCAGGTTGAACAGGGAGCTGCCACGTGGCATTCTTTGCCGACTGCTTGCTGTCGGCAAAGAGCTTTGCCGTCTGCTAGCAGTC
>LR738712.1:378939147-378980658 GCA_902687465.1 Secale cereale
AGGAGGGGGCGGCGCGGGGAGGAGATGGGGTCCAGTGGACGCTGCGGGGAAGAAACAGGGGGGATTCCTTTGGCGGTCAATTTTCGCTACGCGCGTCTGTTATGCGATAGTGAATCCATCTTTGCCGTCTGCCTGGTCCATCTTTGCCGTCTGCCAGCAGACGGCAAAGATTATTTGCCATCTGCTGGCAGACGGCAAAGAGGTAGGACTGGTGGACCGTTACAGCGCTGGCGTACACTGGACCCACCCATCTCTTTGCCGTCTGCCAGCGGACGGCAAAGATTCTTTGTCATCTGCTGGCAGACGGCAAAGAGCTGACTGATGGCAAACAGGTTCTTTGCCGTCTGTCAGTTCTTTGCCGTCTGTTTTTTATAAGCAGACGGCAAAGACCTGCTTTGCCGTCTGCTGGCAGACGGCAAAGAGCTGGCAGATGGCAAAGTAGCAGATTCCAGTAGTGCGCTGCTCCTACAATGTTCATAAAAAAACTACTACAGGAAAAGCAGTTCGCTTATACTTGGTAGCAAAAAAATTTCTTCAGAAAACTAATACTCCTACAAAAATTCAGGTAGCGTTAACTACAAACAACACATGAAAAAGAATATCCGAGAAATACATACCCATGAAACACTGACATCATCGTCAGTCAACTGATGGACGAATGGAGCCCGAAATCCAATACCTGAAGAATATAAAATAGAACAGAGAGCGCTGTGCCGCTGCTTCTGGTTCAGAACCAAACCTTCAGAAAAAACGCATGTCTCCAGCATCGGCTCCACCCTTGCCAGGCAGCCGCACGCGCAATCCATTGCCAGGCGAAAAACAGATCTGGTTGGGAGAAAAAACAGATCGAGCAGGAGTGGCGCCGCCACGGATAAGATGAGATGGGAGCCGCCAGGGATAAGGTGGGAGGGGAGCCAATTGACCCACCAGTATATATATATATATGTAAAACAAAACAACACAAAAAAAGACAAATAAAGCAGTGCGGTTACATAACAAAATGCATTCCGCATTGCATATTGCTGCAGTCCACCGCGCTTGACAAAAGCAAAAAAAACTAATCAAACTAGTCCCCCGACACCCCGGTGGCTATAATGCAGTTCACACAGCCTCACATTGCATATTAATGCAGTTCGCCGCAGTACAAAAAATTCAAACGCGCATTTGCATATTACTGCAGTCCACCGCTCTTGACCGCGATTCACAGATGAAACACACAGCCTGCGATGCAGTTCTAACAACTATATAATGCAAAAAAACTCAAAGAACATCTTTTAATAAACGACCAGAGCCAGTCGCGCCGCGAAAAAACGTGGACAGAAAACTTAAAATTCTTCCAAAATAACAACTTAATCCGCTCCAATTTATACGGATAGATCAAAAAGCAGCCCGTAAATGCCGAAAACAACAGAACATTACAAACAAAACGCATCAATTTCGATCCGCACTGGGGAGAACAGAGAAACAGAGAAAGACGGACGAACGGACGCAGATCCGCCAAAATCCAAGGATTTCCGTCGTTTTCTCGCATAATTCAGTGCTTAACCGCAAATTAAATCAGCGCAAGCATGAATGAACCAGTACAAATCAGTCAAACTAGCCAGAAACGATGCTAGATGAATGTTTCCTGCTGCACCTCTATGTGGTGCACAGCAGAAGACGGAAGCAGTCCGCATAGTTCTCCAATGCACTTTTGCAATGCAGTTCGGAAGTGTTATGAGAATATTATTCTCATAATGTTATGAGAATAGACCGGCTGTATATATATATATATATATGTATATGTATATGTATATATATATATATATATATATATATATATATATATATATATATATAGTTTATGAGCATCAACATAAAAATAAGACATTGTACCAGCGTTTCTTGCACACAAATTGGTCTTGTTCAATGTGTGCACCATAGGTATAATTAATTCAATCCAAAATCAAGCGTCCATACATTGTGCTATCATTGTCAGATTATCAACAAATTTTATGACATGCTTCAAGTCTTTCCAATGAAATTTGGTACGCTTAGTAATATACAGATCATTAACTATGCATCCAACATAACCTACTTAAAAGGTGGAAAGGTATTATTTATTCAGAAGATGGCAGAAGAATATATAGTGTGCATAAATTGGTAAATATAATCTGTTACTACCTAGGAACAGAGTTAGAAAATGAAATCACAATTTGTTGCTTAAGTAGTGATCAATTAGTCAGAAAAAATACCCCAGTTTTGCTAACTAATATGCCAATATGGAGAAAGTTGAAAGGACACTAACCTCAATCAGACTTTGATAAACTGATAATGTTGTGGAAGTAAACATCCATGTTAATTAGACTAGGTTGTGGTGCACGCACTAGAATTTTAGTGCCAGCTTTCAGTTCATAACACATAGACATTTTTCTCCAAAGGTCCGCATCAATATAGGAGTGACCAGCTTTATCAAGTTTTACGCTAACTATCATTGTAAATCCATGCTGCATTGTCAATACGACATCCATTGAGTCATCAACAAAGTGAAGCCTAAGATATCCTTCTACTCCTATTCATGCAAAGCAAGGGATGTACTCCTTGAAATGAAAATTAAGATCATACATTAGATATATTGAAATAAGAGAGCAAGACGCAAATATGGGAGTAACTGATAGAACAGAACAATATATAGCTGAACGAACAATACAAAAATATATAATTAAAATAGATAATTTATCAAAGATTTGATGCAAATATGAGAGTAACTGAATGAACACGATTGAAGGGGAATCCAAATTTCCTTTGTCCTTAGTCCATGAGTTTTTCTACGATGAATATACACCCTGCAAATCACTGTGTTCAAATTTGGCACTTTTTCGGGTTCATTTACCATATTTAGCGGATTATGTGCATTTACTAGGCATTAATGCACATAATTCAAGTTCAAACAATAGGTGCGCAAGAACGGTCTAGAAAACCATGTGCATGCTATTTAGTGAACTCTCATGCCTTTTACAAGGAATATATGGAAATATATTTTGACGAAATGTGTGGCAATAGTCAACCACAAAAGTTTGTTTATTGGGTTTTCAACTATAGAAAAATGAAATAAATGCTTGAAAAACATGACGCCTGGCATGGTGCCATGGTATGGTGTCACCATGCCCAGGTAAAATTTGAGAAGGTTTGGCTTATATCATCATGCACGCCTTTCATAAATCGAACCATCACCGAGGAAGGTCCATGATTTTGAGAGGGAAATCACAAAGATTAAATGGGAATCCAAATTTTATTTGTTCTTTGCCCTTGAGTTTTTTTCCACAATAAACATACACCATGCAAATCACCGTGTTCAAATTTGGCACTTTTTCGGGCTCATTTACAATATTTAGGGGATTATGTGCATTTTCTAGGCATTTTGCGCATATACATCCAATATAGCTACAATTGCACGAGTGTGGTATGAGGGACGTGGATTGCCGTTCGATCACGGCGCATCCTACGCTACACACGCGCGGTCCGTATGACTGGGGTTTTGGCCAATCAGCACGCAACACACAATAGGCTCAGCGCATACTGTTTCCGGAGGTGACGGAGATGAACTGTGTGTGATAATGAACGAGCAAGATTGTAAGGGAAGCCAAACGTCCTTCGTCGTTTGTCATTGAGCTCTTAAAAACCACCGCACTGTACGGCTATCCGGCTACTCCGTTCCAGAGCTCTCTCCAAGCTTCGTTCATGGCACCGCGACGCACAATAACTAGTTTTAGAGCAAATTACTAGTAGTACTTTAAGTTGGTACTATCTATTATTAACGTACAATGTCGGTAAGCGTGTCCTTTGAGGGCTTTGAGCGTTGATTAGCATGTGTTCACTGAAGTTTTGTAGCCGCACCCCGGCCCTAAATACTCCTGAAACATCCACCCGCAGCCATCGGAGACTAGAGCTAGACACAACTGGTTTTTAGCCCCACCTCGCCGCGCGAGTTGGCCGCATATCGGCTTAAATTACCGCGCCGGTGGATGCAGCAAAAGTTTCTCTCTTGTTGCATAGGATCAAATCTGGCTATGCGAGCGAGGTAGGTTGACACTTGATTGCTTTTCATAAACCGATGATTTTTGACCGGGTGTCACCTTGCCTCGTTCATGTACATTGAATAATCATGATAAAATGAAAGATATTTTTGAAATTAGGTGCAGTGGGAGATGCTGATAGAAATAAGAATTATTAGAAGATCACAAAACACACGGTTTCTATGGCATACCCGTGTGCGTTTTTTTGCATTAATGATCCATAAGTCAGTTACCTATGCGATGTTTCCTAATAAAGCAAGCGTACCATTGACCGAAAAAATCAACTACGCATGTACATTTTTTGGACACGGGATCTACCAATTTTCTCTTTTCTCGCACATGGGTATTTTACGCGATTCATCTATGTTGTGTGTTTCCCCCACCCAAGTTTCAAGTTTCGCAGCTAAATTTTCATTAGGCGCGTGATTTGAGAATTTATTCCTCCCACCACATCCCCACCCATCGAATTTCCTCTGTATCTCTGCCCTCCCCCCTCCCGATAGCTCAAACCGCCGCCACCGCCGCAACCACAACTTCAACCACATCTATGTTCTGCTCGAGCATCGTCGATCCAGTCAGGTAACCCATCGATCTCTATCACGGCCCTGGCATAATTTCTTAAATGACGCTTGTGAAACATCCTCATGCCTCCAAATCCCCATTGTCCCTACCTCCAGAGCATCATCGCACTATCCCAACGACATATCACGTGGAGGTCGAGGAGCTGACGACGATCGATGGCGTGATGGCCGATGTGCGTGTTGACCCGGAGGAACACCTCGCCTCCGCCTGCACCGACTTGGTGCAGGCTCTGGCCCAGATGAAGTGCCCTAGCGACTACCCCCCAGGACTTACCAGGTATGATTTGACAAGCTCAATCTTAGCAATACCACTTGCAATGGTTATGCTTTGTACGGTTGATGTATTAAGCATGTTCGTGCCTTGTTTATTTCAATACTGCATGGTGTGTGATGTTCAAGTATTAACTGTCCAGCTCAATTTTCACCAAAACCAGCAACAAACTTACAATACATGACTCAGGATATCACTAGAGATGCTACCCATTTTCTATTTTTGGTGGATGCTAGCCCTATTGTACTTAACATGCTTTTCCACGTACTTATGTAGGGTCATAACGGGCGATGTTGTTGTTTGCCGTCGAGGTTAGCCGCATCCCATGTCTTACATTATTTCACATCATTTGTGCAATTGCAGTTTAACTTATAACATTTACTGGTTGCTTGTAGGTACACATGTCAGTGCCACTGATCCATGCTTCAACCCGGCGGAACAACTCGCCTCCGCCACTGCTGACTTTGGGGGTGTTGTCGTCAAGACAAAGTGCCCTAGAAACTACCTCTCAGGACTTACCAAGTATGAACTCACTAGTTCAATCTTATCAATACCAATTGCAATTAATGGCTATGTTTTGTGCAGTTGATGTATTAAGAATGTTGTAGTAAACATGCCTAACACGTTTAGCTATTTTCCCTACCTTTTTATAGACAAATGGGCCATTCTCTAATGTGGCAGCACTTGCCTTGTGATGTTTAACTCTGCCAATTGCATTTTTATCTGTGCCGGTTTCAATGGCTATTAAGCCTATTGCAATTAACAATTGCATCCATTTTTTAACAGTTGTATTTCAATGGCTACAAACTTACAAAACATGACTTATGATGTTGTTAAGCCTGTTGCAATTAACAGTTGTATCTTCTTAATCCGTCCCTTTGCTACCATGCTACTCTCCGCAATGAAGATATACTAGACATGCTGCCCATTTGCTATTTTGAGTGGATGCTAACCATGTTGTACTTAACATGCATTTTCATGTACTTACGCAGGGCCATAACAGGCGATGATGTTGTTTGTCGTCGAGGTTAGCTGCATGCTATTTCTTACAGTATTTTACATCATTTGTGCAATTGTAGTTTGGCTTCTAACATTTACTTGCTTCTTGTAGGCACACATGTCGGCGGAACTAATCCACTCCTCGACCTGGAGGAACACCTCGCCTTCGCTGCGGTCAACTTGGGCTGGGCTCTTGTCCATATGAAGTGCCCCAGCAACTACCCCTCAAGACATACCAAGTATGAACTCACTAGTTTAATCTTACCAATACTAGTTGCAATGGCCATGTCTTGTACGGTTCATGTATTAAGCATGTTGTAGTAAACACGCCTAGCCTGTCTTATCTATTTTCCCTACCTTTTTATAGACAACGGAGCCATTCTCTGCTCTAGTAGCACCTGCCTTGCGATGTTTAACTCTGACAATTTCATTTCTATCAGTACCAGTTACAATGGCTATACTAGGTTCTCTGTTGCAGTAAACAATTCTATCAATTTTTTAATCCGTCACTTTCCTACGGTGCTACTCTTTTGCAATGAAGATATCACTACAGATGCTGCCGCTTTATTACCATTACTATTTTTGGTCGATGTTAAACCAGTTGTAGTTAACATTGGCTTTCCATGTACTTACAGAGCGCTACAATGGGTGATGTTCTTGTTTGCCGTCGAGGTTAGTTGCATCCCATGTCTTATACACCATTTGTTCCTAAATATAAGTATTTTTTAGAGATTTCAATATAGACTACATACGAAGCAAAATGAGTGAATCAGGATTCTAATCTAAACTATGTCTATAATTCTATATACATCTGTATGTAGTTCATATTGAAATCTCTAAAAATACTTGTACTTAGGAATGTATGCAGTTGTATTTTACATCATTTGTGCAATCTCAGTTTAGCTTCTAACATATACTGGTTGCTTGTAGGAAGATATATGAGCGTTACTGATCCACACTTCGATCCCTTTTGCATGTGGGGCAATGAGATATTCATGAACAAGCATCAAGTGACGAAACTAAGAAACATTGTTAGGCGAAAGAAACGGGTGATGGGAATTAAGCTCTTTATTAACACTTTGTCCAAGACAACAGTGAACTTTAGGATGGTAAGTAATGTGTTGCCTATTCCCCTGGCCCACAACAAGTTACTCTAATAGACCTGAGTATCTGAATTATTCCTCTTTTTAGTGGCCTCCAAAGCTATTTAATGATGATTACCTTACAAACAACATGACCAGAAAGGAGGCAACTAAGGTTAAAGTATAAAATTCATGCTTCCATGATAATGCTCTAGAAGTCTTCCTGAAGGCGGTAAAGGATGAGTGGGTGATCGCCACAGGGGGTTGCACAAAAGTTGTTCATGCCTATCGCGTGCTGGAGGGCACATTATGGGCATTCTGCTTATTCAACAACATCGGCAGCCAAAATGATTTAGACTTGTCTCTTCACCTTTATCGCCTCTAAATATTGTGGTTCATCATAGTTAATTGATGTTTAATCCTGTAATTACTGAACATATTGTACTGAGAATTTTATTTATGGATTTATTGTTGAATCATTGTGCTGATAATTCGAATTCCAAGTTTCATATTTAAAAATTTCCAATTCAAATAATAAATTACAGGGGAAAATAAAATTATACAGGAGAGAATAAAATAATGCATACGGTTAGAAAGAAAACATCGCGTGCGATGAAAAATAGGGAACAAACGGTTCTGTGACGTGAAACGTTTGTGATGCCCGACGGACGCACACACAGTTTCGTCTCATATGCGTGTGTGATTCATGGTAGTACGGAAACATTTCAAACATGTGTGCGTGTTTGACAGGAATATCTATCACACACAGTTATGAAAATGGACATATTGGCATTAGTAGGGGCACCACACACATTTTACATTCTTGAGCTGTGTGCGATAACGTACCTGTCGCAAATACATCGGTAGATTAAATGTTGATGTCCAACTTTTTTACACGACTATAGCGGCGTAATCGTTTGGGATGTCTCTTGGATCAGACACGTAATGTCGAGATGTAACATGTGGGACTGGGGCGACTTCTCATACGTACATTCTATGGCAATCGCCAATAGCCGCTCACCTCTCCCCGACGGTTTTTCGTTCGTGTGGGAAGGACCCCCTATCGCAATCACTCACTCGGCGACAGTTTGGAATGCCATCGCGGAAAGGGGTGAAAAACCATTTGTATAGCACATTACGGTACCAGTGTGTACGAAAGAGAAGAGGTGCACGAACGCATTCGTTCCCACATACAAATGTGCGGGTGCATGGTGGAGCACATTTTTACAAGAAATGTGTGTGCAGAAAGGCTTTAGATATTGTTGCACTAGTACTTCCAGCATGTGCGACACACATAAATTAGAATTCCCATGTGATGCTACACAATGTCTCTCCTTTTTAGTCAATATATTATGATTAAAATGATGTGGGGGCATCCATGAAGCCATGTGACACATGTGGAGGTGTTGTTGCGACATTGATCACAGTGACGTGCTGCTGGTTCTAGAATACACACTGGTGGAGTATGTGCACGAAGAAAAGATGTGCACGAAGAAAAGATGTGCACGCACGCACTCATTCCCTCGCATGGACACACGGATAGACAGTGGAACACATTTTTGTAGGAAGATCCAACCGACATGATAAGTTAACGCGTGTAAAGTTGTTCACTTAATGGATGGTCAATTAATACAACGCATGCAAATTGAGTGGACGTGAGGGATGAAATAGTTGAGAATGACATTACTACCCCACTGAATGAATGCGAGTAGTTAAATCATGGGTTGCTACTTTCATTGGTCTCCTTCGTATTTTGTGCCAAAATTTGACCATAATTTTAATAAATAATGTATTAATGCATGTGATAAAAAATAATATCATTGGACATTATGTTCAAATGCGAATCCAATGACATAATTTTTGGTGACATGCATTAAAATTTCATTTGTTAATTTTTTGGTCAAAGTTTCGCACAAAGTACAAAGTGGGTAGTATTTAAAAATGGACGCATGAAACATGATCAATTTATGCCTGGGATACTATTGGTGGCCTTTGTATTTCAAAATGGACGGAGCGGAGTAGTATATTTATCTTTGGCTCGTAGGGCTCTCCCAGCACCTACGCTTACCTCCCCGCCTCTACCATCGGATCCAGCCATGGATAATCCCTTAGATCCCGGCATCCCGCGTGCTGCCCTCTCACTGCAGCCCACATCACTGCCACCTTTGAGAGAAACCAACATGTTTTTTCAGATGGGATCCATTGCTCTTGAAGCAAAGATCGGTGGCACCGGAGGACATGCCAGGGCTGCGTTGCAAGTGGTGGGCAGCAAGGGCAAATCAGATCGAAGAAGTGTCGCATCGATTGGAGACAAGTTCGAAGGAGCTGCACCTGGTGAAGCACAAGGCGAAGACGCATGTGGTTCTCAAGGGAGAGATGCTGAGTGATGTCAGCATGTGGCAGTGTCGTGTTGATTTCGAGTTGGGGCTAATGGCGGAGATCATATTCATGGAGTTGACTACAGAGGAAAGAACACATATGCCTATGGGATGGGATGAGCAGCCCATGCTACTTTTCAAATGGGCGGTAGGAAAAGCAAAATCGATGAACCAGTTACAGCGGCGGCGATGGACATGCATCGTAGGCAAGGTGAGTTGCCCTCCTTCCCTGTCGGCAATGAAGTGACCTACTCGGTGCTGCTGCAGTGAACACACGTCACCATAGCGGTTTGCAACAATGACAATCACGCCTTCTATATGTATTGTATTTCTGGGAAAATACTTGGTCGTTTGGAAAAAGATGGTAATTTATTTATCGCGAGTTCTTGAATGCTTAGTCATGAGAATCATCCGACAGGCACAAGTCTCCATCACGTAATACTTGACGGTCGGTCGGACCCGTGTCTCATCGAAAGGACACACATCGGCTGGGTCTGACATGTACGACCACGTACATCAATGACATGTGAGAGTTACTCAAAATTTGTGTTCCAGAAAACTCATCGGGAGCTGTTTCGGGCTTCGAAACCGAAACCATCAATAAATCTTTAACTTGTTTCCCATCACATTTAAAGTAGTACTACAATGCAATAATTAAGTGCAAACCAGTTCACAACTATCAAACCTGAACACGTTCCCACTATGCAGGTTTTAGTACTAGTATTAGTAAGTTATAAAAAGGGGGACTACCTAGCCGAAAATTACTCTACCTTCCTCCTCATAAGTCTTTTCTTGTTCGTCCTTCCTTGCCATGGCCGGTGTGAAGAGATCTAGGTCGAGAATTACTAGTTACAAGGGAGCGATGACCAAGGCCTCGAAAAAAACAGAGGGCTCGCCACCTTGTGGAGGCCTCCAAAGATCTCTCACGGGCAGGAGAGGGCTCTCAAGAGCGCACTAGCTATGGAGGCGAACATGCCGAGCTGGTAATTCCGGAGTCGTTATCCCTTGACGACATTCCCGCTCACCTCAATGACAAGGAGTTGACCGTCGGCTTGGTGAAGTTGCGGAACGAGTGCCTTGACATGCCCGCTCAGCTCAATCAGCGGAATGAGTTGACTGCCAGCTTGGTGAAGCTGCAGAAGGAGAGCATTGCCTCGGGTAAGGAGGCGACCGGTAAAATCTTGCAACATGAGGAGGACAAGGCAAAGCTCCGCTAGGATCTCGACCTGCTGAAGGAGGAGAGCGACGGCTAGAAGAAGCTGCATGAGAAGAGCAGTTCCTCGGTGATGATGCTGAAAGTTGTCGTCATGGAACACAACGAGGACTTCGCGAAGCTCCGCAACGAGCACCTAGTTGCTGTCAAGCTACATAATACGACCGTGGAAGAGATGATGCACGCTCGCCTTGAGAAACCCGACATCATGGACATAATGAAGAAGATTGCGGAGGAGAGGCACGAGGAGATGGTGGTTGTGGTGGCGATGAAGAAGCAGTTAGGACTCTGTGGCCAGCAACCCTCCATGAGGTAGAGAGCAACGACCCGGACTTGTGTCTCCAGCTTACTTCTTTTTTTGGGGGGGGGGGGAGGTAACTTTCCTTCTTCTTTTGCTCCTGTGTTTCTTCTTTTGCTTTGGGAGTTTCACTGCATGGGTCACGTTCTCTGCGAGGCATGAACAGAACAATGCTAACGATGAGTGACGTCATGGGATCGATGACATGATAATTACTAGATCTTTTTTATCGCCATATCACACTAGGCTCCCGTGTTTTGCACTCCTCCTTCATACTAGTACTCCAATGGAAAACTAGAGTATTCCACGTGGTTCTTTGCTCCTCCTCAGGTCGTCGGCAATCAATTATATGAGCATTCAAACCACAAGGCCCCACCTTCCAGTAGTAATGAGCCATCAAATCACAAAGGACCTCGCCTCTCTGTCAAACCGACCAGGCGAGAATGCCCCGCCCTCGCCTTTTAAATGTACTTTTGTATAGTAGTAGTATCGATGGATTGCACCATGGAGAAAAACTAACAAGATGAAATTAAAGAAAAAAGGTGGTACATATATAAAGAGCTCGTCACCAAATTATGCATAGTACTATTAAAAAAATTAGTACGCGCTTAGATGGGGTGCTAAATAAAGTCTAATAAAGAAATTAGCATACTTGTTTAGTACTTTGACAACTAAACTCCTTCATGCTTTGGGTAAACTTCTCTCATTTAAGTTTATTTTTAGAATTACTTATCTCATTTAAGTTTGTTGTATATGTGGCATGCTTAGAGCGTGTTTAGTAGTATAGCCAACTGCTTTCTATATGATGATGGCCATATCATATATAGTCATCACTTGTCGTCACTCATACATAGTACGTGCATAATGTGAAGAAACAAGTGGTAGTACTACCAACTACAAGATGAATTGTAAGAAATACTAGTATGTACATACTGAAGAGTTAAAGTAACGAGGAAGAACATAACATAGTTCTACTGGGGGCTCAGCACAACACACCCCTAAAATAAAACTAAGCACCTGAAATTAATCTAAGCAACTAATACGGTAGACACTGCATTAGAACCACCATGAGCAACAACACTGCCACCTTACTCGGACTCCTTGTCCACGACCTCGACTTCGTCCTTGTCCCTCTTCCTCTTGGGCGATAGTACTTCTTTGCTTGAACCGCACACTAGGCTCGGTCTATATCCAACCCTTGTAGATATTGAAACAAAGGTAGGCATACATTGCAGCTTATTGGATGTGATATTTATCTAGTATTTCATTCTGCTCCCATGCAAGATGAAACATGTGGTGAGGTTTTGTTAGTTTACCATACGAAGGATCAACCATGGATCATGTCAGGGTCAGCATTGAAGGCTGACGGTAGGACACCAGCCTATTTTTCTCGAGGTCGAAGGGCTGGCCTATAACGAGGCCTATCCGACCCAGGACTCTCCTGTTGTTATGAAAGTCCACAGTAACAAATTTGACTCCGTCGTCCGCAAGGAAGTTTTTAAAATAGTCACACTTAACGTCGGCATGGCATATGTGGTAGACCAAGCACATGTTATGCACACAAACCTAGATCACGGCAGGCTTCTTCTTCTCTTCCTCCTTTACATTCTTCTATTTTCCCAGGACTGTGGTGTACCCAACATCTAGCCCAGCGACTCACTCATCACCATCTGACTTTTTGAACATGCGTGTGAAGCGAGCAATGCATCCTTTCACCATCTCAGAAGAACGGGTGTAGATGACGTCGAACTCATCGCCAGTGATGGTTCTAACCGTGTATTCACTGCCGATCATGGAGATTAGGGATGCCATGGATTTTGGAGGAGGGTTAGGATTAGTGGAACTGCTGTAATGTGAAAGGACGGGATGCCTACGAGCGAACTGTCGTAAAGTTAAAGGACGGTTGTGGACGAGTAGGAGTGAATTGCTAGCGGTTTCCGATTGTAAAAATGTTGAGTGGGGCATGCGAACGGCAGGGTAGTGGCTTGCCCGGTGGATAAATGGCTTCGTGTAGTACTATCGGGGCCCAATTAGATATCATGTCTACTAGACCCACTTCATAGGCCTGACAGTATAGCATCTGCGTGTTCGCATGTCAAGCGTCGGGAAAATTACATGTGATATGAAGCTTTCCATGCTCCCATGATACGGGCTTCCGAGAGCCCTTGGATCTGAGATTGAACGGTTGCATGGTGTGACTCTATACCTATGAGTGAATATCCTATCATGGAGGGTTATTCACCAAATTATCAGCAACTTAGTGTCGTAGAGGAACACGATCACCTATGGGGCCATTGGCCCCTTTGTGGTTCGGCGGGGGGGAGGTCACGATGGTCAAAGAGCAGAAGCCATAGAACAACTCGATGACGGTGAAGCTGGTGATTTTTACCAAGGTTCGGGCCACCATGAGGCGTAAAACCCTACTCCTGCTTTGGTGGGATTGATGGGAGAACCAGGAGAAAACGTAGAACTCGTGCCTAGCAAGGAAGCCTTCGGGAGAGCAGCTACGCGCGTACAAGTACATGAGGGTTTGAATCCTTTTCTAGCTAGCCCCGGGCATCCTTTTATAGTTTTAAGGGGTGTCCAGAGTGCCAAACAGTCACTATTTGTTGATTAGATAGCTAACAATGCTATCATATCTAACTCTGGCAGTTAGGAGTTAGGACAAAGTGCAATTAATACACTGTTAGGTGTCACGTTGAACGTGTAGCCAGCAAGCCTACCGTGCCGCTTAATCATCTCTTGCTTATCTGCTTGACGTGCCTCTGGATGGGTGTAATTTGGAGGTAATCTATCTTCCAAATGGCCGCCACGTTCTTAGTGGAAGCCACTTAATCATCAGAGGGCTCAACGCCGCACTGATAACTGATTTGCGATGCGGTGCTGTGGAGCAGTGGTGCCTTGGCGGGGAGATCTTCCCTTCGACGCTCTAGGCAAGCCTGCCGGGAAAATCTTGGACTTGCTCTTGGGGTAGCCTCGACCTAGCCAAGCTCTGCTGCTCGGCAAGGGAGGCTTTCCCAAGATGATATCTTGCTGTTTTGGCTTGTCTTGGTCTTCTTGATCCGCTCTTTACCACTCAAAGAGCTGCTTCTTTGGCTCGGCCTTGCTACACTTGCAGGGGATAAATGTAGAGGGCCGTTGCGCCTGTGTATGGTCCGGGAATTGAACATAAATGGTCGTTTCACCAACAGGGGTGCGGCCTTCGTGGTCCCTGGGGCCGAGGAGGACGTGGCGGTGCTCTAATCGCCCCTCCTTCGGCTGTTCCGGCCCCGGACGAAGGCCACATCAGGGATCAATCATTGGAATTTGTCATCAAGCTGCGCAGGCCCCCTTCCAACCCCTTTCGCTAGGGTGATGGAGGTAGAACAACCGCCTGGACTGAGGCTGCATATGAGGGGTTGTTGCAACGGCAGCATGCAGGTGGATGTAGAGTTCCCTGCTCCTCATGTCATCCTTCTTCGGCATCGCTGGAAAACTTTCGCTCGTGCTTATAGCTTGGCGGCGGGGCACATTCTCCATTTCAAGTTATTGGACGCCACCCTGCTTTCCGTCAAGGTCTTCGGGCATTTGGGTGCTTGCTTTGGGTGCTGCACGGAGAGCTCGACTGATGACGAAAGTTCCTCCTCGAGCAACATCGACGAGGAGGACACCGACGATGAAAGCCAGTCTCCGGACATCAAGCACGAAGGCCACGACATGGATTCAAGTTGAACGCCACTCGCACCGTCATCGTCAGCTAGGTGCCGACAGTACCACCATCTAAACCTGGGTCTTCTACCCTGGCAGGCCGATTTCCTGGGGAGTTGGGTGTGGATGTCTTCGCCTCCTCCAGCAGTCTTCCAGCTGGGCCCCGGTAGACTTTTCCGTGGAATCCGACTTTGTCTTCCCTGTCAGTGCCCATGCTGCTCTAGTCCTAGCGGTGGTGACCAAGGCATCACCTAGCCGCTCCCTCCACCCATCACCTTCGTCTGCGCCCTCCCGATCTTGTCAGGCCGCATCCCACTGGCCCTGACGGGGTCAGGCTGGGCTTCTGCCCAAGTGCTCCTTTTGCCCTCTTCACCTCTGACTATAGTTCCTAGGAGCAGAGGGATAAGACAGGGATTACAGGGCACTTATCTTTTTTAATCTAAAATATGTAGGCATTTGCCAAATTTTAGACTTAAACATGTAATATCTTTCATCCATATTTGTACTTTGTATGGTTCGTACTTGTTTGTCTGCGTATTAGTGAAAAATACATGTTTGTCGGGTAATTGTGCATGTATTACATCCATGTAGAGGAGGAACTCCTCTATCCTTTCAAGTAAATAAGAGCTCCCGACAAGCTGCCTTCCATTGTTGCCGCGAGGCTTGTCATGCGGGCTTAGAGGTGAGGGAAGGAACCGGCCGCTTGTCAAACCCTCTTTTTTCAAATGCCACTATGACTTCCCTGATTGAAGCAATCTTTGATTCGAAAGGTGGGAGCACAAATGTTTCAAAGGGGATGAGGTTTCACCTACGCACAAGTTCTTTCCCTTAAAGAGGCACACTATGGATATCTAAAAGAGGACTTATCTGATTAGCTGCCGAGGATCGATATGTAAGCTTGTTTCCACACCTCCTTTCTGGGATCCGAGTCCATGGCAGGGGGCCCTGTAGTTAGTACATAAGGAAAACATAGCAACATATGACCCTCTCTAAATGATCATGGCAAACTTAAATAAAACTAATCATGCATGCAAGTTTCAAGGCGCCAGCGCTTGGTCTCATTATCTTTGTATAGGATCTGCGCCTAGCTTTATACACAGGGTTAAATGCACATCGGCAAGGCTTGTACAAAAGGTGGTTGTCTGGGATGAGCCCGGTAGCCGCGCCTTATAGGTAAAACTTACAAAGTTGCTCAATATTCCTTGAATTTCACACCTTGGTGCCATCTTCGGTCTCTAGACGGACTGCGCCAGGTCTGGTGACTCGTACTACCCGGTAAGGGCCTTCCTACTTCAGTGTCAACTTGTTGGAACCCTTGGCGGACTGAACATGCTTAAGGACAAGGTCACCTTCCTCCAGGCTCCGGGCATGGACCTTGCGGCTATAATAATGGCACAAGGCTTGTTGGTAGCGTGCAACATGCACAGTAGCCCGGAGATGATCCTCCTCAAGGAGCACGGCATCGTCATGCTGGTGCTGCTCTTGCGCTACTTCATTGTAGGCAAGTACTCGAGGTTACCCGTATAAGGGTTCCGTGGGGAGCACTGCTTCTTCCCCATAAACTAGGGAGAAGGGAGTCGGGCTGATGGCTCGACTCAGTGTCGTACGAAGGGACCAAAGAACCACGAGCAGCTCGTCGATCCAACATCTCCTGCACCTTTGCAACTTATCAAAAGTTCTTGTCTTGACTCCACACAACACTTCAGCGTTCATCCTCTCAGCTTGTACATTTCTCCGGGGATGGGCAACAGAGGTGAATGAGACCTTGCTTCCGAGGGCTTGAACGTATTGCATGAAGGCGCGGCTTGTAAACTGGGTGCTGTTGTCAGTGATCACTTGGGCAAGAACTCCAAAATGGCACACCAATCCCTTCAAGAACTTGATAGTTGATTGTGCGGTTACCATCCTCACTGGTTCCACTTCTGTCCACGTTGTAAACTTGTCAATAGCAACATACAAGAATTCAAAGCCCCCGACAACACGGGGGAAGGGGCCCAAGATGTCGAGCCCCAGGACCAAAAAGGGCCAGGATAAAGGGATTGTTTGGAGAGCTTGAGCTAGCTAACGGATGTTCTTGGAGTGGAACTGGCAGCTTCACATTTAGTGACTAGCTCGATCGCATCTTGGAGGGCCGTGGGCCAGTACAAACCTTACCGGAATGCTTTTCCGACCAAGGCTCTCTATCCAATGTGAGAGCCGCACACACTTTTGTGTATTTCTGCCAAAATTTCCCGCCCCTCTTCCCGGTAGATGCACCTCAATTTTACACTGTTGGGCCTTCTTCTTTATAATGTGTCATCGACAAACTGATACACACTGGCCCTCCGGGCTACTCTTTCGGCTTTGTCTTGCTCTTCGGGAAGTTCTCATGTTTGGAGGTAGTGGATGATGTGTCGTGCCCAAGTTGGAGCCAGAGGCTCGACAACAAGGACAAATGGCACTTCCTCGTTCATAGGAGCGCTTACCTCGACCTGCCAGAACTAGTGGTTCTGCGGGAGGGTGTTGCTCAACAAGTGAACCAAGGTTGTTCCCGGGAGCCTCTCTATCGGGGGCTTCAGGAAGACCTCCCAGGATATGCTTGTTGGAGTCCAACTTCCTCCTTTTTTGGCCATCAGTGAAGGGGATACATATGGTTGAGTTAGGTGGAGGACAAAGGTTACTGGTTCCACATGAAGCTTTTGTGCAGCACATTTTGATAGATGGTCAAGAATGCTATTCTGTGCACGCGTCACGTGCTCTGTTTCCAATCCATCGAAACGCTCCTCCAGCATCATCACTTCCTCTACGTATGCTTCCATCAAGGGGCTCTGGTAATCCTTAGTTACCTGTCTCACCAGGAGCTGTGAGTTTCCACGGACGATCAACTTCCTGATTCCCAACTCCATTGCAATCCTGAGCCCGGCAAGGAGCCCCTCATACTCAGTAGTATTGTTGGTGGCTTTCTCTTGGGGGAAGTGCATATGAACCACGTATTTGAGGTTCTCTACAGTGGGTGCAACAAGGAGCACTCTAGGCCCAGTGCATCGCAATGAGAAGGCACCGTCGAAATACATGATCCATTCTGCAGGCGCTTCCTTGCTTGGGATAACTGTCTCTGGAACTTCTTCGTCTGGGGTTGGTGTCCATTCAGCAATGAACTCTGTTAATGCTCTGCTTGGAATGGTCGAGGTGCTTTCATATCTCAGGCCGAAGCTTGATAACTCAAGTCCCCATTTAACTATCCTGCCATTGGCTTCGGGATTCCTTAGTATGCGCTGCAGAGGGAAAGGGGTGACCATCGTGATCACGTGGGCTTGGAAGTAGTGGTCTAATTTCCTCAAGGCCATAATTAAGCCGAAGATCAACTTTTGCACTCTGGAATACCTTCACCTAGCACCCTGTAACAAGGAACCAACAAAGTATACTCGTTGTTGCACCACTTTCTTCCTTATCGGGATCTTGTAATTGCCTTCGCCAACTTGCTCATCTTTCTCCTGATCAGTGCTTGAGCCTGCCGCGACCAGCTCGGTCCCGTTTCCGGAAGGAACATAAGTTGTAGCTGCTCTTCACTCGTTTCCCTCTGTGCCACTAGCATTGCACTAACCACTTGATTTGTTGCCGTTAAATATTGCAGCAACAGCTCTTGTGGCTTAGGAACGATCAAGTGAAAGTGCAACTATTCCCCGGGTGGTTTTGGTAATTAATAACAATATATAGCTCATTAAACTAATATCCTTTCAAGATAAATATTTCAGGAAGTTCAATGATTGGCATGGCATGGATTAGGGATGTGGACCCCTCAAAAAGCTATGGACAAATATTGGCAAAAACTCAAGACTCTACATTTTCATTTTAGTGATCCAAGATCACATTGAGTCCATAGGAAAAGCCAATACTATTAAAAGGGGATGAGGTGTTGGTTAATGATCGACTTGCTCAAAATAGTGAGTGCTAAGCTCCAAATCCCTCAACCACTTTCTCACTTCCACATATGTCCTAAACCTAAAAGTAAAACTTGGCCCCACCGATTTGATCTACTCGGTGTCACCGAGTTCACTTGACATAGCCACTGCCAAAACCCTAATCAGTTCGGCCTCACCGATAGGGATTTCGGTCTCACCGAAATGGAATTGCCAACTCTTTGTTTCCCTTTCATAACGTTTTGGTCTAACCGAGATGAGTGGATCGGTCCCACCGAGTTGGTAATGAAAACTCTCTGGTTACCTTTTGTAATGTTTCGGTCTCACCAAAAGGATCGATCGGTCTCACCGAGTTTGCCTGGCCAAGTCTCTGTTTTGCCTATTACCAGAATCGGTCTCACCGAGCATGTGTAATCGGTCAAACCGAGTTGAGGTCTTGCCCTAACCCTAATGCATCGGTCTCACCGAGTTGATAGTATCGGTCCCACTGAGATGTCTAATGTTCACATTTTCAACTGCTTCGGTCTGACCGAGTTCTTCTATTAGGTCTGATCGAGTCTGGTCAAATGTGTGTAATGGCTAGATTTTGTGTGGAGGCTATATATACCTCTCCACCCCCTCTCCATCAGTGAGAGAGCCATTAGAACGTGCCTACACTTCCACTATTCTTTTTCTGAGAGAGAACCACCTGCTCATGTGTTGAGACAAAGATATTCCATTCCTACCATATGAATCTTGATCTCTAGCCTTCCCCAAGTTGCTTTTCACTCAAATGTTCTTTCCACCATATCCAAATCCGTGAGAGAGATTTGAGTGTTGGGGAGACTATAATTTGAAGCACGAGAGCAAGGTGTTCATCACCAACACACCATCTATTACCTTTTGGAGAGTGGTGTCGCCTAGATTGGTTAGGTGTTGATAACCCACAAGTGTAGGGGATCGCAACAGTTTTTGAGGGTAAAGTATTCTACCCAAATTTATTAATTCGACACAAGGGGAGCCAAAGAATACTCTTAAGTATTAGCAGCTGAGTTATCAATTCGACCACACCTGGAAACTTAGTATCTGCAACAAGGTAGTTTAGTAGCAATGTAATATGGAGATAGCGGTAACAGCAATAAAAGTAACGATAGTGTTTTTGTAGTTTTTGTAACAGTAGCAGCCGAAAAGTAAATAAGCAACAAGCAATATGTGAAAAGCTTGTAGGCGTTGGATCGGTGTCACATCCCTAGTCAGTGCTTGCATTAGGACAAGCTAGAGTGTGCATCATGTTTACTTTTTCCAGAAACTTGAAATGGGGATGACAGAAACCCCAGCATCCCTCTTCTTTCTACTAGGGTTTAATAAAATCTTTTCCAATGTACCCAAAATGCCCTTCAAAATGTTCATCATCTTTGCCTTGGTCTCAAACCTCTGACAAAAATGGTGCACACTTTTCTAGGACATCCAAAGGTCACTGGATTAATTCATATTGTATTTGCATTTGGGCATTTAAATGCTATAAAATATTTTAAATGCCCAAATAATCATAAACTAAAATGTTCCATGATGTTCATATTATATACAGTGGGCATGAGTAGTTTCATGATTTATGAAAGTGCTTTAGCATTTTTGTTAATTCAACAAAGTGGAAGAAAAACAAAAAGAAACAAAATAGAAAAGAGAAGAGAAGGAGGGACTTACCAGCCCGGCCCACCTGGCGGCCCAGCACTGTGCTGGCCCAAGCCAGCCAGCTGCTTTGTCCTGCCAAGCAGGCAGGTGACGCCGGCGCACGGCCGCGCGGCACCGCGACAGCTGCTTGCCGCCTGGCCGCCGCTTCGCCGCCTCAGGACGTCTGGACGACCTCCACATCGTCGCCCAGACCGCCACGACAAAGCAGTTCTCCTCCTGCCTCTCTCCCTCGCCCTCACCTCGCCATGGCCGACGCTGCCGCGGGCGTTCTGGCCCGTAGCTGCAGCCATCATGCTCCCCTCGCCTCGTCTTCGTGTCCCCGAGTTCTGTCTCCTTGCACAGAAGCTCTGCGCCGAGGCACGCATCGCCGGAAGCCCCAACGCGCCGTCAACGAGCTCTTCTTCCTCCTTCGGCCGCCGAGATCGTCGGCGACCTCACGTCGTCTCCAGCTCGTCCCCGACCTCACCGTCAACTCCGTCGCAACCACCATGAGCTTGGCCACCTCCCCATCCTCTCTGTTCTCCCTCTCGAGCCATGTAACGTTTGCACGTGGCTCGCCCGCATGCGCCGCCGTGGAGCTCGTCGCCGACGAGACTCCGGCCACCCAACGGCTGCGCCACGCTGTCCACTAGCTCCACCGCACCCCCTAGAGTCCAACGCACCACTCCACGCGCCTCGCCGTGCCTCCTAGCGACTAGCCCGAGCTCACCCGAGCTCCGGAAGCCGCCAAGGTCGTCGCCGGTGCCGTTTCCGGTGACCCCGAGGCCAACCACCACCACCACTAGACGCGGCTCACTCCCCGCATCACGTAGATGTGCTCCTCTGTAGCTTTGGTCCCCGGAGCACGAAACCTGCACTGCTCCGCCGCATTTGGTCACGCCGGCGACCAGCCGCCGGCGGGTTTGATCCGCTGACCAGGGGGTTTGACCTCCCCCTGTGTCACTGACATGTGGGCCAGCACTGAACGTTTTTAGTTTAGGATTAAGTTAGTGTTAATTTAATCCTGTTAGTTAGATGACCCACTGACGTGTGGGCCCGACCCTGTTAGTTAGTGGTTAGTTAAACTAACCTGTTTAGTTAGCCCTGTTAGACTGACGTGTGGGCCCCACTGTTAGGTTTGACTGGACCAGCACCGTTGACCTGCTGACGTCAGCATGATGTCATGCTGACGCAGTAAAGCCTTTTCTGGAATTATTTGATTTAAAATAATTCAGAAAATTCCAGAAAATGGATTAAACTTCTAAAATTCATATAAATTCAATAGTAGCTCAGATGAAAAGGTTTTATATATGAAAATTGATCAGAAAAATCCAATCTTTCCATTGGTAGTCGTTTCATGCATGTTTAAGCAAGTTAACCTTGTTGTTCACATCAAAACATGATAATGCACTTTAAATAATAATAGTTTGGGTATAAATTTGAATCTTTGATTCAAATGAGCTCAAACCTTTCTGTTTATAGTTGCATTAGCCCAAAACACATTCATCTTGCCAAGTCATGAGCATGCATCATATTGTTGCATTTGTTTGTGTATTGATTGTATTACCGATGTTCTCCGTGGTAGGTCCTGCTCCCGAGGATACATCCGCGTATCCAACTGAAGAGCAGCACCCGACAACCAATCTGTCAGGCAAGCAACCCATTGATCATTCCGATACAAACCCATCTTCTCGCTCCTGCTCTCTTTTACTTCATTAAGGCAACAACGTGTGAACTGCTACTTGTTGCGGTAGTTGAATCCTATTCCTTTGCATGACCTATCATTGCCATAGTAAATAGTTGAAACCCACTAGCATGTGTAGGAGTTGTTTGAGCCATGTGATGTGTGTTCTACCATGCTATTTGTTTATGCTGCCTGCTATACTTAGAGTTGTGTCAGGTCTGGTTCATCTAGGTGATAGATCAGAGTGAAATGATCATGTCCGCTAAAGAGAGTGAAGTGTGGAATATGTTTTGGTAAAGGTATCGATGAAAGGCCATGTAGGAGTACATGGTGGGTTGTATCATTGGAACCATCCATAGGACCTGAGATCTGTATGTGTGATTCAAGATTCAGCTACTAGCATGCATTGGGCCCGAAACCAATGGACCCTCTCGACTTATTAACTGCCCTTGTCCTCTGTCGAGGAGTTGCAACTAGTTTCTGGTGTTTGTAGTATACCGGTGGTTGTGCGCAGTGCTGACCCTTGGGGTGGGCTGTGATGCGGCAGGTACGTGGCACGGTGTACGGGTCGCCCATTTGGTGACTCGGGAACCCTGTACACATCGTTTGGGGCCGTGAGCGACACCCCGGCCGAATCTCCCCACGGATGGAACCCAAATAGGCGATAAACCTGGACTAGGGACTTGTGTGGTTAGTCAGGTCGTGGCCGACACCCTCGCTGGGCTTCCGCTTGAAGGTTGTCGAGTACATGTCGAGTAAACGGCGATAAGTGGTGGAAGCGTGTGTGAAGAAGTACACCCCTGCAGGGTTACCAATCTATTCGACTAGACATTGTTCGTGGTTAAGGACCACTTGGTTTCTTATACAGTTCATAGACAAGTTGATGGTTACTCCTAAAAGTCTCAAGACAAGTGTGAGTGTCGTGGATGGCCCTTCCGTAGGATGATAGAAGAGGATCCACGGTAGTGTATTGTTGTGGTGAGTAGAGGACTCGTGTGCGTAGTCTCATCTTGCAATCTGGTGAGAGTTGTAGAATAGGTTATCCAAGAGTCAAAGCTGGCTTGCTGCTATAAACTCCACTACCCTTGTTGATAATGATGCATGTATGATAGGTTTTGTTGTAAGTCTTGCTGAGTACCTTTGTACTCATGTTTGCTTAACAACTATTGCAGAGGAAGACCCTGCCCCTTCTGATGGGTTCTACATAGACATTGATGTCGACGAGTAGCTTAATACCCAGACGGTGATCCTGAGCTTGTGAAGGGCCTTGTAGATAGTCAGGCTACACCAAGCCTGTTTTCTTTCCAAGTTGTCTGTACTCAGACAAGTTAGCTTCCGCTTGTGCTTGTATGCTTGTATGACTTGAGTGTTGGGTCATGTGACCCTTATTTGTATGGATAGGTTATGTATGGCTCTTCGGAGCCTCTTAAAGAAAGTACTTTGAGTCATAGACTTCTGTTATGATGCAATGTTGTATTTGCACATATTGAGCATATTGTGTGTATGTCATTGAAATGCCTTATATGTGTGGGATCCGACACCTAGTTGTTTACCCTTGGTAGCCTATCTTACAGGGAAATGCCTCCTAGTGCTTCCACTGAGCCTTGGTAGCTTGCTACTTCTCCGGAACACATAGGCTGGCTGGCATGTGTCCTTCTTCGTTCCTGTGTCTCTCCCTTAGGGGAAATGTCACGCATTGTTCCTTTAAGTCCATGTAGCTTGCTACGACTTGGGTTCATACGTTGATGACCGACATGTTAGTTGCTGGTTCATGGATGCATGTCTCTATAATTTAGTGCCACTTTTGGTTTATAATTAGCCATGTCGGCCCAGGTTCTCTGTCATATGGATGCTAGCGACACTATCATATACGTGTGCCAAAATGCGCAAACGGTCCCGGGCCAGGTAAGGTGGCACCCATGGGGATACCGTGCGTGAGGCCGCAAAGTGATATGATGTCTTACAAGCTAGATTGGTGTGACTTAGGATCGGGGTCCTGACAGCGTTGGCATCAGAGCCGGACTGCGTGTAGGTTCTTCAAGCCTAACTGGTCGATGTTGAGTCTAGAAAATTCTTAATTATATGTAGGGGAATTGATTGTGGAAGGGAACGTAAGGATCTTTTTACTTCTTTACCTTATGCCTTCTGATCTGAGTCAGCCTATTTTTTCTACGGGGGTTTAGGACTAGGCCTATCATCTTTACAAGGTTCATGTGTTACTAATCCGTAGACTCTTAGGATTGTTGGTTTCAAGCCTCAGTTTAGTTTATACCCTTCCAGTATGTAGATTAGTTGGACCGGAACCTTGATATGATGTTGTTGAGTGGCTATGCTATCATTTGTATGATGTCTCAAAATCTTTTTTGAGCATTTACAGTTGTTATGCTGCCCGATTTCTTCTAGAAATTCTAATGCCTTTGCATTATTTTGTGTTTCAGATGTCTGACCGCACACCTCACCAGGTGGTCCGTTTGACCCGGTGCATTAATGTGCCAGGTCACACGGCCATGTTGGTCTGTGTCTTGACAGAGACGGGCTACCGTTGGTATCCTGAGTACACTGTGGAGGAACAGTACCGGTATTTCAACCAGAGTCAGTATTTCTGCACAGTCCGGATATACCCTTCGTATCCCGGAGCTACCGACCCCATCCATTGGTCGTATGGACTCGGGGTTACGATCGAGATGGAAGTGCAAGAAGCCGCTTACTCAATGATGACTATCATCCGGGATAGGCATGCCCTGCTGCTGAACACTGAGTTCGCTACATGCCAGCCTCACTTCCTGGAGAGGAAGGCTACTACACTGGTCTATATACTGATGCCGCTCATGAGGAGCCACTGCTTCAGACTACCACTCAGATGCTGGAGGATAGGGACCGTGAGGTCCGTGCCCTCCAGATGGAGCTTTATAACACTCGAGCTGCCCACTGGACCACTCTGACACGGCTTACACCTGCCGTGCAGGCCGGGTATCTGGATATGCGGGATTTGTACCCCGTGCGGACTCATTTGCCCGATCGTATAGATTGGCGTGACGTTGGGGGTATTACACCTCCACGTGGGTGTCGTTACCACCAGCAGCGGGACTGAGACCGCATCCGTGTCCCTATGTCCACAGCCTTTAAGTGCTTGAGATTTTCCAGATCCACATGTTCCACTTCCAGGCTACGGGGGTAAACTTTATGAAGATTACTACGGGAATGTCTGAGCTAGACCGTGGCAGTAGTAGTATCATAGTAGTTGTATTTCCACAGTCCTGCATGTCTTGTGGAATATGACTTAGTGTATTCTGAATTCCGGAGGCGTAGATAAATAATGTATAGGAGCTTGGAATGCCTCTGATGGGATGTATCATCTTTCACCGTAGTTGTACTTTAGCATTGGCTTGTACTAAACTATGTATGGTGTGTATGACTAATGGTGTATATATGGCAGTTTCTATATTACCATGTCGTACAGATGAACATCTCTGCATTCCGTGTCATCCATTACATTTTGCACTCCTGTGTCAAAGTTTTGCCATCCTTGTCTAAACCGTTGTTTTGTTTTCCTAGGATGGCCAACACTCGCAGCAGTCCTGCTGCTCAGGAGCAGGGTGAGGCCAGTGGGGCTAGAGCTGAGAATCTGCCTCAACCACCCTCCTTGGCTGAAGTAATGTTGGAGGCGGAAAGGAACAAGAGAGAGACCAACCGTCTGCTGGAACGCATAGAGCAAAATACTGCCCTTCGCCAGAGGAATGACATGGTATCTATTAATGACTTTATCAAGATGTGCCCACCGAAGTTCCATCATTCCGCTGAACCTCTTGATGCGGATGACTGGCTTCGCAGTATCACCGACAAGCTACACCCCGCCCGTGTGGCCGAAGTTGACAAGGTTACTTACGCCGCCTACCATCTTGAGGGCCCTGCTAGCCTCTGGTGGGAAAACTTTGAGGCTATGCGTCCTTCTGGCCAAATCACTACTTGGGCAGAGTTCAGCGAGGCATTCCGTGAACATCACATTCCGGAAGGTCTCATGGATCGCAAGCAGGAGGAATTTTGCAATTTCACCTAGGGCAGGCTAACCGTGGATGGCTATAGTCGCGAGTTTGGTAACTTGGCACGCTATGCTCCTGAAGAAGTGTCCACCGACGCAAAGAAGCAGGCGAGGTTCCGCAAGGGACTCAGCCCTGAACTTCGCCAAGATCTACGTCTACATGAGTGCACCTCCTTCCAGAAGCTAGTGAACAAAGCCATCAGTGCTGAGACAGGTCAGACTGATTTTGAAGCCACACGCAAGCATCCTCGTGACTTTGGTTCCTCATCCGGCTCTGGCTCTCACAAGCGCCGTGTGTGGGTTCCAAACACAGCCCTGCCACCCAGGTTCACTCTGAGGCCATCCTATGAGGCGCCTCGCCCAACCCAACAGTATGCACCGCCCAAGACTTATGGAGGACCACCTGCCAACTTTGCTCCATGCACTGCTGTGACATGCTTCAAGTGCGGAGAACCAGGGCACTACATGCGTGAGTGTCCTCATAACCAGCCAGGAAGGTCTGTTGGCCGTGGTAAGCCAACAGGCAAGGTGAACTATGTCAAGCCAATCCCCACTTCACGTGGTCATGTCAACTATGTCTCTGCTGAGGAAGCCTATGAGGATCCTAACGTCGTCCTTGGTATGCTTCTTGTTAACTGCGATCCGGCATCTGTTCTTTTCGATACTGGAGCATCTCATTTGTTCATATCTGAGAGCTATGCTCGAATGCACAACATGACTTTTTCTGACATGCCCACTTCCATGGTTATTCAAGCTCCTGGCTCAAAATGGCAAACCTCTAGGGTAAGCCAAGGAAATGAAATTCTCGTCGATAGACTTGTTTTCCTTGCATCACTAATAGCTCTCAAGTCCTCGGACATAAATATCATCTTGGGTATGGACTGGATGATAGCTCATTACGCCAGGATTGATTGCTACACTAGGACTGTTCAACTTACACACTCATCCGGCAAGACAGTCAATGTTTTGGCCCGAATGGCTGAGCGTCAGCTCTACTCCCTTAATGCCAGCCCTCTACCAGAACTCGAAGATATCCCGGTAGTCCGTGACTTTCCGGATGTCTTTACAGAAGAACTGCCAGGTGTTCCACCTGACAGAGATGTCGAGTTCGTGATAGATCTTGTTCTAGGAACTGTCCCAATCTCTAGGAGACCCTATAAGATGGCACCCTTAGAACTAGCTTAGCTTAAGAAACAACTCGCTGAGTCCTTGAAAAAGGGTTTCATCCGTCCTAATTCTTCTCCTTGGGCTTGTCTCGTCCTCTTCGCCAAGAAGAAGGATGGAACGGAATGGATGGTTGTGGATTATCGACCTTTCAATATGGTCACCATAAAGAAAAAGTATCCGCTCCCCAGGATCAACAACCTGTATGATCAGCTCGCTGGATCCTCAGTCTTCTGCAAAATGGATTTGAGGTTGGGCTACCATCAAATCAAAATTAAGAACGAGTACATTCCCAAGACGGCCTTTGTTACTCATTATGGCCAATACGAGTACACCGTCATGTCCTTCGGGTTAACCAATGCCCCAACCACTTTCTCCTGGCTAATGAATTCTATATTCATGGAGTACTTGGATAAATTCGTCATGGTATACCTCGATGATAAAATCATTTACTCCAAGAACAAGGAAGATCATGCCGAGCATCTAAGGTTGGTATTGACGAAACTTTGAGAGCACCGCCTTTATGCCAAATTCTCCAAGTGTGAATTCTGGTTGCCAGAAGTGACCTATCTAGGCCATGTAATCTCTGGTAAGGGTATTGTTGTCAATCCCGAGCGAGTTCAGGCCGTCCTTGATTTGACTCCACCTGAATCGGTCAAGCAAGTTAGGAGTTTCCTTGGCTTAGCGAGCTATTGCCGACGCTTCGTCGAGAATTTCTCCAAAGTTGCTAAACCTCTAAGTGAACTCCTCAAGAAAGATACAAAGTTCGAGTGGACCCCACAGTGCGAGTCCAGCTTTCAGGAACTGAAAAGACACCTAACATCTGCTCCCGTACTGGTGCCACCAGACTTCTCCAAGGACTTTATTATCTGTTGCGACGCCTCGCGACAAGGACTAGGTTATATACTCATGCAAGATCGTCAAGTGATTTCCTACGCATCTCGACAATTGCGTCCACATGAGGATAACTATCCTACACATGATCTAGTGCTTGCAGCTGTAGTCCATGCACTCAAAACATGGCAACATTACCTTCTTGGCAATCGCTGTGAAATCTTCACTGATCACCAAAGTCTGAAATACATCTTCACCCAACCGGATTTGAATCTCAGGCAAGGACGTTGGGTTGACTTGCTCACAGATTATGACTTAGGAATCACTTACACCCCTGGGAAGGCCAATGTCATGGTTGACGCACTAAGTCGTAAGTCTTACTGTAACAATCTGATGTTACTACAAGGGCAACCACTTCTCCACGAGGAATTTTGTAAGCTTAACCTTCACGTTGTTCCTCGAGGATTCCTTTCCACCTTGGTGGCGAAACCTACCTGTCGTGGATTTAGCACGGCAGATGTCCTAGAAAAAGGACTTAGTCGTGAGGCCATCGCTATGGGTTAGCTTAAGTGGTTAAAGCGGACAAAGGACACAGGGACTTTATACTAGTTCGGCCCCTTCGATGAAGGTAAAAGCCTACGTCTAGTTTGGTGTGTATTGCTAGGTTTCGATGACCAGGGAGCGAATCCGCTTTGCCTGTGTCTAGAGCTGTTGTTCTTTGTCCTGAACCGTCGTTGGGTCGTCCCTTTATATAAGAGGTGATGCCCGGTCCGGTTTACAAAGCCCCGAGGCCGGCTCATAAACGTGTCCGCCTCGCTCTCTGTTCTTTCTTACATCCCAAGTTACATAGTATGACAGTTAACAAATCATGGGCCCTAACACTTGGGCTCTAAACCTCATGGGCTGAAATCTTCTACCTCATGCTCTGCTGGGCCTTTAATAAAATAATCTTGATAACGTAAACCGGACCCTCCTAGCCGGTTTATACCTAGTAGTAATATCCCTGACATTAGGCCCCAGATTGATTTGAACCTATTCATGTCAATCTTCAAAGTCTTGTATAGATTTTCCTTTCTGTAGCTTCAGTACGCTTTGTAAACCGGCATGACGTCATCTCCTCACGTCACTTTAAACCATCGTGACACCATCCGCACATTTAATATTTGTACCTGTTTTTTTACCTTTACTCATTAAAGCTCCGAAGATCGAGGCGACAACACCATCCATATCCGATTTTTGGGCTCCTCGATTCCCGCGCCTGTCGTTTTATCCTTTCAGCTTATAAATAGGGCCAAAGGGCATCTCTTTCTCCCCCTTGATTCTTCTTCCTCTATCCTCTGACGCTCGAGCTCCGCCGCTTTCCGCCGAGTACTGCGCCTCCATCGAGCCCGGCCGCTGCATCAACCTGAACGCGTTCAGAAATCCGCCGTCATCCTTCCGCTTCCGTTGCCTCAGGTACGTTCGCTTATCTCCTTCCCTAGATCCCAGTTCTAGGGTTTCATCTGAGCTCGTAGGCGAACCCCTGTTCTTTGCGGTTCTTCACCATAGGCAGTTCCTAGCCGTAGATCTCAAACTTTTAGGCCGACCACCGTACGCATGACTCCGCTCCGTCCTTGTAATCTTATTTCCCCCAACAATGCTAGTTTAGACTGAATCTGCAAAAAACCTTCGTTGTTTCTGTTGAATATAACTTGAATTATCTTAAGTTTTCCATATGCTGTAGATCCATATTTTACTGTTGCTCGTGTTAAAGTTGTTCTCCCATACTTTAGATCCGCATCTCATCTGCCAAGGTCGATGGTTTAACTTTAGATCTGTGCCTTACCTGCCTGTGTTTGGCGGTTTAGCTTCTTTCAAACTTCATAATCCGGTAGACGTCATGTTTATAGCTTGTTCCAGATCAGTAGATACCATTAGGCCCCTGCTTAAACCGCCAATTAGATTAGTACCTTCATAAAATGCGCCGGTTTAAATCTGTGTAGATTGTAAACCGGATCTTTATTGCATTTTCAGCCTTCCCTTTTGAAAAAGATGACTTCCGTGACCAAGCAGTTTGTTGCCTGCAACTAGATCCCCTCCCGGATCACCGAGGAGGAATTAGAAAAGATGGCCTCCATTGGCGCTTTAGGCCCAAGGATGTCCTTCACTGGAGGGCTCCTGGAAAAGAGTGTCCTCCTAAGCCTAAGGAGGGAGAGATTATTGTCTTTTTCGATCACCTAGTCCAGGGTTTTAACCCTCCAGGGTCAAAGTTTTTCCGTGACGTGTTAGCAGATTTTCAGCTCCATCCCCAAGACATAGGTCCCAACTCTGTATCAAATATTTGCAACTTCCAAGTCTTCTCTGAAGCCTATCTGCAAGAGGAGCCATCAGTGGAGCTGTTCTGGGACTTCTTCCACTTAAACCGTCGGACTGAGTTTCATGACGGCCCCAATACTGAACTTGGCGGAATGAGTAATCAGAAGAGAAAAGATGTTAGCTTTCCTCACGCTACTCTCCATAGCCATCCCAAGGAGTGGAATCAAACTTGGTTCTACTGTGTTGACACTTCACGAGAAGGGGAAAATCCCATGCCGGGTTATCGCTCCCACCGTCTGTCAGCGGATCATCCCTTTCCACAGCGCTTAAGCGCCGAGGAGCGGGCTAAATATGCCCCCCGACTTTCAAAGCTAAAGGCTTTCGTAGCCAACGGGTTAACAAGAGTTGACTTCGTCCACTGCTAGCTTTCTTGGAGTATACTTCCGCTAAGCCGGCGCTCCGGTTTAATGTGCGAGTACACTGGGAACCCCAAGGACCCTCTGCGTCACACGGAGATGGTGCTTCCGGAGAAAGAAGTTAATGAATCTGCCAAAAAGATGTTGAATATACCTCTGGAAGAGTGCAGTCAGACCAGATTAGCGCCCTTCTGCGTGAATAACAAACCACTGTCGGTAAGAGATTCTTCTGTCCTTTTACTTTGTTTTAATCCGTCCATATTGCTTGGCTTAATATGCTTTTATTCCTTTAAACAGGCTGACGACCCTTTCTGGAAGAGGAAGGCCCAGGACAAACCGGCGAGGCCATCTCGCAAGAAGAGCCTGGCTGTGAAGAAGCATAAGAAGAAACCTGCCGCTGCGTCCGGTTCAAACGCGGAACAAGATGATCCGGCCTCTGACGTACCGCTTAGTTCTTATGACTTTTTAATTTTGTCTGTATTTCTATTAACAATGACTTTTCCCAGGATTCGGCTGAAGGTAGTAAAGTGGGTGATGTTGAGGTAATCTCTCTTTCCTCTGACTGAGAAACATTGCCACCCAAAGTTCGTCGGGTAGTCCGGAAATTGTCAGGACCGGTCCTTCAGTAAAATAATTACCGGAAGACCGACCTTTTCATTAAACCAGCGGAGAATATAATTCCTTGTTGGCAGACAAATCCTTGATACAGAATTCCAGTACACTGAATATTATACAAGGTTGAGCTGGGTCGCACAACAATTTAATTACAAGCGCCAATATAGTACATAAAGGCGGATATGACACAAGGCAGGGTGGCATACTACTAACTCGTAATAAAAAAAGGTGGTGGATATGTCATAGTGAAGTGGGTGATGTGATTCCAATATATTACAGTTCATCGGGTATCGGAGTGAGACCCGATGAATTTATTTGGTGGTAGGCGGAAGCGGTTATAAAACAGTGATCAACTCCAGGATCACAAGGGACTGACTGGGACTCCACTAAACGTCGGACTCGCTATCGAAGTCTTCATCCATGAGATCGCCTTCGTCTACATTTGGCCAAATCAACAAGCCAGGTGAGTACTTTGAATGTACTCACAAGACAGTTCGGACTTAAGATATAACAAATGCCAACATGATGCATATGTGTATTCCAGCAAAAATGCTACCGAAATAAAATATTAACATGCTGTATGTAAAGATAGAAATCGGGTGGTAACCCCCCCCCCCGAAATCCATAAGATAAGAGAAGGAGACCAAACGAGTGTCTGAGGGACGTCTCGTAAGGAAATAATAAATGATAGCAGGCCACAGTCGGGCATCTGAGTGACACCGCATAAAGGGCTTATAAAGAAAAAAAGAATGCCACAGTCGGACGTCTGAGCGACATCACATAAAGGGCTTATAAATAAAAAGAATGCCACAGTCGGATGTCTGAGCGACATCACATAAAGGGCTTATAAATGAAAAGAATACCACAGTCGGACGTCTGAACGACATCACATAAAGGGCTTATAAATAAAAAGAATGCCACAGTCGGACGTCTGAGCGACATCACATAAAGGGCTTATAAATAAAAAGGATGCCACAGTCGGACGTCCAAGCGACATCACATAAAGGGGTTATAAATAAAAAGAATGCCACAGTCGGACGTCCGAGCGACATCACATAATGGGCTTATAGATAACAATAGTATAATGATGATATATCCAGTAAATCAACACAGAGATAGTTGGTGAGTTCATCTACCAAATGAACTTGACGAAACACCATTCTGGTTACCAACAAGAATTTACTAGAGATGATTACCGGGTTGATATGATGATTGACCCTAGGCCATGAACATGGCTACTGAAGGAATTTAACTCTGCAGAGCTTGTACTATTAACTCGTAGCCAACGGATTCTACTAGCCACGTGGGCTAGTTCCGTCTACGGTGTTTTAGTAGAAACCCAACTAACCAGTACACACCCATTTAACATCCTGTTGTCCGGAATCACCCGCGACAACATTCACGAAAAACTTTAAGACGGGGAGGCTACAACCTCGAATAGCATGGGATCAAATTTATATATACGTGCTCTAAGGGGTGCCCCCCCTCTCGGTCCCAACCGGAAACACCCATGCCCCCTGACCAGATGACGGGCTTTAATCTAGGGCCATGGAACCCTCATCCTGGCCCCTCTACTTGGTGTGTACTCGGGAAGTGGTTTACAACTGACTAGACCGTAATCTCAACAGACGGCCTATGGTAGTACCAAAAAGGAGATGGAAGGAGTCACGACATGATCTCCGTTGATACTGAGTTAACCAAATACTGGCATGCTCCAACAATACCAGCATTCCACCCATCATGTCACCACATGATCGAGGTGGTTCAACAATTATCATTCGGGGCTCACCCGAAGCTCACTTGCATGAAATATAACCATACACATAAGCTTATATGACCATGCTTATGAAAAGAACTACTAAAGCAAACATGCAACACACTCATCATATCAAAGGTTCAAACATGCTTGCCTGGTTCTGAGAAGTCGGAGTCTAACTCGGTGTGGTTCGCGTCCCCGTCACGACCTCCGGTATCTACCTATTCAAAGAAATAAATACTAACATAAATACCGCGCGTGCAAATAAAGTTGCTCCAAAAATTTCCACATAAATATGACAAAAAACTAGATAGAAAACTAAAGAGGACAGAAAAAGAATCAACTCAAAATCATCTTTAGTTAAAAAGATATTAGAGTTTCTGTCCAGGGACTCATCTGTAATGAAATAGAAAAGTCCTAGGGGCTAGAACAGAAAACAGCAAAGCGAATCGGTGCGCAATACGTCAACCGCAGAGGGGAAACGTACTTTGCCCGAATGCGCTTACAGAAAACGGTTCGGAGGGGAGAGGTGTGAGGCTGACAAGGAGCCCCATGCGTCAGGTTTGAAAACTGGAGCAGAGTCGCGCCGGCGCCGGTGCTGCGGTGCTCGCCGGCGCCGATCCACGGCGAGTTAGGGGAGGGGAGTGATAGGTACGGCTTCTCGGTGATCTTCCGCGCGAATGGTGGTGGGGTTGAGCGTCGGCGAGCCCCACGTCGACGGCGACCCTGTCTCCGGCGGGCGGCGGCTCGGGTGGTCGTGGGACTCGTCGGAGAGGGTTCCTGGGATCAAATTGAGGTGGGGGTTAGGTCTAGGTGGGTGCCAGGGTGCTACGCTCGAGTCCACGGCGGCGGAAAAGCTCTCACCGGAGTGAACGATGCTGGAGCCCGAGGCGGAGGGAGTTGGCCGGAGTTGGGGAAGAAGGGCCCCTCGAGGCTCTTTCAGAGGCTGGGCGTGGTCTAGGGAGGTAGTGAAGATGTGCGGGCTCGAGAACGAGCTCGGGGGTGCCTTATATAGCCGGCCCGAGGCGGTTGTCGTGAATGGATAAGTCCGGCGAGTCGATTACGGTGCTGCAGTGGTTGGACGACGGAGTTAGGGGCTTGAGCATCGTCTAGGGGGTGTAGCGGTTCCATTCCCGCACCTAACTCAGCAGTTAAGAGGGAGTTACGGCCTGTCCTCGATGGAACGGCCGCGCGGCACGTCGGCGGCAGAAAACGCGCTCTGCGCGCGCCAGGCCACGGCAACGGTGCGGCAGGCGTGCGCTGGCACTGGAGGCGGACACGCGGAGCACTGGGGTGCTTTGGGCGGCGCTAGACGGCGTCGAGCTGCGGGGTTACTTCTGTCAGCCGCCACGGGCGGCGCTGTTGCCGTGGCAGTCGCCGGCGCGGTCGGGCCAGGGAGGCTACTGGTGAGATTATCGAAGAGCCTGACGAAACTGATGAACTGTCGAACTGTTTGTCGACAGTTTCAGTTAACATCTTCTGAACCTTACATTACAGTGCATGCTAAGTGTTTGATGAAATGTTTTTGGCATGTGTGAAATATTTCTGGTGCAGATATTTGGTGGAGTGGCCTCTTGATGCATCTAGAGGCTGCCTGATTTTTCACAGGATTTTTGGAAGAAGATAAATATGAATTTCACCAAAATTTGCAAATCTGGTCCAAACTTGCAACAGGTGAGATTTGAAAACTTTGAACTGTGGACTAGGGAAACAAGATGGATCTAGGTTGTGGGTACTAAGGACCATCTAGGAGAGTTGGTTTGGAATCAAATAACAAGCTAGGCATGGTGGTTCCTTTGTAAATCACCAAGGTCCACTATAAAAGACAGAATTAGTTTTGGAGTGAAATAAATAGGGTGAGAATCCCAATAAGGTCAAAACTTACTGGAATTGATGAGAAACTTGTCCTAAGGTGTGAAGAGGGTTTTGGAGATAAATATTTCGGTTGGGGTCATGGCAAGATGAAGGTTGGAGGGGAGAACAAGTCCAAGATCAAACTTGAGAGGCAAAAATCAAGAAGGGGAGAATTCAAACAACTTCTTTGAAACTCAACTTGGGCTTGAGTCAACACAAGAGAAGGTCTCAAGACCAAAAACCAAGCTTGAGAAAACACCAACAACCTTGGCCAGAAAAGATTTTGGAAGGGTTTTAAGAGAAGATCAAACAACCCCCTTCCAAAAGGCCAAAAGTTTGGAAGAAAACCAAACTAAAAAATCTGGGTGTTACAACACCTGCCCCCTTAGGAAAAATCTCGTCCCCGAGATTTCAGCTGGTCCTCAAATAGGTGTGGGTGTTCTGTCCGAAGGAAATCTTTCCTTTCCCATGTTGCCTCATTCTCTGTGTGATTACTCCATTGAACCTTGAGAAATTTAATAGTTTTCTAACGGGTCCTCCTTTCAGACTCCTCCAAAATCTTTACTGGGTGTTCTCGGTAGGTGAGATCTGGTTGTACGACAAGGTTTACATGCGACACATGTTTCTCCGGGTTGCTTACACACTTCCGTAGTTGCGAGACGTGGAACACGTCATGGACGTCTGACAGTTCCTTGGGAAGGTCCAGCTGATAGGCTATTGTGCCTCTCCGTGCAATTATACGGAAGGCTCCGATGAATCGGGGTGCTAGTTTCCCTTTGACTTTGAATCGTTGCAGTCCTCTCATTGTTGACACATGCAAATATACGTCTTCACCGGGCTCAAAACTTATTTCCCAATGCTTTTGATCGTAATAGCTGTTCAGTCGGCTTTGAGCGGTTTTGAGTCGATCTCGTATTATTTTAACTCTCTCCTCAGCTTCCTTTAACATATCTGGGCCGAATATACGACTGTCCCCTATTTCCGACCAGTTTAATGCAGTACGACATCTTCATCCGTACAAGGCTTCGAAGGGTGCCATCTGCAGGCTGGCTTGGTAACTATTGTTGTATGCACACTCAGCATATGGTAAGCTTTCTTCCCAACTGGTCCTATATCTGAGGACACTTTCCCTTAGCATGTCTTCGAGTATTTGATTCACTCGTTCCGTTTGTCCTCCAGTCTGTGGGTGATAAGCTGTGCTGAACGTTAGTTGCGTTCCGAGGGCTTGTTGCAACTGGTCCCAAAATTTGGAGACGAACTGAGTGCCTCTGTCGGATATTATAGTCTTGGGAACCCCATGCAGGCATACTATACGGGCGAGGTAAAGCTTGGCGAGCTTTTGGGTGGTGTGGGTTGTCTTGACTGGAATGAAGTGTGCTACCTTGGTCAGTCTGTCTGTGATGACCCAAATGGCATCATTGCCGTGTTGTGACCGTGGTAGTCCAACAATAAAATCCATTCCAATATCGTCCCATGTCCATTCTGGTATCTTGTTTGGCTGTAATAGCCCTGCGGGTTTTTGGTGCTCGGCTTTAATACATTGACATGAATCGCAGCATGCAATAAATGTGGCTATATCCCTCTTCATGCCGTGCCACCAAAATCTTTCCTGAATGTCCTTGTACATTTTTGTCCCTCCAGGGTGGATTGAGTATGGAGCGGTGTGGCTTTCTGCTAGAATTTGCGGTTTAATGTCGTTGCTATTTGGTACGCAAAGTCTGTCTCCGAACCATAATATTCCTCCACTGTCTATGGTGAATTCTGAGGCCTTGCCCTGACTTACTTTCCTTTTTATCCCTTCAATGCTGGGGTGTCCATGCTGAGCCTTCTTTATTTGTTCTATTAGCGTAGGCTGTATTTCTAGCTTGGACACTTCGCCTTCAGTGACCATCATTAGGTTGAGTCTGGCGAATTCTTGCTGAAATTTGGGTCTCAGGTTTTGTATGCTGCCGCTATTCGGGTTGGGGTTACGGCTGAGAGCATCTGCTACCATGTTTGCTTTTCCTGGGTGATAGTGGATACCAACGTCGTAATCTTTTACCAGTTCCAGCCAGCATCGTTGTCGTAAATTGAGCTCTGGCTGTGTGAAAATATATCTGAGGCTCTTATGGTCCGTATATATTTCACAGCGATTTCCAAGCAAAAAGTGCCTCCACTCCTTGAGTGCATGAATGACTGCTGCCAACTCCAAATCGTGAGTAGGATAATTTTCTTCATGTTTTCGCAGTTGCCGGGAAGCGTAGGCGACTACCTTGCCTTCTTGCATCAGTACGCATCCGAGGCCTTTTCGTGATGCGTCGCAATATACTTCAAAGCTCTTGTGTATGTCTGGTACAATTAATACTTGGGTTGTTGTTAACCTCTTTTTGAGTTCTTAGAAGCTTTTCTCACATGCTTCGGTCCACACGAATTTCTTATCCTTCTTGTGTAACTGTGTCATTGGTTTGGCTATGGTGGAAAATCCTTCAATAAACCTTCTGTAATATCCGGCCATACCGAGGAAACTTCGTAAATCAGTTACACTGGCTGGTGACTTCCAGCCAAGTACAGCCTTGACTTTATCTGCGTCCACAGCAACTCCTTCTTGTGTTAATACGTGTCCTAGGAAACCCACTTGTCTCAACCAAAATTCACATTTGCTAAATTTGGCGTAAAGTTGGTGGTTGCTTAATTCTCCCAGTACAATGCGGAGGTGTTCAGCATGTTCTTCCGGTGTCATTGAATATACCAAGATATCATCAATAAATACCACCACAAATTTGTCCATGAATTTCATAAATACTTTGTTCATGAGGTGGACGAAATATGCGGGGGCGTTGGTTAGTCCAAACGGCATTACCGTAAATTCATAAAGTCCGTATCTGGAGGTGAATGCTCTTTTCGGGATATCTTCCGTTCGTACCTTCAGTTGATGATAACCTGACCTTAAGTCAACTTTTGAGAAAACCTTGGCTTGCGCGAGCTGGTCAAATAAATCATTTATCCGTGGCATCGGATATTTGTTCATGATTGTGACCATGTTGAGCGCTCGGTAGTCTATACACAACCTCATGGTCCCATCCTTCTTTTTGGCAAATAATACCGGTGAACCCCAAGGTGAGGAGCTGGCCCGTATAAATCCTTTGTCTAGCAGTTCCTTTATTTGCTTCTTTAGTTCAACCAACTCGGACGGTGCCATTCTGTACGGTTTCTTGTATATGGGGGTGGTTCCCGGTGCTAGCTCAATAATGAATTCTATTTCTCTGTCTGGCGGCATGCCTGGTAGTTCTTCGGGAAATACGTCCGGAAATTCACATACAACTGGCACTTTGCTTAACTCAGAAGTATCAACCTTGTTTAATTTTGGTTGCCGCGATACTAGCCTTTCCTGAGCTGCGACTCTTATTATCTTTCCGTGATGATGAGTAAGAATCACTGTCCTGTTGAAGCAGTCGATAAATCCTTTGTTGGTAGTTAGCTAGTCCATACCCAGGATAACATCCAGTCCCTTGTTTTCCAACACGATGAGGTTTGCGTGAAATTTTAATCCCTCAATTTCATTGGTCAAACCTTGGCAGTAATTCTGAGTGATCTGCTTACTTCCGGGGGACTTGATGGTCATTGATTTTCCCAAGGGAAACATTGAAAAACCATGTTGCAAAGCAAAACTCTTCGAAATGAACGAATGAGAAGCTCCAGAATCAAACAAAACCGTGGCAGGTATTGTGTTGACAGGGAACGTACCGAGTATGATATCCGGTGCAACCTATGCTTGCTCCTTGGTCACATGGTTCAGGTGGCCTTTCCTGTGATTGTTATTTGGGTTGAAGTTGTTACGCTTGGGCACGGAATTGTTTCCGTTGCTGTTTGGCTTCGGTGTTGAGTTTCTTGGCTTAGGGCACTGTTTAGCATGGTGTCCCTCTTCTCCACATGCGTAGCAGGTAACACCCGGGCGATAGGTGAAATACTTGTCCTTTGCATGAAAATTATTATTTGGACGTGTGTCATTGGTCGCGGGTCTGTTCGCCCCATTCATCTGGAAATTCACTTTATTCTTGTTGTTGCGAGGGTGGTTGGTCTGATCCCTTTTTCTCTTGCGAATGTCTTCCAGACTGCGACATTCATTTTCCAACGTAATGGCTTTGTCTACCAGAGCCTTGAAATCTGGTAAAGTATGTACGACTAACTGGCATTTTAGTGCAGGTGCCAGTCCGTCCAGGAATTTCTCCATCTTCTTATTTTCCGTCATTCGCTCTTCGTTGGCGTAACGGGATAATTGCGCAAACTGATTGTTGTACTCCTGTACTGTCATGCCTCGTTGCTTGAGGTCATCAAATTCCCTTTTCTTGATCTTCATAATGCTCTTGGGGATGTGTCCCCCACGAAAGCCTTCCTTGAAATCTTCCCAGGTGATATTATTTATGTCGGGATGCATAAGCAGAAAATTTTCCCACCATGACGCGGCTGCTCCGTAAGGTAATGTGGTGCATACAACACTTTTTCACGGTCTGAGCATTGTGCCACAATTAATTTCCTTTCAATATCTCGAAGCCAATCATCGGCCTCAAGAGGTTTGTCTGTGTGCGAAAATGTCGTTGGACGCGTCTTCTGAAATTCAGATAATTTTGAGTGCTGCCGGTATGGCTCACGGTGATTTCCCATGTTAATGACATGGTTCATCATTTCTTGGTGATGTTGCTGACTTTGCTCGTAAAGACGGCACACTTGAGAAAATGTCGTCTCACTGCCCTGCTGACTTGACTGCCCCTGTGTGAAATTGTTGTCTGTTTGTGTGCCATAATTTTCTTCCGGCGGACTTGGCATGGAATGTGTCCAAGGACGAGTCATTTCTTACTCTGGGGTAATAAAGCAGAAAACCTGAGAAGAACCGAGCAGCAAAACAAACCAAGACTTTGCAAAAACGACCAAACACGAGCTCGAAAGAGTTTCTTTGAAATAAATTGGTTGATTGCACACGGAGAAGGACCGCTAGTACATATTTTACACGCAGGTTCTAATTATACATACGTCACTCAGGGTGTGCGTACACATCCTGACATGTTATTTAAAACTAGTGCACTACTCCGAGATCCTACATGATGCGCAAACAGACTACTCCCTTCAACCTATTTTACATATCACACACATAATACAAGCGAGCACAGTGCTCGCGGAATAACGCGCTAGTCGGAAATGTTGAAGATTTCCCTTGGCCTGCCGAGGGTAAGGCCCAGTGGTGCTGGAGACTCAACTTCCTCCTCGTTAATAGGCTCCAGGCGCGGAGTATGGGTACGAGGTGTCGAAGCAGGTGCAGCAGGCGGTGCAGCTCTGACAGGGGTAGGAGCAATGACCTGGTCAAACTCCTTAGTGGTAGGCAGACGGCGAGCGGTGACTATGATGGAAGGCGCGTAGGATGCGGCGGACGAGACAAATGTCATTGGTGGTGCAGTGTGGAGTAGCTCCCTCCTGTTGGCGGAGCCACTCTGGACCAACTCCATACGGGTGGCCACCAGGTCGTCCACCAGATTATCAAAGGCTGCCTCAAGTGCCTTGAGGTACTCAACCATTGATTCAATGGCTTCGTCACACTCCCCATTTCCGCACGCAAATGCATAGTGACACGTATATGGCACGTGGCATGGGAGGTAACGGTAGCAACGAGTCTTCATCGAAGGAAGAATGTCCCGGAGACGGGCTATCGCCTCACGGGCAGCCATTTTCATGGCATGCCTCTCCGTAGGCATGGCTCTGCCCACAAATCGGAGGCGGCGCGCTTCAGAACGCCCTCCTTTGAAGTGCACCACGGCCTGATGCATTGACACGCTGTCGTTGAGCTTGTGACGGTAGAGTGTAAACTTGGGACGGGTTGATGGTCCAATCGCGACTTTGGTGATGGCGAAGAGGAGCTTGACAAACCCCTCAGGAATGTTGGCGAACACCTGTGCATCACAGTCGTTGCTGGCCATCTACAAAAGTAGACAAAAATTCCGAATAGTCAAGTCATAAATTTATGCTGACCAACAGAAAGTTGCTACAGATGTAAAAATGCTGAAAAGCAAATTTCCGCTAATAACCGATTAGCGAGCGCACCTAGTGGCTTCCTACAGTCAGCCTGGCTCTGATACCAAGGTTGTCAGGACCGGTCCTTCAGTAAAATAATTACCGGAAGACCGACCTTTTCATTAAACTAGCGGAGAATATAATTCCTTGCTGGCAGACAAATCCTTGATACAGAATTCCAGTACACTGAATATTATACAAGGTTGAGCTGGGTCGCTCAACAATTTTATTACAAGCGCGCCAATATAGTACATAAAGGCGGATATGACACAAGGCAGGGTGGCATACTACTAAATCGTAATAAAAAAAGGTGGTGGATATGTCACAGTGAAGTGGGTGATGTGACTCCAATATATTACAGTTCATCGGGTATCGGAGTGAGACCCGATGGATTTATTTGGTGGTAGGCGGAAGCGGTTATAAAACAGTGATCAACTCCAGGATCGCAAGGGACTGACTGGGACAACACTAAACGTCGTACTCGCTATCGAACTCTTCATCCATGAGATCGCCTTCGTCCACATCTGGCCAAATCAACAAGCCAGGTGAGTACTTTGAATGTACTCGCAAGACAGTTCAGACTTAAGATATAACAAATGCCAACATGATGCATATGTGTATTCCAGCAAAAATGCTACCGGAATAAAATATTAACATGCTGTAAGTAAAGATAGAAATCGGGTGGTAATCCCCCCCCCCCCC
>LR738712.1:378980870-379010507 GCA_902687465.1 Secale cereale
CCCCGAAATCCATAAGATAAGAGAAGGAGACCAAACGAGTGTCTGAGGGACGCCTCGTAAGGAAATAATAAATGATAGCAGGCCACAGTCGGGCGTCTGAGCGACACCGCATAAAGGGCTTATAAAGAAAAAAAGAATGCCACAGTCGGACGTCTGAGCGACATCACATAAAGGGCTTATAAATAAAAAGAATGCCACAATCGGACGTCTAAGCGACATCACATAAAGGGCTTATAAATGAAAAGAATACCATAGTTGGACGTCTGAGCGACATCACATAAAGGGCTTATAAATAAAAATAATGCCATAGTCGGACGTCTGAGCGACATCACATAAAGGGCTTATAAATAAAAAGAATGCCACAGTCGGACGTCTGAGCGACATCACATAAAGGGCTTATAGATAACAATAGTATAATGATGATATATTTCTGGAAGTAAATCAACACAGAGATAGTTGGTGAGTTCATCTACCAAATGAACTTGACGAAACACCATTATAGTTACCAACAAGAATTTACTAGAGACGGTCACCGGGTTCATATGAAGATTGACCCTAGGCCATGAACATGGCTACTGAAGTTATTTAACTCTACAGAGCTTGTACTATTAACTCATAGCCAACGGATTCTACTAGCCACGTGGACTAGTTCCGTCTACGGTGTTTTAGTAGAAACCCAACTAACCAGTACACACCCATTTAACATCATGTTGTCCGGAATCACCCACGACAACATTCACGAAAAACTTTAAGACGGGGAGGCTACAATCTCGAATAGCATGGGATCAAATTTATATATGCGCGCTCTAAGGGGTGCCCCCCTCTCGGTCCCAACCGGAAACACCCATGCCCCCTGACCGGATGACGGGCTTTAATCCAGGGCCATGGAACCCTCATCCTGGCCCCTCTACTTGGTGTGTACTCGGGAAGTGGTTTACAACTGACTAGACCGTAATCTCAACAGACGACCTATGGTAGTACCAAAAAGGAGATGGACGGAGTCACGACATGACCTCCGTTGATACTGAGTTTACCAAATACTGGCATGCTCCAACAATACCAGTATTCCACCCATCATGTCACCACATGATCGAGGTGGTTCAACAATTATCATTCGGGGCTCACCCGAAGCTCACTTGCATGAAATATAACCATACACATAAGCTTATATGACCATGCTTATGAAAAGAACTACTCAAGCAAACATGGAACACACTCATCATATCAAAGGTTCAAACATGCTTGCCTGGTCCTGAGAAGCCGGAGTCTAACTCGGTGTGGTTCGCGTCCCCGTCACGACCTCCGGTATCTACGTATTCAAACAAATAAATACTAACATAAATACCGCGCGTGCAAATAAAGTTGCTCCAAAAATTTCCACATAAATATGAAAAAAAACTAGATAGAAAACTAAAGAGGACAGAAAAAGAATCAACTCAAAATCATCTTTAGTTAAGAAGATATTAGAGTTTCTGTCCAGGGACTCATCTTTAATGAAACAGAAAAGTCCTAGGGGCTAGAACAGAAAACAGCAAAGCGAATCGGTACGCAATACGTCAACCGCAGAGGGGAAACGTACTTTGCCCGAATGCACTTACAGAAAACGGTTCGGAGGGGAGAGGTGTGAGGCTGACAAGGGGCCCCATGTGTCAGGTTTGAAAACTGGAGCAGAGTCGCGCCGGCGCCGGTGCTGCGGTGGTCGCCGGCGCCGATCCACGGCGAGTTAGGGGAGGGGAGTGATACGTACGGCTTCACGATGATCTTCCGCGTCGAATGGTGGTGGGGTTGAGCGTCGGCGAGCCCCACGTCGACGGCGACCCTGTCTCCGGCGGGCGGCGGCTCGGGTGGTCGTGGGCCTCGTCGGAGAGGGTTCCTGGGATCAAATTGAGGTGGGGGTTAGGTCTAGGTGGGTGCCAGGGTGCTACGCTCGAGTCCACGGTGGCGGAGAAGCTCTCACCGGAGTGAACGATGCTGGAGCCCGAGGCGGAGGGAGTTGGCTGGAGTTGGGGAAGAAGGGCCCCTCGAGGCTCTTTCAGAGGCTGGGCGTGGTCTAGGGAGGTAGTGAAGATGTGCGGGCTCGAGAACGAGCTCGGGGGTGCCTTATATAGCCGGCCCGAGGCGGTTGCCGTGAATGGATAAGTCCGGCGAGTCAATTACGGTGCTGCAGTGGTTGGACGACGGAGTTAGGGGCTTGAGCATCGTCTAGGGGGTGTAGCGGTTCCATTCCCGCACCTAAATCAGCAGGGAAGAGGGAGTTACGGCATGTCCTCGACGGAACGGCCGCGCGGCACGTCGGCGGCAGAAAACGCGCTCTGCGCGCGCCAGGCCACGGCGACGGTGCGGCAGGCGTGCGCTGGCACTGGAGGCGGACACGCGGAGCACTGGGGTGCTTTGGGTGGCGCTAGACGGCGTCGAGCTGCGGGGTTACTTCTGTCAGCCGCCACGGGCGGCGCTGTTGCCGTGGCAGTCGCCGGCGCAGTCGGGCCAGGGCGCCACTGACGCCCAGAAGCAGCCAAGCAACCGTGCGGCGCTCTGGATAAGAAGATGGTGCAGTGCAGCGTCGAGCCAAGGAGGCTACTGGTGAGATTGTCGAAGAGCCTGACAAAACTGACGAATTGTCGAACTGTCTGTCGACAGTTTGAGTTAACATCTTCTCAACCTGACAGTACAGTGCATGCTAAGTGTTTGATGAAATGTTTCTGGCATCTGGGATATATTTCTGGTGCAGATATTTGGTGGAGTGGCCTCTTGATGCATCTAGAGGCTGCCTGATTTTTCACAGGATTTTTGGAAGAAGATAAATATGAATTTCACCAAAATTTGTAAATCTGGTCCAAACTTGCAGCAGATGAGATTTGAAAATTTTGAACTGTGGACCAGGGAAACAAGATGGGTCTAGGTTGTGGGTACTAAGGACCATCTAGGAGAGTTGGTTTGTAATCAAATAACAAGCTAGGCATGGTGGTTCCTTTGTAAATCACCAAGGTCCACTATAAAAGATAGAATTTGTTTTGGAGTGAACTAAATAGGGGAAAAATCCCAATAAGGTCAACACTTACTGGAATTGATGAGAAACTTGTCCTAAGGTGTGAAGAGGGTTTTGGAGATAAATATTTCTGTTGGGGTCATGGCAAGATGACGGTTGGAGGGGAGACCAAGTCCAAGATCAAACTTGAGATCAAGAAGGGGACAATTCAAACAACTTCTTTGAAACTCAACTTGGGCTTGAGTCAACACAATAGAAGGTCTCAAGACCAAAAACCAAGCTTGAGAAAACACCAACAACCTTGGCCAGAAAAGATTTTGGATGGGTTTTAAGAGAAGATCAAACAACCCCCTTCCAAAAGGCCAAAAGTTTGGAAGAAAACCAAACTAAAAATATTGGGGTGTGATCGCAATATCCATTTTCTCATCCTTATGCTCAACTGAATCCAAATTTTCTTTTGAAGAAACAACAACATGAGGCTCGCCACACCACACGACACAGTGGCCATGTGGTTAAGTCGACCAGACTGACTCACACTCTGGTTCAAAGGCGCCGTTCAGAGGTTTTACTTACTCCAACTATTCGTCATCCCAAAGCAGGTCTTATTCGTCAACCTCTTAAACCGGCTGATCCGAATTATCAGGAAACTCCTCTCTCATCCTCTGGCGAGTCAACCACCACAGAAGTCCCTGCACTCAAGACTGTTCACGGGTAAGCTGTCTTTTACTCCATCTGGTTTATCTTTCCATTTTTGACTTGTGATTTTCATTGTCCCTTTAATCTTTTCTTAGGATGCCCAAGCCATGTAAAAAGGCAAAATTGAGTAAACCGGCAGTCGACAACACCTCTTCTGGACCGGCGGAGAATCCTGACATTGGCAATCCCTTAGAAGACAATGTTGAGCTTCCACATGACGATCCTCCGCCTATGGATAGAGAAGACCTTGCTGCTCTGGGGGACGACCCCATGGAGCATACCGCTGATCCGGTCAGCCCTGTCCGGACTAGCCCTGCTCGGGTTAGTCCGCCCCTGCTAGTCTGGTACACGCCAATCCCACTGCTGCTGATCCTTCCAGGCCAACTGCTGCTTCAACAGACGATGTCGAGATTACTGGGACTGGTTTTACCATCCCAGTAGAGCCTGTCATCTTGGCCAGACATACCGCGAAGGAAAATCTTCTTCATAAGGATAAAGGCAAGTGGAGCACCTACCTGTCCAGCTATGCCCAGCTTAGTGCCCAGGAGCTTCACTCTGGGTATTTAAACCGGCTATTCACCAGCCGTGACCATGAGGCCGGCTTGGTGAACTTAATGAAAAAACGATATGAAGTAATTCATTTTCCCTTGTATTTATGCTTGTGCCTTGTTGCTGTACCTTTAGTCCATTGTAGCCCCCAAGTGCCGGTTTAGCCTTTTAGGATGAATCGGGGCTTCAGTAGATCAAATGTAGAACTTTTGACTTGCACATATATCCCTTAAGGGCTGGTTTACTTTATTGAAGGTAAACCGGGACTTTTCCTATGCTTAGAACAATGTCACATTAGCCCCCAAGTGCCAAGTATATAACTTGTTATGTGCTTGGGACTTGTCTCAAAAAAATTGCCTGCTTTTCACTGCAAATGTACATTAGCCCCCAAGTGTCAAGTGCATAACTGGTTATGTGCTTGGGACTTTGTTTGAATTGCTTGCTCTATGGATATTTGATATGCTTTATTCATGGCAGACTGATTTGAACCGGAGGGCCTCTAAAATAACTGAACTCCGGAATAGCCTAACCTTTCAAGAGACTGCTTCGACTAAAGCCAATGAGGAGCTTACTCTTGCTTTAACTAATATGGAGAAGCTGAAGAAAGATTTTGAAGCGGAGCGGTCCACTTGGGAGACGGAAAAGGCTGCTTTGGAGAAAAGAGCCAGTGATGCTGAGGCTGCTCTCAATCCGGTGACAGAAGAGCTGTCCGGGTTGAGGCAGCAGATAAATGACATGACCTCTGCTATCTTCGGTAAGTTCTTTGACAAAAGCTTATTCTTGCAACCATGTACCGCTCCGGTTTAACTCATAATGCTTATGCAGGGAGGCGCATCACTCATCTTGGAGATGATGTGCGAAAGAAGCTGAAAGTTGCGTATACCTTGGTGGAACAGCTTTGTACCGGCGCTCAGAGGGCCATCAACGCTATTTCGCACAATAAACCGGCTCCCACCACAATCCAAGGTACTCTAGAGAAGCTATCAATTTTGCCTGCTCGCATTGTTGAAGTAAAGAAGTCATCCGCGAGAGTTGGGTCTTTGATGGCTTTAACCCGAGCCAAGGCATGGGTTCCTGATTTTGATCCGGCTGAGGCAATGAATGGCTATCCGAGCATGAAGGAGGACAGATCAACTTTCTCCACTAATGATCTTCGTGCCTTAACCAAGGATATGCGGCCTCTTGCGAGTAAGCTTGCTAATGAAGCGGACTTATCAAGATACCACCTGGGTTATGATCAGGAGAACGTACGGGTGGAGCGTTCGTCCTATGACATTGAAAATATTATTCCACCTGTCCGTAAGCACACCTTCGCTCCTGACATTGAACCATCAGAACTTATAAATGACGGAGTTTATTTCCGTGCCCTTGCCAAGATTGACAGGAGCACCCCTGATTTCCAACAGCTCCCAGAAGCCGTCGAAGACCTGGAACAAGCTGACCCTCAGCCTTCACGGGCAGCTGAAGTAGAATCATAAACCGGCTCCGATTTACCTTTATGCGTTGAGTAAATATGAGAAAAACTGATATTCTTTTGGGCCTGTCAATGCCTTGTAATAGAACAGTTGAGATACTGTCTTTGTCCCCCACTATGTTTCGTGATATTAATTTGATTGGCAGCTTCCGAACTATATCCCGCTTGCAATGTTTTGACGATTTATATTAGCTATTTCTGCATAAAACAATGCTCAAAGTGTCCTGGGGGTCTATCATCGGACGGGTCATATTGCCCAAACACATGATTTAAGTTAATAAATTGAACTGTGTATAGAATATAAGCATGTACCATACCCGTGATTAAGTGTATCTTTAAACCTTAATCCGACAGGAACGATCCAAGGTGTTAGTGCTGATGACTCCCTTGGTTCTTTGTCGGCTCATCATGAAGGCTGATCCGGGTTACAATAACGCCGGTTTAACTGTAAACTAGTACTGGTGTTTATAACTCAGACTATAACTCTGTAAATACAGATGTAGCCGCAAATTTGTAGTTATCCAGTCTTGAATCAATGGACTTGGTTGAAAAACCAATGACCTTGAAGATAAAGATTTGAGAAAACATAAAAAATGAAAAATAAAGTTTTTGGGCAAATAAGACCATGTAGTCGAGGCTTTTTACGAGCTGCCAGGATACAAATTCGAGGCTTTTTATGAGCTGCCAGGCTACTGTCATTAACCGTTTTAGCAAAGCCTGCTAAGATGATCCGCAATCCTTAACCAAATCATCAATGTCAAATGCTACCAACGTTCAAAATCTCATAAAGATTTGACTTGTGTAATCACTTGATGATCGTCAATTTAACGTTACCACGTTCAGGGTCCCAAAGGATTGACTTGTGTGTACGTTCGACGGGTCATACCAGGTTTACCTGGACGGCGTGATTTACTTGATGCAGGCAGGTTAATCCGGGGTTTTAGGTGTATACACCAAGCTTCCAAGCCGTGTTCACTACAAGAGTTTTTAACTCGCTGATGAACTTGCATCAGGAGCCCCCAGGCAGCGTTTGAGCATTGCTCGTCGGGGCCTATGTTTTAGTTGTGCTAGGCATAAAACTCTCTTTTGCCCCTCATAATAATGTGGAAATTGCCGAAGCAACCAGTGCTGTGCTCTTATGATGGTCTTGATGTGGCCGCCGGTTCAAGAGGCCATAGGAAACTCCCTTCCCCACGGAAGCCCCCATGTGATACTCTTATGAACAGAAAAGACGGTTGATCCCTCGATTTATGGAAGGCGTCGGTTTAAGAGGCCATAGGAACTCCTTGGCATGCAGAAGCCCCCATGTGATACTCTTATAAAAAAGATGGCTGATACCCCAGTTTACCGGGGGCGCCGGTTTATTATATTGATCATAATATATACATTGTACATAAAGCGGAGCCTATGGCTCAAGTATAGTAAGGTCAAAGAAGAGCAATGTTCCACGGCCGCTTGGTCTTCTCCTCCGCCGTACGTGAGTCCTTATGTTCTTGAACGTCGATGAGGTAGTATGATGCGTTGTGCAGGTTCTTGGTGACCACGAAGGGTCCTTCTCAAGGTGGGGACAGCTTGTGCATGTCTGTTTGGTCTTGGATGAGCCGGAGCACCAAATCTCCTTCTTGAAACGTCCTGGCTTTGACCCGCTGACTGTGGTACCGGTGCAGGTCTTGCTGATAAATCGCCGATCGAGCCGCTGCCGTGTCCCGCTCCTCGTCTAGCCGGTCCAACGCGTCTTGTCTTGCTTGTTCATTACCCGCTTCAACATAAGCCGCCACCCGCGGTGAGTCATGATGGATATCACTAGGGAGGACCGCTTCAGCTCCATATACCATGAAGAAAGGCGTGTACCCTGTGGATCTGTTAGGTGTAGTGTTGATGCTCCATAGTACAGAAGGTAACTCCTCCACCCAACAACCCGGTGTTCTCTGCAAAGGAACCATAAGCCGGGGCTTGATGCCTCTTAAGATCTCTTAATTGGCTCTTTCGGCTTGGCCATTAGACTGAGGGTGAGCTACTGATGATACATCAAGGCAGATTTGCTCTCGTTGACAGAACTCCTCCATAGCCCCCTTGGATAGATTGGTGCCATTATCAGTTATAATGTTGTGTGGGAAGCCAAACCGGAAAACCACCTTTTTAATGAATTGAACCGCCGTTGCTGCATCACACTTACTGATAGGCTCCGCTTCAACCCATTTAGTAAACTTGTCCACGGCCACTAAAAGGTGGGTTTTCTTATCTTGGGATCTTTTGAACGGTGCAACCATATCAAGCCCCCAAGTCGCAAACGGCCAAGTAATTGGAATCATCCTCAACTCCTGCACCGGTATATGAGCACGACGCGAAAATTTCTGGCAAATATCACATTTTCTGACCAAGGCCTCTGCATCAGCATGAGCCGTCAACCAGTAGAACCCATGACGAAAAGATTTAGCCACCAAAGATTTTGAACCGGCATGATGACCACAGTCCCCTTCATGAATCTCTCGAAGAATATCACGGCCTTCTTCTTGGTGATACACACCGCTGAAACGCTCTAGAAATGCTGCGATGATGAAGCTCTTCATTGACTTAGACCGCCGGATTATCTGCCGGGCCTCGACTTCGTCCTCTGGTAACTCACCTCAGTTCAGGTATGCCAGGTAAGGGAGCGTCCAATCCGGAATGACATGAAGTGCTGCGACCAATTGTGCCTCTGGATCAGGAACAACCAAGTCCTCCTCTAAAGGTAACTGCACCGACGGATTATGCAACTTATCCAAGAAGGTATTAGGTGGAACCGGTTTACGCTGGGAACCCAGCCGGCTCAACGCGTCGGCCGCTTCATTCTTTCGCCGGTCTATGTGATCCACCTGATAACCCTTGAAGTGTCCAGCGACTGCGTCCACCTCTCTTTGATATGCTGCCATGAGTGGATCCTTGGAATCCCACTTGCCAGATACTTGCTGTGCAACTAGGTCTGAATCGCCGAAACACTTAACCCGGCTTAAGTTCATCTCCTTGGCCATCCGCTGACCATGGAGGAGAGCTTCATGCTCAGCAGCATTGTTAGTATAAGGGAACATTAAACGGAGGACATAACAGAACTTATCACCTCGTGGGGATGTTAACACGACTCCAGCCCCCGAGCCCTCCAATTTCCTTGAACCGTCAAAGTGAATAGTCCAGTATGTGTGATCCGGCTTCTCCTTAGGTGCTTGCAACTCTATCCAATCTTTGATGAAATCCACCAGTGCTTGGGACTTTATCGCAGTACGGGGCACATACTTTAACCCGTGCGGGCTAAGTTCAATGGCCCACTTTAACCTGTTGTAGCATCAATGATCTGATCAATACAGGGGAGAGCAAAGGGATCAGTTGGGCAAGCTTTGTTCAGATCTGTGTAATCAACACACTTTCGCCAAGTGCCATTTTTCTTAAGTACTAGCACCGGATTAGCCAACCACTCCGGATGAAACACCTCAATTACAAAGCATGCGGCCAAGAGCCTAGCCACTTCTTCTCCAATAGCCTTGCGCCTCTCTTCATTGAAGCGGCAGATATTGCTTGACCGGTTTGAACTTAGGATCAATATTAAGATTGTGCTCAGCGAGTTCCCTCGGTATACCTGGCATGTCAGAAGGCTTCCATGCAAAGATGTCCCGGTTCTCACAGATGAACTCGATGAGCGCGCTTTCCTATTTCGGATCCAGGTTAGCACTGATAGTGAACTGCTTGGATGAATCGCCAGGGACAAAGTCCACCTGTTTAGTCTCTTCAGCTGATTTGAACTTCAATGCCGGATCATGCTCTATGGTTGGTTTCTTCAGCGAAGACATATCTGCCGGATCAACATTATCCTTATAGAACTTCAGCTCCTCAGTTGCACAAACCGCTTCGGTATAAGCTACATCACCTTCCTCGCATTCCAATGCAATTTTGCGGTTCCCATGGACCGTAATAGTTCCCTTGTGGCCTGGCATCTTGAGCTGTAGATAAACATAACACGACCTAGCCATGAACTTGGCGTAAACCGGCCGCCCAAACAAAGCGTGGTACGGGCTCTTGATCTTTACCACCTCAAAGGTTACGGTCTCTGACATAGAATCATGCTCATCTCCAAAGGTAACTTCTAGATTGATCTTGCCAACTGGATAGGCCGATTTACTGGGAACCACTCCATGAAACACTGTATTGGACTGTCGAAGCTTTTTATCTGTCAGCCCCATACGCCGGAACGTCTCATAATACACGATATTGATGCTGTTGCCTCCATCCATAAGCAGTTTGATGAATTTGTGGCCACCCACCTGAGGTGCCACCACTAGAGCCAGCTGACCCGGATTGTTAACCCGGGGTGGATGATCCTCTCTGCTCCATACAATGGGCTGTTCTGACCAACGCAGGAAACATGGTACCGCCGGTTCAACAGAATGCACTGCCCTCTTCAGAACTTTCTGATCCCGCTTGCACAAGCTTGTGGTGAAGACATGATACTGCCCACTGCTCAGTTCCTTCGGGTTGTTCTGATATCCAGATTGCTGTTGCTGTTGACGCTGTTGATTCCCTTGGTTGTTGTATCCGCCCTGACCATGCTGCTGGTTACGCTGATTATGCCCATTGTGGTTGCTGTTATTACCATGGTACCCTGAACCGGATCCACCACCTTGATAACCCGGACCCTGGAAGCCAGGGCCTGATCTGCCGGAGGGCCCTTGATCATACCTATTCCGGTTCATGAATTCCTGCATGATGAAACAATCCTTCCAGAGATGCGTAGCTGGTTTTTCTGGCGTACCATGCTTTGGGCAAGGCACGTTCAACTGGCGCTCCAGATTAATAGGTGGCCTCACATTACGTGGGGGCGGTCTACCCTTGCGGCGCTGCCCATCCTCCTGGGCGTTGGTGTTGGCCACAAAATCTGAGCTGTCGTCCGCTTTACGAGTATCATTGTATCCCTGGTTCGCCGGATTGGTCTGCGTCGGTTTACCATTCTTGCTCGCCTTCCCTGACTAGTCTCTGTCTGCATCTGGATGCTTGGTGTTATCAGAGTGTCCATACTTCACTAAAGCGCCCATGAGTGTCCCCATGTCGTTGTAATCACGTTTAACCCGTCCCAGCTTCAATCGCAAGGGTTCAAACCGGCAATTGCCCTCCAAGGTTACCACTATTGTACTTGGGTTGATGTTATTATAGGATTGCAAGATTTCTGACACTCGACGAACCCAACTGCTTGTAGACTCCTGCTCTCCTCGAACGCAGGCAGCTAAGTCGACGACAGACATCAGGTGCTTGCACATGTCCTTGAAGTTGTTGATAAACCGGCGCCACAATTCAGCCCATGATCCGATGGAATTAGACGGTAAACCCTTCAGCCATGTTCGGGCCGTGCCTTCGAGCATCATTGTGAAATACTTGGCGCATGCTGCCTCATCCACATCGAGCATCTCCATTGCCATCTCATAACTCTCAACCCATGCCTCCGGAGCCAGAACCGCCGTGTAGTTGGGCACCTTGCGCGGCCCTTTGAAATCCTTGGGTAGTTTCACGTTCCGTAAAGCGGGGATGAGACACGGCACACCCAGGGAACTAGACATGACCCCCAGTTCAACTGTGGTTGTGGGACGAACCGGCGTCGCCTGACGGACCTCGTACTATGCTGTTACCTCGGCCTCCCGGCGCTGCCTGGACTGATCCACCACGTCTTGAGCGTGCGCCTCTCCTCCTGCCGGATTATCCCGCCTCGGCTGATTACGTCTCCGTGCGCTGCTTGATACGGCCGGTTCATCCAGACGCCTCATATAACTCCGGCTCGGACGGGGAGTCAAGTGAATTCTCTCTCGGCTATAGGAATAGGCTTGCTGTTGAGTTAGCGCCGTGTCCAACAACTCCTTGGCCTGTCGCGCTTCTACTGCTATGGGGGACGTTCCTTCAATGGGAAGGGCGACTAGCCGTGATGCGGCAGCAACTATATTGTCCAACGGATTAGAATAAGGACTAGGAGGGGTGGGCACATATTGGGCCGGCACATCTTGGCGGTTTGGCTCTGCGGCCGGTGGCTGAACCGGCGCGCCCGTTCCTGGTGCTCCTCCCCGGTTCACCTCTGGCTGGTTACTAGTTCCTGCTCCTGGCGTGCTGAAGAGATTCCTTGCCTCATAAACCGGTGGCAAGTGAGATCGTTGCCTTCTCATCATTACCTTGTGTGAAGCGTTCTGATCCAACATGATTCGATAGGTCTGGGCATCAAGCTCTGTCTGCTTTGTAGCCATCCTAGCTTTCTCAGCAGCCAGGTCCAACTTGGCCTGCTCAATCCGGCTTTTCACCTGAGCGATCTCCGCATCATGCTGCTCCTTGTTGGCCTGTGCTACCTCCGCTGTCAATAACACTGTCAAATTGTCGACCAAGGTGGATAAAGTGTCAGATGGCGATGGGGGAGGATCTCCAGCTCTAGCTCCCATCGTTTCTGACGTTAACACCGCTGTTGTTGAGGGTTGCTGCATAGACTGTGATCCGGCCATAAAGACAGCGACCCGGCTTGGCGGATCGAGGGGGTCTGGAATACTATCACCCTCGGAACAACTCTCCGATCGACCATTCTGTAGCAGATACAAAGATTCTGTCTCTCCGGAAGAAGATTCGTCGTTGGAATAGACAACAGTCTTGCCGCCAGAGTCCGATCCGTCCTCGGTTTGCACTCCATGCACTGCTCCTAGAAGACATGCTTCATGGCTGGCTGAATCCGGGCTGGTCTCGCATGCTAAGCCGGCTCGACGATGTTAGGGAAGATGTCCGGCTCAGGGCCCGGTTCGCCGATCTTGCCGATGAAGACGTGGATGCCGCCAAAGGGGACCCGGTACCCGTATTCGATTGAATCGGCCTCGGGGCCCCAGCCTGCATCGTCGATGTAGATCCGGCCGCGACGACTCTTAGTCATCCGGCCCACTGCGTAGCCCTTGAGTCCTTGAAAGATGCCCTTCAAAAACTCGAAACCATCGTGCGATAGCCCCACGGTGGGCGCCAACTGTCGTGGATTTAGCACGTCAGATGTTCTAGAAAAAGGACATAGTCATGAGGCCATCATTACGGGTTAGCTTAAGGGGTTAAAGCGGACAAAGGCACATGGATTTTATACTAGTTCGGCCCCTTCGATGAAGGTAAAAGTCTACGTCTAGTTTGGTGTGTATTGGTATGGTTTCGATGACCAGGGAGCGAATCCGCTTTGCCTGTGTCTTGAGCTGTTGTTCTCTGTCCTGAACCATCATTGGGTCGTCCCTTTATATAAGAGGTGATTCCCGGTCCGGTTTACAGAGCCCCGAGGCTGGCTCATAAACGTGTCCGCCTTGGTCTCTGTTCTTTCTTACATCCCAAGTTACATAGTATGACGGTTTACAAATCATGGGCCCTAACACTTGGGCTCTAAACCTCTTAGGCTGAAATCTTCGACCTCATGCTCTGCTGGGCCTTTAATAAATAATATTGATAACGTAAACCGGACCCTCCTGGCCGGTTTATACCTGGTAGTAATATCCTTGACACTACCCTTACGTATCAGATCATCAAAGCACAGAAGGTTGATCCGGGAATCTCCCGTATCAGGAGTAACATCAAGAAAGGAGTGGTGGGATGTTTCTCAATTGATCATCAAGGTGTCGTGTTCTTTGGAAACCGCTTAGTGGTTCCTAAGGTACGAAACCTGAGACGGCTGATCCTTAAGGAGGCTCATGATTCTCCTCTCACGATTCATCCCGGTAGTACCAAAATGTATCAGGACCTACGCTAGAGGTTCTGGTGGACTAGGATGAAGAGAGAAATCGCTCAGTTCATTGCTAACTGCGACGTTTGCCGTCGAGTTAAAGAAGAGCATCAACGGCCTGCTGGCACCCTTCAACCTTTAGCTTTTCCTGAATGAAAATGGGATAGGATCGGTATGGACTTCATTACCGGGTTTCCCAGGACCAGGAAAGGGAATAATGCTATCTTCCTCGTTATCGACCACCTCTCCAAAGTAGCCCACTTTCTGCCTGTTCGAGAGAGTATAACCGCTAGCCAGCTAGCAAACTTGTATATCTCTCGAATAGTATCTCTTCATGTTGTGCCATTGGAGATTAACTCAGACCGTGGAAGTCTTTTCACCTCTCGATTTTGGGAAAGTTTCCAAAATGCTATGGGGACTCATCTCTCTTTTAGCACCGCCTTTCATCCTCAGTCAAGTGGTCAAGTAGAATGAGTCAATCAAATTCTGGAGGATATGCTCCGAGCCTCTATCATCTCATTCGGTATGGATTGGGAGAAGTGTCTTCCATTCGCCGAATTCGCTTATAACAATAGTTATCAAGCTAGCTTGGGCAACGATCCCTTCGAAGTTTTGTATGGACGAAGGTGTCGAATGCCTCTTAACTGGTCAGAAACCAGGGAAAGACAATTCTTTGGTCCGGATATGATCCAGGAAGCAGAAGAGCAAGTTCGCATCGTTCTTGAGAAATTGAAAACATCCTAGTCTCGCCAAAAGAGCCAATATGATAGTCATCATAAGGCTGTGACTTACGAACTCGACGATAAGGCTTACCTTCGGGTTACTCCTCTTAAGGGAACCCATCGCTTCGGTATCAAAGGCAAATTGGCTCCTCGTTACATCGGTCCTTTTCGCATTCTTGCCAAATGAGGAGAAGTTGCCTACCAATTGGAACTACCTCCGCATCTTTCCAGAATTCACGATGTCTTCCACGTCTCTCAACTCAGGCATTGCTTCTCGGATCCTATCCGCGGAGTGGACCATGAAACACTTGATCTCCAGGATAACCTCACATATCGAGAATACCCCGTTCGTATTCTTGACCAAACCGAGCGTACCACTCGACGTCATAATATCAAGTTTCTCAAGGTTCAATGGTCACACCATTCCGAGAACGAAGCTACTTGGGAAAGGGAGGATCGTCTTCGACTTGAGTACCCCACCCTTTTTCTGGAGGAACCTGAATCTCGGGACGAGATTCTTTTGAGTGGGGGTGAGTTGTCACATCCCTAGTCAGTGCTTGCATTAGGACTAGCTAGAGTGTGCATCATGTTTACTCTTTCCAGAAACTTGAAATGGGGATGACAGAAACCCCAGCAACCCTCTTCTTTCTACTAGGGTTTAATAAAATCTTTTCCAATATACCCAAAATGCCCTTAAAAAATGTTCATCATATTTTCCTTGGTCTCAAACCTCTGAAAAAATAGTGCACAATTTTCTAGGACATCCAAAGGTCACTGGATTAATTCATATTGTATTGGCATTTGGGCATTTAAATGCTATAAAATATTTTAAATGCCCAAATAATCATAAACTAAAATGTTCCATGCTGTTCATATTATATACAATGGGCATGAGTAGTTTCATGATTTATGAAAGTGCTTTAGCATTTTTATTAATTCAACAAAGTGGCAGAAAAACAAAAACAGAAACAAAATAGAAAAGAGAAGAGAAGGAGGGACTTACCAGCCCGGCCCACCTGGCGGCCCAGCACTGTGCTGGCCCAAGCCAGCCAGCTGCTTCGTCCTGCCAGGCAAGCAGGTGACGCCGGCACACGGCCGCGCGCCACCGCGGCAGCTGCTTGCCGCCTGGCCGCCGCTTTGCTGCCTCAGGACGTTTGGACGATCTCCACGTCATCGCCCAGACCGCCACGACACCGCAGTTCTCCCCCGCCTCTCTCCCTCGCCCTCCCCTCGCCATGGCCAACGCTGCCGCCGCCGTTCTGCCGCCGTAGCCGCAGCCACCGTGCTCCCCTCGTCTCGTCTTCGTGTCCCTGAGCTTCGTCTCCTCGCGCTGAAGCTCTGCGCCGAGCCACGCATCGCCGAAAGCCCCAATGCGCCGTCCCCGAGCTCTTCTTCCTCCTTCGGCCGCCGACCTCTCGTCGTCTCCAGCTCGTCCCCGACCTCGCCGCCAGCTCCGTCGCAACCACCGTGAGCTTGGCCACCTCCCCATCCTCTCTGTTCTCCCTCTCGAGCCTTGTAACATCTGCACGTGGCTCATCCGCAACCGCCGCCGCGGAGCTCATCGCCGATGAGACTCCGGCCACCCAACGGCCGCGCCACCCTGTCCACTAGCTCCACCGCACCCCCTGGAGTCCAACGCAGGACTCCACGCGCCTCGTCGTGCCTTCTAGCTACTAGCCCGAGCTCACCCGAGCTCCGACAGCCGCCAAGGTCGTCGCCGGCGCCGTTTCGGCGACCCCGAGGCCAACCACCACCACCACTAGACGCGGCTCACTCCCCACATCACGTAGATGTGCTCCGCCGTCGCTTTGGTCGACGGAGCACGAAACCCGCACTGCTCCGCCGCGTTTGGCCATGCCGGCGACCAGCCGTAGGCGGGTTTCACCCGCTGACCACAGGGTTTGACCTCCCCCTGTGTCACTCACATGTGGGCCAGTGCTGACCGTTTTTAGTTTAGGATTAAGTTAGTGTTAATTCAATCCTGTTAGTTAGATGACCCACTGACCTGTGGGCCTGACCTTGTTAGTTAGTGGTTAGTTAAACTAACTTGTTTAGTTAGCCCTATTAGACTGACGTGTGGGCCCCACTGTCAGGTTTGACTGGACCAGCACTGTTGACCTGCTCACGTTAGCATGATGTCGTGCTGACGTAGTAAAGCCTTTTCTAGAATTATTTGATTTAAAACAATTCAGAAAATTCCAGAAAATGGTTTAAACTTCTAAAATTCATATAAATTTAACAGTAGCTCAGATGAAAAAGTTTTATATATGAAAATTGATCAGAAAAATCCAATCTTTCCATTGGTACTGGGTTCATGCATGTTTAAGCAATTTAACACTAATGCACTTTAAATAATAATTGTTTGGGTATAAATTTGAATCTTTGATTCAAATGAGCTCAAACCTTTCTGTTTATAGTTGCATTAGCCCAAAACAAATTCATATTGCCATGTCATGAGCATGCATCATATTGTTGCATTTGTTTGTGTATTGATTGTATTACCGATGTTCTCCGTGGTAGGTCCTGCTCCCGAGGATACATCCGTGTATCCTACTAAAGAGCAGTACCCGACAACCAATCTGTCAGTCAAGAAACCCATTGATCATTCCGATACAAACCCATCTTCTCGCCCCTGCTCTCTTTTACTGCATTAAGGCAATAGTGTGTGAACTGCTACTTGCTGCGGTAGTTGAACCCTATTCCTTTGCATGACCTGTCATTGCCACAATAAATAGTTGAAACCCACTAGCATGTGTACGAGTTGATTGAGCCATGTGATGTGTGTTCTACCATGCTATTTGTTTATGCTGCCTGCTATGCTTAGAGTTGTGTCAGGTCTGGTTCATCTGGGTGATGGATCAGAGTAAAATGATCATGTTCGGTAAAGAGAGTGAAGTGTGGAATATGTTTTGGTAAAAGTATCGATGAAAGGCCATGTAGGAGTACATGGTTGGTTGTTTCATTGGAACCGTCCATAGGACCTGAGATCTGTATGTGTGATTCAAGATTCAGCTACTACCATGTGTTGGGCCCAAAACCAATGGACCCTCTCGACTTATTAACTGCCCTTGTCCTCTGTCCAGGAGTTGCAACTAGTTTCTGGTGTTCGTAGTATACTGGTGGCATGTGCAGCGCTGATCCTCGGGGTGGGCTGTGATGCGGCAGGTACGTGGCACGGTGTACCGGTCGCCCGTTTGGTGACTCGGGAACCCTGTACAGACCGTTTGGGGCCGTGAGCAATACCCCGGCCGGATCTCCCCACGGATGGAACCCAAATAGGCGATAAACCTGGACTAGGGACTTGTGTGGTTAGTCAGGTCGTGGCCGACACCCTCGCTGGGCTTCCGCTTTAAGGTTGCCGAGTACATGTCGAGTAAACGACGGTAAGTGGTGGAAGCATGTGTGTAGAAGTACACCCCTGCACGGTTACCAATCTATTCGAATAGCCGTTGTTCGCGGTTAATGACCACTTGGTTGCTTATACAGTTCATAGACAAGTTGATGGTTACTCCTAAAAGTCTCAAGACAAGTGTGAGTGCCGTGGATGGCCCTTCTGTAGGATGACGGAAGAGGATCCACGGTAGTGTATTGTTGTGGTGAGTAGAGGACTCGTGTGCGTAGTCTCATCTTGCAATCTGCTGGGAGTTGTAGAATAGGTTAACCAAGAGTCAAAGCTGGCTTGCTGCTATAAACTCCACTACCCTTGTTGATAATGATGCATGTATGATAGGTTCTGTTGTAAGTCTTGCTGAGTACCTTTGTAGTCATGTTTGCTTAATAACTGTTGCAGAGGAAAACCCTGCCCCTTCTAATGGGTTCTACATACACATTGACGTCGACGAGTAGCTTACTACCCAGACGGTGATCCTGAGCTTGTGAAGGGCCTTGTAGATAGTCAGGCTATACCAAGCCTGTTTTCTTTCCAAGTTGTCTATACTCAGACAAGTTAGCTTCCGCTTGTGCTTGTACGCTTGTATGACTTGAGTGTTGGGTCATGTGACCCCTATTTGTATGGATATGTTATGCATGGCTCTTCGAAGCCTCTTCAATAAAGTACTTTGAGTCACAGAGTTCTGTTGTGATGTAATGTTGTATTTCCACATATTGAGCATATTGTGTGTATGTCATTGAAGTGCTTGATATGTGTGGGATCCGACACCTAGTTGTTTACCCTTGGTAGCCTATCTTACAGGGAAATGCCTCCTAGTGCTTCCACTGAGCCATGGTAGCTTGCTACTGCTCCGGAACACATAGGCTGGCCAGCATGTGTCATTCTTCGTTCCTGTGTCTGTCCCTTAGGGGAAATGTCAAGCGTTGTTCCTTTAAGTCCATGTAGCTTGCTACGACTTGGGTTCATACGTTGATGACCGACACGTTCGTTGCTGGGTCATGGTTGCCTGTCTCTGTAATTTGGTGCCACTTTTGGTTTATAACTAGCCCGGGTTCTTTGTCATATGGATGCTAGCAACACTATCATATACGTGTGCCAAAATGCGCAAACGGTCCCGGGCCAGGTAAGGTGGCACCCGTGGGGATATCGTACCTGAGGCCGCAAAGTGATATGATGTGTTACAAGCTAGATCGGTGTGACTTAGGATCAGGGTCCTGACAATCGGTGATGGGGAATTATGTCGGATGCAATTCATCATGTAAAAGTTATAACCTAGGGTGACACAGAACTAGCTCCAGTTCATTAATGTAATGTAGGCACGTATTCCGAATATAGTCATACATGGTTATGGAAAAGAACTTGCATGACATCTTTTGTCCTACCCTCCCGTGGCTGCGGGGTCCTATTGGAAACTAAGGGATATTAAGGCCTCCTTTTAATACAGTAGCGGACCAAAGCATTAACACATAGTGAATAGATGAACTCCTCAATCTATGGTCATGACCGGGAGTGGTCCCGATTATTGTCACTTCGGGGTTGCCGGATCATAACACATAGTAGGTGACTATACATTTGCAAGATATGATCAAGAACATACATATATTCATGAAAACATAGTAGGTTCAGATCTGAAATCATGGCACTCGGACCCTAGTGACAAGCATTAAGCATAGCAAAGTTATAACAACATCAATCTCAGAACATAGTGGATACTAGGGATCAAACCCAAACAAAACTACCTCGATTACTTGGTAAATTTTATCCAACCCATCACCGTCCAGCAAGCCTACGATGGAATTACTCACGCACGGCGGTGAGCATCATGAAATTGGTGATGGAGGATGGTTGATGATGACGATGGCGACGATCTCCACTCTCCGGAGCCCCGAACGGACTCCAGATCAGCCCTCCCGAGAGAGATTAGGGCTTGGCGGCGGCTCCATATCGTAAAACGCGATAATTCTTCCTCTCTGATTTTTTCTCCCCAAAAGTGAATATATGGGGTCCGGAGATACGTCGGTGGAGCATCAGGGGCCCACGAGGCCGGGGGCGCGCCCAGGGGAGGGGGTGCGCCCCCCACCCTCGTGGACAGGGTGTGGGCCCCCTGATGTAGATCTTTCCGCATGTATATCTTATATTTGCCAAAATAATTTTCTTTGGATTTTTAGGTCATTCCAAGAACTTTTTATTTCTGCACAAAAACAACACCTTGGAAATTCTGCTGAAAACAACGTCAGTTAGGGCTAGTTCCATTCAAATCATGCAAGTTAGAGTCCAAAACAAGGGCAAAGTGGTTTGGAACAGTAGATACATTGGAGACATATTAGGTGTCACTTGGGAGCCTCTGACAAGATTGTGGAGTTGAACCAAGGAGTTTGTAAGGGCGAGGAGATCGGCTACTTAGTGAAGATCTACCCTAGTGAGGCAACTCCTTCGGCGATGTGCATGGTGGGATAGACAAGGTTGCTTCTTCGTGGACCCTTTGTGGGTGGAGCCCTCCGTGGACTCGTGCAGCCGTTACCCTTCGTGGGGTGAAGTCTCCATCAACGTGGATGTACGATAGCACCACCTATCGGAACCACGCCAAAAATATCCGTGTCTCCAATTGCATTTGCACTCTCCAAACCCCTCCCTTTACCTTCATATAAAATGATTTACTTTCCGTTGCTACAACTCTAGAATTGCGTGTGTAGGAAGATTGTTTGACTTGTGCTAAATTGCTAAAAACTATCAAAACTTAAAATTGGGAAAAGGCTAAGTTTTTATTTGGTCAAGTGGTCTAATCACCCCCCCTCTAGACATACTTTCGATCCTACAAGTGGTATCAGAGCCTTGGTCTCTATTTTCCTTGATTTCCATAGCTTTGGTGATTATAGCCTTGGTTTTACAACCAAGGAGAGTATAGCGTCTCGCGAGGGAAGTTACCGCCGTAGATGTCCTTACTTTGATGGTACTAATTTTTCTAGTTGGAAGCATAAGATGAAAATGCATAGTCTTTGACATAACCCTGCCGATTGGGCTATTGTGTGTATTGGTTTGCAAGGTGAATTCTTTGATGGGGAGGAACCAAATCGTGAAGCCTCCATCGAAGATTTGAAGATGTTGCAATACAATGCTCAAGCTTGCGATATCCTCTTCAATGGAGAGTGTCCCGAATAATTCAACAAAATCAGCCATCTTGAGAAAGCAAAGGAAATTCTGGATACTTTGATTGATATCACGAAGGTACTAACTCCGTCAAGGAATCAAAGTTGGATGTGCATCGAAGTCAACTTGACAAGTTCAAGATGAAGGATGGTGAAGGTGTCGCCGAAATGTACTCTACGATTGCTCTCATCACGAATGAGATTGCCGGCTTATGAAGCAAAGAAATGACCGATAGATTCATCATCAATAAAATCCTAAGAGCCTTGGATGGAAAATATGACACTGCGTGCACATTGATCCAAATGATGCCCAATAACAAAGATCTCAAGCCAACGGAAGTCATTGATAGAATGTTTGCTCATGATATTTCACTTAAGGATAAAAAAGAGCTTCACAACAAGTCTAGTGGTGCTTACAAAGCTTCATGTGATGCTCCTACATAATCAAGTGAGAAGCAAGTCTTCAATGACGAATTGAGCTTAATAGTAAATAACTTCAACAAGTTCTACAAGAATAGAAGCAAAGAGAGAAACTCCAGATCAAGGTCCTACAATGACAAAAGATCTTCTGGTCATGATCGGAATTGCTAAAATTGTGCGACACCCAGACACTACTCAAATGAGTGTACGGCTCCACACAAAAGAACAGAAGACTCACCTAAAAGGAGGAATAGAAGAGAAGATTCACCACCAAGAGAGAGAAGGAGTAGAGATGATCGTTATGAGCGAAGACCGTCTCAGAGAAGGAAGGATTCGGAAAGGAAGGACAAATCATCAAGGATCTATACAAGACGAAGACATCAAGCTCATATTGGTGAATGGGTATCCGGTTCTGACTCCGATGACCACTCCGAAAGAAGCTACTACACATATTTGATTCACCAAATGAAGGAATTGGAAGATGCTTCATGGCTAAAGGCCCTAATGTATCACACCCCGAATATCTTGATTTCATTAGTAATGAAGATGATTTGCTAGGAGATGATGATTTACTTGTTGGTAGCAATAGTGATGAAACCTATGATGAAAACAATGATGAAATTGCTATTAATCGTGCTAATCAAGATAAAACGAATGACAATGATAAGGAGAAGATTGAGCGTCTAACTAAAGAATTAAACACTCTCAAGTTAGCTCATGAAACTACCTTAGAGGATCATCGAGAAATTTTGAGGACTCATGAGAAGCTACGCAATGATGATCTTAAAAGCAATCAATGATGATCTTTGTAGGAAAAGTTCTTCTTACATTTCCAAGCGTTTACTCTTGTCTACCTACATGCCATAAGTAAAATCTAGTAATAAGAACAAGAAATATTCTTCCTATAGTAGTAACAATAATCATGATAAAACCAATGTTGTTGCTTCTATTAGTTCTCCTGATTACAATAATGATTCTCTTAGCCAAGTTACACTTGAGAAAGAAAATATCTTATTGAAGGTAATTATAGAGAAAGGTGTTTATAAGACCCTTGCTCGGAGTAAGCAATTCGAGGAAATTGTACACAAGCAGTCCTCGACGGAACGGCCGCGCGGCACGTCGGCGGCAGAAAACACGCTCTGCGTGCGCCAGGCCACGGCGATGGTGTGGTAGGTGTGCGCTGGCACTGGAGGCGGACACGCGGAGCGCTGGGGTGCTTTGGGCGGCGCTAGATGGCGTCGAGCTGCGGGGTTACTTCTGTCAGCCGCCACGGGCGGCGCTGTTGCCGTGGCAGTCGCCGACGCGGTCGGGCCAGGGAGGCTACTGGTAAGATTATCGAAGAGCCTGACGAAACTGACGAACTGTCGAACTTTCTGTCGACAATTTCAGTTAACATCTTCTGAACCTGACAGTACAGTGCATGCTAAGTGTTTGATGAAATGTTTCTGGCATGTGTGAAATATTTCTGGTGCAGATATTTGGTGGAGTGACCTCTTGATGCATCTATAGGCTGCCTAATTTTTCACAGGATTTTTGGAAGAAGATAAATATGAATTTCACCAAAATTTGCAAATCTGGTCCAAACTTGCAGCAGGTGAGATTTGAAAACTTTGAACTATGGACTAGGGAAACAAGATGGATCTAGGTAGTGGGTACTAAGGACCATCTAGGAGAGTTGGTTTGGAATCAAATAACAAGCTAGGCATGGTGGTTCCTTTGTAAATCACCAAGGTCCACTATAAAAGACAGAATTAGTTTTGGAGTGAAATAAATAGGGGGAAAATCCCAATAAGGTCAAAACTTACTGGAATTGATGAGAAACCTGTCCTAAGGTGTGAAGAGGGTTTTGGAGATAAATATTTCTGTTTGGGTCATGGCAAGATGAAGGTTGGAGGGGAGAACAAGTCCAAGATCAAACTTGAGAGGCAAAAATCAAGAAGGGGAGAATTCAAACAACTTCTTTGAAACTCAACTTGGGCTTAAGTCAACACAAGAGAAGGTCTCAAGACCAAAAACCAAGCTTGAGAAAACACCAACAACCTTGGCCAAAAAAGATTTTGGAAGGGTTTAAGAGAAGATCAAACAACCCCCTTCCAAAAGGCCAAAAGTTTGGAAGAAAACCAAACTCAAAAATTTGGGGTGTTACAACACCTTCCCCCTTAGGAAAATTCTCGTCCCCGAGATTTCAGCTGGTCCTCAAATAGGTGTGGGTGTTCTGTCCGAAGGAAATCTTCCCTTTCCCATGTTGCCTCATTCTCTGTGTGATTACTCCATTGAACCTTGAGAAATTTAATAGTTTTCTGACGGGTCCTCCTTTCAGACTCCTCCATAATCTTTACTGGGTGTTCTCGGTAGGTGAGATCTGGTTGTACGTCAAGGTTTTCATGTGACACATGTTTCTCTGGGTTGCTTACACACTTCCGTAGTTGCGAGACGTGGAACACGTCATGGACGTCTGACAGTTCCTTGGGAAGGTCCAGCTGATAGGCTACTGTGCCTCTCCGTGCAATTATACGGAAGGGTCCGATGAATCGGGGTGCTAGTTTCCCTTTGACTTTGAATCATTGCAGTCCTCTCATTGTTGACACATGCAAATATACGTCTTCACCGGGCTCAAAACTTATTTCCCGATGCTTTTGATCGTAATAGCTCTTTTGTCGGATTTGAGCTGTTTTGAGTCGATCTCGTATTATTTTTACTCTCTCCTCAGCTTCCTTTAACATATCTGGGCCGAATATACGACTGTCCCCTGTTTCCGACCAGTTTAATGGAGTACGGCATCTTCGTCCGTACAAGGCTTCGAAGGGTGCCATCTGCAGGCTGGCTTGGTAACTATTGTTGTATGCACACTCGGCATATGGTAAGCTTTCTTCCCAACTGGTCCCATATGTGAGGACACTTGCCCTTAGCATGTCTTCGAGTATTTGATTCACTCGTTCCGTTTGTCCTCCAGTCTGTGGGTGATAAGCTGTGCTGAACGTTAGTTGCGTTCCGAGGGCTTGTTGCAACTGGTCCCAAAATTTGGAGACGAACTGAGTGCCTCTGTCGGATATTATAGTCTTGGGAGCCCCATGCAGGCGTACTATACGGGCGAGATAAACCTTGGCGAGCTTTTGGGTGGTGTGTGTTGTCTTGACTGGAATGAAGTGTGCTACCTTGGTCAGTCTGTCTGTGATGACCCAAATGGCATCATTGCCGTGTTGTGACCGTGGTAGTCCAACAATAAAATCCATTCCAATATCGTCCCATGTCCATTCTGGTATCTTGTTTGGCTGTAATAGCCCTGCGGGTTTTTGGTGCTCGGCTTTAATACGTTGACATGAATCGCAGCATGCAATAAATGTGGCTATATCCCTCTTCATGTCGTGCCACCAAAATCTTTCCTAAATGTCCTTGTACATTTTTGTCCCTCCAGGTTGGATTGACTATGGAGCGGTGTGGCTTTCTGCTAGAATTTGCTGTTTAAGGTCGTTGCTATTTGGTACGCAAAGTCTGTCTCCGAACCATAATATTCCTCCACTATCTATGGTGAATTCTGAGGCCTTGCCCTGACTTACTTTCCTTTTTATCCCTTCAATGCTGGGGTGTCCATGCCGAGCCTTCTTTATTTGTTCTATTAGCATAGGCTGTATTTCTAGCTTGGACACTTCGCCTTCAGTGACCATCATTAGGTTGAGTCTGGCGAATTCTTGCTGAAATTCGGGTCTCAGGTTTTGTATGCTACCGCTATTCGGGCTAGGGTTACGGCTGAGAGCATCTACTACCACATTTGCTTTTCCTGGGTGATAGTGGATACCAACGTCGTAATCTTTTACCAGTTCCAGCCAGCATCGTTGTCGTAAATTGAGCTCTGGCTATGTGAAAATATATCTGAGGCTCTTATGGTCCGTATATATTTCACAGCGATTTCCAAGCAAAAAGTGCCTCCACTCCTTGAGTGCATGAATGACTGCTGCCAACTCCAAATCGTGAGTAGGATAATTTTCTTCATGTTTTCGCAGTTGCCGAGAAGCGTAGGCGACTACCTTGCCTTCTTGCATCAGTACGCATCCGAGGCCTTTTCGTGATGCGTCGCAATATACTTCAAAGCTCTTGCGTATGTCTGGTACAATTAATACTGGGGCTGTTGTTAACCTCTTTTAGAGTTCTTGGAAGCTATCCTCACATGCTTCGGTCCACACGAATTTCTTATCCTTCTTGAGTAACTGTGTCATTGGTTTGGCTATGGTGGAAAATCCTTCAATAAACCTTCTGTAATATCCGGCTATACGTAGGAAACTTCGTATATCCGTTACACTGGCTGGTGACTTCCAGCCAAGTACAGCCTTGACTTTATCTGGGTCCACAACAACTCCTTCTTGTGTTAATACGTGTCCTAGGAAACCCACTTGTCTCAACCAAAATTCACATTTGCTAAATTTGGCGTAAAGTTGGTGTTTGCTTAATTCTCCCAGTACAATGCAGAGGTGTTCAACATGTTCTTCTGGTGTCATTGAATATACCAAGATATCATCAATAAATACCACCACAAATTTGTCCATGAATTTTATAAATACTTTGTTCATGAGGTGGACGAAATATGCGGGGGCGTTGGTTAGTCCAAACGGCATTACCGTAAATTCATAAAGTCCGTATCTGGAGGTGAATGCTGTTTTCGGGATATCTACCGTTCGTACCTTCAGTTGATGATAACCTGACCTTAAGTCAACTTTTGAGAAAACCTTGGCTTGCGCGAGATGGTCAAATAAATCATTTATCCGTGGCATCGGATATTTGTTCATGATTGTGACCATGTTGAGCGCTCGGTAGTCTATACACAACCTCATGGTCCCATCCTTCTTTTTGGCAAATAATACCGGTGAACCCCAAGGTGAGGAGCTGGCCCATACAAATCCTTTGTCTAGCAGTTCCTTTATTTGCTTCTTTAGTTCAACCAACTCGGACGGTGCCATTCTGTACGGTTTCTTGTATATGGGGGTGGTTCCCGGTGCTAGCTCAATAATGAATTCTATTTCTCTGTCTGGCGGCATGCCTGGTAGTTCTTCGGGAAATACGTCCGGAAATTCACATACAACTGGCACTTTGCTTAACTCAGAAGTATCAACCTTGTTTAATTTTGGTTGCCGCGATACTAGCCTTTCCTGAGCCGCGACTCTTATTATATTTCTGTGATGATGAGTAAGAATCACTGTCCTGTTGAAGCAGTCGATAAATCCTTTGTTGGTAGTTAGCCAGTCCACACCCAGGATAACATCCAGTCCCTTGTTTTCCAACACGATGAGGTTTGCGTGAAATTTTAATCCCTCAATTTCAGTGGTCAAACCTTGGCAGTAATTCTGAGTGATCTGCTTACTTCCGGGGGACTTGATGGTCATTGATTTTCCCAAGGGAAACATTGAAAAACCATGTTGCAAAGCAAAACTCTTCGAAATGAACGAATGAGAAGCTCCAGAATCAAACAAAACCGTGGCAGGTATTGTGTTGACAGGGAACGTACCGAGTATGATATCCGGTGCATCCTGTGCTTGCTCCTTGGTCACATGTTTCAGGTGGCCTTTTCTGTGATTGTTATTTTGGGTTGAAGTTGTTACGCTTGGGCGCGGAATTGTTTCCGTTGTTGTTTGGCTTCGGTGCTGAGTTTCTTGGCTTAGGGCACTGTTTAGCATAGTGTCCCTCTTCTCCACATGCGTAGCAGGTAACACCCGGGCGATAGGTGAAATACTTGTCCTTTGCATGAAAATTATTATTTGGACGTGTGTCATTAGTCGCGGGTCTGTTCGCCCCATTCATCTGGAAATTCACTTTATTCTTGTTGTTGCGAGGGTGGTTGGTCTGATCCCTTTTTCTCTTGCGAATGTCTTCCAGACTGCGACGTTCATTTTCCAACGTAATGGCTTTGTCTACCAGCGTCTTGAAATCTGGAAAAGTATGTACGACTAACTGGCATTTTAGTGCTGGTGCCAGTCCGTCTAGGAATTTCTCCATCTTCTTATTTTCCGTCATTCGCTCTTCGTTGGCGTAACGGGATAATTGCGCAAACTGACTGTTGTACTCATGTACTGTCATGCCTCTTTGCTTGAGGTCATCAAATTCTCTTTTCTTGATCTTCATAATGCTCTTGGGGATGTGTGCCCCACGAAAGCCTTCCTTGAAATCTTCCCAGGTGATATTATTTATGTCGGGATGCATAATCAGAAAATTTTCCCACCATGACGCGGCTGCTCTGGTAAGGTAATGTGGTGCATACAGCACTTTTTCACGGTCTGAGCATTGTGCCACAATTAATTTCCTTTCAATATCTCGAAGCCAATCATCGGCCTCAAGAGGTTTGTCTGTGTGCGAAAACATCGTTGGACGCGTCTTCTGAAATTCAGATAATTTTGAGTGCTGCTGGTATGGCTCACGGTGATTTCCCATGTTAATGACATGGTTCATCATTTCTTGGTGTTGTTGCTGACTTTGCTCGTAAATACGACACACTTGAGAAAATGTCGTCTCACTGCCCTGCTGACTTGACTGCCCCTGTGTGAAATTGTTGTCTGTCTGTGTGCCATAATTTTCTTCCGGCGGACTTGGCATGGAATGTGTCCAGGGACGAGTCATTTCTTACTCTGGGGTAATAAAGCAGAAAACCTGAGAAGAACCGAGCAGCAAAACAAACCAAGACTTTGCAAAAACGACCAAACACGAGCTCGAAAGAGTTTCTTTGAAATAAATTGGTTGATTGCACACGGAGAAGGACCGCTAGTACATATTTTACACGCAGGTTCTAATTATACATACGTCACTCAAGGTGTGCGTACACATCCTGACATGTTATTTAAAACTAGTGCACTCCTCCGAGATCCTACATGATGCACAAACAGACTACTCCCTTCAACCTATTTTACATATCACACACATAATACAAGCGAGCACAGTGCTCGCGGAATAACGCGCTAGTCGGAAATGTTGAAGATTTCCCTTGGCCTGCCGAGGGTAAGGCCCAGTGGTGCTGGAGACTCAACTTCCTCCTCGTTAATAGGCTCCAGGCGCGGAGTATGGGTACGAGGTGTCGAAGCAGGTGCAGCAGGCGGTGCAGCTCTGACAGGGGTAGGAGCAATGACCTGGTCAAACTCCTCAGTGGTAGGCAGACGGCGAGCGGTGACTATGATGGAAGGTGCGTAGGATGCGGCGGACGAGACAAATGTCATTGGTGGTGCAGTGTGGAGTAGCTCCCTCCTGTTGGCGGAGCCACTCTGGACCAACTCCATACGGGTGGCCACCAAGTCGTCCACCAGATTATCAAAGGCTGCCTCAAGTGCCTTGAGGTACTCAACCATTGATTCAATGACTTCGTCACGCTCCCCATTTGCGCACGCAAATGCATAGTGACACGTATATGGCACGTGGCATGGGAGGTAATGGTAGCAACGAGTCTTCATCGAAGGAAGAATATCCCAGAGACGGGCTATCGCCTCACGGGCAGCCATTTGCATGGCATGCCTCTCCGTAGGCATGGCTCTGCCCACAAATCGAAGGCGGCGCGCTTCCGAACGCCCTCCTTTGAAGTGCACCACGGCCTGATGCATTGACACGCTGTCGTTGAGCTTGTGACGGTAGAGTGTAAACTCGGGACGGGTTGATGGTCCAATCGCGACTTTGGTGATGGCGAAGAGGAGCTTGACAAACCCCTCAGGAATGTTGGCGAACACCTGTGCATCACAGTCATTGCTGGCCATCTACAAAAGTAGACAAAAATTCTGAATAGTCAAGTCATAAATTTATGCTGACCAACAGAAAGTTGCTACAGATGTAAAAATGCTAAAAAGCTAATTTCCGCTAATAACCAATTAGCGAGCGCACCTAGTGGCTTCCTACAGTCAGCCTGGCTCTGATACCAAGGTTGTCAGGACCGGTCCTTCAGTAAAATAATTACTGGAAGACCGACCCCGTCATTAAACCAGCGGAGAATATAAATCCTTGCTGGCAGACAAATCCTTGATACAGAATTCCAGTATACTGAATATTATACAAGGTTGAGCTGGGTCGCTCAACAATTTTATTACAAGCGCGCCAATATAGTACATAAAGGCGGATATGACACAAGGCAGGGTGGCATACTACTAACTCGTAATTAAAAAAAGGTGGTGGATATGTCAAAGTGAAGTGGGTGATGTGACTCCAATATATTACAGTTCATCGGGTATCGGAGTGAGACCCGATGAATTTATTTGGTGGTAGGCGGAAGCGGTTATAAAACAGTGATCAACTCCAGGATCGCAACGGACTGACTGGGACTCCACTAAACGTCGGACTCGCTATCGAACTCTTCATCCATGAGATCGCCTTCGTCCACATCTGGCCAAATCAATAAGCCAGGTGAGTACTTTGAATGTACTCGCAAGATAGTTCAGACTTAAGATATAACAAATGCCAACATGATGCATATGTGTATTCCAGCAAAAATGCTACCGGAATAAAATATTAACATGCTGTAAGTAAAGATAGAAATCGGGTGGTAATCCCCCCCCCCCCC
>LR738712.1:379011796-379112710 GCA_902687465.1 Secale cereale
GAAATAATAAATGATAGCAGGCCACAGTCGGGCGTCTGAGCGACACCGCATAAAGGGCTTATAAAGAAAAAAAGAATGCCACAGTCGGACGTCTGAGCGACATCACATAAAGGGCTTATAAATAAAAAGAATGCCACAATCGGACGTCTAAGCGACATCACATAAAGGGCTTATAAATGAAAAGAATACCACAGTCGGACGTCTGAGCGACATCACATAAAGGGCTTATAAATAAAAAGAATGCCACAGTCGGACGTCTGAGCGACATCACATAAAGGGCTTATAAATAAAAAGAATGCCACAGTCGGATGTCTGAGCGACATCACATAAAGGGCTTATAGATAACAGTAGTATAATGATGATATATTTCTGGAAGTAAATCAACACAGAGATAGTTGGTGAGTTCATCTACCAAATGAACTTGACGAAACACCATTCTGGTTACCAACAAGAATTTACTAGAGACGGTCACCGGGTTCATATGAAGATTGACCCTAGGCCATGAACATGGCTACTGAAGGAATTTAACTCTACAGAGCTTGTACTATTAACTCATAGCCAACGGATTCTACTAGCCACGTGGGCTAGTTCCGTCTACGGTGTTTTAGTAGAAACCCAACTAACCAGTACACACCCATTTAACATCATGTTGTCCGGAATCACCCGCGACAACATTCACGAAAAACTTTAAGACGGGTAGGCTACAACTTCGAATAGCATGGGATCAAATTTATATATGCACGCTCTAAGGGGTGCCCCCCTCTCGGTCCCAACCGGAAACACCCATGCCCCCTGACCGGATGACGGGCTTTAATCCAGGGCCATGGAACCCTCATCCTGGCCCCTCTACTTGGTGTGTACTCGGGAAGTGGTTTACAACTGACTAGACCGTAATCTCAACAGACGACCTATGGTAGTACCAAAAATGAGATGGACGGAGTCACGACATGATCTCCGTTGATACTGAGTTAACCAAATACTGGCATGCTCCAACAATACCAGTATTCCACCCATCATGTCACTACATGATCGAGGTGGTTCAAAAATTATCATTCGGGGCTCACCCGAAGCTCACTTGCATGAAATATAACCCTACACATAAGCTTATATGACCATGCTTATGAAAAGAACTACTCAAGCAAACATGCAACACACTCATCATATCAAAGGTTCAAACATGCTTGCCTGGTTCTGAGAAGTCGGAGTCTAACTCGGTGTGGTTCGCGTCCCCGTCACGACCTCCGGTATCTACGTATTCAAACAAATAAATACTAACATAAATACCGCGCGTGCAAATAAAGTTGCTCCAAAAATTTCCACATAAATATGACAAAAAACTAGATAGAAAACTAAAGAGGACAGAAAAAGAATCAACTCAAAATCATCTTTAGTTAAAAAGATATTAGAGTTTCTGTCCAGGGACTCATCTGTAATGAAACAGAAAAGTCCTAGGGGCTAGAACAAAAAACAGCAAAGCGAATCAGTATGCAATACGTCAACCGCAGAGGGGAAACGTACTTTGCCCGAATGCGCTTACAGAAAATGGTTCGGAGGGGAGAGGTGTGAGGCTGACAAGGGGCCCCACGTGTCAGGTTTGAAAACTGGAGCAGAGTCGCGCCGGCGCCGGTGCTGCGGTGGTCGCCGGTGACGATCCACGGCGAGTTAGGGGAGGGGAGTGATACGTACGGCTTCTCGGTGATCTTCCGCCTCGAATGGTGGTGGGGTTGAGCGTCGGCGAGCCCCACGTCAACGGCGACCCTGTCTCCGGCGGGCGGCGGCTCGGGTTGTCGTGGCCTCGTCGGAGAGGGTTCCTAGGATCAAATTGAGGTAAGGGTTAGGTCTAGGTGGGTGCCAGGGTGCTACGCTCGAGTCCACGGTGGCGGAGAAGCTCTCACCGGAGTGAACGATGCTAGAGCCCGAGGCGGATGGAGTTGGCTGGAGTTGGGGAAGAAGGGCCCCTCGAGGCTCTTTCAGAGGCTGGGCGTGGTCTAGGGAGGTAGTGAAGATGTGCGGGCTCGAGAACGAGCTCGGGGGTGCCTTATATAGCCGGCCCGAGGCGGTTGCCTTGAATGGATAAGTCCGGCGAGTCAATTACGGTGCTGCAGTGGTTGGACGACGGAGTTAGGGGCTTGAGCATCGTCTAGGGGGTGTACCGGTTCCATTCCCGCACCTAACTCAGCAGGGAAGAGGGAGTTACGGCATGTCCTCGACGGAACGGCCACGCGACACATCGGCGGCAGAAAACGCGCTCTGGGCGCGCTAGGCCACGGCGACGGTGCGGCAGGCGTGCGCTGGCACTGGAGGCGGACACGCGGAGCACTGGGGTGCTTTGGGCGTCGCTAGACGGCGTCGAGCTGCGGGGTTACTTATGTCAGCCGCCACGGGCGACGCTGTTGCCGTGGCAGTCGCCGCCGCGGTCGGGCCAGGGCGCCACCGACGCCCAGAAGCAGCCAAGCAACCGTGCGGCACTCTGGATAAGAAGATGGTGCAGTGCAGCGTCGAGCCAAGGAGGCTACTGGTGAGATTGTCGAAGAGCCTGACGAAACTAACGAACTGTCTGTCGACAGTTTCAGTTAACATCTTCTGAACCTGACAGTACAGTGCATGCTAAGTGTTTGATGAAATGTTTCTGGCATGTATGAAATATTTCTGGTGCAGATATTTGGTGGAGTGGCCTCTTGATGCATCTAGAGGCTGCCTGATTTTTCACAGGATTTTTGGAAGAAGATAAATATGAATTTCACCAAAATTTGCAAATCTGGTCCAAACTTGCAGCATGTGAGATTTGAAAATTTTGAACTGTGGACCAGGGAAACAAGATGGATCTAGGTTGTGGGTACTAAAGACCATCTAGGAGAGTTGGTTTGGAATCAAATAACAAGCTAGGCATGGTGGTTCCTTTGTAAATCACCAAGGTCCACTATAAAAGACAGAATTAGTTTTGGAATGAAATAAATAGGGGAAAAATCCCAATAAGGTCAAAACTTACTGGAATTGATGAGAAACTTGTCCTAAGGTGTGAAGAGGGTTTTGGAGATAAATATTTCTGTTGGGGTCATGGCAAGATGACGGTTGGAGGGGAGAACAAGTCCAAGATCAAACTTGAGAGGCAAAAATCAAGAAGGGGAGAATTCAAACAACTTCTTTGAAACTCAACTTGGGCTTGAGTCAACACAATAGAAGGTCTCAAGACCAAAAACCAAGCTTGATAAAACACCAACAACCTTGGCCAGAAAAGATTTTGGAAGGGTTTTAAGAGAAGATCAAACAACCCCCTTCCAAAAGGCCAAAAGTTTGGAAGAAAACCAAACTCAAAAATTTGGGGTGTTACAGAAATATCCGTTTTCTCATCCTTATGCTCAACTGAATCCAAATTTTCTTTTGAAGAAACAAAAACATGAGGCTCGCCACACCACACAACACAGTGGCCATGTGGTTGAGTCGACCGGACTGACTCACACTCTGGTTCAAAGGCGCCGTTCAGATGTTTTACTTACTCCAACTATTCTTCATCCCAAAGCGGGTCTTATTCGTCAACCTCTTAAACCGGCTGATCCGAATTATCAGGAAACTCCTCTCTCATCCTCTGGCGAGTCAACCGCCACAGAAGTCCCTGCGCTCAAGACTGTTCACGGGTAAGCTGTCTTTTACTCCATCTGGTTTATCTTTCCATTTTTGACTTGTGATTTTCATTGTCCCTTTAATCTTTTCTTAGGATGCCCAAGCCAAGTAAAAAGGCAAAATTGAGTAAACCGGCAGTCGACAACACCTCTTCTGGACCGGCGGAGAATCCTGACCTTGGCAATCCCTTAGAAGACAATGTTGAGCTTCCACATGACGATCCTCCGCCTATGGATAGAGAAGACCTTGCTGCTCTGGGGGACGACCCCATGGAGCATACCGCTGATCCGGTCAGCCCTGTCCGGACTAGCCCTGCTCGGGTTAGTCCGGCCCCTGCTAGTCCAGTACACGCCAATCCCACTGCTGTTGATCCTTCCAGGCCAACTGCTGCTTCAACATACGATGTCGAGATTACTGGGACTGGTTTTACCACCCCAGTAGAGCCTGTCATCTTGGCCAGACATACTGCCAAGGAAAAACTTCTTCATAAGGATAAAGGCAAGTGGAGCACCGACATGTCCAGCTATGCCCAGCTTAGTGCCTAGGAGCTTTACTCTGGGTATTTAAACCGGCTATTCACCAGCCATGACCATGAGGCCGGCTTGGTGAACTTAATGAAAGAACGATATGAAGTAATTCATTTTCCCTTGTATTTATGCTTGTGCCTTGTAGCTGTACCTTTAGTCCATTGTAGCCCCCAAGTGCCGGTTTAGCCTTTTAGGATGAACCGGGGCTTCAGTAGATCAAATGTAGAACTTTTGACTTGCACATATATCCCTTAAGGGCTGGTTTACTTTATTGAAGGTAAACCAGGAGTTTTCCTATGCTTAGAACAATGTCACATTAGCCCCCAAGTGCCAAGTATATAACTTGTTATGTGCTTGGGACTTGTCTCAAAAAAATTGCCTGCTTTTCACTGCAAATGTACATTAGCCCCCAAGTGTCAAGTGCATAACTAGTTATGTGCTTGGGACTTTGTTTGAATTGCTTGCTCTATGGATATTTGATATGCTTTATTCATGGCAGACTGAATTGAACCGGAGGGCCTCTAAAATAACTGAACTCCGGAATAGCCTAACCTTTCAAGAGACTGCTTCGACTAAAGCCAAGGAGGAGCTTACTCTTGCTTTAACTAATATGAGAAGCTAAAGAAAGATTTTGAAGTGGAGCGGTCCACTTGGGAGACGGAAAAGGCTGCTTTGGAGAAAAGAGCCAGTGATGCTGAGGCTGCTCTCAATCCGGTGACAGAAGAGTTGTCCGGGTTGAGGCAGCAGATAAATGACATGACCTTTGCTATCTTCGGTAAGTTCTTTGACATAAGCTTATTCTTGCAACCATGTACCGCTCCGGTTTAAGTCATAATGCTTATGCAGGGAGGCGCATCACTCATCTTGGAGATGATGTGCGAAAAAAGCTGAAACTTGCGTATACCTTGGTGGAACAACTTTATGCCGGCGCTTAGAGGGCCATCAATGCTATTTCGCACAATAAACCGGCTCCCACCACAATCCAAGGTACTCTAGAGAAGCTATCAATTTTGAGCTATCAATTTTGCCTGCTCGCATTGTTGAAGTAAAGAAGTCATCCGCGAGAGTTGGGTCTCTGATGGCTTTAACCCGAACCAAGGCATGGGTTCCTGATTTTGATCCGGCTGAGGCAATGAATGGCTATCCGAGCATGAAGGAGGACGGATCAACTTTCTCCACTGATGATCTTCGTGCCTTAACCAAGGACATGCGGCCTCTTGCGAGTAAGCTTGCTGATGAAGCGGACTTATCAATATACCACATGGGTTATGATCTGGAGAACGTACGGGTGGAGCGTTCGTCCTATGACATTGAAAATCTTATTCCACCTGTCCGTAAGCACACCTTCGCTCCTGACATTGAACCGTCAGAACTTATAAATGACGGAGTTTATTTCCGTGCCCTTGCCAAGATTGACAGGAGCACCCCTGATTTCCAACAGCTCCCAGAAGCCGTCGACGACCTGGAACAAGCTGACCCTCAGCCTTCACAGGCAGCTGAAGCAGAATCATAAACCGGCTCCGGTTTACCTTTATGCGTTGAGTAAATATGAGAAAAACTGATATTCTTTTGGGCATGTCAATGCCTTGTAATAGAACAGTTGAGATATTGTCTTTGTCCCCCACTATGTTTCGTGATATTACTTTGATTAGCAGCTTCTGAACTATATCCCGCTTGCAATGTTTTGACGATTTATATTAGCTGTTTCTGCATAAAACAATGCTCAAAGTGTCCTGGGGGTCTATCATCGGACGGGTCATATTGCCCAAACACATGATTTAAGTTAATAACTTGAACTGTGTATAGAATATAAGCATGTACCATACCCGTGATTAAGTGTATCTTTAAACCTTAATCCGACAGGAACGATCCAAGGTGTAAGTGCTGATGACTCCCTCACTACTGGAATCTGGGTCTTTGCCATCTGCCAGCTCTTTGCCGTCTGCCAGCTGATGGCAAAGAGGCTGTTTGCCGTCTGTCTTGTCAAAGCAGACGGCAAAGAACCAGCTGATGGCAAAGAGGGTCTTTGCCATCTGCCAGATCTTTGCCGTCTGCTGGCAGACGGCAAAGAGGTCTTTGCCATCTGCCAGCAGACAGCAAAGACCAAAGTGGGCCCCATGGGGGTACTGCACTTGCTAGGTCACACCGGCCACTTCTTTGCCGTTTGCTGGCAGACGGCAAAGATTTCTTTGCCATCTGCCAGCAGACGGCAAAGAGGTAAGAGGGGGCCCACAGTGTCACGGCGTGGGCGGGCTAACGGTTACCCTCTTTGCCGACTGCCGGCAGACGGCAAAGATTCTTTGCCGTCTGCCGGCAGTCGGCAAAGAGGTGGGGATATTTTTTTTTTGGTTAAAAAAAAAATCGTTGCCCCCACCTCCTCCCCCTCTCTCTCTCTCTCCCCTCTCTGTTTCCCCCCCACCCGTTTTCCCCTTAAAAAAAGCAAGGTAAAGAAAAAAAAGGAAAACAGGTGGCTGGCACTAGGACCCACGATCCAATCCCCTCCCACGCATCCCTCTGTCTCGCTACCCCTCGCTCTCGATCCCCTCACACCTCCTAGCCGCCGCCACGAACGCCGGCCGATTCCGGCGAGCCCCGGCGGTCATGGCCGGTGCGCAGCACAGCCCCGACCTCGCCTCCCTCCGCTACTTCATCCCCTCCGGCCAGATCCGCCGTTTCAGGCCCCCATCACTCACTCGCGACCCTTCCCCCGTGCCTAGGGTTTCGGGTGGACGTCGCCTCAGATGCCGGCGAGACACCGGCGGCCATGGAGAACCTGATCTCGCTCGTCAACAAGCTGCAGCGCGCCTGCACGGCGCTCGGCGACCACGGCGAGGAGAGCGCCCTCCCCACCCTCTGGGACTCGCTGCCGTCCATCGCCGTCGTCGGCGGCCAGGTTCGTTCTCTCTGCCCCCCCGCCGGATCTGGCGCCCCAGCTCTGCCTGTCTGGTGGATCTCGCGAGCTTGCTGGTAGACCCGCCCGATTTGGCTGCGGTGATGCGGTCCCGCTGTGCTCGGATCTGCGGCTGCCGTAGGCGCTGGCAGCTAGATTTGGGCCGCCGTTGCTTGTTTGAATCTGTTATATAGTTTCATTGCACGTAGCTGCCCACATGACCAGTAATTGCGTAGTGCTAGTAAGCTAGGTACTACCACTACTACTTGGGGTCAACTAGGGGGGCGTGCTGTTTCTCTTCCTAGTGTCAAGCAAGCAATTCTGCATGAACTCGCGCTGTTAGAGTAGTTCAAGCGCATCTCAGAACGAGTGGCTATACCATATGCGGTTCTGTGTTTTGACATTTGAATTCCTTCGGTACACTGTAGAGTTCGGGCAAATCTTCAGTGCTGGAGAGCGTTGTTGGAAAGGATTTCCTGCCCAGGGGTTCAGGTATGGTTATTGAAGCAGCAAGAGCTCGTCGATTTTGGCCTTCTGTTTTGTTTTTCTGACGCATTAATTTGTTCTGTTTGGTTTGATTCTGCAGGCATTGTCACCCGTCGCCCGCTGGTTCTGCAACTCCATAGGATCGATGGAGACAGGGAGTATGCAGAGTTCATGCATGTCCCCAGGAAGAGATTCACCGATTTCGGTAATTCATCTATTCTTCGTCTTGTTTTCAAGTGCTATGATGATGATATATATTAGGATTAATGCATGGTTGAGGGGTTATTGTGATAATATTGAACCATATTGGCATATGTGGAATGTAATTTGAGTTCGTGAGGCTCATCAAAACATCCTATTTGATGTCAGAACTCACTGTTAGTCAAACTGCTGCACTAAGCCGTAGCGTTATTTCCTAAAAGATAAGCTAAGCCTTGCAATTGTTGGCAAAATTCTCTGTCAAGTGCTTCTTCTAATTCATTTTCTTATGTTCACCTTGATGCTACTTGTCACATGATGAAATTTGTATCGTTGCAGCCATGGTGAGGAAGGAGATAGCTGATGAAACTGACAGACAAACTGGCCATGGAAAGGGAATATCATCTGTCCCCATCCATCTAAGCATATTTTCTCCAAACGGTAAGTGGTCTGATAGCAATGCTGGTAATATGTCTGTAAAGTCAGGGAGCGGTTTAATGGTGTTATTATAGTGCTTTGTCAATATTAAATAGTCATGCACCTCCATTTTTCAATTCAAAAGATTGTTGTTTGCTGCTGGTATTGTGATTTACCTTTAGCTTATCCCTTGATCAGTTTAGTACGGAGTCATCCCAGTCATTGGTAGGATAGCTATATTGTATCTGCCCCTTAAGAATCTCTTTGTATGGTTTGTTGTCTCTAGTTTTGTCATGTAGTAACACTTTTTATCATTGCAGTTGTCAATTTGACTCTTATTGATCTTCCTGGGCTTACTAAAGTTGCTGTTGGTAAGTGACTATACCATATGAGCCATCGTTCTTCTATTATTATTGTTTAAGATGTTCATTCTTTTATTTGCTACTGTCTTTATGCTTGTTAGAGGGTCAGCCGGAGGGTATTGTTCAGGAAATTGAAAACATGGTTCGAGCATTCATTGAAAAGGTATTTAAGTGTAACCAGCTTAAATCTTGCTTCCCAGTATTTGTTCTTCATCATTGCTTACCATACTTGTCTTGCCTGTATAAGACGGTGCTATATTTGGTTATGTACAAATTTTACAAGTATTTATGTAATGCATATTTGGTCCAGTATACTTTTTTCTCATCCATATCCCATATAGTAGCATGTTTGGGATAATTATCGTGTCATGCACTGTGTAAACAACAACTTTTTTGGTGTTTTTTCAGCCCAACTGCATCATTCTGGCTGTTTCTCCAGCCAATCAGGACCTTGCGACTTCTGATGCTATCAAGATTTCACGGGAAGTTGACCCAAAAGGTATGCCTTTGTTGCAGCTGGTTTGATGAACTGCATTTTGGGTAATGTGGTTAATGTCATGTTATGTTCCCCATTACTAATGTCTCGTAAAGCTTATTATCCTGGGTTTCTTTACTTTTAGTATGCTACGAAGCTTCAAACTGATGTTATCTTCACCTTATTTCTTGAACCAACAGGAGACATAATGATAACTACTGATAATACTTGTACCTTGTAATTTATCTTTGTGGATATCAACCATATTATATTGACAATTGGCTTGATATATTCAATTTTGTGTGTGTGATCCTATTGTGGGCCAACTCTGTTAATGGAAAGGAAAATTCACGTATAATTATTGTGTTTAATTCAAGTACCATTTCTCTTGGCACTTCCACCATTTCTGAGCTTGAACTTTTTGTTGATTCAGGTGAACGGACCTTCGGTGTGCTCACGAAGATTGATTTAATGGACAAGGGTACCGATGCTGTTGATGTAAGTTCAACAATCAAGTGCTAAACATTGGACCTTTTTTTTATAGTTATGCTATCTTCCTTACTGTGATGTTGCTTAAGATTATTGATATTCTACTGACCACCCAATCTTGTTACTACTAGCGATCTTTGATGACAATTATGCCTCACTTTGCCCCACCTTTCCATAAGTTTCCCCTCTTGAAAACTGTACGGCCTGCGTTTTCAGTATGACTATATATGGACTAGTACCATTAATACCGTGGATTTTGAATCTTCTTATGTATGCCCCTACCTTTGAGTTAATGTTTGTTCAAAGAAACTCATTATCTAAGCTTGCACTATTAGTGTCGTTTAAAAATATATCTTGCTTTTAAAATAGTATTAGTAAAATGGCTAAAACGCACATGAGAGTCTAAATCAGTTTAAATCATAACAGCCTCATGTTTTCTTCAAAGAATTTTGTGGTTGCATAAATAAGTCATGAGGAAGATTTGGATGCAAGCGGAGGCGAAATCAGTTTAAATCATAACAGCCTCATGTTTTTGGTTTGTGCATAGTTCTATTGGTTTACTGTCAAATCTGGGGCTTTGTATTTTCATCCCGGCTTATTGTAGTATTACAATCTGGCAGTATAAGAGTTCTGGTTAGTTCTCATAATTCATCCAGTATATGTTTGGTTTCAAAGCAAATAAATTGAAAGGACGTATAAGAGAAGGTATAAGGTGGAATCTTGCAAGTAGTTGACCAAATATATCTCACTTTGAGGAATGCTTTTTGCTGAGAATACCACTTTTTTGCAGTAGGCGCCTGGCTCCATGGACGAGGAGGATGACCGAGACACCAAGGCCAAGCCGACAACCTTGACCGTGACTTCGACTTCCCATTCTCTGTTGTATGTAGGTTTGGTAAGAGCATGCTGGTGGCTGCTTGCCTTTGGTGCTTTTGACTTTTTTGAGTTGATGCAAATGGTTCAGGCGTTTGGTTTGCTAAGCAAAGAGGGATTGTAGAGGTGTGATGTCTTTGTAAGGATAAATTTTGTGCAAAATTAATTTCCAGTCAGAACAAGATGCTAGCCAGCCCCCCATGGTGTGATGATGTACATGGAGATGTTAATTTGTGTGTGTATAAAATGAAACAGTCTTAATTTGTGTGTGCTGCTGCATGGAGATGTGAACTGTACTGTGTATAGTATAGTACTGTGTATATCTATGAATTTCTGTCAAATTGAATGAATTCAATTAAAAACAGGGGTTATATAGGCTCTTTGCCGTCTGCTAGCAGTCGGCAAAGAGCTTTGCCGACTGCTAGCAGACGGCAAAGAGCTTTGCCGACAGCTAGCAGTCGGCAAAGAAGGCCACGTGGCAGCTACCTGCGCAACCTGGGAACACTGGGTTGCCTATTTGGGCATTTTGCCGTCAGCTGGCAGACAGCAAAGAGGCTAAGGTCTTTGCCGACTGCTGGCAGACGGCAAAGAGGCTAAGCTCTTTGCCGACTGCTGGCAGACGGCAAAGAGGCTATCTTTGCCGACTGCTAGCAATCGGCAAAGCACGCAGTTAACCCCTAACGGCTCCCACCTCACCTCACTGACGTCTACGCTCTTTGCCGTCTGCTGGCCGCAAACGACTGACGGCAAAGAGCTTTGCCGACTGCTTCTGTGAAGCAGACGGCAAAGAAGGCCTTTACCGCCAGGAATTGAGCCGGACTGTTTGCCGACAGCTAGCAGTCGGCAAAGAGCTTTGCCGACTGCCATTCATGCCTTTGCCGTCTGCCATGGCAGTCGGCAAAGAAGCTGATTCCTGTAGTGCCTTGGTTCTTTGTCGGCTCATCATGAAGGCTGATCCGGGTTACAATAATGCCGGTTTAACTATAAACTAGTACTGGTGTTTATAACTCAGACTATAACTCTGTAAATACAGATGTAGTCGTAACTTTGTAGTTATCCAGTCTTGAATCAATGGACTTGGTTGAAAAACCAATGACCTTGAAGATAAAGATTTGAGAAAACATAAAAAATGAAAAATAAAGTTTTTGGGCAAATAAGACCATGTAGTCGAGGCTTTTTACGAGCTGCCAGGCTCCAAATTCGAGGCTTTTTATGAGCTGCCAGGCTACTGTCATTAACCGTTTTAGCAAAGCCTGTTAAGATGATCCGCAATCCTTAACCAAATCATCAATGTCAAATGCTACCAATGTTCAAAATCTCATAAAGATTTGACTTGTGTAATCACTTGATGATCGTCAATTTAACATTACCAAGTTCAGGGTCCCGAAGGATTGACTTGTGTGTACGTTCGACGGGTCATACCAGGTTTACCTGGACGGCGTGATTTACTTGATGCAGGCAGGTTAATCCGGGGTTTTAGGTGTATACACCAAGCTTCCAAGCCGTGTTCACTACAAGAGTTTTTAACTCGCTGATGAACTTGCATCAGGAGCCCCCGGGAAGCGTTTGAGCATTGCTCGTCGGGGCCTATGTTTGAGTTGTGCTAGGCATCAAACTCTCTTTTGCCCCTCATCATCATGTGGAAATTGCCGAAGCAACCAGTGCTGTGCTCTTATGATGGTCTTGATGTGGCCGCCGGTTTAAGAGGCCATAGGAAACTCCTTGCCCACGGAAGCCCCCATGTGATACTCTTATGAACAGAAAAGACGGTTGATCCCTCGATTTATCGAAGGCGCCGGTTTAAGAGGCCATAGGAACTCCTTGGCATGCAGAAGCCCCCATGTGATACTCTTATAAAAAAGATGGTTGATACCCCAGTTTACCGGGGGCGCCGGTTTATTATATTCATCATAATATATACATTGTACATAAAGCGGAGCCTATGGCTCAAGTATAGTAAGGTCGAAGAAGAGCAATGTTCCACGGCCGCTTGGTCTTCTCCTCCGCCGTACGTGAGTCCTTATGTTCTCGAACGTCGATGAGGTAGTATGATCCGTTGTGCAGGTTCTTGCTGACCACAAAGGGTCCTTCCCAAGGTGGGGACAGCTTGTGCATGTCTGTTTGGACTTGGATGAGCCAGAGCACCAAATCTCCTTCTTGAAACGTCCTTGCTTTGACCCGCCGACTGTGGTACCGGCGCAGGTCTTGCTGATAAATCGCCGATCGAGCCGCTGCCGTGTCCCGCTCCTCGTCCAGCCGGTCCAACGCGTCTTGTCATGCTTGTTCATTACCCGCTTCAACATAAGCCGCCACCCGCGGCGAGTCATGATGGATATCACTAGGGAGGACCGCTTCAGCTCCATATACCATGAAGAAAGGCGTGTACCCTGTGGATCTGTTAGGTGTAGTGTTGATGCTCCATAGTACAGAAGGTAACTCCTCCACCCAACAACCCGATGTTCTCTGCAAAGGAACCATAAGCCGGGGCTTGATGCCTCTTAAGATCTCTTAATTGGCTCTTTCGGCTTGGCCATTAGACTGAGGGTGAGCTACTGATGATACATCAAGGCAGATGTGCTCTCGTTGACAGAACTCCTCCATAGCCCCCTTGGATAGATTGGTGCCATTATCAATTATAATGTTGTGTGGGAAGCCAAACCGGAAAATCACCTTTTTAATGAATTGAACCGCCGTTGCTGCATCACACTTACTGACAGGCTCCGCTTCAACCCATTTAGTAAACTTGTCCACGGCCACTAAAAGGTGGGTTTTCTTATCTTGGGATCTTTTGAAGGGTCCAACCATATCAAGCCCCCAAGTCGCAAACGGCCAAGTAATTGGAATCATCCTCAACTCCTACACCGGTATATGAGCACACCGTGAAAATTTCTGGCAAATATCACATTTTCTGACCAAGTCCTCTGCATCAGCATGAGCCGTCAACCAGTAGAACCCATGACGAAAAGCTTTAGCCACCAAAGATTTTGAACCGGCATGATGACCACAGTCCCCTTCATGAATCTCTCGAAGAATATCACAGCCTTCTTCTGGTGATACACACCGCTGAAACGCTCCAAAAATGTTGCGATGATGAAGCTCTGCATTGACAATAGTCATTGACTTAGACCGCCGGATTATCTGCCGGGCCTCGACTTCGTCCTCTGTTAACTCACCTCGGTTCAGGTATGCCAGGTAAGGGAGCGTCCAATCCGGAATGACATAAAGTGCTGCGACCAATTGTGCCTCTGGATCAGGAACAACCAAGTCCTCCTCTGAAGGTAACTGCACGGACGGATTATGCAACTTATCCAAGAAGGTATTAGGTGGAACCGGTTTATGCTGGGAACCCAGCCGGCTCAACGCGTCGGTCACTTCATTCTTTCGCCGGTCTATGTTGTCCACCTGATAACCCTTGAAGTGTCCAGCGACTGCGTCCACCTCTCTTCGATATGCTGCCATGAGTGGATCCTTGGAATCCCACTTGCCAGATACTTGCTGTGCCACTAGGTCTGAATCGCCGAAACACTTAACCTGGCTTAAGTTGTAACGCCCCGGACACACCCGCCGGTGGTCGTTACTCCTGGCGGGATCTAGAGTGGCCTCACATATCAATACTAGTCTTTTCTACGCACTTTGTCCTCACTTGTGCGCACCCGGGACCAACTTCCCGGTCAGTCACTCATCCTGAAACTACTCCAAGCTGAGCACGCTTAACTTTGGAGTTCTATCCGAATGGGCTCCCGGAAAAGAAGGAATTCCTTATTGATATGAGTAGTCTATCATCCCTAATAAGCCAGGCCATCACATACACCCTCACTCAGAGGAACCGAAGTCCTCGTCGGGCCACAGGAACGTTCCCTCTTGGCACAACCGTCTGTGCTTCCAGGACAGCACATGTGCCATGCCGTGTGCCACAACGGGTCACAAACGTCATGCACAACATGACTGCAAACTGTCCGCAAACATCCGTGTAACCGCGAGGGTCGGCTCTGATACCAACTTGTAACGCCTCGGACACACCCGCCGGTGGTCGTTACTCCTGGCGGGATCTAGACTGGCCTCACATATCAATACTAGTCTTTTCTGCGCACTTTGTCCTCACTCGTCCGCACCCGGGACCAACTTCCCGGTCGGTCACCCATCCTGAAACTACTCCAAGCTGAGCACGCTTAACTTTGGAGTTCTATCCGAATGGGCTACCGGAAAAGAAGGAATTCCTTATTGATATGAGTAGTATATCATCCCTAATAAGCCAGGCCATCACATAAGTTCATCTCCTTGGCCATCCGCAGACCATGGAGGAGAGCTTCATACTCAGCAGCATTGTTAGTATAAGGGAACATTAAACGGAGGACATAACAGAACTTATCACCTCGTGGGGAAGTTAACACGACTCCAGCCCCCGAGCCCTCCAATTTCCTTGAACCGTGAAAGTGAATAGTCCAGTATGTGTGATCCGGCTTCTCCTCAGGTGCTTGCAACTCTATACAATCATTGATGAAATCCACCAGTGCTTGGGACTTTATCGCAGTACGGGGCACATACTTTAACCCATGCGGGCTAAGTTCAATGGCCCACTTTAACCTGCTGTAGCATCAATGATCTGATCAATACAGGGGAGAGCAAAGGGATCAGTTGGGAAAGCTTTGTTCAGATCTGTGTAATCAACACACATTCGCCAAGTGCCATTTTTCTTAAGTACTAGCACCGGATTAGCCAACCACTCCGGATGAAACACCTCAATTATAAAGCATGCGGCCAAGAGCCTAGCCACTTCTTCTCCAATAGCCTTGCGCCTCTCTTCATTGAAGCGGCGCAGATATTGCTTGACCGGTTTGAACTTAGGATCAATATTAAGATTGTGCTCAGCGAGTTCCCTCGGTATACCTGGCATTTCAGAAGGCTTCCATGCAAAGATGTCCCGGTTCTCATAGATGAACTCGATGAGCGCGCTTTCCTATTTCGGATCCAGGTTAGCACTGATAGTGAACTGCTTGGATGAATCGCCAGGGACAAAGTCCACCTGTTTAGTCTCTTCAGCTGATTTGAACTTCAATGCCGGATCATGCTCTGTGGTTGGTTTCTTCAGCGAAGACATATCTGCCGGATCAACATTATCCTTATAGAACTTCAGCTCCTCAGTTGCACAAACCGCTTCAGTATAAGCTACATCACCTTCCTCGCATTCCAATGCAATTTTGCGGCTCCCATGGACCGTAATAGTTCCCTTGTGGCCTGGCATCTTGAGCTGTAGATAAACATAACATGACCTAGCCATGAACTTGGCGTAAACCGGCCGCCCAAACAAAGCGTGGTACGGGCTCTTGATCTTTACCACCTCAAAGGTTACGGTCTCTAACATAGAATCATGCTCATCTCCAAAGGTAACTTCTAGATCGATCTTGCCAACTGGATAGGCCGATTTACTCGGAACCAATCCATGAAACACTGTATTGGACTGTCGAAGCTTTTTATCTGTCAGCCCCATATGCCAGAACGTCTCATAATACACGATATTGATGCTGCTGCCTCCATCCATAAGCAGTTTGATGAATTTGTAGCCACCCACCTGAGGTGCCACCACTAGAGCCAGCTGACCCGGATTGTCAACCCGAGGTGGATGATCCTCTCTGCTCCATACAATGGGTTGTTCTGACCAACGCAGGAAACATGGCACCGCCGGTTCAACAGAATGCACTGCCCTCTTCAGAACTTTCTAATCCCGCTTGCACAAGCTTGTGGTGAAGACATGATACTGCCCACTGCTCAGTTCCTTCGGGTTGTTCCGATATCCGGATTGCTGTTGCTGTTGACACTGTTGATTCCCTTGGTTGTTGTATCCGCCCTGACCATGCTGCTGGTTACGCTGATTATGCCCATTGTGGTTGCTGTTATTACCATGGTACCCTGAACCGGATCCACCACCTTGATAACCCGGACCCTGGAAGCCAGGGCCAGATCTGCTGGAGGGCCCGTGATCATACCTATTCCGGTTCATGAATTCCTGCATGATGAAACAATCCTTCCAGAGATGCGTAGCTGGTTTTTCTGGCGTACCGTGCTTTGGTCAAGGCACGTTCAACTGGCGCTCCAGATTAATAGGTGGCCTCACATTACATGGGGGCGGTCTACCCTTGCGGCGCTGCCCATCCTCCCGCGCGTTGGTGTTGGCCACAAAATCTGAGCTGTCATCCGCTTTACGATTACCATTGTATCCCTGGTTCGCCGGATTGGTCTACGGCGGTTTACCATTCTTGCTCGCCTTCCCTGACTTGTCTCTAACTGCATCTGGATGCTTGGTGTTATCATAGTCTCCATACTTCACTAAGGCGCCCATGAGTGTCCCCATGTCGTTGTAATCACGTTTAACCCGTCCTAGCTTTAATCGCAAGGGTTCAAACCGGCATTTGCCCTCCAAGGATACCACTACTGTACTTGGGTTGATGTTATTATAGGATTGCAAGATTTCTGACACTCGATGAACCCAACTGCTTGTAGACTCCTGCTCTCCTTGAACGCAGGCAGCTAAGTCGACGACAGACATCGGGTGCTTGCACGTGTCCTTGAAGTTGTTGATAAACCGGCGCCACAATTCAGCCCATGATCCGATGGAATTAGACGGTAAACCCTTCAGCCATGTTCGGGCCGTGCCTTCGAGCATCATTGTGTAATACTTGGCGCATGCTGCCTCATCCACATCGAGCATCTCCATTGCCATCTCATAACTCTCAACCCATGCCTCCGGAGCCAGATCCGCCGTGTAGTTGGTCACCTTGCGCGGCCCTTTGAAATCCTTGGGTAGTTTCACGTTCCGTAAAGCGGGGATGAGACATGGCACACCAAGGGAACTAGACATGACCCCCAGTTCAACTGTGGTGGTGGGACGAACCGGCGTCGCCTGACGGACCTCATACTGTGCCGTTACCTCGGCCTCCTGGCGTTGCCTGGACTGATCCACCACGTCTTGAGCGTGCGCCTCTCCTCCTGCCGGATTATCCCGCCTCGGCTGATTACGTCTCAGTGCGCTGCATGATACGGCCGGTTCATCCAGACGCCTCATATAACTCCGGCTCGGACGGGGGGTCAAGTGAATTCTCTCTCGGCTATAGGAATAGGCTTGCTGTTGAGTTAGCACCGTGTCCAACAACTCCTTGGCCTGTCGCGCTTCTACTGCTATGGGGGTCGTTCCTTCAATGGGAAGGGCGACTAGCCGTGATGCGGCAGCAACTATATTGTCCAACAGATTAGAATAAGGACCAGGAGGGGTGGGCACATATTGGGCCGGCACATCTTGGCGGTTTGGCTCTGCGGCCGGTGGCTGAACCGGCGCGCCCGTTCCCGGTGCTCCTCCCCGGTTCACCTCTGGCTGGTTACTAGTTCCTACTCCTGGCGTGCTGAAGAGATTCCTTACCTCATAAACCGGTGGCAAGCGAGATCGTTGCCTTCTCATCATTACCTCGTGTGAAGCGTTCTGATCCAACATGAGTCGATAGGTCTGGGCATCAAGCTCTGTCTGCTTTGTAGCCATCCTAGCTTTCTCAGCAGCAAGGTCCAACTTGGCCTGCTCAATCCGGCTTTTCACCTGAGCGACCTCCGCATCATGCTGCTCCTTGTTGGCCTGTGCTACCTCTGCTGTCAATAACGCTGTCAAAGTGTCGACCAAGGTGGATAAAGTGTCAGATGGCGATGGGGGAGGATCTCCAGCTCTAGCTCCCATCGTTTCTGACGTTAACGCCGCTGTTGTTGAGGGCTGCTACATAGACTGTGATCCGGCCATAAAGACAGCGACCCGGCTTGGCGGATCGAGGGGGTCTGGAATACTATCACCCTCGGAACAACCCTCCGATCGACCGTTCTGTAGCAGATACAAAGATTATGTCTCTCCAGAAGAAGATTCGTCGTCGGAATAGACAACAGTCTCGCCCCCACAGTCAGATCCGTCCTCGGTTTGCACTCCATGCACTGCTCCAACGAAGACGTGCTTCATGGCTGGCTGAATCCGGGCTGGTCTCACATGCTAAGCCGGCTCGACGATGTTGGGGAAGATGTCCGGCTCAGGGCCCGGTTCGCCGATTTTGCCGATGAAGACGTGGATGCCGCCAAAGGGGACCCGGTACCCGTATTCGATTGAATCGGCCTCGGGGCCCCAGCCTGCATCGTCAAAGTAGATCCGGCCACGACGACTCTTCGTCATCCGGCCCACTGCGTAGCCCTTGAGTCCTTGAAAGCTGCCCTTCAAGAACTCGAAAACATCGTGCGATAGCCCCATGGTGGGCGCCAACTGTCGTGGATTTAGCACGGCAGATGTCCTAGAAAAAGAACTTAGTCGTGAGGCCATCGTTACGGGTTAGCTTAAGGGGTTAAAGCAGAAAAAGGACACATGGATTTTATACTAGTTCGGCCCCTTCGATGAAGGTAAAAGCCTACGTCTAGTTTGGTGTGTATTGCTAGGGTTTCATTGACCAGGGAGCAAATCCGCTTTGCCTGTGTCTTGAGCTATTGTTCTCTGTCCTGAACCATCATTGGGTCGTCCCTTTATATAAGAGGTGACTCCCGATCCGGTTTACAGAGCCCCGAGGCCGGCTCATAAACGTGTCCGCCTTGGTCTCTGTTCTTTCTTACATCCCAAGTTACATAGTATGACGGTTTACAAATCATGGGCCCTAACACTTGGGCTCTAAACCTCTTGGGCTGAAATCTTCTACCTCATGCTCTGCTGGGCCTTTAATAAAATAATATTGATAACGTAAACCGGACCCTCCTGGCCGGTTTATACCTGGTAGTAATATCCCTGACACTACCCTTACGGATCAGATCATCAAAGCACAGAAGGTTGATCCGGGAATCTCCCGTATCAGGAGTAACATCAAGAAAGGAGTTGTGGGATGTTTCTCAATTGATGATCAAGGTGTCGTGTTCTTTGGAAACCGCTTAGTGGTTCCTAAGGTACGAAACCTGAGACGGCTGATCCTTAAGGAGGCTCATGAATCTCCTCTCACGATTCATCCCGGTAGTACCAAAATGTATCAGGACCTACGCCAGAGGTTCTGGTGGACTAGGATGAAGAGAGAAATCGCTCAGTTCATTGCTAACTGCGACATTTGCCGTCGAGTTAAAGCAGAGCATCAACGGCCTGCTGGCACCCTTCAACCTTTAGTTATTCCTGAATGAAAATGGGATAGGATCGGTATGGACTTCATTACCGGGTTTCCCAAGACCAGGAAAGGGAATAATGCTATCTTCATCGTTATCGACCGCCTCTCCAAAGTAGCCCACTTTCTGCCTGTTCGAGAGAGTATAACCGCTAGCCAGCTAGCAGACTTGTATATCTCTCGAATAGTATCTCTTCATGGTGTGCCATTGGAGATTAACTCAGACCGTGGAAGTCTTTTCACCTCTCGATTTTGGGAAAGTTTCCAAAATGCTATGGGGACTCGTCTCTCTTTTAGCACCGCCTTTCATCCTCAGTCAAGTGGTCAAGTAGAACGAGTCAATCAAATTCTGGAGGATATGCTCCGAGCCTCTATCATCTCATTCGGTATGGATTGGGAGAAGTGTCTTCCATTCGCCGAATTCGCTTATAACAATAGTTATCAAGCTAGCTTGGGCAACGATCCCTTCGAAGTTTTGTATGGACGAAGGTGTCGAATGCCTCTTAACTAGTCAAAAACCAGGGAAAGACAATTCTTTGGTCCAGATATGATCCAGGAAGCAAAAGAGCAAGTTCGAATCGTTCTTGAGAAATTGAAAACATCCTAGTCTCGCCAGAAGAGCCAATATGATAGTCATCATAAGGCTGTGACTTATGAAGTCGGCGATAAGGCTTACCTTCGGGTTACTCCTCTTAAGGGAACCCATCGCTTCGGTATCAAAGGCAAATTGGCTCCTCGTTACATCGGTCATTTTCGCATTCTTGCCAAATGAGGAGAAGTTGCCTACTAATTGGAACTACCTCCGCATCTTTCCAGAATTCACGATGTCTTCCACGTCTCTCAACTCAGGCGTTGCTTCTCGGATCCTATCCGCGGAGTGGACCATGAAACGCTTGATCTCCAGGATAACCTCACATATCGAGAATACCCCGTTCGTATTCTTGACCAAACCGAGCATACCACTCGACGTCATAATATCAAGTTTCTCAAGGTTCAATGGTCACACCATTCCGAGAACGAAGCTACTTGGGAAAGGGAGGATCGTCTTCAACTTGAGCACCCCACCCTTTTTCTGGAGGAACCTGAATCTCGGGACGAGATTCTTTTGAGTGGGGGTGAGTTGTCACATCCCTAGTCAGTGCTTGCATTAGGACTAGCTAGAGTGTGCATCATGTTTACTTTTTCCAGAAACTTGAAATGGGGATGACAAAAACCCCAGCACCCCTCTCCTTTCTACTAGGGTTTAATAAAATCTTTTCCAATATACCCAAAATGCCCTTAAAAAATGTTCATCATATTTGCCTTGGTCTCAAACCTCTGAAAAAATAGTGCACAATTTCCTAGGACATCCAAAGGTCACTGGATTAATTCATATTGTATTTGCATTTGGGCATTTAAATGCTATAAAATATTTTAAATGCCCAAATAATCATAAACTAAAATGTTCCATGCTGTTCATATTATATACAATGGGCATGAGTAGTTTCATGATTTATGAAAGTGCTTTAGCGTTTTTATTAATTCAACAAAGTGGAAGAAAAACAAAAACAAAAACCAAATAGAAAAGAGAAGAGAATGATGGACTTACCAGCCCGGCCCACCTGGCGGCCCAGCACTATGCTGGCCCAAGCCAGCCAGCTGCTTCGTCCTGCCAGGCAGGCAGGTGACGCCGGCACACGGCCGCGCGCCACCGCGGCAGCTGCTTGCCGCCTGGCCACCGCTTTGCTGCCTCAGGATGTCTGGACGACCTCCACGTTGTCACCCAGACCGCCACGACACCGCAGTTCTCCCCCTGCCTCTCTCCCTCGCCCTCCCCTTTCCATGGCCGACACTGCCACCGCCGTTCTGCCGCCGTAGCCGCAGCCACCGTGCTCCCCTCGTCTCGTCTTCGTGTCCCCGAGCTTCGTCTCCTCGCGCTGAAGCTCTACGCTGAGCCACGCATCGCCGGAAGCCCCAATGCGCCGTCCCCAAGCTCTTCTTCCTCCTTCGGCCGCCGACCTCACGTTGTCTCCAGCTCGTCCCCGACCTCGCCGTCAGCTCCGTCGCAACCACCGTGAGCTTGGCCACCTCCCCATCCTCTCTGTTCACCCTCTCGAGCCCTGTAACGTCTGCACGTGGCTCACCCACAACCGCCGCCGCGGAGCTCTTCGCCGATGAGACTCCGGCCACCCAACGGCCGCGCCACCCTGTCCACTAGCTCCACCGCTCCCCCTGGAGTCCAACGCAGGACTCCACGCGCCTCGCCGTGCCTTCTAGCGACTAGCCCGAGCTCACCCGAGCTCCGGCAGCCGCCAAGGTCGTCGCCGGCGCCGTTTCGGCGACCCCGAGGCCAACCACCACCACCACTAGACGCGGCTCACTCCCCACATCACGTAGATGTGCTCCGCCGTCGCTTTGGTCAACGGAGCACGAAACCCGCACTGCTCCGCCGCGTTTGGCCACGCCGGCGACCAACCGTAGGCGGGTTTCACCCGCTGACCACGGGGTTTGACCTCCCCCTGTGTCACTCACATGTGGGCCAGTGCTGACCGTTTTTAGTTTAGGATTAAGTTAGTGTTAATTCAATCCTGTTAGTTAGATGACCCACTGACCTGTGGGCCCGACCTTGTTAGTTAATGGTTAGTTAAACTAAGTTGTTTAGTTAGCCCTGTTAGACTGACGTGTGGGCCCCACTGTCAGGTTTGACTGGACCAGCACTGTTGACCTGCTGACGTCAGCATGATGTCGTGCTGACGTAGTAAAGCCTTTTCTGGAATTATTTGATTTAAAACAATTCAGAAAATTCCAAAAAATGGTTTAAACTTTTAATATTCATATAAATTTAACAGTAGCTCAGATGAAAAAGTTTTATATATGAAAATTGAACAGAAAAATCCAATCTTTCCATTTGTACTGGTTTCATGCATGTTTAAGCAAGTTAACCTTGCTGCTCACATCAAAACATGATAATGCACTTTAAATAATAATTGTTTGGGTATAAATTTGAATCTTTGATTCAAATGAGCTCAAACCTTTCTGTTTATAGTTGCATTAGCCCAAAACACATTCATCTTGCCATGTCATGAGCATGCATCATATTGTTGCATTTGTTTGTGTATTGATTGCATTACCGATGTTCTCCGTTGTAGGTCCTGCTCCCGAGGATACATCCGCGTATCCTACTGAAGAGCAGTACCCGACAACCAATCTGTCAGTCAAGAAATCCATTGATCATTCGGATACAAACCCATCTTCTCACTCCTGCTCTCTTTTACTGCATTAAGGCAACAGCGGGTGAACTGCTACTTGCTGCGGTAGTTGAACCCTATTCCTTTGCATGACCTGTCATTGCCATAGTAAATAGTTGAAACCCACTAGCATGTGTAGGAGTTGATTGAGCCATGTGATGTGTGTTCTACCATGCTATTTGTTTATGCTGCCTGCTATGCTTAGAGTTGTGTCAGGTCTGGTTCATCTGGGTGATGGATCCGAGTGAAATGATCATGTCCGATAAAGAGAGTGAAGTGTGGAATATGTTTTGGTAAAAGTATCGATGACAGGCCATGTAGGAGTACATGGTTGGTTGTTTCATTGGAACCGTCCATAGGACCTGAGATCTGTATGTGTGATTCAAGATTCAGCTACTACCATGTATTGGGCCCGAAACCAATGGACCCTCTCGACTTATTAACTGCCCTTGTCCTCTGTCCAGGAGTTGCAACTAGTTTCTGGTGTTCATAGTATACTGGTGGCGTGCGCAGCGCTGACCCTCGGGGTGGGCTGTGATGCGGCAGGTACGTGGCACGGTGTACCGGTCACCCGTTTGGTGACTCGGGAACCCTGTACACATCGTTTGGGGCCGTGAGCAATACCCCGGCCGGATCTCCCCACGGATGGAACCCAAATAGGCGATAAACCTAGACTAGGGACTTGTGTGGTTAGTCAGGTCGTGGCCGACACCCTCGCTGGGCTTCCGCTTGAAGGTTGCCGAGTACATGTCGAGTAAACGACGGTAAGTGGTGGAAGCATGTGTGTAGAAGTACACCCCTGCAGGGTTACCAATCTATTCGAATAGCCGTTGTTCGCGGTTAATGACCACTTGGTTGCTTATACAGTTCATAGACAAGTTGATGGTTACTCCTAAAAGTCTCAAGACAAGTGTGAGTGCCGTGGATGGCCCTTCTGTAGGATGACGGAAGAGGATCCACGGTAGTGTATTGTTGTGGTGAGTAGAGGACTCGTGTGCGTAGTCTCATCTTGCAATCTGCTGAGAGTTGTAGAATAGGTTAGCCAAGAGTCAAAGCTGGCTTGCTGCTATAAACTCCACTACCCTTGTTGATAATGATGCATGTATGATAGGTTCTGTTGTAAGTCTTGCTGAGTACCTTTGTACTCATGTTTGCTTAATAACTGTTGCAGAGGAAAACCCTGCCCCTTCTAATGGGTTCTACATAGACATTGACATCGACGAGTAGCTTACTACCCAGACGGTGATCCTGAGCTTGTGATGGGCCTTGTAGATAGTCAGGCTACACCAAGCCTGTTTTCTTTCCAAGTTGTCTATACTCAGACAAGTTAGCTTCCGCTTGTGCTTGTACGCTTGTATGACTTGAGTGTTGGGTCATGTGACCCCTATTTGTATGGATATGTTATGCATGGCTCTTCAGAGCCTCTTAAATAAAGTACTTTGAGTCATAGAGTTCTGTTGTGATGCAATGTTGTATTTGCACATATTGAGCATATTGTGTGTATGTCATTGAAGTGCTTGATATGTGTGGGATCCGACACCTAGTTGTTTACCCTTGGTAGCCTATCTTACAGGGAAATGCCTCCTAGTGCTTCCACTGAGCCTTGGTAGCTTGCTACTACTCCGGAACACGTAGGTTGGCCAGCATGTGTCATTCTTCGTTCCTGTGTCTGTCCCTTAGGGGAAATGTCACACGTTGTTCCTTTAAGTCCATGTAGCTTGCTACGACTTGGGTTCATACGTTGATGACCGACACGTTCGTTGCTGGGTCATGGTTGCATGTCTCTGTAATTTGGTGCCACTTTTGGTTTATAACTAGCACAGGTTCTCTGTCATATGGATGCTAGCGACACTATCATATACGTGTGCCAAAATGCGCAAACGGTCCCGGGCCAGGTAAGGTGGCACCCGTGGGGATATCGTGCGTGAGGCCGCAAAGTGATATGATGTGTTACAAGCTAGATCGGTGTGACTTAGGATCAGGGTCCTGACAATAGGTGATGGGGAATTATGTCGGATGCAATTCATCTTCTAAAAGTTATAACCTAGGGTGACACAGAACTAGCTCCAGTTCATTAATGTAATGTAGGCACGTATTCCGAATATAGTCATACGTGGTTGTGGAAAGGAACTAGCATGACATCTTTTGTCCTACCCTCCCGTGGCTGCGGGGTCCTATTGGAAACTAAGGGATATTAAGGCCTCCTTTTAATAGAGTAGCGGACCAAAGCATTAACACATAGTGAATTGATGAACTCCTCAAACTATGGTCATGACCCGGAGTGGTCCCGATTATTGTCACTTTGGGGTTGCCGGATCATAACACATAGTAGGTGACTATAGATTTGCAAGATATGATCAAGAACATACATATATTCATGAAAACATAATAGGTTCAGATCTGAAATCATGGCACTCGGACCCTAGTGACAAGCATTAAGCATAGCAAAGTCATAGCAACATCAATCTCAGAACATAGTGGATACAAGGGATCAAACCCTAACAAAACTACCTCGATTACTTGGTAAATTTTATCCAACCCATCACCGTCCAGCAAGCCTATGATGGAATTACTCACGCACGGCGGTGAGCATCATGAAATTGGTGATGGAGGAAGGTTGATGATGACGATGGCGATGATCTCCACTCTCCGAAGCCCCGAACGGACTCCAGATCAGCCCTCCCGAGAGAGATTAGGGCTTGGCGGCGGCTCCGTATCGTAAAACGCGATAATTCTTCCTCTCTGATTTTTTCTCCCCAAAAGTGAATATATGGAGTCCGGAGATACGTCGGTGGAGCATCAGGGGGCCCACGAGGCCGGGGGCGTGCCCAGGGGAGGGGGTTCGCCCCCACCCTCGTGGACAGGGTGTAGGCCCCTGATGTAGATCTTTCCGCATGTATTTTTTATATTTGCCAATAATTTTCTGTGGATTTTTAGGTCATTCCAAGAACTTTTTATTTCTGCACAAAAACAACAGCTTGGAAATTCTGCTGAAAACAACGTCAGTTAGGGTTAGTTCCATTCAAATCATGCAAGTTAGAGTCCAAAACAAGGGCAAAGGGGTTTGGAACCGTAGATACGTTGGAGACATATCACGTGTCACTTGGGAGCCTCTGACAAGATTGTGGTGTTGAACCAAGGAGCTTGTAAGGGCAAGGAGATTGGCTACTTAGTGAAGATCTACCCTAGTGAGGCAACTCCTTCGGCGATGTCCATGGTGGGATAGACAAGGTTGCTTCTTCGTGGACCCTTTGTGGGTGGAGCCCTCCGTGGACTCGTGCAGCCGTTACCCTTCGTGGGGTGAAGTCTCCATCAACGTGGATGTACGATAGCACCACCTATCGGAACCACGCCAAAAATATCCGTGTCTCCAATGGCATTTGCACTCTCCAAACCCCTCCCTTTACCTTCATATGAAATGATTTACTTTCCGTTGCTACAACTCTAGAATTGCGTGTGTAGGAAGATTGTTTGACTTGTGCTAAATTGCTAAAAACTATCAAAACTTAAAATTGGGAAATGGCTAAGTTTTTATTTGGTCAAGTGGTCTAATCACCCCCCCTCTAGACATACTTTCGATCCTACAAGTGGTATCAGAGCCTTGGTCTCTATTTGCCTTGATTTCCATAGCTTTGGTGATCATAGCCTTGGTTTCACAACCTAGGAGAGTATAGCATCTAGCGAGGGAAGTTACCACCGTAGATGTCCTTACTTTGATGGTACTAATTTTTCTAGTTGGAAGCATAAGATGAAAATTCATAGTCTTTGACATAACCCCGCCGATTGGGCTATTGTGTGTATTGGTTTGCAAGGTGAATTCTTCGATGGGGAGGAACCAAATCGTGAAGCCTCCATCGAAGATTTGAAGATGTTGCAATACAATGCTCAAGCTTGCGATATCCTCTACAATGGAGAGTGTCCCGAATAATTCAACAAAATCAGCCGTCTTGAGAAAGCAAACGAAATTCTGGATACTTTGATTGATATCACGAAGGTACTGACTCCGTCAAGGAATCGAAGTTGGATGTGCGTCGAAGTCAACTTGACAAGTTCAAGATGAAGGATGGTGAAGGTGTCGCCGAAATGTACTCTAGGATTGCTCTCATCACGAATGAGATTGCCGGCTTAGGAAGCGAAGAAATGACCGATAGATTCATCATCAATAAAATCCAAAGAGCCTTGGATGGAAAATATGACACTGTGTGCACATTGATCCGAATGATGCCCAATAACAAAGATCTCAAGCCAACAGAAGTCATTGATAGAATGTTTGCTCATGATATGTCACTTAAGGATAAAGAAGAGCTTCACAACAAGTCTAGTGGTGCTTACAAAGCTTCATGTGATGCTCCTACATAATCAAGTGAGAAGCAAGTCTTCAATGACGAATTGAGCTTAATGGTAAATAACTTCAACAAGTTCTACAAGAATAGAAGCAAAGAGAGAAACTCCAGATCAAGGTCCTACAATGACAAAAGATCTTCTGGTCATGATCGGAATTACTAAAATTGTGCGACACCCAGACACTACTCAAATGAGTGTACGGCTCCACACAAAAGAACAGAAGACTCACCTAAAAGGAGGAATAGAAGAGAAGATTCACCACCAAGAGAGAGAAGGAGTAGAGATGATCGTTATGAGCGAAGACCCTCTCGGAGAAGGAAGGATTCGGAAAGGAAGGACAAATCATCAAGGATCTATACAAGACGAAGACATCAAGCTCATATTGGTGAATGGGTATCCGGTTCCGACTCCGATGACCACTCCGAAAGAAGCTACTACTCTGACTCCGAAGATACTCAAGATGAAGGTGTTACCGGAATTGCTCTTGTGTCATCCAACTCCTACGACATATTTGATTCACCAAATGAAGGAATTGGAAGATGCTTCATGGCTAAAGGCCCTAAGGTATCACACCCCGAATATCTTGATTTCATTAGTAATGAAGATGATTTGCTAGGAGATGATGATTTACTTGTTGGTAGCAATAGTGATGAAACCTATGATGAAAACAATGATGAAATTGCTATTAATCGTGCTAATCAAGATAAAACGAATGACAATGATAAGGAGAAGATTGAGCGTCTAACTAAAGAATTAAACACTCTCAAGTTAGCTCATGAAACTACCTTAGAGGATCATCGAGAAATTTTGAGGACTCATGAGAAGCTACGCAATGATGATCTTAAAAGCAATCAATGATGATCTTTGTAGGAAAAGTTCTTCTTACATTTCCAAGTGTTTACTCTTGTCTACCAACATGCCATAAGTAAAATCTAGTAATAAGAACAAGAAATATTCTTCCTATAGTAGTAACAATAATCATGATAAAACCAATGTTGTTGCATCTAGTAGTTCTCCTGATTACACTAATGATTCTCTTAGCCAAGTTACACTTGAGAAAGAAAATATCTTATTGAAGGTAATTATAGAGAAAGGTGTTTATAAGACCCTTGCTCGGAGTAAGCAATTCGAGGAAATTGTACGCAAGAAAGGAAGGCGCCGGAAGAATCAAGGTGTTGGTTTTAAATGAAAGTTTAATGCCAATGGAGTTGAGTGGGAAGAAGATCAATACCCCAAGACAAAGTTTGTTCCTCAACAAGAGAAGTATGATCCTACTTCCTTCAAGGGGACACAAGCCCAAGATGATTTTCCACCACAAGACCACAAGCTAAAGGGCAAGGACAAGCTTCAAGAAGAGATTGATGCATTTGAAGAAGCTCCTAAGGCCTTGGTCAAGTGGGTTCCCAAGACTACATCAATTTCTACTTCATCAAGTACATCTACAACTCCAAGGATTCCCATAAAGATGGTGTGGATTCCGAAGAAGAAGAACTAGAGTGTTCTCAAGGATGACTCCGCCAACATACTTCACTCTTATTCATATTAGCAAGGACAAGTGCAATAAACTTTCACATCTTGCACTAGTCCAAGGAGTCACAAACCCTCTTGTTTGTAAGACAAGGGACAATGTAACCTAATGCTTTCATGGACATCATCTTGTATGCAATTCACTCTATGTCCATGGAGATCTTTGTACATTCCTTGTGGGACTAACACATGTAGGTATTAAAGTGCACCTCACTCCAACGAATTGCTCCAAATGATCTACATCAACATTGAGCATCTACGTCTTCAACACCTACATGAAGTCATCGTCGACAAAACCCAAGGTTATTTCATCCCTCTTAGGGGGAATATCACATCTAGGGGGAGCTTTACTCTAAGAATTGAGCTAAAGCAACCCTAATGGTGTGAACACAATAGTGCTTTATGTAAAAGTGGTAATCCCACTTGAGCTTAAACGATGAGTATGACCTATGATCAAATATTCTCATTTGACTCCTAAGTCAATATACTCATATATAGATGACCTAGACATCGCCAATTGCTTGATAGATGCTAGAATGGTTGTGCATGCTTTGCCACATATTTTATTTGCTATCTTATTGTGTGAGCATGTGGAGTGCATATTTTTCTCATTCGAGGGCATCCATTTGTTGCTTTGATTGTTTGATTTTCTTATTTTGCCAAATGGATGGACAAGAATGCCTAAGTACACCCTCAAGCTATCTATGCTTTTCTTGTCTCAAACTCTATTCATGCTACAGCACAAAGTTTGATAAAGTCAGATTTGAACCACTCTAAGTGAGGAGCACTTGGTGTCTCAAATTCGTCATGGACTTAAACTTCCAAAACCTCTTAGTGCATTTCTGTCTGACTGATTCTTCCCTTTCGGTCAGATCGAGCTCACTAAGTTGATCTAGGTTTTTAATCTCGATGCAATCGATTAGAAAAATTCGGTCTCACCGACTTGCAGTAACTGCCAGCAGTTTTGCATCTCGGTGCCATCGAGTCCTTCCACTCGGTCACACGAACAGAGTTTGGTTATATATACCCACGGGCCAAAACTTAGATAGTTTTTCGAATCCTTTCGCCCACGCCTATCCAGCTCTGCAGACTCGAGGTCTCCGGATCATCCTCTCGTTGCCTGCGCCCCCCTGCCGCTCGTCTCCGCCACCGTCAACGAAAATCTTCGCCGCCGTTGTCGCCGTAGCAAACTCATCACCGAGTTAGGGTATGCGTTTAACTCTTTGTGTTTTCCTTAGTCTGATTATGAGTACAAAGTATATGCCATGATTCTTTCCACGTATGAAATCATCCTGTCTAGCGAAAACTCCATATATATTAGTTTTGATTCAAAATTTTAGGGTTAGGTTTCCGCAAAACTCATCTCGGACCGACCGAATTGTAGAAATCGGTCTCACCGATTTGGCTTAGGCCATTGCACATGTAAGGTTTGGTCTGACCGAAACATGCAAATCGGTGTGACTAAGTTCAACTCTTAGTTAAACCCTAGCAATCTCGGAGTCACCGAACTATGTCTCGGTCTGACCGATTTCACCAGTTTAGACTCTCAAAGTTGCTTCGGTGTCATCGAGTTTAACAAATCGGTAGCTCTGAAATGCTTTCTGTAGAAACCCAAAACTAAGATTTTGACTCAATTGTTTTGCAAAATCTCTGCACTTTGTGATGCTCATCCACTCTACCTCAACTACATCTATTCATAGGGTCTCGTTGCAGTTTCAGAGATATTAGAGGGCAGTGACAGTCGAATAGGTCAGAGGAGTAGGCACATCCGAGTGATGGCTCTAGTCCCTCTAATAGCAGCTACTATGAGAGCAGCAGAAGCAATCCAAGCTATCTGCCAAAGGCTCCTACCAAGTCAAGGAAGAAGAAAACTTCTGATAGTGAGGATGAGGATTTTGTGGCTGAAGAAGCCACTTCAAAAAAGAAGGCTGTCAACAAAGAAGAATCTTCTAGAGTTGTCAAGCCTGGTCTGAACAAGAAGGCCCCTGCCAAGAGAGCTCCAATGTCAAAAGTCAGAGCATCCACTCAAGACACTACGGTGTTTACTCTTGAAATAAGAGATGATGAGCCAGAAGGAACAAAGAAGAGAGCTAGGAAGAGCACAACCAGAGTGGTTGGCAAGCCACCTATGAGAGCCGATGATGATGATGATCATGATGATGATGATGCTGAAGATGATGCTGAAGAGCCTGTTGCACCTGCTGCAAAGACTGAGAAGCTGATGGGGGATGCCATCAAAGCCAGGGCTGCTCCCTCTAAGCCCAAAGCTGCCGCCAAAGCTTCTACACCCAAGAGGTCCACTAGAGACATTCCAGCAGCTGAGAAGAACAAGGCCCCAGTGCCAGATATTTCTGAGGAAGAGGAAGATTCAGATCAAGAATCCTTAGATGATGATGAGTCTATGATGCTCAGAAGACTCAAGCAAAAGATTACAGATCATAATGATGCCCATCTTGTTGCTGAGAACATGAAACTGAGAAAGGATGTAGGTATTAGAAAATGGAGACATACTGATCCATATGCTACAAGGAGGAAGAATGTTGTGGACTATAGGTTTCACACCAAGGAACAACATGATTTCTATGTGACAGTCTTGTTGGACAAGAAGCCCATTGTCTGTGACATGAAGTAGGTTGATTGGAAGTACATCGATAAACATGTTGATTTCTTTCCAGGTGTTCATGAGAGCTTCATGCAAAATGAAGTTGACAAGTTTGTGGGAAAGAAACTGACTAGATGGAACGATGAGATGATCATGCAATTCCACTCCACTGCTCATTTCTATCCAGATGGTAGAATTGTATGGATGACTGAAGGTACAAGGTACCATCAACTGTGGTTGAATGGGCAAGTTTGATCTATGCCCCCAAGGAGAATGATAATGACACGGATGTGGATGCCAAGTCCAGGATGGATCAAAACTCTATGGAAAATATGTACATGGCAATTCCTGGCAGAGAAGTGAAAACTCACAAGTTTGGCTCCATATATCACCTGATGTCTAGTTTCACCACAATCAACACTATACCTAGGCACACTTTGTTGCCCAAGTCAGGAGATCATAGAATGATCTGAGTTCACTCCATCAACTTGCTCCACATGTTTGATGTTCCTGAGAAGTTCAAAGTCATGAACCTAATTCTGGAGACAATCAAGAGGACAGCAGCTGACCTGAAAAGTTCTTGTGGATATGCCCCTCATATTCATATGCTTATCAACTCCAAGGTGGAGAAAGGGACATATCTTCTTGACAAGAGTCATCTTCGTCTTAGGCCAGATTTCGAGGACAATGAAGTGGTCATGGATGCATCCCATCCTACTTCAGTTGAGGGCCAAGAGAAGATTGCTCAAGCAAAGGCAGCCAAGCAAGCAAGTGCTTCTGGAGCTCCTAAGACCAAGAGAGATCAGCTCAGTCATCTGCCTGAGGCCACTATGAGAATGGAGAAGAGTTTGGCCAACTTGACTCGGAATCAAGCAAGCCTTGAAAGGATCATTGGGAAAAAATTCTATGATCTAGATGTGAAGGTCACGGAGATCCAAGCTACTATGGAGAAGCTCAAGGAAGAGGCTAAGGATAGAGATACGATTAATGCCTTTCAGAGAGTCCCAAGAGGACCAAGATCTTTAGTTGTGCCAGTTGATGAGTCCAGACCTACACTATCAGCTCCTGCATCCACTGCCATAGTTGTTCCTCCAGCTTCAACACCTCTAGCTCCACAGACTTCATAAGAAGTGTTTGCAGATGCTCTCATCTCCATGCCACCTTCACACACTGGCGAGAAGACTTCTTCTGCAACTCCCAGAGATCGTGCCTAGAGTGCCGCATAGCACTATGCATTTTCGAGCTTTTTAGTAACTTGTTGCAAAAGGGGGAGAAAGTGTATAGATCATTAGGCTTCGAGAGAGAGTGTCTTGTCCTTTTTTGTTGGTTTTTGCTTGCTACTTCGTTTGGTTGTTTGGTTATCGCTACAACTTGCTTATGTGTGTGAGATACTACTTGTGTTTGATCCTATCATACTATGCTTAATATGTGCTTATCTGATTGTGTATGATCATTCACTTGTTATTTTTGTGATGAGTTCTTATTTCTTAAATCTTATCATTTTGAGTGCTCCACCAAGATGTATATGACATGGAAGAGTAACCCATGATCCTAATCGATTGTGCATTTGCCTTCAAAAGAAAATCTAACTAATGCACAAATTTAGGGGGAGCTCTTGGTTATCACATACTTCTCAAAGCAACGATATATTTCATTCTTATTATCTTTTGTCGATGCTTTGATCCATATGTTGTCATCAATTACCAAAAAGGGGGAGATTGAAAGTGCAACTATTACTCGGGTGGTTTAGGTAATTAATAACAACATATAACTCATTAAAGTAATATCCTTTCAAGATACATATTTCAGGAAGTTCAATGATTGGCATGGCATGGATTAGAGATGTGGACCCCTCAAAAAGCTAAGGACAAATATTGGCAAAAACTCAAGACTGTACGTTTTCATTTTAGTGATCCAAGATCACATTGAGTCCATAGAAAAAGCTAATACTATTACAAGGGGATGACATGTTGCTTAATGATCAACTTGCTCATAATGCTTAGTGCTAAGATCAAAATCCCTCAACCACTTTCTCACTTCCACATATGTCCTAAACCTAAAAGTCAAACTCGGCCCCACCGATTTGATCTACCCGACGCCACCGAGTTCACTTGACATAGCCACTGCCAAAACCCTAATCAATTCGGCCTCAAAGATAGGGATTTCGGTCTCACTGATATGGGATTGCCAACTCTATGTTTCCCTTTCGTAATGTTTCAGTCTAACCAAGTTGAGGAGATCGGTCCCACCGAGTTGGTAATGCAAACTCTCTAGTTACCTCTTGTAACGTTTCGGTCTCACCGAAAGGAGCGACCGGTCTCATCGAGTTTGCCTGGCCAAGTCTCTGTTTTGCCTATTACCAGAATCAGTCTCATCGAGCTCGTGTAATCGATCAAACCGAGTTGAGGTCTCGCCCTAACCCTAATGCATCGGTCTCACCGAGTTGATAGTATCGGTCCCACCGAGATGTGTAACATTCACATTTTCAACTGCTTCGGTCTGACCGAGTTCTTCTATTCGGTCTGACCGAGTTCTTCTATTAGGTCTGATCGAGTCTGGTCAAATGTGTGTAATGGCTAGATTTTGTGTGGAGGCTATATATACCCCTCCACCCCCTCTCCATCAGTGAGAGAGCCATCAGAACGTGCCTACACTTCCACTATTCTTTTTCTGAGAGAGAACCACCTGCTCATGTGTTGAGAGAAAGATATTCCATTCCTACCATATGAATCTTGATCTCTAGCCTTCCCCATGTTGCTTTACACTCAAGTCTTCTTTCCACCATATCCAAATCTGTGAGATAGAGTTGAGTGTTGGGGATACTATCATTTGAAGTACAAGAACAAGGAGTTCATCATCAACACACCATCTATTACCTTTTGGAGAGTGGTGTCTCCTAGATTGGTTAGGTGTCACTTGGGAGCCTCCAACAAGATTGTGGAGTTGAATCAAGGAGTTTGTAAGGGCAAGGAGATCACCTATTTCGTGAAGATCTACCCTAGTGAGGCAAGTCCTTCATGGGCGATGGCCATGGTGGGATATACAAGGTTGCTTCTTCGTGGAGCCTTCGTTGGTGGAGCCCTCTGTGGACTCACGCAGTCGTTACCCTTTGTGGGTTGAAGTCTCCATCAACCTGGATGTACAATAGCACCACCTGTCGGAACTGTAAAATTCTATTGAATAACTATTGAATAATTGTTGATGCAATATTGTGCCAGTACAAGAGGTATATATAAGAGCCAAGCCGCACCTCACCTAGCCCTATTACAAACCAAGTTGTATTCTAACACCCCCCCCCCCACAGTGTCAACTGTATGCTCAAAGACATCGAGACTGAAATGAATTTCTTGAAACGGAGTAGTTGCCACGCCTTTGGTAAATATATCAGTGAACTATGCGGATGTAGGCACCTAGAAAACGCGAACTAGACCGAGAGCCACCTTCTCTCGAACAAAGTGAATGTCGATCTCAATATGCTTGGTGCGACGATGTTGAACCGGATTCCCTGACATGTAGACAGCTGAAATATTGTCACAGTAAACAATGGTAGCTTGCTCAAAAGGACGGTGCAGCTCCGACAGCAACTGGCGCAACCAAACCATTTTAGCAACCGCATGAGCCACAACACGGTACTCAGCTTCAGCAGACAAGCGGGAGAATGTAACCTGCCTTTTTGAAGACCAAGAAACCAAATTGTTACCAAGAAAACACAAAATCCGGATGTGGACCTACGAGTATCTGGACAACCAGCCCAGTCTACATCAGAGTAAGCTGTCAAGGAGGTGGGCGAGGATTTGTTGATCATGCATGTATAAACAAGCTTGTTGGACAGCAAAAGAAATTTCAGGACGAGTGAGGGTAAGATACTGAAGTGCATCGGTAATACTACGATAAAGAGAAGGATCAGAGAAAGGATCACCATTGGCAGAGAGTTTGGAACCTGTATCAACTGGAGTACGGGTAGTTTGACAATCAAGCATACCAGCACGAGATAGAAGATCCAGAGTGTACCGACGTTGAGACAAGAAAAGACCACAGGAGTCACGGATAACAGCAATACCTAAGAAGTGGCAAAGAAGACCTAAATCTGTCATAGCAAATTCGTGGCGAAGAAGAGAAATAATATGATCTAAAAATTGTTGTGAGGAAGCTGTGAGGATACTATCATCAAGATATAAAAGAAGGTAAGCAGTGTTGTTGTCATGAAAGGTGAAGAGTGAAGTGTCAGAATGGGAAGGGGTAAAACCGATGGTTTGAGCATAAGTAGAAAAGCGTTGGAACCAGGCACGTAGTGCTTGTTTAAGACCATAAAGAGATTTTTGAAGAAGACAGACATGATTTGGATAGGAGGAATGTTCGAAGCCAAGAGGTTATTAACAACAGACAGTTTCTTGAAGAGAGCCATGAAGAACAGAATTTTTGACATCTAGTTGATGAATTGGCCAGGAAGAAGAGACGGCTATGCTAAGGACAGTGCGAATAATGCTGGGCTTGACAACTGGAGATAAAGTCTCATCATAATCGATGCCGTGTTGCTGAGAGTAACCATGGCATACCCATTGAGCCTTATAAGGTGCAAGACTCCCATCAGAATTAAATTTATGGCGAAAACCCCATTTTCCCGAAATGATATTTTTATTGGAAGGACGAGGAACTAACTGCCACATGCTATTCTGTAGAAGGGCATCATATTCATCTCTCATAGCTGCGGCTCAATTAGGATCTAGGAGAGCTGATTTGTAAGATTTGGGTAGAGAGGAAGGAGATAAAGATGCATGAAGATTGAGACGCTCTTTTGCAGGTAAACGAAACCCGGACTTGGCACTTGTGCGCATGTTATGATCGTTAGTAGGAGCTAGAATGGGAATAGCGTGAGTAGGAGGGGCGGGGGAAGATGTGATGGACGCATCCGGCACAGCGGAGGAAGCGGACGCGGGAGATGGTGGTGAAGACTGCAGCTTCATGAGGTCTGCCGCGTCAGAGTATAATGTGTTTTCCTCTGCCGGGGCAGAGATGATGACAGAAGTTTTGGCGACAGGATCTGCTACTATGGCTGGTTTCGCTGGATTGGTCGGCGGGTGAAAGAAGGGAAGATGATTGCAACGAGAGGGACTAGTGGAAGGCACGGGTGAGTTGGAATCTAATTGTTGGCGCTCGGAAAAGGGAAAATGTTTTCAGCAAATGTTACATGATGAGACACATGAACACGACCACTAAAAAGATCTAGACAATGATAACCCTTGTGCTCGTCAAAAAAACCTAGATGGACACAAGGGATAGAGCGCGGGGAAAGTTTGTTAGGAGTTTGGAGTCGGAGTTTGGAAAAGAAAGACAACCGAAGACGCGAACGTCAGAGTAATTTGGATGAGAGAGAAATAAAGAGAAGTGAGGAGTAGTTTGTGGGTTAACTTTAGATGGACGAATATTGAGTAAATATGTGGCCGTGTGGAGTGCCTCTGCCCAGAACATCGACGGCATAGAAGATTGAATAAGCAGAGTGTGAATGATGTCATTAAGAGTGCGAAGAGAATGCTCGGCTTTGCCGTTTTGAGGGGAGGTATGAGGACAGGAGAAACGTAAGAGAATTCCATATTGTAGAAAGAAATTTCGATTTTTAAAGTTGTCAAATTCAGGACCATTATCACATTAGATGAATCTTATAGGGAGTAAAAAGTGGACTGAGACATAGCATTGAAAGTTAATGAATATATTATGAATGTCAGATTTGTTGTGTAAAGGAAAAGTCCAAACATAATGAGTAAAATCATCAAGAATCACGAGATAATACTTAAAACCAGATACCCTTTCTATTGGTGATGTCCAGATATCACAATGAATTAATTCAAAAGGAAAAGTACTAGAGGATTGAGAGGAACTAATAGGAAGGCGAACATGTTTGCCTAATTGGCATGACCGACACATAGAAGAATTATGATAATCTCTATTACAAGGTATTGAAAATTCACTAAGAAGTGTGGATAACACATTTTTATTGGGATGGCCAAGACGTTGGTGCCACAGATCAACAGGGGCCACCGTAGATGTTGGAGGAGTAGTGAAAGGAGCACCATGGAGAGAATATAAATCACCGGAGCTATTGAATCGAGCGATCTCGGCCTTGGTCGGGTAGTCCTTCACAAACAAACCAAAGGGGTCAAACTCGACAGAAATATGATTATCAGTGGTGATTTGGCGACCAGAAATCAGATTTTTAATAAGAGCAGGAGCTACAAGAACATAACGAAAAAGCAAAGGCTTAGTCGGGGATTGGATTTGAGCCTGACCGACACAGTAAATAGGAATAGAAGATCCATCACCGACAGTAACAGAGGGAAAATATGAAGGTGCACAAGAGGAAAGCAAATTACTCGATGTAGACATATGACGAGAAGCACCAGAATCGAAAATCCAATCCGTACCTGAGTTCCCTTGTGCAGCAAAATTGTTCATGGCTTGTAGAAAACCAGCTTGGTCCCAGCTTGGAGTCGAAGTGGAGGGCGATGTAGTCATGGAAGCTTGCGGGTGTGGTGGCGTCGACACTAGGGACGGCATCGGCATAAAGAGAGAGGCAACATCATTGTACTACTGCATGTAGGGGAACGATGGAGCGCCATAGGATGCATAAGGACTGGTGTTGTAGATAGGTGGCACGTAGGAGGGAGCAGCGTGGTACGCGGCCGTCGGCTGTCGGGGCGCGAGGACGGGCGCGCCGGTGTGAGGGCGAGCACCGGGCTGCCAGTCACCGCTATAGGCAGGCGGGGCACCATATGGCATAGGAGCGGACCATGGCATAGGCCACGCCTGGACTAGCCCTGTCCACGGATCAGGAGATGGGTGCCATCCGGGCGGTGGTGGTAGCGCGGTTGACGAAGCTGGGGGCGGCGGTGGTGCAGTTGTTGGATCCGGGGGCGGAGCAGGAGCGGGCGCCGTGCGGAACAGCGGCGACCTAGGGTTTTTGCCCTGGTAGTTCGGACTTGGACGCCAACCGGATGGTTGAGGAGGTGTTGTTGGTGGAGGTGGCGGTGGCGGTGTTGACGTAGGCGATCGAGGAGAAGCAGTGAAGAGCTGAGGACGGGAGCCCTTCGTAGTTAGGGCACGATCGACCCATTGGAGCATCGAGCGAACCTTGGCGAAGGAGGGATGCAGACGTATCATAGGGATGAAGCCGGACTACTTCTCGAACCGCTTCCTGAGGCCGACGAGGAGGACCTTGATGAGCTAGCGATCATCGATCAGATCACCGAGTTCACGGAGTTCATCCGCGATCACCTTGAGGCGTTGGTAGTAGACGCCGACTAGTGAATCACCTTGCACCGTATTACGAAGCTCGTTGTGGATATTGTGGGCGCGAGCGTCGATGTTGTCCTAGAAGAGTTGACGAAGGGCCGCCCATAGATCGGCGGCTGAGGCACCGTCACGGTGGACGAGATTGAAGATCTCTGTGGAGACTTGCATGTAGAGCCATTGAATAATGGCAAAATCGTCGTTGACCCATTGCGGATCATGACGTTGAGGAAGAGAGTCGTCGGCAACGTGAGAGCGGAGATTGCATCGCCCAAGGTGGACGTCGAAGAGGTGACGCCAATGGTAGTAGTTGTGAGCAGCGAGGTCTAGGGTTACGAGGATGTAGGGGCTAATATCAGAGATGGTGTCAGTGAAAGGGATGGAATGGGGTATTAGTGGGGGTAGAGCTGGAGTAGAGGTAGAGGCGGAGGAGGCCGTGGCCACGGTGACCTTGGCGGCGACGATGGCGGCGCACCGCTTGAAGTAGCCGGGCAGCGGCGGCGATGGCGGGGCTGGCAGGTTAGCCATACCCTAGGATCGAAACTCTGATACCATGTAGAATTCTATTGAATAACTATTGAATAATTGTTGATGCAATATTGTGCCGATACAAGAGGTATATATAAGAGCCAAGCCGCACCTGATCTAGCCCTATTACAAACTGAGTAGGAGTCCTAATCCTATTACAAGTTGTATTCTAACAGGAATCACGCCAAAAACATCCATGTCTCCAATTGCATTTGCACTCTCCAAACCACTCCCTTTACCTTCATATGCAATGATTTACTTTCCGCTGCTACAACTCGAGAATTGCATGCGTATGAAGATTGATTGACTTGTGCTAAATAGCTAAAAACTGTCAAAACTTAAAATTGGGAAAAGGCTAAGTTTTTATTTGGTCAAGTAGTCTAATCACCCCCTCTATACATACTTTCGATCCTACACCAAGGTAGGAGCATAGGAAAGGTACGTCCTTAGATCTCGTAGAGCTGCTTCTGCCTCTGGGGGTCCACTTCATCGGTCCTGCCATCTTCAAAATTTTAAAGAAGGGCAAGGCCCGCTCGGCGAATTTGGAAATGAACCTGCTTAATGCGGCAACACATCTAGTCGGGCGTCTCATATCCTTGATAGTCCTGGGTGATTTAATCTATTCAATCACCCGGATCTTGTCGGGGTTGGCCTCTATCCCTCAGTGGGACACAAAGAAACCAAGTAGCTTGCTAGAGGGTACGCCGAATACACACTTCTCAGGGTTTAATTTCAGGTTAATCTTGCACAAGTTTGCAAATGTCTCTTCCAAATATTGAATGATTGTTGATCTGTCCTTGGTCTTGAACACGATGTCATCCATGTAGGCTTCTAAATTCCTGTGCAACTGAGGCTCGAAACCGATCTGCATTGCTTTTGCAAAGGTAGACCCAACGCTCTTTAACCCGAAAGGCATTCGTACAAAACGGTATGTGCCACATGGAGGTATGAACACACTTGTCGTGGAATTAGCACGGCAGATGTCCGGTTTAACGGACTTGATGATGGAACCATCGCACGGGTTAGCTTGAAAGGGTTCATAGCGCACAAGAGACACAAAGGGTTTTATACTAGTTCGGCCCCTTCGAGAAGGTAAAAGCCTACGTCTAGTTAGTTTGGGATTATTTGGGCGTCGGATTACAGGGAGCGGAATTGCTTGCCTGCGTCTCGACGGATCGATTGTTGCTTGTCCTTGAACCGGCACCGGGTCGTCCCTTTATATGGAGGTGACGCCTGGTCCGGTTTACAGAGTCCCGAGGTCGGCTCATAATCGTGTCCGCCTCGGTCTCTGTCCTTTCTTTCTTATCTCTCAAGTTACATCTCTTTGGCGGTTTACAAACCGTATTTCTATACATGGGCCTTGAAATCTCATGGGCCGTAATCTCTACTAAAATAATAAACCAAGTACGATATAGCTAAGCCGGTTTACAATATCCGGTTTATACCTATTAACCGTATCCCTGACATTAGGCCCCAGAATGATTTGAACTTGTTCATATCAGTCTCCATTGTCTTCCGCAACTTCTCTTCTGTCTTCATTTTTTCCTGTAAACCGGCTCTGACGTCATCTTCCGAAATCATTAAAGTCTGACAATGACATCAGCTCCGCATTTATCGCCGCGAGCTGTACTGTAGCTTATTTTTAATGGTTATCCCGAGAATCGAGGCGTTCAACGGATCTTTATCCGATTTTCTTCCTTGATTACCGCACCTGTCGTTTCACATCCGCCTCTTCGTCTATAAATAGTGCCGCCCCTCCTCATTCTTCCTTCTCGCTTCTTCTTCCTCTTTCCGCTCTCTGACCCGCACATCTCCATTGCTGCTCGAGCTGAAGAACGCACCGGCGACCGCAAGATCTTCAGCCTTTGACCGGCCGCTGCATCAACCTGAGCCTTGACCAGATTTTCTCCGCCGCCGATCCTCATCGTCCCCGGTATGTTCATTCCCCTCTTGGTAGATCTATGTCCACCATTGTTTCGCCCGTGTTCTTCCGCCATTAGGGCTGTCGGTGAAGCTTTTGTCCCTTCATAAATCTTAGTACATAAAAAACCTTGTAATCTTTAGGCCCTGATTTGTAGGTTTCTCACACCGCACCAGATTAGATCTCGCTACAACCGTGTAGTTTCATTCATCCTGCCATTATAGCTTCTGCCTTTCCGCCATTAGAGCTTCTGCTTTTCCGCCATTAGAGCTTCACCGGTAGAACCTTCTGCACTAGTTTCGCTTATTTGGCTGTTACACTTTGCCCCTTAAATCTTGTTGTTTTTATTTTCGCCATTTGCTTGCCTTGGACCTCCTTTTTATGCATCTCCTATGGACTCATCTGCCCTATATTGGACCTCTGTAGATTTTCCATGCGACTTTCGTTTCTTTATCTCCGCATGCTCAGATCTATTTTTCCTTACTGATGCATTGAAAACTTGTTTTTCTCTTTAATAGACCTACTAAGTATGCTCCGGTTTAAATCACCATGTCGTGAACCGGAAATGATGTAACCTGATATAATAACTTTAAATGATTCCCCTTCAACTGCCATTTAAACCGGAAATCATAACACTCCGTTTCATAATTCCGGTTTAACCTTGCGAAATAATTTTTCTTCTTAACCATTGCATATCATGATCATATTCCGGATCATTACTCTTTCATAATCCGTCTTTGCACTTTTCTCTTCTTCAGTACTTCGCTCGAATGGCCAAGCAATATGTTTCATGCGACTGGGTCCGTTCTGTTATAACTGAAGAGGATTTAGTCAAACTATCCAGCATTGGTACATTAGGCCCTCAGGCTGAGCTGAAATGGCGCGCTCCTGGCAATGAATGTCCTCCCGCTCCTAGGTCCGGGGAAGTGATTGTATTTCTGGATCACATCTCCAGGGGTTTCTCTCCCCCCGGTTCAAATTTTTTTCGGGATGTCCTTGCCACCTTCCATCTGCATCCACAGGATATTGGACCGAACTCCGTCTCCAATATCTGTGATTTCCAAGTTTTCTCTGAAGCTTACCTGCAAGAAGAGCCTTCGGTTGATCTTTTTCGGGATTTCTTCCACTTGAACCGGCGTACCGAGTTCACCAGCGGGCCTCACCAAGAGCTTGGCGGTATCAGTATTCAGAAGAGGAGGGATGTAGTTTTCCCTCATGCCTCCTTGCACACTCATCCAAAGGACTGGAACAAGTCCTGGTTTTACTGCATAGACACGTCTCCTGAAGGTGAAAACCCTTTGCCGGGCTATCGTGAGACTCGTATTCCGGCAAATCACCCCTTGCCGCAACGATTAAGTGCTGCTGAACGGATCCCATTTTCTCCTCAACTCTCTAAGTTGAGGGCCTTCATAGCGAACGGCCTGATTGGCACAGATTTTCTTCGTTGCTGGTTATCATGGAGTATTCTTCCTTTAAGCCGGCGCCCTGATCTGATGTGCAATTACTCCGGTAAATCGGATGACCCTCAGAGATTTTCTAAGGATAAGTTGTCTGAATCGGAAGTAATTGAATCGGCCAAGAAGATTGTCAATCCGGCTCTAACAGACTGCACCAAGGTTGGCTTGGCCCCATTCTTCAAGAAAAACAAGCAGCCCGAGGTAAATATCTTTAACATGTATTTTATAAACTGTCGTCTTTGAACCGTCTTTTACTTGCCTTCCCTTTTTTCATTTAGGCTGATGATCCTTTCTGGAGGAGGAAACCTCAAGAAAAACCTGCAAAGCAAACTCGCCGAAAGACTCCTGCCAATAAGAAAAGGAAAGCTGCCGTTGATACCGGTTCTCCTTCTGAAGATGATGATCCGGACTCCGAGGTACGCTTTATTCCGGTTTACATTTGCTTTTATATACTTGTTCATATCTTTAATGATGCCCTTTTCACAGGATCCACTCGAAGTTGATAACCCGGCGGAGATTGAGGTAACCCTTATTTCTTCCGATTCAGAACCCCCTCCTCAAAAGATCCGTCGGACTGTTAGAAAGTATCAATTTTCTCATCCTTATGCTAAGTTGGATCCCAATTTTGATTTGAAGAAACAACAGCACGAAGCCTTGCGCCGGACCACGCGCCATAGCGGTTTAGCAGTGGAATCCTCTGGGATTTCGCTAACTCCGACTCGAAAGCGCCGCGCTGAGGTGATGCTCTCTCCAACTCTTCTTCACCCCAAGGCCGGTCTTATCAGACAACCACTTAAACCGACTGATCCTGATTATCAGGAAACTCCGCTGTCTTCATCTGGCGAATCAACTGCGACACAGCTTCCACCCTTGAAGACAGCCCCGGGGTGATTCTCTTTACTTTTTCCGGTTTATAACCTTCCTTTTTCTTTATAATGCTGACTTATCTTCTCTTGTTTGCCAGCAAACCGAAACCCAGCAAAAGAGCTAAGGGTAAGAAGCCTGTTGCTGATCCTTCAACTGACGAACCAGTGATTGAACCGTCAGCAACTGTCCCTCCTGAAAATACTCCTGCCACTCCGGTTCAAGAACCCGTTCTTGATATTCCTGCCACCGATGCCGCCCAAGATCCACCAAGTCCGGCCCGGGTTAGCTCTCCTCAAGCTAATCCGGTATCTCCTGATCCGGCCCAAGCCGAAGTCACACCTCCCCATGCACCCACTTCTCCTGACGTTGTGGTTACTGGTGCTGCTTATGTTGCACCAGCCAAACCCACCGTTTTAGCAAAGCATACTGCTAAATCGGAGAAAGTAACTCAGGAAAAGGGGAAATGGAGCACAGACTTATCCAATCTTTCAAACATGAGTGCTCAAGACCTTTATTCCGGATATTTGAGCCGGCTCCACAGTAGCCGGGATTTTGAAGCCAGCTTAGTAAATATGATGAGAGAAAAATATGAAGTAAGTGCTCCTGTTCTAACTTTGTTTTATTTTGACGCATCTTTATCTTCTAACAGCCCCCAAGTTCCGGTTTATCTTATTCATTGAAGGTAATCCGGAACTTTATAGTTTTTAACTGCTGATCCGTACATTAGCCCCCAAGTATCAAGTAGATAACTTGGTTATGTAGTTGATACTTGTAGAAATTGTCTCTGATGTTTTAGCTTCAACTGCCATTAGCCCCCAAGTGTCAAGTGTACAACTTTGTTGTGTGCTTGAGACTTGCATTTTCAATTTGCATTGCCGGATTACTTCAACTGCCATTAGCCCCCAAGTGTCAAGTATACAACTTTGTTTGTGTGCTTGAGACTTTGTAATTCTAATCCTCACTTGTGAACTTTGTCTGTAGGCTGAGCTGAACCGGAATGCTGTAGAAAACAGTGAACTTCGAAGCCGGCTTATAGATACAGAGGCAGCCGCTTCAAAAGCGAAAAAAGATCTTCAAGTGAGTTTGAAAACTGCTGAAGACTTGAAAAAATTCTTTGATGAAGAACGGACCGCTTTTGAAGTCCAGCGGAAGGATCTTGAGAAACGTGTTCAAGATGCCGAAGGAGCTCTTAACCCGGTTACCGAAGAATTGGCCGGGCTGAAGCGCCAAGTTGATTTGATGATTTCTGCTATTTTCGGTAAGCCGAACCTGAATTCTTGTCTGTTATCTGTGCCATCTGTGTTTTGTACCGGTTTAACCTTTCTTGTTGTATGCAGGACGCCGTGTCTCCCATCTTGGGGATGATGTTCGGAAGAAACTGAAAGCCTGCTACACCTTAGTAGAGCAACTATACTCCGGGGCGCAAAGGATTATCAGTGCTACCTCCTTCGGTAAACCGGCTCCTTCGACCATCAAAGCTACTTTGAACAGCTTGTCGATTCTACCAACTCGTCTTGAAGAGGTGAAGAAATCAGCTGCTCGAGGAGGTGCTCTTCTGGCCTTGACAAGAGCTAAGGCTTGGGTTCCAGACATTGATCCGGCAGAAGTGCTAACCGGGTTTCCTGACACAAAGGAAGACGGTTCAGCCTTTGGTGAGAAAGATCTGTATGTTCTGACGAAGGAAATGCGTCCACTCTCTAGCAAGATAGCGGTGGAAGCTGATTTATCCCGATACCACCCTGCGTACAACCTTCAAAACGAGCGTGTGGAACGTCCGGTCTATGATGTTGCAAACTTAACTCCGCCGGTTCGTCCTCACACTTATGCTCCTGATATTGAACCTACCGAGTTGATCAACGATGAAGTGTATTTCCGTGCTTTGGCCAAGATTGATTGGCGTGCACCAGATTTCCCGTCGCTTCATGAGGAGGAAGACGTTCCGGAACCAGATGGTGGTCAGTCATCCCGGCAGGGAGGAACGGAATCTTGAATGTTATTGCTGTAATCACAATTGCTATTCCTTAAACAATGCTTCCAACTGTTTGGCTTTCATGCCTTGTAATAGGCTTTAGCTGAAATTTAATGCACTGTGATCCGGCTTTTGGTCTTTATAAAGTATTCTTTCACTGACTTGTTGATTGATGCGGATCTCTTGCCCTGTTCACAAAAAAGATGAAAAATATGCCCTAGTGGTATGACCACCGGACGGATTAACTTGCTCTCGTGGTATGATAAACAAGCATACCTTTGATAAATAACTTAGATACCTTAATTGCATGCAGCCAAAACACCTTAAACCGGCAAGATGTTTAAAATTACCTTAATAAGTACTTGGAACTCTTCAGTCCTAACTTGTCCATGAATTTTTCTTTTCTTTGTTCAGCAATTCGTACCTTGTATCTGACCCCGTGCTGCCGATTGTCAGCTCATAATGGTACCAGGCCGGTTTAATAAACACCGGTCATTATAACTGATCATGTACTGCCAATTTGTTGGCTCGTCAGGAAGGTCGATCCGGGTTATGATGCACGCCGGTTTAATTCTCGCTGGTGTTCATGACCCAGACTTATGATGTTATAAATAGGTGGTCAACTTCTGGAGCTGTTCCACTCGGTTTAAAAGGTTATAGAACACAAGAAACACCAAGAAACACACAATTTTTGTAAATCAAACTATGTAATCGAGGCTTTTTCAAAGAGCTGCCAGGCTCAAAACTGTTCAAAGAGCCGAGCCATCATTTGAACGCGGATTGATACCGACTGCGGATTGATACCGACTGCGGATTGATACCGACTGCGGATTGATACCGACTGCGGATTGATACCGACTGCGGATTGATACCGACTGCGGATTGATACCGACTGCGGATTGATACCGACTGCGGATTGATACCGACTGCGGATTGATACCGACTTGTTCAGGGAGCCCAAAATTTCATAATATAGCCATTCAAGAGGTGTGTGGGCGATACCACTGTCCTCAGGGGCCTCTGACATTCCTCCTAACCCGGCCGGGGTTTTTTCCTTTTTATGAGGTTTTTCTTTTCTTGAACCGGATAAGAGCTCATATTCCGGTGAGTTCTATCGCTCCTTCACACACCCTGCAAAGGTTAATTTCTAAAAACCAGCCAATATTGAAATACGATTCTTTGATAACAAACTGATATGGACAGTTGCCGCAAATTTAATGTATGTGGAAAAAGGGCTGAGCCCCCGGTTTACCGAGGGTGCCGGTTTATTCATTATTTCATAATATATACATAGGATACATGGGAGCCTATGGCTCAAGTGTAATATGGCCGTAGATGAGCAATGTTCCATGGCCTTTTCGTCTCCTCTTCTGATGTCCGTGAATCTTTGTGCTCTCGAATGTCCACCAAATAGTATGACCCGTTGCGTAAATTTTTGCTGATTACAAAGGGCCCTTCCCAGGGCGGGGATAGCTTGTGCATGTCCGTTTGATCTTGGATAAGCCGGAGCACCAAGTCACCCTCCTGGAATGTCCTGGTTCTGATCCGGCGGCTGTGATATCTGCGCAGGTCTTGCTGATAAATCGCCGACCGCGCTGCAGCTATGTCACGCTCTTCATCCAACCGATCCAAACTATCCTGCCTTGACTCTTCGTTGATGGCTTCTACATAGGCCGCCACCCTTGGGGAATCATGGCGTATGTCACTTGGAAGAACTGCTTCTGCACCGTAAACCATGAAGAAAGGTGTATAACCTGTAGACCGGTTTGGTGTAGTGTTAATACTCCAAAGGACAGACGGTAACTCTTCAACCCAACACCCTGGGGTTCTCTGCAAAGGTGTCATAAGCCGGGGTTTGATTCCTCGCAAAATCTCTTGATTTGCCCTTTCCGCCTGCCCATTGGATTGGGGGTGAGCTACAGAAGATACGTCCAGACGAATATGCTCTCGTTGACAGAACTCTTCCATCTCACCCTGAGATAGGTTGGTACCATTATCTGTGATGATACTGTGCGGAAAACCAAACCGGAATATTACCTTTTTGATAAACTTAACCGCTGTGGCCGCATCACACTTGCTTATAGGCTCTGCTTCAACCCATTTTGTAAACTTGTCCACTGCTACTAGTAGATGAGTTTTCTGATCTTGGGATCTCTTGAAAGGACCAACCATATCAAGCCCCCAAGTTGCAAAAGGCCAAGTTATTGGTATCATCCGGAGTTCTTGTGCCGGAACAAGGGCACGTCTTGAGAATTTTTGACAAGCATCACACTTACGGACCAGGTCTGTCGCATCTGCATGTGCGGTTAACCAATAAAAACCATGCCGGAAAGCTTTAGCCACTAACGATTTTGATCCGGCATGATGACCGCAATCCCCTTCATGAATCTCCCTCAGGATCTCACAACCTTCCTCAGCCGAAACGCACCGTTGAAATACTCCAGATGTGCTGCGATGATGCAGCTCCCCATTGGCAATTGTCATAGATTTGGAACGCCGGATTATCTGTCGTGCTTCCCCTTCGTCCTCTGGTAATTCTCCCCGGCTTAAATATGCCAAATAAGGTACCGTCCAATCCGGGATGACATGGGTTGCCGCAACCAACTGTGCCTCTGGGTCCGGAACAGCCAGATCATCCTCTGACGGTACTTGAACCGAAGGTTTATGCAATTCATCCAAAAAGGTGTTCGGTGGTACCGGTTTACGTTGAGACCCTAGCCGGCTTAAAGCGTCAGCTGCTTCGTTCTTCCGCCGGTCTATATGTTCCACCTGATACCCTTTGAAGTAACCTGCCACCATTTCAACCTCTCGCTGATAAGCCGCCATGAGGGGATCCCTTGAATCCCACTTGCCCGAAACTTGCTGCGCCACTAGGTCTGAATCGCCCAAGCACTTAACCCGGCTTATATTCATCTCCTTTGCCAATCGCAAACCATGAAGTAGCGCTTCATATTCCGCTGCATTATTAGTACAAGGAAATAACAACCGAAGGACATAACAAAATTTATCGCCTCTGGGGGAAGTTAAAACCACTCCGGCCCCTGAGCCCTCCAACTGTTTTGAACCGTCGAAGTAAATCGTCCAATAAGTGAGATCCGGCTTTTCTTCTGGGGTCTGCAACTCTGTCCAGTCGTTGATGAAATCCACCAGTGCCTGAGATTTGATAGCAGTACGTGGTACGTATTTTAACTCATGTGGACTGAGCTCAATGGCCCACTTGGCTATCCTGCCTGTTGCTTCTCTATTCTGAATTATATCTCCCAACGGAGCCGAGCTGACCACAGTTATCGGATGCCCTTGGAAATAATGCTTCAGCTTTCGGTTTGCCATGAACACCCCATATACCAGTTTCTGCCAGTGAGGGTATCTTTGTTTAGACTCAATGAGTACCTCACTCACATAGTAGACCGGACGCTGAACCGGATGTTCTTTCCCTGCTTCCTTGCGCTCAACCACAATTGCAACGCTAACTGCCCGTGTGTTCGCAGCAACATACAGTAGCAAAGGCTCCTTGTCAATAGGGGCGGCCAAAACCGGCGGCTTCGCTAATTGCTGCTTCAGACTTTCAAACGCTGTATTCGCTTCATCACTCCAGATGAACCGGTCCGTTTTCCTCAACATTTGATACAGCGGGATCGCCTTTTCTCCTAAACGACTGATGAACCGACTTAAAGCCGTGATCCGTCCGGCTATGCGCTGAACGTCGTTAATGCAAGCCGGTTTTGTCAAAGATGTGATGGCCCTGATTTTCTCCGGATTGGCTTCTATTCCCCGGTTTGAGACCAGAAATCCCAAAAGCTTACCAGCTGGGACCCCAAAGGCGCACTTCTCCGGATTGAGCATCATCTTGTAAGCCCGAAGATTGTCAAAGGTTTCTCTGAGATCTTCTATCATTGTCCTCTCTTCCTTTGACTTAACCACAATGTCATCCACATAAGCGTGTACGTTCCTTCCTATCTGTCCTTTCAAGCAGTTCTGAACACAACGTTGATACGTCGCCTGCGCACACTTGAGCCCAAAAGGCATAGACACATAGCAAAAAGCACCAAAAGGGGTTATGAATGCCGTCTTCTCTTGGTCTTCAACTGCCATTTTGATCTGGTGATAGCCTGAGTATGCATCCAAAAAACTCAGCCGCTCACACCCTGCTGTAGCATCAATAATCTGATCAATGCGAGGTAGAGCAAAAGGATCAGTTGGGCAAGCTTTATTGAGGTCTGTGTAGTCCACGCACATCCTCCACTTCCCATTCTTCTTTAAAACTAGCACCGGGTTGGCCAACCACTCCGGATGAAACACTTCCACTATGAATCCTGCTGCCAAGAGCTTAGCTACTTCTTCACCTATAGCCTTGCGCCTCTCTTCATTGAAACGGCGCAGATACTGCTTTACCGGTTTAAACTTCGGATCAATATTTAACTTGTGCTCAGCGAGTTCCCTCGGTATACCAGGCATGTCAGAGGGCTTCCATGCGAAGATATCCCGGTTCTCACGGATGAACTCGATGAGCGCGCTTTCCTATTTAGGATCCAAGTTAGCACTGATGGTGAACTGCTTGGATGAATCTCCGGGCACAAAATCAACCTGTTTAGTCTCTTCCGCTGATTTGAATTTCAAAGCCGGATCATGCTCAGTGGTTGGCTTCTTCAGTGGAGTCATGTCTGCCGGATCAACATTATCCTTATAGAACTTTAACTCTTCCGCCGAACACGCTGCTTCCGCATATGCTGCATCACCCTCTTCACATTCTACTGCTATCTTACGACTGCCGTGCACCGTAATCGTGCCTTTATGACCCGGCATCTTGAGCTGCAGATAAACATAACATGGCCTAGCCATAAATTTAGCATAAACCGTCCTCCCAAACAAAGCATGATATGGACTTTTGATTTTGACAACTTCAAAGGTGATCATCTCCGACCTAGAGTCCCGCTCATCTCCAAAGGTGACTTCTAAATCAATCTTACCAACCGGATAAGCTGACTTACCTGGAACCACCCCGTGAAACACCGTGTTTGACGTTCTTAACTGTTTATCTGTCAGACCCATACGACGAAAAGTCTCGTAATATAATATATTGATGCTGCTACCTCCGTCCATGAGAACTTTAGTAAACCGATATCCTCCCACCTGTGGTGCCACTACCAAGGCTAGATGTCCCGGGTTATCCACCCGTAACGGGTGATCTTCCCTGCTCCAAACAATGGGCTGCTCTGACCATCGTAGAAACTGCGGTGTCGCCGGTTCTATCGCATTAACAGTCCGCTTTAAGACCTTCTGGTCCCTTTTGCATAGACTTGTGGTGAAAACGTGGTACTGGCCACTGCTCAACTCCTTTGGATTGCTCTGGTACCCGGACTGCTGTTGTTGCTGCGGACGCTGCTGTTGCTGATTTCCTTGGTTATTATGATCCCCTTGGCTCTGTTGCTGATTGCTCTGATTATTATAACCACCTTGATGATACGGCTGATTTCCCTGATTCTGATAACCGCCTTGATAATGTGATTGGCTTCCTTGACCATTATAGTTTCCTTGACCGCCCGGGCCACCTGGCCGGGATTGATAACCGCTGTTGCCTCTATATCCTGAACCGCAATTGTTCCCTTGATAACCTGGGCCATAAAACCCTGGCCCTAAACCGGCATTCGGAGGCCGGCTATGAGGATTAAAGCGGCTGTTCCCTGTGGGGCTAAAACATTCTCTCGCAGTATGCTTTGCAGGCCCCCTAGCTCCGCTATGCTTTGCGCAGGGTTGATCCAAATCCTGTTCCCAGCCCGGATTTCCTCCACCGGCTTGACGAGCGGGACCCCGCTGATTTCCCTGAAAACCGCCTTGAACCTGTGTATTGGCTACAAAATCAGAACTGCCTTCCGGTTTCCGTTTGCCCAACACACCTGGCGTGATTGGATTGGCTAAAGCCGGTTTACCAGCCTTGCTGGCTTTTCCCGCTTTATCTCCTTCTGGCTCCGGATATTTGGTATTATCCGAGTCTCCATACTTTACCAAGGCACTCATTAAAGTCCCCATATCATTGCACTCTCGTTTGAGCCGTCCGAGTTTCAATTTCAGAGATTCAAACCGGCAATTGTTCTCCAAAGTTACAATCGCGGTGCTCGGATTAATACCGTTTGAAGAATGCAAGATCTCCGCCACTCTGCGCACCCAAGCTGCTGTAGATTCCTGCTCCCCCTGTACACATGCTGCTAAATCTATCACTGACATAGGTTGCTTGCATGTATCTTTGAAATTCTTGATGAACTGACTACGCAGCTCCCCCCATGACCCTATGGAATTCGGAGGAAGTCCTTTCAGCCAAGTCCGGGCTGTTCCTTCGAGCATCATAGTGAAATATTTGGCACAAGCTGATTCATCCACGTCCAGCATCTCCATAGCCATCTCGTAGCTCTCCACCCAAGCCTCGGGCGGTAAATCGGCTGTGTAATTGGGCACCTTACGAGGCCCCTTGAAATCCTTGGGTAATTTGACACTTCGCAGGGCCGGGACAAGACACTGTATCCCAAAACCGCTTGCCGTCGCTCCTGCCCCCGTAGCGCCGGTGTAAACCGGCGTCAACTGGCGGATCTCCTCCCGGGCCTCCGATCTAGGCCGGTATTGATCTGGGGCCGGTATTTCTGCCCCTGCCGGATTATTCTGCCTACGCTGATGCCTCCTCCGTTCACTGCTAGATACTTCAGGCTCCTCCCAATGTCTAGAGTAACTTCGATTGGGACACGGCGTTGAATGCAACCTCTCCCTGCTGTGAGAATACGCTTGATGCTGTACTAAGGCCGTGTTGAGTAATCTCTGGGCCCTGCGCGCTTCTATTGCTACAGGGGATGTTTCTTCCACAGGAAAAGCGGCCAATCGTGCCGCCGCTGCAGCGATATTATCCACAGGATTTGAATAGTGCCCCGGGGGGACCGGAACATACGGTGCCGATGTAATCCGTCGTTCCCGCTCCACGGCGGGTTGTCGAACCGGTTCCTCTCGAGCCGGTGAACTTCTCCGGTTTAAAATCGGATTGTTACTGGCCCCGACCCCCGGTGTTCTGAACAAATCCGTAGGTTCATAACCCGGCGGCAGTCGGGATTGATATTTTCGTCCTCTTACCCCTTCCATGGAAGCCTGCTCCATCCTTAAGTGAAAAGCTTGTTCATCCAACTCCGCTTGCCTTGCCGCTAGCATCTCTCCCTCTGCCTTTAAATCTTCCTTTAACTGATCAATCCGGGCCTTCAACTGGAGCAGCTCTGTATCATGTTGCGCCTTGTCCGCTGGAGCTACGGCCTCTATTGCCTTAGCCGCGAACTCCTCCATCAAGGTGGATAGAACCGCAGTAACGGAGAAATTTGAGCCGCTTCCTCCTGCGCCAGCCTCCGCTGTTGTTCCGTTCGTCGGGGGTTGTGAACCGGCCATAAAAACCGCCACCCGGTTTGGCGGGTCGGAGGGGGCCAGAATACTGTTTCCATCGGACCCGCCCTCAGACCGGCCGTCCCGCAACTGATACAAAGACTCAGTTTCCCCGGACGAAGATTCGTCATCTGAATAGACGACGGTTGCCCCATCAGATTCCAAACCGTCCTCCGCTTGCTCTTCGTGAATTGGTCCAACGAACACATGCTTCACAGCAGGTAGAATCCGGGCCGATCTTGCACGCTGAGCCGACTCGACGATGTTGGGGAAGGTGTCCGGCTCAGGTCCCGGTTCACCGATTTTGCCGATGAAGACTTGGATGCTGCCGAAGGGAACCCGGTACCCGTATTCGATCGAATCGGCCTCCGGTCCCCATCCCGCGTCGTCGATGTAGATCCGGCCCCGACGACTCTTGGTCATCCGGCCGACCGCGTAGCCCTTCAACCCCTTGAGACCGCCTTCCAAGAACTCGAAACCGTCGTGCGCAAGCCCCACGGTGGGCGCCAACTGTCGTGGAATTAGCACGGCAGATGTCCGGTTTAACAGACTTGATGATGGAACCATCGCACGGGTTAGCTTGAAAGGGTTCATAGCGCACAAGAGACACAAAGGGTTTTATACTAGTTCGGCCCCTTCGAGAAGGTAAAAGCCTACGTCTAGTTAGTTTGGGATTATTTGGGCGTCGGATTACAGGGAGCGGAATTGCTTGCCTGCGTCTCGACGGATCGATTGTTGCTTGTCCTTGAACCGGCACCGGGTCGTCCCTTTATATGGAGGTGACGCCTGGTCCGGTTTACAGAGTCCCGAGGTCGGCTCATAATCGTGTCCGCCTCGGTCTCTGTCCTTTCTTTCTTATCTCTCAAGTTACATCTCTTTGGCGGTTTACAAACCGTATTTCTATACATGGGCCTTGAAATCTCATGGGCCGTAATCTCTACTAAAATAATAAACCAAGTACGATATAGCTAAGCCGGTTTACAATATCCGGTTTATACCTATTAACCGTATCCCTGACAACACTCTTCTCTTCATCTTCCTTGGACATGAATATTTCAGGATACCCAGAGTATGCATCCAAAAAGGAAAGAAAGTCACACCCTGAAGTGGAGTCCACAATCTGATCAATGCGAGGCAAGGGGAATGGGTCATTCGGGCATGCCTTATTCTGATCTGTGGAATCTATGAAAATCCTCCATTTCCCATTCGCCTTGCGCACTACCACTCGGTTCGCCAACCATGTTGGATGCAATAATCCCCTAACCAAACCAGCTGCTTCAATTTTCTCGATCTCCTCGGCAATAAACTGCTGCCGCTCCAAAGCATGCTTCTTGGCCTTCTACTTGACGGGTCAGGCATGAGGGTAGACAGCAAGATGGTGCTCGATTACCTCCCTGGGAACACCGGGGATGTCAGATGGTTGCCAGGCAAACACATCGGTATTCGCTGGTGATAAGGCAACGAGCGTGCTTTCCTATTTGTCATCAAGGGTGGCACTAATGGTGAACATACCGTCAGCGCCATCCTGCCTTGACGAGACCTTCTTTACATCAGGTGAAGCGACCTTGGACCTCTTACTAGTGGAACTCTCCAGCAAGTTATCAATAAGAGCGACTCACCCCGGAGAAGCACGCTTCCCGGACTCTTTGCCAGTATTCTTGCTAGTTTTCCTTACTTTATCTGCTCTCTTGGCAGGTGTTGCAGCCTTAATAGATTCAACATCTACCGCGTCTCAGTACATCTTACCAACGCATATAACTGCATCTTTCTTGTCTGACGGGACAGAAATGACGCCGATCGGCCCTGGCATCTTCAGAACATTGTACCCATAGTGGGATGCTACCATGAACATTGCTAGAGCTGGATGGCCAAGGATCCCATTGTAAGGCAGAGGGAGATTGACAACGTCGAAAACAACCCTCTTAGTTCAGTAATTTAGTTCTCCACCCAATGTTACTGGCAACGTAACCTTTCCCTTAGGACGGCTCCTGCCGGGGTTGATTCCTTGGAACATACCGGTAACCTTGAGCTCTTCTTTAGGGATTTGTAGCTTACTGACCACTTTAGAAGAGATCATGTTCAACCCAGCCCCACCATCAACTAGCATCTTTGTGACCTTGAGGTTGCGTATTGTTGGTAAAACCAACAATGGCAGACACCCTACCGCAGTGGTGCGGTCGGGGTGATCCTCTTCGTAAAATATGATAGGTGTGCGGGAACACTTGAGCGGCTTTCGAGGATCTGCAGCTGGCTCCACGACATTAACCTCTCGTGCCCACTTCTTGAGCTGGTGGTGAGAGGAGTGCATGGATGCACCTCCGTTGATGCGCATGGCTTCAGTTGCCTTCTGGAACTCCTACTCGCTGGTTTCATCCTCATCCCTTTCTTCACTGTTCTCATCCTCATCTTTCTTCTCTCGACCTTTGGCAGGCTTTTCCTTCTGCTGCGGGGCCTTGCCACGGCGGCCTCCTCTGCCACCGTGGCCCTTCATCGCAGCACCTTCTTGGTCTCTTTCCTTGTTGCGCTTCACGTACTCAGCCTTCTGCTTCTTAACAAGTTGCTCGACCTGATGACACTCTTGTAGATCATGACCTTTAGTGCGGTGGATCTTGTAGTATGGCCCATCAAATTTTCCAGCTTTCTCCGCTGCCGTAGCCTCCCAGCAATTAGTGCACGCGGCATCTTCCTTGTCGGGAGCTTTGGTTTTGGCTTTCTTGCCGGTACCAGGACTGCCGGAGCCCTCGACGGCCAATATTGACTTCTCCTTACATTTCTTATTGTGGTTCTGACCATTATTCTTCGAGCCAGGAGCCTGATCGTCATCGTCGTCTAAATTGACTCCGACGCCGTCCTCCTCTCCGGGAAGTCCCCTTCCTTATTCAGCCCGAGCGCATTTGTTCGCCAAGGTATACAATTCATTGCCAGTCTTGGGTAACCGGATGTTCATCTTGGAACGTATCCTTCTGTTGCGAACGTTTGACTGGAACTTGGCAATCACAACTGTCGGATGTATGTCTGCAATGTTGCGGTGCACCCTGATGAACCTCTGCATATATTTTCGTAAACTCTCCCCTTCCTTCTGGGTAAGGACTTGCAAGTCGCTGGGTTGTCCGGGCTCTTGATGGCCGTCCGTGAAGGCACCAACAAACTCATTGCACAGGTCAGCCCAGGACAAAATGGAGTTCATTGGTAGGTGCATCAACCACGACCTCACATTTGGCTTGAGCACCAAAAGGAAGTAGTTGGCAAACACCCTTTCGTCCCTTCCTCTGGCAGCTTGGACAACAATCATATAGATGCTTAAAAACTCTGCCACAGAGGAGACCATACCATTGGTGCAGCTTCCCCAGCACGGGCAGCCGTCAGAATCACCGCTGCGGCTTTGGATGCCGCGATTGTCGGGGGGATGGCCCCCGGGCAGGCAACGAAGCCCAGAACTCTTTCTAAAACATCGGGGCAAGCAACGCCCCTCAACATGGCCCGTCCCGGGGCGGCTTCCCAAAGCAACCGAGCCAGACGTGGCAACCCAGCCAGCCGGCAAGTGCATGCCGGCCGCCCCTAAGACGACAAATCCATAGAAGACAAACAAGCCGGATCCCGGCACAATCCTCAACCCGGCGATAAGTCAACGCCCGTCCCCTCCAAGTGTACGGCATGACAGACTCCCACGAGGAGACGAGCGTGGCTACAGTGTCTCGCCTACACCCGCTGACTGGCACAAGGATGGCTACATTGTGCATCCATCCCATTAGCACGGGCCGATGGCAACGGGGCGTCCCGGCATTGTAGCTGATCGGGATCGCCCACTCCGTGACATACGGCACTCCAAGGCACAGTGTTTCCCATAAAACCCGACATACTCTAGTACCCGGCGGATCCCAGCTATGGCTTCCGGACACTGGCGTCCAGGCCCCGTGCCCGTGTAATATGACCGTTGTAACCCCGAGGAGTCAGTCTATAAGACACCCCGGCACCCCTCCATGTACAGGGGTCAATCTCTTAGCACACACACGCACACAGAAGAAGGAGCATCCTATGCCTTTGACCGTCTTCCATCCTCCCAGAATAGATCTAGGAGCAAGCTTGTAACATCTTCATATAAACCACACTCAGCAGGACCAGAGGTATTATCTCTCCGGAGAACCCCGAACCTGCATACGTGTCGTGTCTCGCACATGCACGTGCCAACCTCACCTCTGGAACCCATGGGTGCCCTTGTGTCTGTCCCACTCTTTGGCCATCATATGGCATCTGTCGTGACATCACCACAATAGTTGCCGCCCACCGTGGCGCAGCTCGAGGTGCCGGCCGGAGTCATGCTCCAGACGAGGCCCTTTGCTTGCTCAGGCAGGAGGATCATGCATGGCGTCGTCCCCACAGCTGGCGTGGACGCTGCCGGCATCGCCGTGGACTCAAATTTCCCCCTTTGGCATGTTCCATGTCTCCATCGCACTGGTGCCCGACGAGTACCCCAGTGGGGTGCTCAACGTCACCGACTACCCCGTCTCCATCGACTGTGCCGATCCCAGCAACATGGCAGACCTCTGCACACGCATCGAGCTACTCACTACTGGTTCGACCACTTCCTCCCCTATTGCTATGGCCCAAGCCGCCGCAGCCCAGGCTGCCGCAACCAAGGCCAACCCTCTGCGCTCCATGCTACAAAGCCTTGGTGTCCCCATCACCACTGACGTCGACGCTACCCAGGCCAGGGCCCGGCTCGACGAGGAGCGTGTGCACATGCTAGATCAGGGCACAGCGCTCGCCAGCTGGAATTGGCTCAGCGGGAGCATGATGCTTCATTCGGCTCCACGCCGGCCGTAGCTAAGCCCAACCAGATTGCCGAAGTGCGTACCCGAGGAGGAGCCCCCGTCTACGACACCCCCGTCATGAACATGCGCACCACGGAGGCGGCCGTAGAAGGTCTGGAGCACCTGCAGGGCGAAGAGTTGCTCGACGCCGCCAAGGCCCCTCACTTTGCCTTAAGCCACAGTCCGGCTTTGGATGTTGGTTGGAAAGAACCCAGGGCTGAAGTGCCGGCACGCCGTAAAATGCTAAGGAAGATTTTGCCGGATCGGCCAACCTGTCCTGACCGCACTAAGTTGCCGCACGAATGGTTTTGTGCTGGCCCAATGGGTGTTTCGCTCGTACTCAACGTTCAAAAAGCCTAAGTACTACGCGCTCTTTCTAAGGACTGAACTCCTTGTCATAGACTGGAGCCCGACTGTTCGACTTGTGGGAGGGTCCAAAGAAGGAGCGAGCAAGGAAAAGGGCTTAGAGAACAGAGAGCAAAAGAATGAACACTCGCAAAAATATTTACATTCGCTGAAATATGGGCCCGAGGCCACAATTCATTACATTTCACCAAAATACACCCCAGTGGGTGGGTGGACTTGTCAAACTAACAAAGATACAAAAAAAATGCAAAGAGGCAGGACGCCTTCAGTCGGTGTCGACGTCGGCCCACTCGTCCACCAGCTCCTCCATACCAGCCTCCGGGTTCGCCGAGGTGCCGACATCTTCCATCCTGGGAGCACCGCCCGCAAGAGGGCCCATATCGTTGCAGATGCCTTCCTGATCGCCATGAGCCAAGCTAAGTCGTCGGGCTCAACCACCCCGTTGCTTGCGGTCCACTCCACCTGGAACTCATCGTGGAAGGCGAACTAGGCGAGGTAGCTGTCCCGTGCGGCAATCCGGTCGTCCTCTGCCTACAGCTAAGGCTCTGCACCGGCTCGCTGGGCCGCCAGCTGGGCCAGATTCAGATATGGGTAACAGGACATGACGAACCTCAGTGCCAAGACGGCACCGGCACACGTGGTAGAGACGCGCCATGCGTGAAGCCGTGCTGGTCCGACTTCTAGCCGCCGCGCCAACCGCGGGAAGCTATTGGGCTAGCAGCGCAAGGCCACAGCGCTGCCACCATCTTTGCCCTGGCCTTGGATAGCTGGGCCATCTGTTTGTCGACGGCCAGTAGGCGAACCCCGATGGCGTGCAAGATCTCTGGGAAGCTCCACGTGACGTGCGGGTCAAGTTCAGTGCCCGCGTCCGCTTGGTTTGCCCGGTGGGCGAGCACGGCCTGTTCCGCCTCCTCATGCGTCTCCGGGAAGTACTCTGTTGCATGAAGAGACAAGACAATTAGGCACGAAGAAACCATGCTAGACGGCAACCCAGCAAAACGAATGAAGAAACACTTATCGACGAGGAGCTCGTCTAGATGTTCCACCTCGCACAACATACCGTGCCACTCCAAGTCTCCGGTGCGGCCACGTGCCTCCAATGCCTTCTCCAGCTCGACGCGCTTGTCGGCGACCGCCTTCAGCTCATCAGCCTTGGTAGCGGCCACCTTCTCGTGCTCCTCCCGGAGGAGGAGGAGCTCAGCTTCATGGGCCTCGCTGATACGTCTCCAATGTTTCTATAATTTTTTATTGTTCCATGCTATTATATTATATGTTTTGGATGTTTAATGGGCTTTATTATACACTATGATATTATTTTTCGGACTAACCTACTAACCCAAGGCCCAGTGCAGATTGCTGTTTTTTTGCCTATTTTAGGGTTTCGCAGAAAAGGAATATCAAATAGAGTCCAAACGGAATGAAACCTTCGCGAGACTTATTTTTGAAACAATCTATTCATGGAAGACTTGGAGTACACGCGAGGGAACGAAGGAGGTGATCACGAGTGTCCAGGGCGTGCCCCCTCCTACAGGGCGCGTCCCCCACCCTCGTGGGCCCCCTCTGGCTCCCACGATGCCCTCCTTCCTCCTATGTATACCCATGTACCCTGAAAATATCGAGGCAACAGAGAAAGCCCTAATTCCACCGCCGCAGCCTTCTGTTCCCATGAGATCCCATCTTGGGGCCTGTTTCGGAGCTCCGACGGAGGGGGGATCTTCCACGGGGTGCTTCTACATCAACACCATAGCCTCATCATGAGTTGTGAGTAGTTTACCACAGACCTTCGGGTCCATAGTTATTAGCTAGATGGCTTATTCTCCCTTTTTGGATCTCAATACCAAGTTCTTCTAGGTCTTCGAGGAGATCTATTCCATGTAATCTTTTTGCGGTGTGTTTGTCGATATCCGATGAATTGTGGGTTTACGATCAAGATTATCTACGAGAAATATTTGATTCTTTTCTGAAATCTTTTATGTATGATTATAATATCCTTGCAAGTCTCTTCGAATTATTGGTTTGGTTTGGCCTACTATATCTATAGTTCTTGCAATGGGAGAAGTGCTTGGCTTTGGGTTCAATCTTGCAGTGTCCTGATACGTCTCCAACGTATCTACTTTTCCAAACACTTTTGCCCTTGTTTTGGACTCTAACTTGCATTATTTGAATGGAACTAACCCGGACTGACACTGTTTTCAACAGAATTGCCATGGTGTTGTTTTTGTGCAGAAATAAGAAGTTCTCGAAATGACCTGAAAATCCACGGAAAATTGTTTTGGAAAATATTAAAAATATCTGCTGAAAGATCCACGTCAGGGGGCCCACACCCTGTCCACGAGGGTGGGGGGCGTGCCCCCTCCCCCTTGGGGCGCCCCCTGCCTCGTGGGCCCCCTGATGCTCCATCGACATACCCCCGGATTCCATATATTCTCTTTCGGGGAGAAAAAAATTCAAGGAGGAAGAATGATCACGTTTTTCGGGGAGATCATCACCATCGTCATCATCAACCTTCCTCGATCACCAATTCCATGATGCTCACCGCCCTGCGTGAGTAATCCCATCATAGGCTTGTTGGACGGTGATGGGTTGGATAAGATTTACCATGTAATCCAGTTAGCTTTGTTAGGGTTTGATCCCTAGTATCCACTATGTTCTAAGATTGATGTTGCTATGACTTTGATATGCTTAATGCTTGTCACTAGGGCCCGAGTGCCATGATTTCAGATCTGAACCTATTATATATTCATGAATATATGTGTGTTCTTGATCCTATCTTGCAAGTCTATAGTCACCTACTATGTGTTATGATCCGGCAACCCCGAAGTGACAATAATCGGGACCACTCCCTGTGATGACCGTAGTTTGAGGAGTTCATGTATTCATTATGTGTTAATGCTTTGGTCCGGTACTCTATTGAAAGGAGGCCTTAATATACCTTAGTTTCCACTAGGACCCCGCTGCCACGGGAGGGTTCGACAAAAGATGTCATGTAAGTTCTTTTCCATAAGCACGTATGACTATATTCGCAATACATGTCTACATTACATTGATGAACTGGAGCTAGTTCTATGTCACCCTAGGTTATAACTTTTACATGATGAATCGCATCTGACATAATTCCCCATCACCGATCCAATGCCTACGAGATTTTCACATATTGCTTGTTGCTTATTTACTTTTCCGCTGCTACTGTTACAAAAACTACAAAAACACGACAGTTACTTTTATTGCTGTTACCGCTATCTCCATATTACTTTGTTACTAAACTACCTTGCTGCGGATACTAAGTTTCCAAGTGTGGTTGAATTTACAATTCAGCTGCTAATACTTAAGAGTATTCTTTGGCTCCCCTTGTGTCGAATCAATAAATTTGGGTTGAATACTTTACCCTCGAAAACTGTTGCGATCCCCTACACTTGTGGGTTATCAAGACTATTTTCTGGCGCCGTTGCCAGGGAGCATAGCTCTATTCTCTAATTCACTTGGGATTTATATATGTTAATCACTATGAAGAATTTGAAGGACTCAAAAACCAAGATCTATCCCTCAACCACGAGGGGAGGTAAGGAACGGCCATCTAGCTCTGCACTTGATTCACACTCTGTTATGAGTAAATTAGCGACACCTACTCCTGCTATTGAATCTGATATGTCGCATGTTCTTAATGATGCCACTTCGGCTATGTATGATGAAACTACTTCTATGCTCGATAATATTGTGCCAATAGGTGAATTTCTAGATGAACAAACTGCTAAGGTTAGGCAGAATGCAAATATTGAAACTGATAATATTTTTGAAAGTGATGATGAAGCTTCTCCCCTAGATATGAATTGCCTGTTGTTCCTGAGGGTTATGTTATGGATGAAGAAACTGCTAGAGACTTTCTCGCTTGCAACGATAAATATGATCTTAAGAATTTATTAGCTAAGCTGAAAGAAAAGTCCTTGAATGCAGAATGAAACATGACCCTGCTTTTGCTACTTAGCCTATCTTTGTTACTGATAAGGATTATGATTTCTCTATTGATCCTGAGTTAATTAACTTGGTTGAATCTGATCCTTTCCATGGCTATGAGTCTGAAACTGTTGTGGCACATCTTACTAAGCTGAATGATATAGCCACCCTGTTTACCAATGATGAAAAGATTTGTTACTACTATATCCTTACGCTATTTCTGTTCTCGTTAAAGGGTGATGCTAAGACATGGTTTAATTCTCTTGATCCTGGTTGTGTGCGTAGTCCCCAGGATATGATGCATTACTTTTCTGCTAAATATTTTCCCGCTTATAAGAAACAAACTGCCTTACGGGAAATATATAACTTTTTGCAAATTGAAGAAGAGAGTCTCCCACAAGCTTGGGGGAGGCTTCTCCAATTACTTAATGCTTTGCCTGATCATCCTCTTAAGACGAACGATATGCTTGATGTCTTTTATAATGGACTAACTGATGCTTCCAGAGACCACCTGGATAGTTGTGCTGGTTGTGTTTTTAGGGAAAGAACAGATGATCAAGATGAATTACTATTGAATAATATGCTGGCCAATGAAAATAATTGTACACTTCCTGAACCAGCCCCTAAGCCAACTCCGAAAAAAGAGGTGTTCTATTTCTCAGTCCTGAAGATATGCAAGAGGCAAAGAAATCTATGAAAGAAAAAGGTATTAAAGCTGAAGATGTTAAGAATTTAACACCTATTGAAGAAATACATGGTCTTGATAACCCAACACAAGTAGTTACGGTAAATTCTCTTTATAGATTTGATGACCGTGATATTCCAGTCTGCTAGCCAATGCTTAGATGAGTTTGACAATTTCATTGTGAAACAAGAAAACTTCAATGCTTATGTTGGTAGACAATTGCAACGCAATTCTTATATGATTGAACGCTTGAGTGATTATATGTCTAGAGTTAAAGGTGAATTGAAACTCATTAGTAAACATGCTTCTATGGTTACCACTCAAGTAGTATAAGTACTTAAGGCTCAGAATGATTTGCTCAATGAATTAAATAGTAAGAATAATGACTATGCTATTAGAGTTGCAACTAGATGTGGTAAAATGACTCAGGAACCTCTGTATCCTGAGGGCCACCCTAAGAGAATTGAGCAAGATTCTCAGAGAGCTAATTTAGATGCACCTAGTTCTTCTAAGAAGAAGAAAAAGAACAATGATAGGACTTTGCATGCTTCTAGTGAACCTGTAGCTGACACACCTAAGAATCCCAATGATATATCTATTTCTGATGCTGAGACACAATCTGGTAATGAATATGAACCTAGTGATAATGTTAATGATGATGTTCATGATGATGCTCAACCTAGCAATGATAATGATGTAGAGATTGAACCTGCTGTTGATCTTGATAACCCACAATCAAAGAATCGATGCTATGATAAGACAGACTTTGTTGCTAGGAAGCATGGTAGGGGAAGAGAACAATGGGTTCAGAAACCCATGCCTTTTCCTCCTAAGCCATCCAAGAAAAAGGATGATGAGGATTTTGAGCGCTTTGCTGAAATGATTAGACCTATATATTTGCGTATGCGTTTGACTGATATGCTTAAAACAAATCCTTATGCTAAATATATGAAAGATATTATTACCAATAAAAGAAAGATACATGAAGTAGAAATTTCCACCATGCTTGCCAATTACACTTTTGAAGGTAGAATACCTAAGAAACTAGGAGATCCAGGAGTACCTACTATACCTTGATCCATTAAAGGAAACTATGTTAAAACTCCTTTATGTGATCTTGGAGCCGGTGTTAGTGTTATGCCTCTCTCTTTATATCGTAGACTTGACTTGAGTAACTTGACACCTACTAAAATTTCTTTGCAAATGGCTGATAAATCAACTGCTATACATGTCGGTATTTGTGAGGATGTGCCTATTGTAGTTGCAAATGTTACTATTCTAACAGACTTTGTTATCCTTGATATTCCCGAGGACGATAGTATGTCTATTATCGTTGGTAGACCCTTTTTTAATACTGTAGGGGCTGTTATTGATTGCAACAAAGGCAATGTCACTTTTCATGTGAATGGTAATGAGCATATGGTTCACTTTCCAAGGAAGCAACCTCAGGTCCATAGTATCAATTCTATTGGAAAAATTTCAACTATTACTATTGGAGGTTTTGAATTTCCTCTCCCTACTGTCAAGAAGACATATGTCATTCTTATTGTTGGGGACATACATATCCCATTGAGGTAACCTAGTGTTATTCGAAAATTCTCAGGTTTCATGTTATTCGGAAAGAGTTTATTAACAAGACTTGATCAACCTTGTTAATGGATTCCTTTTGATGAGCATGAGATAGGTGAATCTAGATAGCACAACCTTTTGTATCCCCCTTTTACTTTCTGTTGATTAGAATAAATAAACCAAAAAAAGTATTTTTCTGTCTGTTTCCAGACTTATCCGTGCAATAAAAAATACCTCTAAAATAAAAGTTGTCCAAATGCCCTGAAAATGAAATATGATTTTTTTCTAGAATATTTGAGAATATATGGCACAGAAAACACAGCGAGGGGAGCCAGCACCTGGCCACGAGGTTCCAGGGCGCGCCTACCCTCACAGGGCGCCCCCTGCCTCGTGGGCCCCACGTGGCCCCCCTCCAGTTATTCCTGCACCCATACCCTTCTTCTTCCTCCCAAAAAATCACTAGCCAGCTCAAGCACGAGTTCTAGCTCATCTTCCTGCCATTTTCGATCCCCTTGCTCAAAGCTCCATTCACAAAACTGTTTGGGGAGATTGTTCCTTGGTATGTGACTCCTCCATTGGTCCAATTAGTATTTGCTCTAGTGCTTTATTTATTTCAAATTTTAGCTGCTGTGCTGACCTTGTTCTTGAGCTTGCATGTCAAATTTCTTTGGTCCCAAGTAGTTCTAATGCATGATATAGTCTCTAGGAACTTGTAGGAGTTGTTGCTATCAATCTTGTTGAGTTCGGCTAACTTTTATTTTGAGTTACTAAAATTTTCCGAAATTTTCAGAAAAACGCATACGAAAATCTTCCAAGGTGGTTCTTCAAGGAAGCAAGAACCAAGACTCGCGATTTGTGAGCCGGACGATGAACTACCAGGGAAGCTAAAGTGCGGCCTTGTGAATGGTCGTCACACGAATTTATGGTTCGGGTTGGCATTAAGGAGGAATTTGACGCATATGTGTGCAATGCTGACCTCGAGGGCTTCATGCAAGATAAGTGCCCTCAATACTGTTACATGACTGATACCTTTGTGAGAAGGTTTATATTTTCATCTTCACGAAATTCTCACACCGTCCTGTTTGACCTTTATGTTAAATCCTATACCATGGTCTTAGAGGATTTCAATGATGCTTGTAAACTCCCGTAGTGGGGCAGTATGGGTGATCCTCACAAATCTGAACATAGAGATTTCCTTGCTAGTATCACTATGGGGGAATCTAGAGAAATCACGCAAGCTACCATAGGGAGCATTCATTTTCCTGCTATTCACTACTTTGCTCTCTTTATTGGTAGATGCATAAACGGTAAAGATGAGGCTTCTCACATGTGTGTCCCTGATCTTAGTGTTCTCAAGAGTGTTGTATTAGGTGATAGACAATATATCTTGGGAGACATTGTTTCACGTAGGTTACATCATAATGGTTTGTATGGAGATTTATTTGGTGGGATTTATGCCACTCGCATAGCCCACCGTCTTGGTGCTCCTGTACATGAAAATGATGAACCTTTACCTCTTGCTTATTTGGATTACAATGCAATGGTTAGTCACCGGTTTATAGAGAGGGATGAACAATCCCTCAAATATCGACTAATCTTTAACATGCATCACGCCGTCCATATTGCTCTTCCTGCCCTACCTTGTTTGAATTTTAGGCAAAAGGGAGATATATTGTAACCAGGGAGGAGGCAAATGAGTATCATGATATGATGGAAGCAACCCGTCTCCAAGCTGCAGCTCAGCAGGCAGTAGCTGCTGCATCTCAGTACAACCCTAACTACAACGGATATCCGTCAGGCCATCACTGGCCATAGACCAACTTAGGACAAAAGCCTAAGCTTGGGGGAGTACGTGTTTCTCACCGACATTACATTCATGTTCACACACTTATTCTAGTTGTCGGTGCTCACACTCTTTCATTGTACCATCCATGCTAGTTTCAATTCTTTTCTTAGTCTTTTTCTTGCGTGCTAGAAAAACCTTAAGAAAAAATAAAAATAAATTAGTTGTAGCTTTTAGCTAGTTTACTTTCCATGCATGTAGTAGTAGTAATTAAAAGAAAACCCAAAAATATTTCTCGTTCTTCTTTTGCTTGTTGGGACCTTTACCGTGTAAATAGTTTCTTTTCTTTTCTTTGGGGGTTAAGAGTAGAAGACCATGACTGAAAATGCTTAGTGGCTCTCATATGCTTTATTGTTGATTTAACCTTCAGCCATATTACCTTGTCTTCTCTCTTGTATTAAATCCTCGCAGATTCCAGCTTAGTCCAATACACGTGCACTATTATTATCATTCACACTGTTCGGTCGTGCAAGTGAAAGGCAATAAGGATGATATATGATGAATGGATTGAGATGAGAAAAGTTGTTATGAACTCGACCTCTCTTGTTTGGTAAATATGATAATTCATCGTTCCTGGTTCAGCTTGTTATGAATGAAACATGCTTGCAATGACAATTAGAGATCATAGTTGCTTATGACATGCTTAATTAGCTGAGAGTTTATAATGGTCTATCTTGCGTGCCAACATGATATTAAAATGGTTGTGATGTGGTATGATAGGGTGGTATCCTCCTTTGAACAATTCAAGTGGTCTGACTTGGCACATGTTCACGCATGTAGTTGAAACAAATCAACATAGCCTCCACGATATTTATGTTCATGGTGATTTATATCCTACTCATGCTTGCATTCATTGTTGATTAATTTTAATGCATGTTCATGGTTGTTGTCGCTCTCTAGCTGGTCGCTTCCCAGTATCTTTCTAGCCTTCACCTGTACTAAGCGGGAATACTGCTTGTGCATCCACTTCCATAAACCCCAAAGTTATTCCATATGAGTCCACCATACCTTCCTATATGCGGTATTTACCTGCCGTTCCAAGTAAATTTGTATGTGCCAAACTCTAACCCTTCAAATGAAATTTTGTTTTGTATGCTCGAACAGCTCCTTTATCAACTAGGGTTGTCTATATCTTCCATGCTAGGTGGGTTATTCTCACGATTAGTGGACTCCGCTCATCATTCATGAGAAAATGGCTGATAACCCGGATGCCCAGTCCCATGCTCAAAATCATAATAATTAAACAAAACTCCCCCAGGGCTGTTGCTGGTTTGAACGGTACCCGTTGTTTCGGGCCAGCCGTGGAGTGTGTTTGTTGGTGGTTGGGGGAGTATAAACTTTACCATTCTGTTTGGGAACCGTCTATAATGTGCGTAGCATGAAAGATATCGAGATTCTTGGTTGTTATGTTGACAATGAGAGTATAACGCTCAAAATGTTATTCATCTCTATTTAAAAATCGAGCTCTGGCACCTCTACAAATCCCTGCTTCCCTTTGTGAAGGGCCTATCTATTTACTTTTATGCTAAGTCATCATCCTCTTATAAAAGAGCACCAGTTGGAGAGCACCTCTGTCATTTGCATGTATTACTATTAATTTGCATTGAGTATGATCATGACTGGATCTCTTTTACCATGAATTACAATGTCTATTCAGCCATTGATCTTTAAAGGTGCTCTGCATTTATGTTTTGCGGTCTCAGAAAGGGCTAGCGAGATACCATCTTGTTATATCATATTATGATTGTCTTGAGAAAGTGTTGTCATCCGAGGTTTACTATTATTGCCCGCTAGTTAGTTTGGCCATTGATATGAGTAGACATGAGACCAGTAAGTTACTGTGAATGTGGTTAGTTCATGATCTTTGCTAAAAACTTGAATGTTGGCTTACATATTTGCAACAACAAGAGAAAATAGAGTTTGTCAAAGTTTTTCTTTGTCACTTTCAGTTTATCAACTGAATTACTTGAGGACAAGCAAATATTTAAGCTTGGGGGAGTTGATACGTCTCCAACGTATCTACTTTTCCAAACAATCTTGCCCTTGTTTTGGACTCTAACTTGCATGATTTGAATGGAACTAACCCGAACTGACGCAGTTTTCAGCAGAATTGCCATGTTGTTGTTTTTGTGCAGAAATAAAAAGTTCTCGGAATGACCTGAAAATCCACGGATAATTGTTTTGGAAAATATAAAAACTATCTGCGGAAAGATCCACGTCAGGGAGCCCACACCATATCCACGAGGGTGGGGAGTGCGCCCCCTCCCCCTGGGCGCGCCCCCTGCCTCGTGGGCCCCCTGATGCTGCATCGACGTACCCCCAGACTCCATATATTCACTTTCGGGGAGAAAAAAATCGAAGAGGAAGAATTATCGCGTTTTATGATACGGAGCCGCCGCCAAGCCCTAATCTCCCTCGGGAGGGCTGATCTGGAGTCTGTTCGGGGCTCCGGAGAGTGGAGATCATCGCCATCGTCTTCATCAACCTTCCTCCATCACCAATTGTATGATGCTCACCGCCGTACGTGAGTAATCCCATCATAGGCTAGCTGGATGGTGATAGGTTGGATGAGATTTACCATCTAATCGAGTTAGTTTTGTTAGGGTTTGATCCCTAGTATCTATTATGTTTTAAGATTGATGTTGCTATGACTTTGCTATGCTTAATGCTTGTCACTAGGGCCCAAGTGCCATAATTTCATATCTGAACCTATTATGTTTTCATGAATATATGTGTGTTCTTGATCCTATCTTGCAAGTCTATAGTCACCTACTATGTGTTATGATCCGGCAACCCCGAAGTGACAATAATCAGGACCACTCCCGGTGATGACCGTAGTTTGAGGAGTTCATGTATTCATTATGTGTTAATGCTTTGGTCCGGTACTCTATTAAAAGGAGGCCTTAATATCCCTTAGTTTCCACTAGGACCCCGCTGCCATGGGAGGGTAGGACAAAAGATGTCATGCAAGTTCTTTTCCATAAGCACGTATGACTATATTCGGAATACATGCCTACATTACATTGATGAACTGGAGCTAGTTCTGTGTCACCCTAGGTTATAACTTTTACATGATGAATCGCATCTGACATAATTCCCCATCACCAATCCGATGCCTACGAGCTTTTCACATATTCCTTGTTGCTTATTTACTTTTCCGCTGTTACTGACACAAAACCTACAAGAACACCACCGTTACTTTTATTGCTGTTACCGCTATCTCCATATTACTTTGCTACTAAACTACCTTGCTGCAGATACTAAGTTTCCAGGTGTGGTTGAATTGAAAACTCAACTACTAATACTTAAGTGTATTCTTTGGGTCCCCTTGTGTCGAATCAATAAATTTGGGTTGAATACTTTACCCTCAAAAACTGTTGTGATCCCCTACACTTGTGGTTTATCATGTCCTTTCCCAGTGATAGCGGGGGCAGCAAGGCACGTATTGTATTGTTGCCATCGAGGATAAAAAAGATGGGGTTTATATCATATTGCTTAAGTTTATCCCTCTACATCATGTCATCTTGCTTAAAGTATTACTCTGTTCTTATGAACTTAATACTCGAGATGCATGCTGGATAGCGGTCGATGTGTGGAGTAATAGTAGTAGATGCAGAATCATTTCGGTCTACTTGTCACGGATGTGATGCCTATATATAATGATCATGCCTAGATATTCTCATAACTATTCACTTTTCTATCAATTGCTCGACAGTAATTTGTTTACCCACCGTAGAATTCTGCTATCATGAGAGAAGCCACTAGTGAAACCTATGGCCCCCGGCTCTATTCTCAACATATTAATATTCCAATCTACTTTACTTTGCTTTATTTACTTTTTGTTCTTATATCCAAAAATACCAAAAATATCATACTATCATATCTATCAGATCTCACTTTCATAAGTGACTGTAAAGGGATTGACAACCCCTTATTGTGTTGGCTGCGAAGTTCTAATTTGTATTTGCAGGTGCGAGGGACTCGCGCGTGGTCTCCTACTGGATTGATACCTTGGTTCTCAAAACCGAGGGAAATACTTACGCTACTATGCTGCATCACCCTTTCCTCTTCGAGGGAATACAATGCAAGCTCGAGAAGTAGCACTCGCCCGCCATGGCAGCCTCCATCTTCAGCCGCTCCACCTCAGCCTGGAGCTGACTCTTGGCGTCGGCCAGCTGGTCGAGCTGCTACCTGCCTTCGGCAAGCGCCTTCTGGGCCTCCTCCGCCTTCAGCCGTTCCACCACGGCCTGGATCTGACTCTGGTACTCGGCCAGCTGGTCGCTCTGCTGGCCGGCTTTGATGAGCGCCTTCTGGGCCTCCTCCACATTGGCGTCCTCCGCCTTCAGCTGCTCAACTTCAACCCGGAGCTAGCCGGCTTCGGCGATTGCCTGGCCACGTCGCTGGCCGGCGTTGGCAAGCCTGGCCTGCAGAGCCGGCATCTCGGCCACGGTTGCTACCTGGCACGACCTCAAGTCAAGACGGCGGGAGAAAAGAAAGAAACATCTATAAGATTCGACCCAACTACTTCGTAGTTGGCCCGAACCTCGGCGGCTACACCCAGTGGGTGCGCTAGCGCACCCCCACTGAAAGCTAGCAAGTCGTACCTTCAACATTCCGGAGCGCCTCCTCCTTGGCGGCTAGCTACGTTGTCACCTCCCAGTACATCTCCATGAGCCAGTTGTGGTGGCCAACCTGGAAGTTGTCCAGAATTGCAGAAAAGAAGAAGCGGCAAAAATCCTAAAAGCGCTCATAAGATTTGACCCAACTACTTCATAGTTGGCCCGAAGCTCGGGGGCCACACCCAGTGGGTGCGCTAGCGCACCCCCACTAACGAGCCAAAGAGGCAAGACGAAGAGAAGGCACTTACCACGATGGAGCGCTAACGCTTCCTCATCTGGTCCAGCTAACTTTGGGCAAAGGCCCGCAGCCGCTCCTCGCGCCCACCAGGTTCTGGCGCAGTGTGTCCATTGCCGTCTCTTCCTGGGTGCGTGGCCCGAACACGGCCGGACGGCTCTGTCTCGGGGCTGTGATGATCCCGCGGCGAGCCCGCTTCAGAATGCCATCGATGGCACCCTGATCGCCAAGGTATGCCCCCTGTCGGTCGGCTCCTCTGTCATCGACGCCACCTCCGGTGCCCTAGCAGGCGTATCCTCCGGCACAGTGGCTGGCATCGCCTCCGGCATCCCGGTCGCCGTTGTTCCAGCGCCCGAGCCGGCGTCGGCTTTGGAACCCTGGCCCGCGTCTCCTACGGCGTCTCGTCTGGAGCGGTACCCTTCTCGCGCTCCTTCTCCCCGGCCTCGACCCAATCGGTCGGGTCGTCCCGGGACGGGGCATCCTAGTCCATCGCCCCGTCATCCTCATTGTCGTCCTCACTATCATCCAAAATAACCCGCTCGATGCGGGTGCGCCCCTCATCCATCTGGAGCTCAATGATGGTCACGGCCGGCACCGTGCCAGCCGCCATCTCTGGCCAAGCCAGGTGCTTTGCGGTCCCCCTCCTTGTGGCGGAAGCCTTCTCCCAGGCTTGGGCAGAGGCCTCCTCCACAGCCATGCCCCGATCCCGCCAGGCGCACAGCTCCATGTCCGCTGGGTCTAGGCCAAGGTCCTCCGGCAAGCTATCCACCCAGTCTATGGCGCTACTCCGCGCCCTGCGGAGCATGGGGCTGGACCCCACCGTGGCCTCAGCCGTCGCCATCGCTAGGTCCAGAGGCAACCTGTGCGCCATGACGAAAGCATAAGGAAGACAAGATCAAACGTGCAAGTATGAACCGGCAGGAAAACTTACCTAGTCATCATCGTGATGGCCCGCCTCGGCTGCGCGGTGGGGAGGACCCAGCGCGCCTTCTTGGCCATGGTCCTGCCCCGTGGTGGCGACGCCCCCGCCTTGCACCTCGAGGCCAACTTCGGGGCGGTCGTCTCCACCGCATTCTTTCCGTGGGGCCGGCTTCCAGCCGCCTCCCGGCGGGACGACCCGATGTCAGCCACCTTCCTCAGCAGCCGCAAGGGGTTGGCTCCGCCATCTCCTCCCGCTGGGACCGCTGTGCCGCCAGAGTCCGTTAGAAAGTCGTCATCGTCGTCCGGCCAATCACGCAGCGGGGCCGGGTTTGAAGACTTACCCCCGTGGCGCGTCACGCCGGCTCCGGCTGCTTCCTGGTCGGCTCCTCGTCCTCGTCGGTGGGCACGTCTGCGGCGGGACCGACACGCCCACCCGCCAGGACCTGAGTCATCTCCTCATCACGCATCCATTCTACCGCAAGCAACAGTGTCTCCCTCATCGCGTCGGGGCAGAGGAAGAGCTCGGTCTTGGCAAAATATGGAGACCAGGGACTCACCACGGGTGCCGGGTACCCTCGGTGGTAGGGCGACTTCCCATAGCACCAGTCGTTGATGAGCCTGGCCTTCGATATGTTGTTGACACGGTCGGCAATTTCCTCCCGTGTCAACTCCCGTGACGACATCCGCATGGGGTACCATGCGCCATCCCTCTGGCCCATGATGCGCGCCCGACGCTATTGCAGCAGCACCCGGCGTGCAATGAAGGCCATGATGAGGTCCGTCACTTTCGGGCCCTCACGTGCCACCAGCTCTGCCACCCGGTGGCTCGTGTTCACCAGCGCCTGTGGTGGGTGCTCGGGGTCGTAGTTCCAGTTCATCTTGGCATCTGCGTCACATCGGCGAACAGCAGCAAGTTGATATGGTCCTCACCCAGGTGGCAAATGTAGAAGAACGAATTCTACCACTTCTTGGCAGAATCCTCCAGCAACATCTTAGGGCACCTGCCATGCGGCCGTACCATGATGACGGCCACTCCGTAGGCACACATCACATCGGCTTGCGGCCCCTGCTGCTTGAGGAAGAAGAAGCGAACCCAGAGGAACACCCTGGGCTCCACGCCCAAGTATGCTTCGCACAGCGTGACGAGGCCGGGGAGCTGTAGCACCGTGTTCGCCCACAAGTGGTTCAGCTGCAGCCCGAAGAAGTTGAGAAAGGAGCGGAAGAAGTTGCTCACCGGAAGGCCAAACTCGTGCTTGAAAGGACATAGGAATATGATATGCTCGATCCCCTCTGGCTGCAGCGGGGTCTCATTGTCGGGCGCGCGCACTGCCACCTCCGTCGCCGGCGTTAGTCGCCTCGTGTCCCGGAGGTATTGGATATCCTCCAGTGTGGTCTTAGAGCCCTCCCATGACCCCTTGGGACGCGCCATCAGTGGAGAGGTTGGGGGAAGAAGGCACAACAGCGAAAGGTGTGCCGAGGCGGCCGCTAGGCGCTGCTCGACGATGAAGGAGTGGCGTCGGAGTGGTTCTTGGGCTCGAAGGAAAGGTGAAGAAGGAGAGCAAGGCAGGGGGAGCGTGCGTGAGCATCTCTGCCGCTCCCTCCCCCCTGTATTTATAAGCCACATCACAACATGGGAGTGGGATCAACTGCGCCCATGATTCCACTCCCCCGCAATATGCGGACACGTTTCTCCCATGACTTAACTATCTGGAGAAGAGCAACCGCCCCCCGCGCCCGCAATCAATCCTCGGGCGTGAGCTGAGGGCGCAAAGTGGCGGGGCCCAATGCGCCATCATGTCCCATCAGTGCGCGTGGCCCGGCAGAGCCTCGACGGCCCCTGGCTTCCATGTCGCGCGACATCGGGCCATGGGGGATGCGTCCCTTCCCCTTCAAGATTCGGCAGATGTCTCATTTCCCGCACCTGTCGGGACGCCGTGATCCGGCTCCTGGAGTCGGCACGCGGCCAGCATTGCCGGAACCCGGCTGGCGCTAACATCATCATCCCAAGCATCTCCTCGCAGGGGGTGAAACTTCGAAGACCCTCCAGCCCAGAGCCGACGCGCCTTCACAGCTTCGGGCACTACTATCGGGGCGATGGCCCCCAGGCAGGTAATGGAGCCCAGAACTCTTTCAAAAACATCGGTGCAAGCAACGCCCCTCATCCCAGCCTATCCTGGCCGGCTTCCCTGCGCAACCCGGCCAGATGTGGCAACCCAGCCAACCGGCTAGTGCATGTCGGTCGCCCCTAAGATGACAAATCCATAGAAGACAGACAAGTCGGATCACAGTGCAATTCTCAACCCGGCGATACGTCAGGGCCCGGCCCATCCAAGCGTATGGCATGACAGGCCCAAATGAGGGGGCGAGCGTGGCTACAGTGGCTCACCTACGCCCGCTAACCGGCGCAAGGATGGCTATAGTGCGCATCCATCCCAGTAGCGTGTGCCAATGGCGACGGGGCATCCCGACACTGTAGCCGATCGGGCTCGTCCACTCCGTGACGTCCGACACTTTGAGGCACGGTGTTTCCAGAGAACCCGCATACTCTGGTACCTGGCGGGTCCCGGCGCCGGCTTCCAGACTTTGGTGTCCATGCCTCGCGCCCGTGTAATATAACTGTTGTAACCACGGGGAGTTAGTCTATAAGACCCCATGGCACCCCTTCATGTACAAGGGTCGATCTCTTAGCACACACACACATAGGAGAAGGAGCTGCCTAGCCTAAGCCCATCTTCCATCCTCTCCGAACAGCTCTAGGAGCAAGCTTGTAACATATCGTATAAACCACACTCGGTAGGACTAGGGGTATTATCTCTCTGGAGAGCCCTAAACCTGGGTACGTCTCATGTCTCGCACTTGTGCATCCCAACCTCGCCTCTCGAATCCACCGGTGCCCTTGTGTCTTTCCCACTCTTTTGCCATCCTATGGCATCTGCCGTGAGATCACCATGACAGCGATGGCTCTGCATGTTGGGATCTTCCAACCTCACCAAAGCAGTTCAAGCTATGAATGGTGGCTCTCCACTCATCCATCTTTATCGGCCGTTGGTGGAAATCTCAGCAGGAGTTGGGCCCGCACCATGGCTTCCGTGGTCGTGCTTGGAATGGCCGACGAGGTGGATTGCGACGTTGCTCAACCCCTGTCAGTACTAGGAGGAGCGTCGCCATGCTCGTGTTGACACGAACCAGTCGCCAGGGTGGTTGGGCGATGGGTAGGATGCACCTGGGGGTTGGCAGCCCCGTTTGGTGCTCTGTCTCGTTCGCCTTCCTCCGGACAAGGAGTGTGCCTAGTAGCTGCACTAGCCATAGGGTTCGCTAGAGGGTCACGGCTTGTACGGGAACAAGTGTTGTCATTACGGCTACGCCTGCTGGAGTGGCAGGGAGGTGGGGACAAAACGTTCTCCCCGTCCAGAAACTGTGGGCCATGGCCATCAAGATGTTGTTAACGTTACCCCTCCCCAGGCGTCGTCTGCTCTAGGCTCGACCGAGGGAGACACAACGGGAGTGTTGCCTGCGTTGGTTGTGTCTCCTATGTTAGTTGCCTCTCCCAATGTCGCCGGAACGCATACAGCGTTGGAGTCTACGTGCGAAGGGGCCTTCAAGGTGGAAGGATGAGCTATCGCGCCGGGATTCTTCCTGGGCACCATTGATGATGAAACTAGTGGTGAAGAAGATGATGATGAAAATCGACGCGCTGTTTACGACTTCAAGTTCGCACAAGTAGTTCCCCCCCTACCTGGTGCGCCAAATATGTCATGGAAGAACAATATCATCTATGGGGTCATCGACCCATTTTTGGTTCGGTGGGGGGGGGGGGAGGTCACGCTGCACAAAGAGCAGAAGCTATAGAACAGCTCGACAACGGTGACGCTAGTGATTTTTACCCAGGTTCGGGCCGTCTTGAGGCAAAAAACCCTACTGCTTCTTTAGTGGGATTGATGGGAGAATTGTCGGTGTTCTGGGAATGAGGGTACCCAGACTTGCCTGCCTGCGGCCCAGAGCGTGGCTCATCAAGCGGCCTGGTACAGTCTATCTTCATCAGCAAAGTACTCAAGACCCTCGCGAGGGCCAAGCCTCGCGAGGCAGATGACGCAAGACCTCCCCAGGGGTGGCCTCACTAGGCTGGCTCCCGAGGAGCGGAGATATCTAGGCAAGGGACACCTTGCAAAGTTCGCGTGACGTGAGCCATGACGACCAAGGCCAGGCGGGAGCGAGCGGGCACAGGACGCCAGTTTCCTCTTTGGTGCTACAGGGGCAAGCGCAGGCGAGGAGTCCCGAGGAATCACACAAAGGTTTCCATATCAGTGCAACGAGACCAAGACCAGAAGGACGGCAGTACGAAGGTCACCACGGAGCCCATGACGACATCACCGCCCGAGCCTTTGGCCGACGAAGACCACCTTTTGTCAGGATAGCTTGTACTAGCTGCCCTCCCTTCAAACTTCGCCGTTGTGGGATTCCTTCCCGCTCAATATTTGGGAAGAGGACCCGGGCCTCTATAAATAGGGCTAGCCACAATCATAGAGGGGGCATGAGTCAAACGAGGGATCATTCAGTCCACCCTGACACCCACTAGCTCACCGAGCCCAAGAACACCTCTCCTCAGGAGGCTGTTCTTCCCGTGTACTTTTTCATCCTCAGCCTACAAGCCAATCCACCACACCACACTGGATCAGGTTATTACACCACAACGGTGGCCTGAACCAGTATAAATCCTTGTTTCTCTTGTTCTTCGGCTTTGACGAGCTAGGCCTAGGAATCGGTGCAAGAGCGAGCTAGAGCAGAAAGGAGACATCTTCGTGCGCACCCCGGTGTTCGAACCTCAAGGGTATTGCCGGAACCCAAGATCCGACATTTGCGCGCCAGATAGGGGTGCGCCAAAGCTTCTCTTCCGTGATCCATGCCTGTTGTCCCGCCGGTTCCATGGCCGACGCTCACTGTGCTCGTGCCGAGCGACGGGCCACTCGCGTCTCTCATACAGATCCCACCAGCAGACCTCCTCACCGTTCTCCATCGCCCGCCGCCAACACCGCCACCGGCCCAGCGCGGCACGAGCAGCAAGCCTCCTTGCTGCATCCCTCGGTGTGGCGGGACGGATGCACCGCCACTCCGTCGCTGACTCCGGCAGGCTCGTCGTCCCATGCTTGTCACGGACCCGCAGGCTGTGTTTCTCATGGCACACTAGCAAGCCCAGCCGTCAAACCCAAACACAGGTAGGCCAAGGGAAAGGACGTGAAGCACAAAGGGGTGGCCGTACTCGCGGCCAAACCAGAGATGAAGCGTGGCCGTGACCACCCGTAGTCATCCAAGAGCAGCCTTCGGTTCTGCGCCTTCCACAATGTGCACAGCCACAACACCAATGACTGTCAAGAGTTCAAGGCCAATCGCGAAGGGCGCATCGGCCAATACCCCGAGCGCAGCAACCGGGGCTACGGCCGTGGAGGAAGCCGGACCGGGGGCCGCTGGGACGACTGCGGCCCCCGTCAGGAGTGGTGTGATTAGCCTTGTGAGGACTGCTAGCACGACCAGCCTCGCGAGGGTGCCTGGAGGGACCGGCCTCGCGAGGACCGTCCTCAGGGCAAGGCTGGCCTCCCTCCGCTGCCACCACTCAGGAGAAACGATGACCAGGACAAGGGAGCTCGGGGCTTCCAGGAGCCTCGCGCTATCTCCTGCATCTTGAATGGTGCGCAGGCCCCATCCTCTCAGCGCCTCTTCAAGCAGTTTGCCTGAGAAGTAAACACGGCTCTCCCCAAGCTCGAAGCCACGCGCCCACTCAGATGTTCGAAGTGCGCCATCACCTTCAGCTCAGCAGACCAGCTCAAGTGCACGACGACTACCGGCGCCCTCCGTTGCTCTGCTCACCCGTCATCAGCAACGTTCAAGTCACCAAGACCCTCATCGACGGTGGCGCAGGACTCAATGTCTTGTCCGTCGAGACGTTCGATATCTCCAAGTGCCATACGATCAGCTGCAGCATACCAAGCCCTTCTCAGGAGTGACTGACGGCTCCGCAACCCCGATAGGGCAGGTTCGCTTACCTTTCACCTTTGGCAAGCGCGACAACTACCGCACCGAGCTCATCGACTTCGATGTCGCCCACAGTCATCTTCCCTACAACGCCATCCTCGGGTACCTAGCCCTGGTCAAGTTCATGGCGGTGACTCACCATGGCTACAACGTCCTCAAGATGACGGGAAGCGGTGGCGTCATCACGGTCGCATGCGAAGAAGAGGATGCAGTGTGCTCACTTGAGTGCGCTTACGAGGCTACGGCGGTCAAGGATCTAGACAATGATGGCGCCATCTACCCTCCTAAGGCCATACCTAAGAAGAAGAAGCATCTGCTGCACCAGAGGCCTAAGGAGAGCAGCGTTACCACCTCAGGACCTGTGCCCAGGGATGGGGCGCCTCCCTTCCTCGCATAGGAAGGCGCGCCCAATGCTCCACTCAGACTGGGATCGGGGGCTCTCCTCTGGAGGGCCTCTGACCTAGCCAATGTCTCGAGGGAGATGCTTGGGCACCATGTGGAGGCGTGCTTCGCCGCACGTTTACCTCCGGAGGCCTCAAGGTGTGAAGCACCAAGCGCTAAGGAATTCATCAGCCAGAACATTGAAGCTGGCACGTGCCAAGGGCAATGTGGGGTGAGGGCCGCCCTGCACCTCGGAGTGCAGCTATCATCCCAGGCTCGGGTGACGGGCTGCGCGTCTGCATCAACGTCCCAGGACTCAATAGGATCGCGTCTCATGAGCTCTACTGGCCATCTCAAGTGGGCCGGTGCGAGGGTCCCCCTCACAACTATGTTCGCAAGTCCTTCGGCTTGCCAAACCAGGCGGCCCTGCACCAGCGCTACATGCGGGAAGTCCTGGCAACTCGCAAGGCCAGGCATCAGGATATCTTGGCGGAGGTGGCATCGGTTCTTCACGAGCTCTTGGAACCTCCGGAGCCTCGCGAGGCCCCAGAGTCGGGCGGCTCATGAGGAGCGACATCTGCATCGAGCGTCTTCAGCTACATCAGCACCACTTCAGCAACTATGCCAGGTGACATTTTCCAGTAGCGCATGGGTCTTTCCCTGTAGCGTGTATCGCATTTTACGTCCCCTAGGTTAGCTCATTACCTCTTATGATTTACCTTATGGACATCACCTGCTCACTCACAACATCATTTGGCCTCCCTCGCTGCCCAATGGACTTCTGCTCATCCCGGAACAGAGGCTGCGCATGTTGGCATGGTGCTTGTGCTCGGGTCCGTCCCTGCAACGCTGACAAATCCGAGAGACCGAGCTCTGACTCATGGCCTGCCCTGCATATGTCACCTCACCAGGTCCTCGATGCCTTCGTCTTCATGCGGAGTGATCAGTGGCCCAGCGGTAGGCGCGGTTATAAGTTGTGCTGCTTCAGGCTAACCCGCAGGAATCTTAGGAGCACGGCGGCAGGCAACCCTACCGGTCTCCCCTTCTCACGTAATTCACTTGCGCGTTAAAGAGGGGGCCTCTGAGCATCGCATCTCAGGGGCTCCAACTGACTCTACAGCCCTCACCCCTGGCCTTGACCATGGCACCGCGTCCTGGCATACCAGTGATGGCTGAGCATCGCTCGAGGGTCGGTACCCGAGGACGCAAAGTACCAAGAAGGACGGGAGAAGGGGAGGCCGACTTAGAGAGCTCAAGTCTGTTCGTATGTCAAGGGGGACCCCTGAGCATCGCGACTCAGGGGCCTAACTGGCCATGTAGGCCCTCACCCCTTGGACTCATCCTGGCAATCCGGACGACCCAACGGCAGCTCAGGTACGAGCGGAGCCGGGCCCTGCCGACGCAGAACACCAAGGCCTAGTCCAACATTTCCTTCCCGAGGGCCGTTCGTACGTCAAGGGGGACTCCTGAGCATCACGACCCAGGAAACTAACTGGCCACGTAGCCCCTCATGCCCTGGCCTCGTCCCGGCGATCCGGACGAGTCAGCGGCGACTGAGGTATGCGCGGGGCCGGGCTCTACCGATGCAAAACTCTAGGGAAGGCGGGGAGGAAATCACGAAATCTCAGGCACGTGGCATCGGAAGCAAGCCAAGCGCACCGCTTGAGGAATCACCTCAGACCCATCAAGATAAGTCATGCATCCCATCGGCGTGCTGCCATAACTTGAAGAGTTGTTTTCTGCAGTCATGCATCGGCAATGTAACCTCCCTTTTTAGCCTCCGGAAGCTGATTGCACGCCAAGGGGGACCTCTTGAGCATCGCACCTTAGGAGCTCTTACCGGACCCCAGGCCGCTCACCTCCTATCCTTGACCACGACATCGCGACCTAGCATACCAACTACGGCTGCAGCTTGCCTTGGGACTAGGACCTGCCGGCATAGAGCACCAAACTACCGAAAGGGTAAAAAGGAGCGACACTGCCGGAATGAGGCTTGCAAACAGGGTCTCTTAGCGATGATAATAAGCATCGGAGCGAAAGCGTTACAGGTTCTTTACACGCCCCCATGGGGTTCGGTTTGATTCCTCGCTGGGAGCAAAAGAGAAGCATTTCGGGAGGCTCTAACAATGGCTACCAGCGTCGATGCCATCATCAAGAGTGGGCCACGAGAGGCCATCTCCGACCCCGCTCAAGTCAGCATCAACGACGAGCTCATGCAGATGATGTGCTTCGAGCACGGCGCGAGCTTGGAGGCGCATAGCTGTCACCGCTTGTCTCCGTAGACTCGTCAGCCTCGGGAGAGCCGCTGGATTCCCAAGGACAATCGCTGCTGCTAGTAGAGCTAACGGTGGGACGGATGGCAGGCATGGCACCAGTCGATGTGCCACCCTGACGGTCCCCTCCGAGGCAGCACTCCAGACGGCGTCCCTCCTTGTCGAATACCTTGAAGAGCAGCACGGAGGCGTCGTCGTACTCGAAGTGGATGGAGAGGACGCCCTCAGCGCGGCAGGTGCGGGCGACCTCGCCCCATCCGCGGGTCTTGAAGATCTTGCCCGGCGAGACGACCTCAACCTCTTCCCCTGTCACCGGGGCTCGGCACTCGGCATGTTGTAACCACAGCTCGAGCAGCCCTCTCGGCGGCATCTCGTTAGAGAAGAATTGTGGGAAGCGGATCCAGGAGCTCGGAGGCATCACCGCCCACACCACGAACTCACGCGAAGAGCCTCCAACGTCCGTTCGCAGGACAGCGACACGCACCACACTAGCATGCTCGATGCGGCCAAGGCGGGGGCGGCGCTGGGCGCTGCCTTCCCCTCCGAAGCCTTGCCCCCTGGTGTACAAGGGCATCGGGTAGCCGGGGAGAGGCCGCTCGTGCCGAGGTCTCAAGACTTCCGGCCTCAGGACGATGTAGCCAGAGCAGAACGACCTTTTCTTCGGCGGGAGCAACCCCAGCTCTTCGCCAGGGGTTTTCCCTTGCTGGCGGCGGAAAAGCGCCAAATCGGTGCCACGGGTAGCGCTGCAAGGCAGGGAGCAAGGAAGAAGAGGAGGAAGCAGGCGGAATTGAGCAAGAAGATGGGAAATAGGGGCTCTGCCTGTTGCCTCATTTATAGCCAGGAGGAGGCCAACCGCCGGCCTCCATAATCATAGGTAATGGTGGTCTTTGTGCATGCAGGGACTTGTCAAGTCGTGCAGTTGCCGAGGCAGTGTGGGGAAGTGGAGACGCCCACGTCCTGTCAGTCGCCATGTGTTAATCAAGGCCGCAGGCTTTTGGGGCCTGCGGCGCTGTGCACTTGACCCTTGGTTGTGCCGCAAAGCCAAGTCCGAGCGCACCTTGGGCCCGGGGGCTACTGTTGGTGTTCTGGGAATGGGGGTACCCAAACTTGCCTCCTGCAGCCCAGAGCGTGGCTCATCCAGCGGCCTGGTATGACCCATCTTCATCAGCAAACCACTCAAGACCATCGCGAGGGGCCAAGCCTCGCGAGGCGGATGACACAAGACCTCTATCGGTGTCAAAACCGGCAGATCTCGGTTAGGGGGGCCCAAGCTATGCGTTTAGCGGATCAATGGTAACAGGAGGTTGGGGACACGATGTTTACCCAGGTTCAGGCCCTCTCGATCGAGGTAATACCCTACTTCCTGCTATATTAATATGGATGAATATGAATACAAGAGTTGATCTACCTCGAGATCTTGATGACTAAACCCTAAAGTCTAGCCTATGAGGATGTTGTAATGTTGATGATACCCTCTACAGACTAAACCTCCTGGCTTTTATACACGCCAGAGATGGCCTAGGGATACAAGGGTGACTTGGGGAGGAAGTAATACATACATCCGGACTCTACGCTTGCCTTTCTACGTACATAGGAGTCCTGACTGAATACGGGGGAGAGTCTTCTGCTGCTTTTTTTATGCCCCATCAATATGGCCCAGCTTCATCGACACGGATGCCTGAGGACCCCTGAATACAGGACTCCCTGTGTAGCCCCCGGACTTGCCTTCAAGGACGAGACCGTATCCAGCTTCATGTCTTCGGTCTTGCAAGGTGAGTTCTCCTGGATGATAGTTCGGCTTCTTTTAATATTGTATTCTGTTGCAACCTGGCCACCGTCGCCTTGGCTTCCTCATGTCCAAAGAATGCGAACTGTCTGGGCAGTTTTACCAATACCCCCTTGACTGTGTAGGGAAGGTTGCCTCTCCATTCTATTCCACGTGGAAGAAACCCTAGTGTCTGCAAAAAATCTTCAAACATGGCCAGTGCCCCAAGCTCTTCCTCGCGCCCTCATGGCCCTCCTACAGGTGATTGGAAAAGCCGTTCCGTACCCCATGCGTTTCTGAGGACACTTCAAGCGCAGGGATATCCCCTCCATGATCTGTGGAGAAAGTTCTTCTGCCTTGTCCCTCATTCGGAAAAGGGATCCATATTTGAAGTTGGGGGCGCCAAAGTATGGCGCATAGCAGGGAAAGGCTATCAGCCCAGTACTCCAAAGAAGGCATCCGACGAGTGGCCTTCGGAGTGGTTTTATATTGAGGATGTTGCCCTGCCGGATCCAGTTCGGCAAGGCCTCCACAAATATTCCAGTGCTCCGCCAAAGAAGCTTTTCAACTGGTGTCCTCGCAGTCCCTCGGAAGAAGAGAGAGCGGAGGTTAGCAGACTGGCTGGCAAGATCAGATTGCTCACCAGTTCGGGGCTATCTATAATCCAAGTGATGGCTATTTCAATAAAGCGATGCGTGAAGCCGCTCCAAGTGAGAGGATTTCCAATGTGGCATTACAATGGCATGAATGATGCCTCGCGCTGCTTACGCCCGGGTTCGGATGACCCTGCCACTCTAGCCGTCATCCTGAAAGGTCTTTATAAGGGAGAGAAGCAAGACTTTATTTGTTTGATGTGCCGGGAGGATTTTTCTATGTACAATCCTCCTGGCTGGGTAAGTCTCTCTTGTGACCGCTGTATTTCCCCATTCTTCTTTGTTATGATGTATTGACCGAACTAAATTCGGTTTTTCCCAACAGGAGTGGAGGAAGGTTATCGAGGGGATTAATACTCCCGCCCCACAGCCAGAGGAACGATTCCAAAACGCGGGCCCCGAATATGATGAAGATTTGGACATAGGCATAGAGCTAGAAGAGGGAGTCTTCTATCAAGCCTGCCGTGAGGGCACCCTGGTGGTTGTTGTAGCTGATTATCCAGGCCTCATTCCTTCTTCCCACGTAAGTACCTAGGAATATCTCATCAAAGAGAAGATTCCCAGCGCGCCTTACCCACCGTATTTTATCCTACTAAAAAGGGACGGCGCTCCTCACGTCGAACTGTGCGAAGGCCGTCACCCGGAGTGTGACGCGTGCATCGGGTGAGGCCTCGAAGCAAAAGGGGACCGCGAACACCAGCGAACCTTCAAAGAGGTATGTTTGTTTTGACACACGCTGGGCGGTGAAGTCGGTATTAAACTTTCTCCTTTGTTTTTCCTTTTTGGAGGAACACGCCGGACTATTTCCGAAGATCATGCAGACCAAGCTCCAGCCAATCCCGCATCCGGCCCGTCAAGGGTCAATATGGATTCTGTGCTGGATTATCCCCTCCAGGAGGATTCAGAAGGAATGTCAGTTACTAATTTTGAAGTGGAGGTTGCGATGGTTCACTGGCGGCGAAAAGTAGCCATGCGTGACCCAGCCTTTTCTGAGTAAGCGTTTAGCGCCCTCAGCTCTACAAATGCCTATATCCAAGCCGCTCAAGACGGACTCGATGGAGCGACTCACCGGCTTTCAAAAGATATGCGGGTAAGTGTATATTTTGAAGTTCCCATGCCAGTAGCCCCCGGGACTAAAAGCAGTTGGTACAACTGATTTTAGGATCGTTGTGTTTTTGTCAGGACCCCAATCCTAAATCACGCCGATCTAGAATGTACCACATCATATCACTTTGCCGCCTCACGCACGGTATCCCCACGGGTGCCACCTTACCTGGCCCGGGACCATTTTTGTATTTTGGCTCACATATATGATAGTGTCGCTAGCATCCATATGACAGAGAACCCGGTCCAACATGACTAGTTGTAAACCAAAAGTGGCACTAAATTACAGAGACAGGCATACATGACCCAGCAACGAACGTGTTGGTCATCAACGTATGAACCCAAATGGTAGCAAGCTACAAGGACTTAAAGGAACAACGCGTGACATTTCCTTGAAGGGACAGACATAGGAACGAATAAGGACACATGCCGGCTAGCCTATGTGTTCCAGAGCAGTAGCAAGCTACCAAGGCTCAGTGGAAGCACTAGGAGGCATTTCCCTGTAAGATAGGCTACCAAGGGTAAACAACTAGGTGTTGGATCCCACATATAGCAATACACATTACACGTACGCAACATGCCAAGTATGTGCTATACAACATGGCATCACAACATAACTCAACAACTCATATAGATAAAGGCCCAGAAGAGCCATCATAACATTTATTACAAGCAGTGGATCTCATGACCCAACATACAGAGCATACAGGTAACGGAAGCATAACATGTCTGAGTACAGACAACTACAAATGGAAAAGGCTGAGAAGCCTGACTATCTACAAGACCCTCCCAAGGGTACAAGATCATAGCTGAGGTAACAAGCTAAACATCGATGTCCACGCGGAACCACTAGTGAGACTGAAGCCTCTCTGCAAAAACGTAAATTAAGAAAACGTGAGTACAAAGGTACTTAGAAGGACTTACATCAGAACTAGCTACATATGCATCAGTATCAACAAAGGGAGTGGTGGTGTTTGACTGCAGCAAGCCAGCTTTGACTAGGTGGCTATCCTGAACTAAGACTGCAAGTAACTCTTTTGAGGTGGCGCACACGAGTCCACAAATTCACCAATCAATACACCGCTATGGATCCACTCACGTATCCCTACGAGAAGGCCATCCATAGCACTCACGCTTATCTTGCGCGTTTTAGAGTATCCACTTTCACTTGTCTATGAACTGTACAGGTAACCCAAAAGTCCTTTACCGCGGACACGGCTATTCGAATAGATGATGTTAACCCTGCAGGGGTGTACTTCTTCACACACGCTCTCACCACTTATAGCCATTTACACGACATGTACTCGACAACCTTCAAGCGGAAGCCCAGCGACGGTATCGGCCACGACCTGACTAACCACTCAAGTCCCTAGTCCAGGTTTATCGCCTATTCAGGTTCCATCCGTAGGGAGTCCGGCCGAGGTTTCCACATACGGCCCCGAACAATGTGTACAGGGTTCCCAAGGCACCAAACGGGCGTCCCGGTACACCGTGCCACGTTCCTACCGCATCACAGCCCACCCCGAGGGTCAGCGCTGCGTATGGCATCCAGTATGCTACAAACACCAGAAACTAATTGCAACTCCTGGACAGAGGACAAGGGCGATTAATAAGTCGAGAGAGTTAATTAAGGATCCCAATGTGTGGTAGTAGCTATTCATGTATCACAAACACAGAACTCAGTTCCTGAGGACGGCTTCAATGAGACAACCCACCATGTACTCCTACATGGCCTCTCATCGCTACCTTTACCAAATCGTGTTCACACACTTAGCTCTCAACAATAGGACATGTGCACACACCTCCAATTCATCCTGGATGAATCATACCCGACACAACTCTAAGCATAGCAGGCATAACCAGAAAGCATGAATGAGTAGGCACAACATGGCTCAAAAAACTCCTACTCATTCTAGTGGGTTTCAACTATTTACTGTGGCAATGACAGGTCATGCAGAGGAAAAGGGGTTTAGCTACTGCAGCAAATAGCAGTTGAAATGTTGTTGTCCTAATGCTGTAAAAGAGAGCAAGAGCGACAGAGTGGGATTGTATCGGAATGCTCAATGTGGTTTTGCTTGCCTGGCACTTCTGAAGATGGTACTGTGTCTTCATCAGTGTCATCGATCACATCGTCGGAACAACATCTACTGAGAGGGGACAAACACCGGCAACAGAGAAAGAACACAATCAATGCAATGCGACAATATGATGCATGATCATGACATGGCAATATGCTGTTGATTGAGCTAATGCAACTAGCAACCATATTAAATGAAGTTGGTTTGAACCAAAGGTTCAAATTCAAACTCCATATGTGATTATTTAAATGCCATTTATCCAAATTGTCCTAAACAGTGGTTGTAAGTTGTTCAAACATGCATGAAAATTCCATAAACAGATTCCTTAGATTTTTCTGATCATTTTTCATATATAAATTATTTTCATTGGAGTTATAGATTATTTTCTTTGGTTTTTAGACGATTTGGATATTTTCTGAAATAAATAGATCATTTCAGATTTATTTTAAATCCCAGAAAATATTTACTGCATCAGCATGACCTCATGCTGAAGTCAGTAGGTCAACAGGGGCTAGTCCAGGTCAAACCTGACGTGTGGGGTCCACACGTCAGTCTAACAACTAACTAACAGAGTTAATTAGTGTTAGGTTAAACACTAACCTAAGTTAATTAGAGTATGGGCTCACTTGCCAGTGACTCATTTAGTTAACCAGGGTGTTTAGCACTAATTGTCCAAAACTAAAAACTGTGAGCGGCCGGGCCTACATGTCATTGAACCAGGGGAGGTCAAACCCCTGGTCAACCGGGCCTAATACACCGGCGGCTTGTCGCCGGCGACAGCGAGCAAGGCGGAGCGGCTCGGAAATGCCACTCTGATGACCAAATCGACGGCGGGCAGCACCTACGTGATGCCGGTGCTCGGCCGCATCCATCTACGTAAGCGGGAGGGGGTGGGGTGGACGGAGCTGACGGCGGCGAGCTCTTTTGCGGCCGTCGGAGTTCGGGCGACGACGGAAATGGCGCTGCGTTGCACTAGGGGAGGAGCTGGTGGGTGGAAGATGTTCCAAGGGGTGCACTGAGCACGCTGATGGGCTCGGACCCGGGTGGCAGCAGCTGTGGCCGTGGCGGCGCCATGTCCGGCGGAGCTAGCTAGAGGAAGAAATCGACACGGGGAGTAGAGGGGAACACCGGAGGGGCTCACTGCGAAGTCGAAGAGCAGGTCAGCGGCTCGGGGGAGGCTCTGGAGGCGACGGAGCGACGGCAGCAATCTCGGAAGGTGGCGGTTGAAGACGACGGCGGCGAGGGCATTCGGGGGCGTCCGGCGGCGCGTGGGTCCTTAAGGAGGCGTAGAAGACGGAGGCGGAGCTCGTGGACTTGTTGGGGAGGCGAAGTGGCGACTGTGGACACGCGGACAGCGAGCGTCGACGATGGCAGTGCTCGAGATGCGCAGGAGAGAGAGCCAGGGGTGAGGGAGGAGGTCCAGCGAGAGAGGGGAGAGATACAGGGGTCGAGGGGAGGGCATGGCGCCCTCGGGTGCCTCCAGCGCCTAGCGGGCAAGAAGGAGGTGGCCGGCGCGTGCCAGCGCGCGGCGAGCACACGCCGTCCTGCCTACTGGCAGGAGGTTGAAGACGGTGGGGCGGCTGGGCTGCTTGCTGGGTTGGGCTGGCAACACTGTTGGGCCGCGACAGGTAAGGCCAGGTCAGTTTCTCTCTCTCTTCCTTTTTCTATTTCTGTTTCTGTTTTCTACTTTTTTTACATTTGTTTTGGCTTTATCAAAAATGCCCGAGCATTTTCGAAAATCTTGAGACTGCTTGTGGCCACGGTTTGGATTATTTCCAACAGCCAACATTGGAGTTCATGAATATTTGGACATTTAAAATAATATATAAAATTTAAATGCCCAAATGCAAATAAGGTATGATTTAATTCAGTGCCCAAAATATTCCGCAAAAATGTTCACTAATTTTGGTTTGGTCTCAAAGCCTTGCCAAAATTATCAAACATTTTATGAAATCATTTTTGGTTCATTGAATGCATTTTTTTCAACTGGACCTATTTGGATTTCGAAGTGCTAGGGTTTGATCACCCCCCATTTCAAGTTTCTTTTGAAATCTAAACATGATGCATGGATGCTTTAATGCAACTAGTTGCAAGCAATTCTAGGGTTGTGACAACTCACCCCCACTAAGCAAGAATCTCGTTTCGAGATTCAAGACGTGAGGTAAGAAGATAGAGGGGATACAAGCTAACACAATCTTCTCGATCCAACTATCCTTCATATGAATGTCGATTGCTTGCCTCATGTCGATCCTGTCATCCTTGCTTTCGAGATCTTTGTCCAACACAGTGTCGACGAAAGAAACTTTACACAATTGATCTTCTGAAAGATCGAGCAACTCAATATCAGTTTATGGAGTGAGATGTTGAAACATCTCTTGAGCTGAGACACGGAACACTCATCTAGAGGGATGGAACAAAGCAAATGATGAAGGTTCACTTTGGTTGGCAACAATTTCACACTTAAAGAAGATGGTGAACAATGTCACCAAACGGGGCACCTTGAAGAAGGTGACTCGTAGAAGTATTACCTTAAGTGACAAAAAGAATTACTTTTGATACAAAGATCATTGAAACTCTCTATACCAGCCTAAGGCAAATCACAAATGATCGTTCGAAGGAGTATGGAAGAATGGCATACCCATACTAGAATGGATGATGTGGACTACATTGTTCAAGACAACACAATGAGTGATTTTGCTTATCACCGGAATGGATGGGACCCATGGCAAGTCCACTTCTGAAGATAATCCTGAATAGAAGTGGCTGAGAAGGGCAACCCATGGAAAATTGGTACAATGGTGGTGCGAGCTCGGAACAAAATGCAAATGTTCAAATGTTCCAACCATCATATCTGTCTGAGATTCATATTTGGTTGGCAACACGACATTTTAGACAACATGTCTGAAAAAGGAAGATAGTATCACAAATCGACAAGATGACGTTGCGAGATTCTCAGGAAATGAACTACGATAGCAAGCTCCAAAACATGAGCTGGTTCTCGTACATACATGTGAACACGTTGTCCAGGACAAACATGACCACATAGAAGTCTTACAACAATACACTACCGAGTTCTGGTTAGGAACCATCATCTAGGATATCGAAGTCCTTGTATAAGCCCGGGTTAGCTCTTAAGAAGGAGCTCCTTCTCAAACAAATCAATCAGTGGCTTGGTGTTCTAGGGATACATATAGAGTGAAGGTTGCAAATCTCCAAACCACAGAATACTTCGCACAAGTGCATGACTGATTTGGGAGATTCCAGAGGAAGCAAAGCAATCTTTCTCAAACTCACGGTGGCAACTTACATCAATTACACATGAATTAGGGAAAGTCTCTTCTCTCATCCAACATATACCTCATGAACGGGACACGAAGGCAATGCTTACAAAGTTTCCAACACTAGCTTAATGTTCTACAAAATCATGGAGAAGATAAGGATGTTTGTTGATGGGCTCAACAATAATTCACCCAGGTTTCCATATAGATGGAATTCCATAACTATGTGAACAAAGTGATAGCATTGGTCAGACCAATAGATTTAATAGTGTATGCTCGAGGGATCAGCCACGAGTAAGACAACATTATGAATATTGTTGGTTCTGATTTGACTTGACAATAGCCCATACTCAAATCAAAGTTAAGATAAGACGATATGTCCAGCAACTGAACACGAAGACCAATTGATGAAAATACCATCTTTCTTCAACACACACACACACACACAAAAGACATCCCTTCAAAATGAACTACGTTAGATCAAGCTTTTATCTTCCAACTCTCCAAGTTGTTATTTAGCTTAACCAACTAGCTTAGGATATCCAGCACAGATTCTTGGAGACGGGGTGGTTTATCAGAAAGCCAACTTGATCACAAGCTCCACATAACGGTCAGGGAACAACCTGGTGATACTTCCGAGAAGATATTCGAAAAAGCACGAACCACCGCTATGCTACTAAGCTCGAGATAATTCTTGCTTTTCAAGGCAAGACGATATGATCAAGTGAGCGAGCGATTGACACAATCCTAACTCACTGATCGAGGAGTGCACCAGGAAAGATGGACTAGGTAACACGATCAATCTTTGAATGGTGATTCAGCAACCAACATGCTAAGAATGAAATTGTTGTCCTTTAACTACCAAGCAACGTAGTTGCTAGGAGTATTGATTTCACACATCACAATTCACTCGTCAGCATTCCGGTTACAATAACACGGAGACCGATGAATAAACGATGATGGCGAGAAGTATCACTTTATCAAGAGTTCATAGGACATGGTGCAGTTCCCATGACACACATGACATGCAAGAGGCTAACAGTCCAAGGTAGAACAGAACAAAAGCTGGATTGGCATTTGATCTACGGAATACAACTGCTTTAAACCAAACCTAGATATGGATGAGGTGCTGGAGTTTATCTCTCCTAGTCATTCCGAAATAGAATGGCTTGACGGACCATAGGAATAATAGGCACCGATGAACACGAATGCACAACTACTCCCAACTATCAACTGATAGACGGGGGTCATAATACAACTTAAAGGGGCAACTCAAAGGAACACATAACTTTCTAAGTAGTGGATGCATAGGTTAGCATGTCGAACTTTCAACATATTTCTTTCGGATAACCCATGCAGAAAAGTAGAGTTGGCAGAGTCACAACATAGAGTCGAGAACTCTTCAAGAGCACTCTTATTGTGATCTTTTGGTTTAGAAGAACTTCTGCCATGATGGTTCATGGTAATTGGAAGAATGATATACCATGGACCTCGAGGACTATCACAAGGTTACTAATATCCTAAAGGTATGAGCAAACACTATCAACATGAAGTAAGTAGGGTGAATCTCGGGTTCAAGAACCCAGGAGTAGAATGCCTACAAACTAAATGGCATCACGGGATGCTTTCGAGAATGATGGCCGGAATCATCACACTAGGAATATAAAGCATTGCTAGATTACTGGGTGATTCTCTAAGACGCCTAGGGTCATAATAATAGTTCCAACATATATGTTGAGGCAAAGAAGTACCTCAACTCAACAATTAGTGTGGTTAATCTGGCCTAAAAGGACATTAAGAATAGGGAGGAAGGATTTGTAAATGCATGAGGTTGTTTAGAAACCTGGGATGATTCCCACAGCATAACGACTATAAATGCTCAGAAAGACTTTTGAGACCCATGCAAAAAGGTAGCATAACCACTTAACATCATAATGTCAAGGTTCTGAGACCAACAGTTGAACACACAGAAGTAGTAGGAACTGAACTGAGGCTTGAAGCCACCATTAACATGATCCTGATAAATAGAAAGAGAATCCTACTTCTTAATCCCCGTAGAAAGCAGAAGGTGACTCAGATCAGAAGGTCATAAGGTAGAGAAGTAAAAAGAGCCTTACGTTACCTTCCACAATCAATTCCCTTATTATAACTAAAGAGTTTCTAGACATGACTTCGACCAGTTTGGCTTGGTAATCCTACAGGCAGTCAGGCTCTAATACCAAAGCTGTCCGAACCCCGATCCAAGTCACACCGATCTAGCATGTAACAAATCATATCACTTTGCGGCCTCACGCATGGTATCCCCACGGGTGCCACCTTACCTGGCCCAGGACCGTTTGCGTATTTTGGCTCACGTATATGATAGTGTTGCTAGCATCCATATGACAAAGAACCCGGGACGACATGACTTGTTGTAAACCAAAAGTGGCACAAAATTACAGAGACAGGCATACATGACCCAGCAACGAACGTGTCGGTCATCAACGTATGTACCCAAGTCATAGCAAGCTACAAGGACTTAAAGGAACAACGTGTGGCATTTCCCTGAAGGGACAGACACAGGAACAAAGAAGGACACATGCTGGCCAGCCTAAGTGTTCCGGAGCAGTAGCAGGCTACCAAGGCTCAGTGGAAGCACTAGGAGGCATTTTCCTGTAAGATAGGCTACCAAGGGTAAACACCTAGGTGTCGGATCCCACACATAGCAATACACATTACACGTACGCATAACATGCAGGTATATGCTGTACAACATGGCATCACAACATAACTCAACAACTCATATAGATAAAAGCCCAGAAGAGCCACCATAACATTTATTACAAGCAGTGGATCTCATGACCCAACATACAGAGCATATAGACAACGGAAGCATAACATGTCTGAGTACAGAGACCTACAAATGGAAAAGGCTGAGAAGCCTGACTATCTACAAGACCCTCCCAAGGGTACAAGATCATAGCTGAGGTAACAAGCTAAACATCGAAGTCCATGCGGAACCACTAGTGAGACTGAAGTCTCTTTGCAAAAACATAAATTAAGCAAACGTGAGTACAAAGGTACTTAGCAAGACTTACATCGGAACTAGCTACCTATGCATTAGTATCAACAAAGGGAGTGGTGGAGTTTGACTGCAGCAAGCCAGCTTTGACTCGGTGGCTATCCTGAACGACGACTGCAAGTAACTCTTTTGAGGTGGGGCACACGAGTCCACAAATTCACCAATCAATAAACCACTATGGATCCGCTCCCGTCTCCCTACGTGAAGGCCATCCATAGCACTCACGCTTATCTTGCAAGTTTTGGAGTATCCACTCTCACTTGTCTAAGAACTATACAGGTAACCCAGAAGTCCTTTACCGCGGACACGGCTATTCGAATAGATGATGTTAACCCTGCAGGGGTGTACTTCTTCACACACGCTCTCACCACTTATTGCCGTTTACACGACATGTACTCGGCAACCTTCAAGCGGAAACCCAGCGACGGTGTCGGCCACGACCTGACTAACCACACAAGTCTCTAGTCCAGGTATAGCGCCTATTCAGGTTCCATCCACAGGGAGTCCGGCCGAGGTTTCCACATACGGCCCCAAACGATGTGTACAGGGTTCTCGAGGCACCAAACGGGCGTCCCGATACACCGTGCCATGTACCTACCGCATCGCTGCCCCCCGAGGGTCAGCGCTACGTATGGCCTCTAGTATGCTACAAACACCAGAAACTAATTGCAACTCCTGGACAGAGGACAAAGGCGATTAATAAGTCGAGAGAGTCAATTAAGGATCCCAATGTGTGGTAGTAGCTGTTCATGGATCACAAATATAGAACTCAGTTCCTGAGGACGGCTTCAATGAGACAACTACATGGCCTCTCATCGCTACCTTTACCAAATCGTGTTCACACACTTAGCTCTCAACAGTTGGACATGTTCACACACCTCCAATTCATCCCCGATGAATCAGACCCGACACAACTCTAAGCATAGAAGGCATAACCAGAAAGCATGAATGAGTAGGCACAACATGGCTCAAACAACTCCTACTCATGCTAGTGGGTTTCAACTATTTATTGTGGCAATGACAAGTCATGCAGAGGAAAAGGGGTTCAGCTACCGCAACAAATAGCAATTGAAACGTTGTTGTCCTAATGTAGTAAAAAAAGAGCAAGAGCGATTGAGTGGGATTGTATCGGAATGCTCAATGGGGTTTTGCTTGCCTGTCACTTCCGAAGATGGTACTCTCACTACTAGGAAAAGGCCTACTAATGCCGCACCTAGTTTGGCCATTAATGGCGCATTAGTGGTGCGCCATTAGTGCCACGCCATTAGTATTTTTTACTAATGGCGCACCTATGGTGCGCCATTAGTATAGACCACGGTGCGCCATTAGTATGCCTCCCAGGGGGTCATATATACCCAGGTGCTTTGGCATACTAATGGCACACTCTTGCGTGATGCGCCTTTAGTAACTTTGGCATACTAATGGCGCACTGTTGGATGATGCGCCATTAGTATCCTTTGGCATACTAATGGCGCACTATGATGTGATGCGCCATTAGTATGAATATTAGGTTTTTTATTTATTTTTTAATTTTCTATTTTTTGCACTGGTTACAAAATGTATTATTGGACAGAATATAGACAGTAGCACACAGCAACAACAGATTCATCGAATACAATAGAAGATTAGTCTCTGAATACAATTCATCATATTAGTCTCCGAATACAATTCATCATATTAGTCTCTGAATTCAAAATACCGAACAAAGATAGAACATTATATTACAAGTCTCGAGACCGCGAGTAGCGAGTTTGTCTTCACATTACAAGTCGATACCGATCATCTAAACTACCATCACATAGAAGAGAGCTGCGGTCATCACGATGAGCATCATCACGATGAAACTCGTCTTCATCCGGTTCCTCCAACGCTCCCTCCCCTCTCCCGCTAGATAGCGGGCGTATCTAGATTCCGCCTCCGCCCTAGTGGTGTACCCTTTGTAACTGTTACCGCTGAAACGGTGAACCTGTCTCCGACACTCCTCCCAGTCGTCGTAGACTCTGGGAACCTTACCCTTGTACACGACATACGACGGCATCACTATGCACTAGCCAAACGAAACGTTAGTACCAATTCATAGACAATACATAAGAAATATATAAGTATGCAACAGAACGATTGGAAGAGAAAAGCAAGACATTAATAGCATCGATTACATCTAAGTTGAACGACTGTCGAAACCAAAGAGACATACTACAAGTTCATTAAAGTTTAATTACAACATGAGCCAATCGATGTTTCAGAACTAGACACAGCATCGCTACTTTCGACTCGACTCAAGGGACCGGAGCATGGTGAAGCCGCCGTCTATCGTGGGAGTCATGAAATCGCGGGCGTTGTCAGCCTGCATTTGTCGCATTGTGTCTATGTCACTGTTGGACGGTTGATTTCTGAGGTAGAACTGCCCCAAGGTACGAAGGACATCTTGATGGATGATTTCCGCAAACTCCGACTGGATGCGAAAGAATTCTTGTCTGATGTCCGCGCCCTGGATTGCCGACACGCTCGCGGCCCAATCTTTGAGTTTACTCGGTAGCAGAAGGTGATGATTGTCCCGTACGATCGCCCGCATGTGATGGATGGCGTAGTAGGCACCCTTCTGACCGCCAGGCGGCTTGACGCAGCAGAACGTCGTATTGTGGGCGAACACGTGCTTGCCGTACTTACGAAGAGGCCTGGTGAAGGTGCCTCCAGATTTGGCGTAGCCGGAGAGAACATCATCAAGAACATTCTTGACATTTGTGTAGTCTACCTTCGACTGACGGTCCGAGTCGAAATACGTGGCCATGGAATATTTGGGGCTTAGGAGGATGAGTGTGCAATGTGTGTCACTGCACAAAACACGGAATGTTAAAAGAAAAACGATCGAAATCTAAGAATTCATATGTTACGGGGCGGTTGAGGGGACGACTTACTCGGGAAAGTAAGGCACGAGCAATGTTATCCTTATCTCAGTTTGCCAGAATGATGCCTTCGAGGTAAGAACTCGCTACTTGCTGGTCCCCAACGCTGCCCAAGATCTTGGCACGCATGTAGAAGGGGTCGACTATCACAATGTCCGGGGTCTTGTCTCTAATGATCCGCATCTCCATACTCAGCGAAAATAGCCGAACGAAGGTGTAGTGCAGCGGATGAAGGTTCAACATAGCGTAGATGTCATCAAACCACAGGACGATCGTACCCCCGATGGAGTTATCCACAAAGCCCTTGCCCTCTGGCACCTTGGCCGCGAAAACCAGGTATGCCACATCCTTCTCTCTGAGACGCCGCTTCTCCAAAGAAAGAACACTGTCACGCAGACTCCGCATAGCACCGGTTGCAGCATTGAGCATATTAGTCGGTAGCATCGGCCTACCCGCAACATGCACCCTCCTCATAATATCCTCAGGTGAAGGTGGCCTGTCCTGAGCACGGATCATACTCGGTGCCGGCTGGCTCGCACCCTTGTTAGTCTTTCTTTTCCGTGCCTTCTTCTTCTCCTGTAATGGGACCGAGTTATGCTCACAGACCGCCTTCTTGAGTGTGTTGGGGCTGATAATATTTCGCACCTCGCCTATCTGAGGCTCGGTGAAGTCGGCAGCTGGAGGCGTCTCCTGAGAAATGAACGGCAGGCGACGCCTGTTGCAACTTGGTTTCTCCGCGGTACCAGCTAGATCGCGCACGTCTTTTGTAGGGTTGGGTTCTTGAGAAGGAGGCCCCATGAAGTCGCCATCGTACCCATGATCTGCAAAGTACTCATCGATGTTGGCAAATGTATCATCGTTGTTGTCGTCGTCGTCATTCGGATCCTGTGCCATATGCATGTTTGGATCCAGTGGCACAGGGATGTCCGGCACCGTTGCGGCGATCTTGCCATTGCTTGGTGCCGGCACGACTGGCGGTGTTGTCTTTGGGGTGGTGTCCCCCGCCCCAAACGAATCTGGCTCTTTGGCCAAAGCAGGGGCCAGCTTAGGCAGGCGCTGAGGGTCATCACATCATCTTTGTCGGCCCCGACGGGTCGAATCGGAGGTAACAACTCGTCGCCCCCTGGCAGCACCCGAACCAGTTAAACCCTATACAAGGTGGGTGGCATCCTAGTACCGTGGAACACGGGGTTGCCCGGTTGAACGATTTTTCCCTTGGCGACATCGACCAATTCATTGTTCACGAAGTGCAGGAGAGTGCACGGAACGTCGGCGGCGCCCTGCGAAAACATGTAGGGCGTCAGGTATGCCCAGTCAAAGGCAAGGAGATGAAGTCCTCGGCCGAGAGAGGCTTAATTAGTTACCGTGATAATGGCTTCGAGCTCGGCTAATGTCGAGGCACCGCCAACAGCGGGCGTGCAATTGACTGAGGGGCCGCTTGCTGCAGAGGTGCCGGCCTACGTACACCCGGGTGCATTAAGATCCCGTGCCGGCGTCGGAGACACCAATGCCGCCTCCGCCGGAGACACCAATGGCCCCGCCATCGCGTGCTGCGAGTTGCTGGCCGTGAAGCTGGGAATCGGGGGCGGTCCCTGTTGGCCGCCCGCAATCCACGCCTGCAACCCCTCAATCAAGGTAGGCACAATGGCGGTGATCGTCGCTCCCAGTTGTTGTTTCACTTGCTCTTGGACAATCTCCAGAATCCGCGCCACTTGTGCCTTGAGTTCTTGAACCTCGCGCGACTGGCTTTCCGAGCTGGTCTTTTTCTCCTTTCGCCCACCAGCGTTATAGTATGACGACCATTTTGTTGACAAGCCTTTGCCGGCCACACGACCAGCTGACGACGGCTTACTGAGCTTATCCTTTTTTTTCATTACATTCAACGCCCTATTTAGTGTGGTGTCCCAAGGGTTGCTCTTAGTCGACCCCGCGCTACTGCTTTCAGTCGCCTGCGGAAGGAATGTGAACCATTTAGAAATTTGGCTTCATTCATTAGAATGCAACCATATAGAGCTAATTACGCGGGGGTGTATTCCTTACCAGAACAAGCTCAAGCGCCCTGGTCTTTGGATCCATGGTAAGCTCCTTTGTTTTCGGGTCCTTCTTGTACCGGTCCCTGACAAAGTTCCTGGTCTGCTTGTCACCGTATTTATCGAAGAGGGGCGATAGGCCATGCTCGGCACAGTCCGCCTCCTCCTTGTCCCATATAGGCTCCGCCACTCTTTAACCGCCGGGACCGAGTGTGTGTTCCCCTAAGTTCAGCTCCCGCATTTCTTTCCCCCACTGACTTGATTCGGAGGTTGCGGTGCTCTCGTACTTGATCATGAAGTCGTTGTAGTCTTCTTCGGTGATCGAAGGATTTTTCTCCTTGATATTCTCATAACTAAAACCTTTGTCAATCATTCTCTTCACCGTGCTTTTCCAAGTAGACAGGGTCGTGCTCATCTTCGTGAGGGCGGCATTGTTCACTTTATTCCCTTTGAGGCTTGTGTTTTCAATTTCAGCGGGGAACTTGTATCGTTCTTGCAGCTTCGTGAAGAGGAGGTTGCGCAAATTCCGTCGGTCAGGATGCCTCAGGTTCACGGTGTTGATCGAGATGGTGCTCCAGAGAATGCACCCGAGCTGAAGCGAGTACCCCTTGACTATTCATTCGGGCGCCGTTGGATTCCCGTCGGTGTCCACTTCAGTAAATTCCTCCTTGACGGTGCGGAGCACGGTCGGGCGCCGGTCCTTCTGTTGCCTCTTCGGTTAGCTGCCATCTATGCGTGCGCCACCATCATCAGTGGTGGCATCCTCGGCGGCACCATCAGTGGTGTCATCACCGACGGCACCATCAGTGGGGTCATCCTCGGCGGCACCACCAGTGGTGTCAGGATCGGTGTCTTTCGTGGCGTCCTCATACAAGTGAGGTTGTTCCTCCATCTTCTGGGACAGCTCCCAGAATTCCTTGCCACCCGAACCCCTGGCCTCATCGTTGTGGGCCATGTTTCTCTCTAAATAGGAAAAAAGTTTGGTCAAAAAGTTGGTTATTGTCAAGGAACAAGATCATGGTCTCATCATTTAGGGTTTGTCGACACCGAGGCATCCTAAAAGCTAAGCTTTTATCATTGAGGGTTTTTCGACGCCGAGGCACCCTAAAAGCCTAAGCTTTCATCATTTAGGTTTTTATCAACACCGAGGCACCCTAAAAGCCAAGGTTTTATAATTTATGGTTTGTCGACACCGAGGTATCCTAAAAGCTAAGCTGGGAAGGAGAATTCTAAGTCGGGCCTAATCACTTGGCTCTATTGCCGCCTATGGTTTAATGCAGCAAGAATAAAGGGGCAGTTGATCCTACTTAATTAAGTACTAAGATACCCCGGCCCATGCATTAGTCACAAGTACCCCATATGTCCTGTTTTTAGCAAAGTCATGCTAAAATTCACGGAAAATTTCAGCGTGACCTTTGCTGAAAATAGGACATATGGAGTACCCGAATTTGCCGGAACGGAAGTTAATCGACATTCCAGCAAACTCAAGGGCCTCTCGGGGTACCTGCAAAATCATCACGACACGATGGTCGGAGACAAAACCCAGCAAAAATCTGGATGGAGTGCATCCGGCTTTCAACTCCACTTTAGACTATTCAAATTCCAGTTTGCATAGGCTTGAGCATATCATTTCAAATTGCATATCATTTCAAATAGCTTCATAAAGACAAGCACCAACATTGTATAAGAGAAAATATAAGCAGCATTATCTGAAATAAGAGTGTATCAGTGTGGCAGCACAATTATCTGAAATTTAACATACAAAACCAGATCATGAAACTGCTTCAACTAAATGCATATGGTTAAATGAAGTATGCCAGCACACTACCATGTTAAGCTCTCCAAGTCTCTATCCAACATGTACAAGACCGGCAACATGTAGTAATCCAGGCTGCACATATATATTTGGCTTCGTCGACACTGTGAGTAAACTGAACTTTCTGACGCTGATGATGCGATGCGGGGAAACACACAGTTAAATGACACATATGCATCATGTATGATCCCCTTGTTTTCTAGGAATTTACTTGAATTTTCTTACAATGGTCACACCTTTTTTCGATGTACTCTGTAGTTAGGTGGTTCTGTGAATGTCCCTTTTTTCAATGAAATTGCTTACAATGGCCACACCTTTTGTAGTACTACCTCTATTCACTTGAACTGCCAAAACGTCTTACATTAGTGAACAGAGGTAGTAATTTTAAAAAATGCATTGTAAGTAACAATGATGACCAATCCACTGTCGGGATGCATCACCATGTCTTTTTTGGTGGTATTGGAGATAACAGAACTTACATGGATGCTAATATTGATTGGTGAACCAACAAAATTAGTTTCTGAAAATTTCTAAAGAATTTGGCGATGTAGTAATAGATTTAGAAACCATGAGTAAGTAGGACTAGTGAATTTCATGAGAAGGCAATGACTTATTACACCAGATAAATTATTTTCATCATTAATAAATTTTTTGGAGGACAAGACTATTTCTTATTAACTAGATAAATGATTTAGAAACCATGAACAAGCAGAACTAGTGGATTTTTTGGAAGACAAGACTGATGATTTTTTAGCAATCATTAAATAAGTGAGACCAGCAAACTTTCCGAGAAACCACTAAGTAATAAGCAAGGCCTGGTTGTTTCCTTGGCAGAAACCGTTGATAAATAAGACTACCTACCAAATCTGTGCACTACAAAAAAGACTAGTAGTAGTAAGAAAAAACCATTTCGCATGTATGAATGTATCGCGCCTAGCACCTACAGTAGATGAATCATGAGGATGCACTAGTACAAGCCGTATGGCGCATGCTTCATGGCGGCAGCATACTTGTGAAAATGAAGGCCTACTAATAAACATATTCCCAGAACCCCCGCGCAGTTCGGTTCCTCGACCAGATTCACTCAACCATTTTCGCTAGCCGATAACCGCCGAACAGAGGCGGCACTGGCCAAAGAAGCCGCCGGAGTCGAGCCGCTGGGCCAACGGAGGAGACGGAATGAGCAGAGCCGCTCCCCTCGATTCAATCCGCCGGCAACCTCAGATAGGAGGCGACACAGAACCAAAATAACCAAACATGAACTACATAATTGACGCAACATACTTCAAAAACAAACCTATGGTGAGTGGGGCGCGGCCCATCTCTCGACCACCACTAGCAACATCAATCACTTCAGATATTTACAAGTAGTAACGTATCACCCCACAAGTTTCTTTCGAAGGTTAGGTGACCCCACCCTTTCCCAAAAACCTTAGAGACAGTAATGTTTTCAGTAAAGCAAACATCATAAAGTCTGGGGTAAGATTGATTTAGAGATTTATCATCTACCACCAATCTTTGCAGAACATAGTATGAGTCCCATTTACAAATTTTTCTTCACATATTCATGAAATAGTTTTTGATTGATATAATAGACTAGACTAAAATTGTGAGTCTCTGTGCTAATGTTTAATCCCTGAAAGACAAGCACCCTTGACATATTTATTCAAGAGAATGGATTGCCATAGTCCAAGTACTCTTATTCTGCTAAAATCCTAGGGCATTGATTTGAAGCTGTGAAGACCATGGATCACATCAACAGTAAGGTTTGAACAATATGGTACCTGGGCGTCGAAGAGGCGGCGACGGCGGTGTCGAAGAGGCGGCGGCGGCGGCGGTGGCGAGGGCGTCGAAGTGGTCGGGGTCGGGGTCGAAGAGGCGGCGACGGCGGTGTCGAAGAGGCGGCGGCGGCGGCGGTGTCG
>LR738712.1:379112869-379387952 GCA_902687465.1 Secale cereale
CGGCGGCGGCGCGGTGGAGACGTGGGCGGGGGGGAGGAAGAGGTGTACGAAGGATCGATCTGGCGAGGGAGGGACGAGGGAGGAGTACTAGCTATAGGGGGGGAGAATACTAAAGGCGCACCCCCTTGCGGTGCGCCATTAGAATGCTTTTTCTTCTGATAGCAATGGCGCACCAGTGGGACGGTGCGCCATAAGTAATTTTTTTAGATAGCAGTGGCGCACCAGCCAGCGGTGCGCCATAAGTAATTATTTTTTATAAAAACAGTAATATTTTTTTTATTTGAAAATATTTATGAATATAAAAAAATCATGAATATGAATATGAATATGAAACAGTAATAATTTTTTATAAAAATAGTAATAATTTTTTATTTGAAAATATTTATGAATATAAAAGATATCATGAATATGAATATGAATATGAATATGAAATAGTAAAAAAAATTTATAAAAATAGTAATAATTTTTTAAAAAATATCATCAGATTTTTTTATTTGAAAATATTTATGAATATAAAAAATATCATCAAATTTGTTATTTGAAAATACCATCAAATTTGTTATTTGAAAATATAATCAAATTTGTTTTTTTGAAAATATAATCAATTTTTTTAGTTGCATTCATTTGTGACGGTGGAGCGGGGGAGGGTGCGGGGGTCGTCGGCGGTGGTGGAGCGGGGGAGGGTGCGGGGGGTGCTCGGCGACGAGGGGGATCTGGCAAGGGGAATCTGGCGAGGGGGGATAACGATCGAGATGGAGGGGGATCGAGATCGAGTGTCCTCATGAATATTCAATATTTTTTCATGAATTCAAAAAGTGCCCATGAAATTTAAAAATATTCATGATAGTTCAAAAAGTGCCGGCCATGAAATACAATCGAGAAATGAAGATTACAATTTAAATACAATCGATCTTAGCTAGCTAGCTATCTGTTCACAATCTTCTTACCCTTCTTTTTCGCAAATGGAGTTCTTCTGTGGAACGGACGTCCTTTAGGTAGGGTGGTCCTACTTCTTCTTGTGGTGTATGCTGCTACTTCATCATCGTCGTCATGTTCGATCTTCGGGTCACCATACTTGTCGAAGTCTTGCTCACTGGCTACTCCATCCATTCCGATGATCTTCCTTTTGCCTCTCATCACGACAACACGACTGGGCTTTGACGGGTCGGTAATGAAGAAGCATTGGTCAACTTGGGAAGCCAGTCCCCATGGCTCATTTTTCGCGGTGACGTTTGCGCCCGCGGTCTTGGATTTGGCTTCGGGTATAACCATGGTGGTGAAATACCGGTCTTCTTTTAGGACGCTCTTGGCCCATCAGACACGGAACATCGGGACCTTCTCTCAAGTGTAGCTCAGCTCCTAGATCTCCTCGATCCTTCGGTAGTATCTGTCCTTGTCGTTACCGGTGTAGGATTCCATCATTACCCCGAAGTTCTGATAACCATCGCTCTTCATGTCCTTGGCCTCGGTGTAGAATGTGTAGCCGTTGATATCGTACGCCTCATAGGTCATCAGGTTGTGCTCGGTGCCCTGTGACAAGGCGAATATGAGTTGTTCTTCCGCGGAAGAATCCTCATGTAAAGGGTACGACAGAAGCTTCTGCTTGAACCAACGCGTGAGACATGAGTTGTGATGTTTGATTATATCTCCGTTCGTCGTCTATTGGCCTCGGTCATTGTACGTCTTCTCAATAAAGGTTTTGTGCTCTACCACCCAAGGATCAACCACGTCTATGTGTTGTAGCGCGACTAGGTTTGCTCTTTCAAAGTCGGCGAGTCGACCCTCGAAGTTGACATGCATTTCGCGGCGACCCTCACGGTGACCCCATCCAGCGAGCCTGCCAAGGTGCCTGTTGGCGGGCAGACCAACGGGGTTCTCGATGCCTAGATAATTCGTGCAGTAGGAGATGCACTCTTCGGTCAGAAAGCCCCTGACTATGCTTCCCTCTGGACGTGACATGTTGCGAACGTATCCTTTGATGACACCATTCATCCTTTCGAACGGCATCATGTTGTGCAGGAACATCGGCCCGAGTTGGATGATATCGTCCACGATATGGACCAGCAGATGCACCATAACGTCGAAGAATGCTGGCGGGAAGTACATCTCAAGCTCGCATAGTATCACCATGATCTCTTCCTATAGCCTTCTGAGTTGCCTCACGCCAACGGACTTCCGAGAGATGACGTCGAAAAAGTTGCATAGGCCAAATAGCATTTCACGGACGTGCGCATCCATGATCCCACGGATTGCAACTAGAAGTATCTGCGCCATCAGCACGTGACAGTCGTGAGACTTCATCCCGCTGAACTTCTGCTTCGCTGGCTCTAGGTATCTGCTTATCTTCCCTGCGTAACCGTAAGGAAGTTTTACTCCTACGAGGCAGGTGAAAAACTGCTCGATCTCCTCCTGACTTAGAGTGAAGCACGCGGGAGGGTAGTCATTTCCGGTCTTCTTGGCCTTTTTGCCTTTGCGACGACTTTCTGTGTCCTGCTTCGCCTCATCATCATCATCATCATTAGCGTGAAGCTCATGCCTGATGCCCATTGATTTCAAGTCTGCCCTTGCTTTCGGCCCATGTTTGGTCCTCTCTGGCATGTCGAGCAGGGTACCAAGCAGACTCTTGCACACGTTCTTCGTGATATGCATGACATCAAGGCTGTGAGGCACACGGTGGATCTTCCAGTACGACAAGTCCCAGAAAACAGACCTCGTTTTCCATACCTTCAGCAGCGGCTCTGGCGCCTTTTGCTTCTTTCCCGGCAGTGGGCAATCTTTCCAATTTTTCAACAGCTCGTCTATTTCCTCGCCGTTCCTCGTACGCGGGCGTCCTCGGGGTTCGGTTTAACCATCGAGCAGATCCTTGCGTTTTCTCCACAGGTCATCGTCGCGAAGCCACCTTCTATGTCCCATGAACATGGTTTTCGAAGACCCGGGATCTCTATCTAGCTGGCGATACGTTGTGTCATCCATGCACCTGACGCATCCAGAAAATCCGTGGACCATCTGCCCCGCGACATATCCGTAACCGAGATAGTCGTGCACCGTCGTGAGCAGTGCGGCTCTCATAGGGAAATATTCTTTCTCTGCGGCGTCCCACGTATTGGCTGGCATTTTCCACAGCGTGTCTAACTCCTCTTTCAGCAGCCCCAGATACAGATTGATGTCGTTCCCTGGTTGTTTCGGTCCTTCAATTAGCATACTCGTGTGAATGTACTTCCTCTTCATGCACAACCACGGGGGAAGGTTGTACATCCACACAAACGCAGGATAGGTGCTATGTCTGCTTCTCTGGCTGCCAAACGGATTGACTCCATCGGTGCTCGCGCCCAGCACGATGTTCCTTGGATCGTTCCCAAATTCTGCGTCTTCGAAGTTCAACGCTTGCCACTGGCTCACATCCTTAGGGTGACTCAGCATCTTGTCTTTTTATCTATCTCCGGATCATTTGCGTCATCTTCTCGCTTCTTCTCCTCCCTATCCGCGTGCCAATGCAGGAGCTTTGCTACCTTAGGGTCCGCGAAATACCGCTGCAGACGAGGAGTGATCGGAAAGTACCACACCACTTTTCGAGGAGCTTTCTTCCTCTTCTTGTATCGAGTGACGCCGCACACCGGACATATGGTAGACTCCGCGTGCTCGTCCCGATAAATGATGCAATTTTTCATGCACACATGGTATTTCTCGTGCGGTAAATCCAGAGGACACATGATTTTCTTCGCCTCCTCGAAACTGGTTGGGCACTTGTTACCCTTGGGAGGATGTTCGTGCCAGAATGACATGTTCTCGTCGAAGCATGCGTCGGTCATTTTGTGTTTTACCTTCATCTCCAGAGCCATGAGCGTTACTTTCAGGCGGGTATCCTCGGGCATGCATCCTTCATACAATGGAGTAACCGCGTTTATCTCCAGTTGATCCATCTTGGCTTTCTCTCGGGTGGCAGCTCTTGCGTTATTCGTCTGCTTGAGAAGCAGCTCTTGAATATGAGGGTCCTGCACCCAGCCCATCGATGGTCCAGCGTCGTCTGCTCCGCCGGCATGATCATCTTCATGATCATGCCCGTCGTCTGCTCCGACATCTTCCTCATCATCATGTCCTGCATCTTCTACATGATGACTGTGTACAACATCACCGTCGTGATCATCTCCTGGAGATTCTTTGCCTTCTCGCCCGCCCGAGCCGCGGTGGTTGTCTTGCTGCCCTTCCTCATTTCTTGCCCGCCCCCCATGGAAGACTTTGTAGTCATCTTCATCACCTTGCCACCGATAGCCATCCATGAAACCAGGCAAGAGCAGGTGGTCCCGCACCTGCCCGGAATCCGGGTCCGCAATAAGGCTCTTCAGCTTGCATCTTCGACACGGACATCTTATCTCCGTCTCGTTCTTTTGAAGCATCTCGGCCTTCGCGGAGCTCAAAAACCTATTCACGATGCCTTCGATCATCGTGCGGACCATGGTCGCCTGCGGGGTAGAGCAAAACGATATTTTAGAACCAAGAAAATTTTTGGCATGACTTTCCCTAAAAATAGGACCAAAAAGAATGCTTAATGCCAAAATTCGTGCCGAAACGGAAATGAATCAACATTCCGGCAAAATATTGGCAACTATCGCATTTCAAATACCGGTACACCTGCAAACACAAACATATATGCAACACCACAAACATATGCAACACCACGAACATACATAGATCTAGCTAGGCCATAAAAAGTGCATGTGCACATTGTTGGAGGGAGAACAACATAAAGATAGCTTCCCCCTCACTTACCTATCAAAAAAGGTAATTTAACCACTTAATTTGAATGAATCTATGGTGGAAATGAGGTGACAAAGAGGAGGCAGCCAAGACAAGCTTTGGAGGAGGAGGTGGAGAGAATGAAGTGGGGAGAAAGTGAGTGGGTAGGAGTGGCTGTCCAAAATATCTTGTTGGTGCCCAGGTTACTAATGGCGCACCACCCACAAATGCGCCATTAGTAACCCATGTTACTAATGGCGCACCTGCTGGTGGTGCGCCATTAGTAGTTTCGCAAAAAAACATACTAATGGCGCACTGTGCCACAGTGCGCCATTACTAGTTGAACTAGTAATGGCACACTGTGGCACAGTGCTCCATTAGTAGTTTTGCAAAAAAAGAATAAAAAATATAATAATAAAACAATAATACTGGCGCACTATGTGACTGGTGCGCCATTACTAGTTACAACTAGTGCTGGCGCACTCTGTCTGGATGCGCCATTAGTATGTTTGGAAAAGAAAAAACATTGATACTAATGGCGCACCATGAGCTCGGTGTGCCATTAGTGTATTCAACACTAATGGCGCACCAGAACGTGGTGCGCCATTAGTATATACTAATGGCGCACCGCATGTCTGGTGCGCCATTAGTGTCCATCCTATCTATAGCCATTTTCCTAGTAGTGTCTGTTTTCATCAGTGTCATTGATCACATCGTCGGAACAACGTCTACTGAGAGGCGACAAACACCGGCAACAGAGAAAGAACACAATGAATGCAATCCGACAATATGATGCATGATCATGACATGGCAATATGCTATTGATTGAGCTAATGCAACTAGAAACCATATTAAATGAAGTTGGTTTGAACCGAAGGTTCAAATTCAAACTCCATATGTGATTATTGAAATGCCATTTATTCAAATTGTCCTAAACAGTGGCTGTAAGTTGTTCAAACATGCATGAAAATGCCCTAAACAGATTCTTTGGATTTTTCTGATCATTTTTCATATATAAATTATTTTCATTGGAGTTATAGATTATTTTTTATGGTTTTTGGAAGTTTTCGATATTTTCTGAAATAAATAAATCATTTCTAATTTATTTTAAATCCCAAAAAATATTTACTGCATCAGCATGACCTCATGCTGACATCAGCATGTCAACAGGCGCTGGTCCAGGTCAAACCTGACGTGTGGGGTCCACACATTAGTCTAACAACTAACTAACAGAGTTAATTAGTATTAGGATAAGCACTAACCTAGATTAATTAGAGTCTGGGCCCACTTGCCAGTGACTCATTTAGTTAACCAGGGTGTTTAGCACTAATTTTCCTAAACTAAAAACTGCCAGCGGCCGGGACTACATGTCATTAAACCAGGGGAGGCCAAACCCCTGGTCTACCGGGCCTAATACACCGGTGGCTTGTAGCCGGCGACAGTGAGCACGGCGGAGCGGCTCGGAAATGCCCCTCCGACGACCAAATCGACGGCGGGCAGCACCTACGTGATGCGGGTGCTCGGCCACATCCATCTACACAACGGGAGGGGCTGGGGTGGACGAAGCTGACAGCGGCGAGCTCTTTTGCGGCCGCCGGAGTTCGAGCGATGACGGAAACGGTGCTGCGGAGCACTAGGGGAGGAGCTGGTGGGTGCAAGGTGTTCCTAGGGGTGCACTCAGCGCGCTGATGGGCTCGGACGCGGGTGGCAGCAGCTGTGGCTGCTGCGGTGATAACCCACAAGTGTAGGGGATCGCAACAGTTTTCGAGGGTAAAGTATTAAACCCAAATTTGTTGATTCGACACAAGGGGAGCCAAAGAATACTATTAAGTATTAGTAGCTGAGTGGTCAATTCAACCACACCTGGAAACTTAGTATCTGCAGCAAGATAGTTTAGTAGCACAGTAATATGACAGTGGTGATAGCAGCAATAAAAGTAAAGATAGTATTTTTGTAGTTTTTGTGATAATAGCAATGGAAAAGTAAATAGCAACTAGCAATATAGGTAAAGCTCGTACACATTGGATCGATGATGGGAAATTACATCGGATGCAATTCATCATGTAGAAGTTATAACCTAGGGTGACATAGAACTAGCTCCAGTTCATCAATGCAATGTAGGCATGTATTTCGAATATAGTCATACATGCTTATGGAAAAGAACTTGCACGACATCTTTTGTCCTACCCTCCCATGGCAGCGGGGTCCTATTGGAAACTAAGGGATATTAAGGCCTCCTTTTACTAGAGTACCGGACCAAAGCATTAATAGTGAATACATGAACTCCTCAAACTATGGTCATCACCGGGAGGGGTCCCGATTATTGTCACTTCGGGGTTGCCGGATCATAACACATGGTAGGTGACTATAGACTTGCAAGATAGGATCAAGAACACACATATATTCATGGAAACATAATAGCTTCAGATCTGAAATCATGGCACTCGGGCCCTAGTGACAAGCATTAAGCATAGCAAAGTCATAGCAACATCAATCTCAGAACATAGTGGATACTAGGGATCAAACCCTAACAAAACTAACTCGATTACATGATAAATCCCATCCAACCCATCATCGTCCAGCAAGCCTTCGATGGAATTACTCACACACGGCGGTGAGCATCATGGAATTGGTGATGGAGGAAGGTTGATGTTGACGATGGCGATGATCTCCACTCTCCGGGGCCTTGAGCGGTCTCCAAATCAGCCCTCCCGAGAGAGATTAGGGCTTGGTGGCGGCTCCGTCTCGTAAAACGCGATAATTCTTTCTCCTTGATTTTTTTCTCCACGAAACAGAATATATAGGACCTGGGGATACGTCGGTGGGGCATCGGGGTGCCCTCGAGGCAGGGGGCGCGCCCCGGGAAGGGGGCTTGCCCCCACCCTCGAGGACAGCACATGGGCCCCCCGGTGTGGATCTTCTTGCGGGTATTGTTTATATTTTCTGAAATAATTCTCCATTGATTTTCAGGCGAATCCGAGAACTTTTTTATTTCTGCACAAAAACAACACCATGGAAGTTCTATTGAAAACAACGTCAGTCCGGGTTAGTTCCATTCAAATCATGCAAGTTAGAGTCCAAAACAAGGGCAAAAGTGTTTGGAAAACTAGATACATTGGAGACGTATCAACTCCCCCAAGCATAAACCTTTGCTTGTCCTCAAGCAATTTAGTTGATAAACTGAAAGTGATAAAGAAAAACTTTGACAAACTCTGTTTGCTCTTGTTGTTGTAAATATGTAAGCTAGCATTCAGGTTTTCAACAAGATCATGAACTAACCACATTCACAATAACTTTCAGGTCTCCAGACTACTCACATCAAAGGCATAATCAACTAGCAAGCAATAATAATAAACCTCAGATGACAACACTTCTCAAAACAATCATGATATGATATAACCGGATGGTATCTCGCTAGCCCTTTCTGAGACCGCAAAACATAAATGCAGAGCACCTTTAAAGATCAAGGACTGACTAGACATTGTAATTCATGGTAAAAGAGATCCAGTCATGATCATACTCAATGCAAATTAATAGTAATACATGCAACGACAGAGGTGCTCTCCTACTGGTGCTCTTTGATAAGAGGATGATGACTCTGCATAAAAGTAAATAGATAGGCCCTTCGCAGAGGGAAGCAGGGATTTGTAGAGGTGCCAGAGCTCGATTTTTAAATAGAGATTTAATAACATTATGAGCGGTATACTTTCATTATCAACATAACAACCAAGAATCTCGATATCCCCCATGCTACGCACATTATAGGCGGTTCCCAAACAAAATAGTAAAGTTTATACTCCCCCAACCACCAACAAGCACACTCCACGGCCAGCCGAATCCACAGGTTACCGTCCAAACAAGCAACAGCCCTGGGGGAGTTTTGTTTAATTATTATGATTTTGAGCACGGGACTGGGCATCCCGGTTACCAGCCATTTTTCGTGAATGATGAGCGGAGTCCACTCATCATGAGAATAACCCACCTAGCATGGAATATATAGACAACCCTAGTTGATACATGAGCTGGTCGAGCATACAAAACAGAATTTTATTTGAAGGTTTAGAGTTCGGCACATACAAATTTACTTGGAACGGCAGGTAAATACCGCATATAGGAAGGTATGGTGGACTCATGTGGAATAACTTTGGGGTTTATGGAAGTGGATGCATAAGCAGTATTCTCGCTTAGTACATGTGAAGGCTAGAAAGAGACTGGGAAGCGACTAGCTAGAGAGCAACAACGGTCATGAACATGCATTAACATTAATCAACAATGAATGCAAGCATGAGTAGGATTTAAATCACCATGAACATAAATATCGTGAAGGCTATGTTGATTTGTTTCAACTACATGCGTGAACATGTGCCAAGTCAAGTCACTTAAATCATTCAGAGGAGGATACCACCCATCATACCACATCACAACCATTTTAATATCATGTCGGCACGCAAGATATACCATTATAAACTCTCAACTAATTAAGCATGGCATAGGCAGCTATGATCTCTAATTGTCATTGCAAACATGTTTCATTCATAACAAGCTGAATCAAGAACGACGAGCAATCATATTTACAAAAACAAGAGAGGTCGAGTTCATACCAGCTTTTCACATCTCAATTAGTTCATCATATATCATCCTTATTGCCTTTCACTCGAACGACTGAACAGTGTGGAAAATAATAATAGTGCACGTGCATTGGACTAAGCTGGAATCTGCAGACATTTTAATACAAGAGAGAAGACAAGGTAATATGGCACAAGGTTAAATCAACAACAAAACATATGAGAGCCATTAAGCATTTTCGATCACGGTCTTCTACTCTTAACCCCTAAAGAAAAGAAAAGAAACTATTTACACGGGAAAGCTCCCAACAAGCAAAATAAGAACAGGAAGTCTTTTTGGGTTTTCATTTTTTTAGTTACTACTACAAGCAAAGAGAGTAAACTAGCTAGAAGCTACAACTAATATATTTTTTGTTTTTCTGGGTTTTTCTAGCACACAAGAAAAAGACTAAGAAAAAGAAATTGAAACTAAACATGGATGGTACAGTGAAAGAGTGTGAGCACCGACAACTAGAATAAGTGTGGACATGAATGTAAGTCCGTGAGAAACACGTACTCCCCCAAGCTTAGGCTTTTGGCCTAAGTTGGTCTATGGCCAGTATTGGCCGGACGGATATCCAAAGTTGTAGTTGGGGTCATACTGAGATGCAGGAGATGCTGCCTGCTGAGCTGCAGCTCGAAGACGGGTTGCCTCCGTCATGTTATAATAGGCATTTGCCTGCTCAATCGTTATAGTGTATCTTCCCTTTTCCTGAAAGTTAAACAAAGTAGGGGCAGGAAGAACAATAGGGATGGCAAGCTGCCAATTAAATATTAGTAGATATTTGAGAGTTTGATTACCCCACTCTATAAACCGGTGACTAGCTATAGCATTACAGTCTAAATAAGCAGCATGTAAAGGTTCATCATAAGGGTGCACAGACACACTAAGATAGCGGGCTATGCGAGTAGCATAGATCCCACCAAATAAATCTCCATTCGAACCATTATGGTGTAGCCTAAGTGCAACAATTGCTCCTAAATTATATTGCCTATCACCTAGTATAGCACTCCTGAGAACGCTAAGATCAGGGACACACATGTGACAAGCCTCATCTTTACCATTTATGCATCTACCGATAAAAAGAGCAAAATAATGAATGGTAGGAAAATGTATGCTCCCTGTGGTAGCTTGTGTAATGTCCCTGGATTCCCCCACTGTAATACTAGCTAGGAATTCTCTAAATTCAGATTTACGTGGATCACTCATACTGCCCCACTGTGGGAGCTTGCAGGCTTCATTAAAATCCTCTAAGTCCATGGTATAAGATTTATCATAAAGATCAAACAAGACAGTGTGAGAATTACGTGAAGATGAAAATTTAAACCTTCTCACAAAGCTATCAGTTAAGCCATGGTATTGGAGGCACTTATCTTGCATGAAGTCCTCGAGGTCAGCGTTACGCACATATGCATAAAGTTCATCCTTAATGCCCGTTTGCCTCATAAATTAATCTGACGGCCATTCACAAGGCCGTACATCGGCAATCCTCGGTGGTTCATCGTCAGGCTCACGGAACGCGAGCCTCGGTCCTTGCTTCCTTGAAGGACCACCTTGGAAGTTTCTCCTAGACATTTTTTCTGAAATTTTTAGAAATTTTTAGTAACTCACAATAAAAGTTAACCAAACTCAACAATAACGATAGCAAGAACTCCTATAAGTGCCTAGAAGCTATATCATGCATTAGAGCTACTTGGGACCAAGAAAATTTGACATGCAAGCTCAAGAACAAGGTCACCACAGCAGCACAAATTTGCAACAAATAAAGCACTAGAACAAAAACTAATTGGACCAATGGAGGAGTCACTTAGCAAGGAACAATCTCCCCACACAGTTTGGTGAATGGTGCTTTGATCAAGGAGATCGAAAATCGCAGTAAAATGAGCTAGAACTCGGGTTTGAGCTGGTTGGGGATTTTTTTTTTTGGGAGGAAGAAGAGGAGCATGGGTGAAAGGATAAGTGGAGGGGGCCACGTGGGGACCTTGAGGCAGGGGGGGCCCGCCTTGTGAAGGGGGGCGCGCCCTGTGCCCTCGAGGCCACGTGCTGGCTCCCCTCGCTGTGTGTTCAGTGCCATATTTTCTTAAATATTCTAGAAAAAATCATATTTCATTTTCATGGCATTTGGAGAACTTTTATTTTCGGGATATTTTTTATTGCACGGATAAGTCTGGAAACAGACAGATAATGCTATTTTTCTTTTATTTAACCTAATTAACAGAAAGTAAAAGGGGGGTACAGAAGGTTTGTGCTATCTAGATTCACCTATCCCATCTTCATCAAAAGGAATCCATTAACAAGGTCGATCTTGTCTTGTTAATAAACTCTTTCCGAGTAACATGAAACCGGAGAATTTTTGAATAACACTATGTTGCCTCAATGGGAATATGTATGTCCCCAACAATAAGTATGTCATAAGCCTTCTTGATAGTAGGAATAGGAAATTCAAAACCTCCAATAGTAATAGTTGAAGTTTTTCTAATATAATTGATACTATAGACCTGAGATTGTTTCCTCGGAAAGTGTACCGTATGCTCATTACCATTGACATGAAAAGTGACATTGTCTTTGTTGCAATTAATAATAGCCCCTGTAGTATTCAGAAAAGGTCTTCCAAGAATAATAGACATACTATCGTCCTCGGGAATATCAAGTATAACAAAATCCGTTAGAATAGTAACATTTCCAACTACAACAGGCACATCCTCACTAATACCGACATGTATGGCAGTTGATTTATCGACCATTTGCAAAGTTATTTCGGTAGGTGTCAACTTACTCAAGTCAAGTCTGCGATATAAAGGGGGAGGCATAACACTAACACCGGCTCCAAGATCACACAAAGCAGTTTTAACATAATTTCTCTTAATGGAGCAAGGTATAGTAGGTACTCCTGGATCTCCTAATTTCTTAGGCATTCCACCCTCAAAAATGTAATTGGCAAGCATGGTGGAGATTTCTACATCAGGTATCTTTCTTTTGTTGGTAATAATATCTTTCATATACTTGGCATAAGGATTTCTTTTAAGCAGATCAGTCAAACGCATACGCAAAAAGATAGGTCTAATCATTTCAGCGAAGCGCTCAAAATCCTCGTCATCCTTTTTCTTGGATGGTTTCGGAGGAAAAGGCATGGGTTTCTGAACCCATGGTTCTCTTTCTGTACCATGCTTCCTAGCAACAAAGTCTCTCTTATCATAACATTGATTCTTTGATTGTGGGTTATCAAGATCAACAGCAGGTTCAATCTCTACATCATTACCATTGCTAGGTTGAGCATCATCATGAACATCATTATTAATATTATCACTAGGCTCATGTTCATTACCAGATTGTGTCTCAGCATCAGAAACAGATATATCATTGGGATTCTCAGGTGGGTGAGCTATAGGTTTACTAGAAGCATGCAAAGTGTTATCATTTTTCTTTTTCTTCTTCTTAGAAGAACTAGGTGCATCTAAATTAGCTCTCTGAGAACCTTGCTCAATTCTCTTAGGGTGGCCTTCAGGATACAGAGGTTCCTGAGTCATTTTACCACCTTTAGTTGCAACTCTAATAGCATAGTCATTATTCTTACTATTTAATTCATTGAGCTAATCATTCTGAGCCTTAAGTACTTGTTCTACTTGAGTGGTAACCATAGAAGCATGTATACTAATAAGTTTATGTTCATCTTTAGCACTAGACAGATAATCACTCAAGCCTTCAATCATATAAGCATTGTGTTATAATTGTCTACCAACATAAGCATTGAAGTTTTCTTGTTTCACAATAAAATTGTCAAACTCATCTAAGCATTGGCTAGCAGACTTATAACGAAGAATATCACCTTCGTCAAATCTACAAAGAGAATTTACCTTTACTACTTGTGTCGGGTTATCAAGACCATGTATTTCTTCAAAAGGAGGTAAATTCTTAACATCGTCAGCTTTAATACATTTTTCTTTCATAGATTTCTTTGCCTCTTGCATGTCTTCAGGACTGAGAAATAGAACACCTCTTTTCTTCGGAGTTGGCTTAGGGGCTGGTTCAGGAAGTGTCCAATTATTTTCATTGGTCAGCATATTATTCAATAGTAATTCAGCTTGTTCAACGGTTCTTTCCCTAAAAACACAACCAGCACAACTATCCAGGTGGTCTCTGGAAGCATCGGTTAGTCCATTATAAAATACATCAAGTATATCATGCATCTCAAGAGGATGATCAGGCAAAGCATTAAGTAACTGGAGAAGCCTCCCCCAAGCTTGTGGGAGACTCTCTTCTTTAGTTTGAGCATAGTTATATATTTCCCATAAGGCAACTTGTTTCTTATGAGCGGAAAAATATTTAGCAGAAAAGTAATACATCATATCCTGGGGACTACGTACACAACCAGGATCAAGAGAATTAAACCAAGTCTTAGCATCACCCTTTAATGAGAACGGAATTAGCTTAAGGATATAGTAGTAACAAATCTTTTCATCATTGGTAAACATGGTGGCTATATCATTCAACTTGGTAAGATGTGTCACAATAGTTTCAGACTCATAGCCATGGAAAGGATCAGATTCAACCAATGTAATTAACTCAGGATCAACAGAGAATTCATAATCCTTATCAGTGACACAGATAGGTGAAGTAGCAAAAGCAGGGTCATGTTTCATTCTAGCATTCAAGGACTTTTCTTTCAGCTTAGCTAATAACTTTTTAAGATCATATCTATCATTGCAAGCAAGAAAGTCTCTAGCAGTTTCTTCATCCATAACATACCCCTCAGGCACACCAGGCAATTCATATCTATTGGGAGTAGTTTCATCATCACTTTCATAAATATCATCAACATTTGCACTCTCCCTAACCTTAGCAATTTGTTCATCTAGAAATTCACCTAGTGGCACAGTATCAGGCATAGAGATAGTTTCATCATACATAGCAGAAGTAGCATCATCAAGAAAATACGACATATCAGATTCAATAGCAGGAGTAGGTGTCACAAGTTTACTCATAACAGAAGGAGAATCTAGTGCAGAGCTAGATGGTAGTTCCTTACCTCCCCTCGTAGTTGAGGGTAAGATCTTGGTTTTTTAGTCCTTCAGATTCTTCATAGTGATAAACAGATATAAATCCCAAGTAACTTAAAGAATAGAGCTATGCTCCCCGGCAACGGTGCCAGAAAATAGTCTTGATAACCCACAAGTGTAGGGGATCGCAACATTTTTCAAGGGTAAAGTATTAAACCCAAATTTCTTGATTCGACACAAGGGGAGGCAAAGAATACTATTAAGTATTAGCAGCTGAGTGGTCAATTCAACCACACCTGGAAACTTAGTATCTGCAGCAAGATAGTTTAGTAGCACAGTAATATGATAGTGGTGGTTGCAGCAATAAAAGTAAAGATAGTATTTTTGTAGTTTTTGTGATAATAGCAACGGAAAAGTAAATAGCAACTAGCAATATAGGTAAAGCTCGTAGGCATTGGATCGGTGATGGGAAATTACGTCGGATGCAATTAATCATGTAGAAGTTATAACCTAGGGTGACACAGAACTAGCTCCAGTTCATCAGTCCAATGTAGGCATGTATTCCGAATATAGTCATACGTGCTTATGGAAAAGAACTTGCATGCCATCTTTTGTCCTACCCTCCCATGGCAGCGGGGTCCTATTGGAAACTAAGGGATATTAAGGCCTCCTTTTAATAGAGTACCGGACCAAAGCATTAACACATAGTGAATACATGAACTCCTCAAACTATGGTCATCACCGGGAGGGGTCCCAATTATAGTCACTTCGGGGTTGCCGGATCATAACACATAGTAGGTGACTATAGACTTGCAAGATAGGATCAAGAACACACATATATTCATGGAACATAATAGGTTCAGATCTGAAATCATGGCACTCGGGCCCTAGTGACAAGCATTAAGCATAGCAAAGTCATAGCAACATCAATCTCAGAACATAGTGGATACTAGGGATCAAACCCTAACAAAACTAACTCGATTACATGATAGATCCCATCCAACCCATCACCGTCTAGCAAGCCTACGATGGAATTACTCACACACGGCGGTGAGCATCATGGAATTGGTGATGGAGGAAGGTTGATGATGACGATGGCGACGATCTCTACTCTCCGGAGCCCCGAACAGACTCCAGATCAGCCCTCCCGATAGAGATTAGGGCTTGGCAGCGGCTCCGTCTCGTAAAACGCGATAATTCTTTCTCCTTGATTTTTTTCTCCATGAAACGGAATATATAGGACCTGGGGATACGTCGGTAGGGCATCGGGCTGCCCTTGAGGCAGGGTGGCGCGCCCCCCACCCTCGAGGACAGCCCGTGGGCCCCCCGGTGTGGATCTTCTTGCAGGTATTTTTTATATTTTCTGAAATAATTCTCCGTTAATTTTCAGGCAATTCCGAGAACGTTTTATTTCTACACAAAAACAACACCATGGCAGTTCTGCTGAAAACAGCGTCAGTCCGGGTTAGTTCCATTCAAATCATGCAAGTTAGAGTCCAAAACAAGGGCAAAAGTGTTTGCGAAAGTAGATACGTTGGAGACGTATCAGGCGGCGCCATGTCCGGCGGAGCAAAGCTCTCGGCCGCGGCGGCGGAGCTAGCTAGCGGAAGAAATCGGCACGGGGAGTAGAGGAGAACGACGAAGGGGCTCACTGCGAAGTCGAAGAGCAGGTCAGCGGCTCGGGGGAGGCTTTGGAGGCGATGGAGCGACGGCGGCGATCTCGGACGGTCGCGGTTGAAGACGACGGCGGCGAGGGTGTTCGGGGGTGTCCGGCGGCGCGTGGGTCCTCACGGAGGCGTAGAAGACGGATGCGGAGCTCGTGGACTTGTTGGGAGGCGAGGAGGCGGCTGTGGACACGTGGACGGCGAGCGGCGGCGACGGCAGTGCTCGGGCTGCGAGGGAGAGAGAGCCAGCGGAGAGGGAGGAGGTCCAGCGAGAGAGGGGAGAGATGCAGGGGTCGAGGGGAGGGCGTGGCGCCCTCGGGTGCCTCCAGCGGCTAGCAGGCAAGCAGGAGGTGGCCGGCGCTTTCCAGCGCGCGGTGAGCACACGCCCTCCTGCCTACTGGCAAGAAGTTGAAGATGGTGGGGTGGCCGGGCTGCTTGCTGGGTTGGGCTGGCAACACTGTTGGGCCGCGACAGGTAAGGCCAGGTAAGTTTCTCTATCTCTTCCTTTTTCTATTTCTGTTTCTGTTTCTTATTTTTTTTACATTTGTTTTGGCTTTATCAAAAATGCTAGAGCATTTTAAAAATTCATGAGACTGCTTTTGGCCACTGTTTGGATTATTTCCAACAGCCAACATTCAAGTTCATGAATATTTGGACATTTAAAATAATATATAAATTTAAATGCCCAAATGCAAATAAGGTATGATTTAATTCAGTGCCCAAAATATTCCGCAAAAATGTTCACTCATTTTGGTTTGGTCTCAAAGCCTTGCCAAAATTATCAAACATTGATGAAATCATTTTGGGTTCATTGAATGCATTTTTTTTCAACTGGACCTATTTGGATTTCAAAGTGCTAGGGTTTGATCACCCCCCATTTCAAGTTTCTTTTGAAATCTAAACATGATGCATGGATGCTTTAATGCAACTAGTTGCAAGCAATTCTAGGGCTGTGACAGTTTTTGTAGGTGCTTAAAGAAAAGAATAACTCCTTGTCCAAGGAGCTAGAAGAGTGCCGGACCCAACTCACCGAGTTGGAAAATTCAAAGAAATCAAGAAAGGATGCTGGTGGTAAGAACAATGGTGTCCAGACAATATGATATTTGCGCTGATCACTGAGTCCTTAAGTATATACTAATTGTAATACTGCTATAGGGCCAACCGATCAAATGGAAAGGGAGCTAAGGGCTGCTTTGGCAGACAAGAAATTTGCCGAAGGGTAAACAACTGCTGGCAAATGCGTATTGACCTAAGCCATAGATAAAAGAAACCATGCGCAGGATAAAATGGTAGGCTGGAACAGGAGCTAAAGGACGTAATGGCCGAACTCTCAAGCGCCTTGGAAGAGAACCGGAGGCTAAAAGGCGGCATGTTCAGTATGTCCCTTATACATAGCTCTCCTTATAGTCCCTTGTTTAGGAAGTTTTTCATAAAAAAATTCCTGCAGGTTTGTTAACTGGGCAGCCCGAAGGGGGATTGTCCGGTTTTGAGGGTGACATGATGCAAGAGCTTTCCAGGGTCCACGAGCGATCTCGGAAGGCCATGAAGAATATGGCCAAGGCTTTATTGCCGGGCGATTTTCCTCAAAAAACTATGGAGGACTTGGCGGACTTCTTCAAAGGGGCTCGACTTCGTTTCGAACTGTGGAAGGCATCAGCATGTCGCATGGGTGCTCGAGAAGCCTGGGCCATGGTGAAGACGCGCTGCACTCGTCTTGATCCGAATCATATGGCCCGTGTGGGACCTCGAGGGTCCGATGGACAAGAAATCCCTCTGCATTTGGTATATGACCAAGTAGAGATAGCTGCCAAGTTTTCCCAATAGGACTGTAGACTAGACAGCCCGATAGAGGGAATAGAGGAAGAGTAGTCGTTTGATTCTATGTATTTAATGTACTTTTACCATACAAAAAATCTCCGGTCGAATTTATAAAAAGGTTGTCATGGCCGACCTTCTGCTTTAACCTCCATAAACCCAAAGGCTGGAGTGTTTCCAAACACTATATCTGTGGTAAACACGTGATATGTTCAGAAACCAGGCAATCTGGTCATATTTGCTTGAACAGACACACTGTTTTCTGGGAGTTATGTTATATTACTGTTTAACGTAAGAAACATCTTCCAGAGAGAATAGCTCCATTAGGGGTTCCTTTCCCTGGGTCAGCGTGCATACATATGCAGGCCTAAGCTTTTGATTATGTGAAAAGGATTGTAGGATGCCATTTCCTGTGGTATTTTAAAATACATTCATTTTTTTAAAAAGCGATATGTCGTGTAACCGCCGACCGATTATTCCCTTAAGAGCACTAGCTTTAGGCTTCACCCAGTCTGAGGTACATGTCTGGATTACCCGGTTGTAACAATCACAGAGGTGCTCCCTTTACGCCCTAGTCAAACTATCGGAAACATAGGGGTAAGAATAGGAGCCAGGAAACCCGCTTGGCCAGAACTGAAGTCATATTGGTGCATATAATGGCAAGGAAGGACTGTAAAAATAGATGACATTTTAAGCAAGAAGCTTTATTGGTAATGACCTTCGTTAAAGAAGCCCCCAAGTATATTTTAGGTAGATACATTCAAAGATGTACTTATCCTGTGGCAGTTTGAGCGAGTCGAATACTTGCCAATGAGAAAAAAGTAAAAAAGGCGGAAGGAGAAAAATAAAAGATAAAAGATAAGACCTAACTTAAAAGGAGGAAAAAAATGCTACCGAATTATCCATAGAATCTTCGGAGCCTGGCAGCGTTCCACGGGTTCGTCTCAAGGCGATTGTCATGTGCATTCCGAAGGCGATAGGCTCCACCGGTGAGTACTTTGTCGATAATGAAGGTCCCCTCCCATTTTGGTTTGAGATTGTCCTTCTTCTTCTCCGGGAGGCATAAAACGAGTTCACCGACGTTGTATGTCTTGGCCCGCACTTCTCCTCTCTGGTATAGCCTGACATGTTGTTGATAAAATGCAGAACGGGCTTGCGCTGTATCTCGCACCTCTTCAAGTCCATCTAGGTCGTCCTGCCAATCAAGCTCGGCTTCTCTCTCCTCGTACATGCGCACTCGAGGTGAGTCATGAATAATATTGCAGGGCAGAACAGCCTCTGCGCCGTACACTATGAAGAAAGGTGTGTATCCGGTCGTCCGATTAGGTGTGGTCCGCAGCCCCCAGAGTACGGAGTCAAGCTCTTCGACCCAGTGTTTATCAGACTCCTGTAGGGAGCGCACTAGTCGGGGTTTAATGCTGCTCATTATCACACCATTGGCTCTTTCAACTTGACCGTTTGTTTGAGGATGGTATACAGAAGCGTAGTCTAGTTTAATACCTAGCTTTGCGCACCAATTTTTTACCTCGTCAGCTGTGAAGTTGGTGCCATTATCTGTGATAATACTGTGTGGCACACCATAATGGTGTACTACGCCGGATATAAAATCTATCACAGGCCCTGCCTCAGCTATTTTTACTGGCTTGGCTTCTATCCATTTAGTGAATTTATCTACCATCATCGGCAAGTATTTCTTTTTAGGGCTTCCCCCTTTAAGGGGTCCGACCATATCAAGCCCCCAGACCGCAAAATGCCATGTAATGGGGATTGTTCTCAGAGCAGTGGGAGGCATGTGACTTTGATTTTCAAAAGCTGGCAGCGAACGCAGTGTTGGACTAAGGTTTGGGCATCCGCTCGGGTAGTGGGCCAGAAAAAGCCAGCTCGAAAAGCTTTGCCTACGAGCGCCGGGGCTGCGGCATGGTGGCCGCCCATTCCAGCATGTATTTAAGTGAGAATTTTCCTTCCCTCCTCTTTGGAAAAGCACCTTTGTAGAACACCAGTAGTGCTTTTCTTATATAGTTCACCTTCGTGAACCTTGTAGGCTTTAGAACGCTGGACTATGCGGCGGACCTCATTTTGGTCATCGGGGAGCTCCTGCTTTTTAAAGTAAGCTAGGAAGTGCTCTGTCCAGGGGGCTATGACAACCATGATCTCGTGAGCCGAATGAGTTATCTCCATGTCTTGGTCTCCGATGACGTGTTGGTTAAGTTCGGCCGGGGGTGTATTTGGATCCGAATTCGTATCGCTGCCCGCGTCCTGCCATGTTGCTATTGTCTTAGAAAGACTTTCCACAAAGGTGTTAGGTGGGACGGGGTCGCGTTTAGCTCCCATACGAGCGAGTATGTCAGCGGCCTGGTTATTATCCTGGGCTACGTGATGGAATTCCAACCCCTCAAATCTAGCCGACATTTTCAGTATAGCATTGTGACAAGCTTCCATTTTTGAATCCTTCGCATCAATATCTCCATTAATTTGGGAGATAGCAAGGTTTGAGTCTCCGCGTACCTTGAGGGGTTACAACCCCTCGTATTCGGCCGCATTGTTCGAGTCCGTGTACATAATTTGTAGGACGTATCGGACTGTATCCCTAGCTGGTGGTATCAATATTACACCGGCCCCAATCCGGCTAGCATTTTGGAACCGTCAAAGTACATTGTCCAATGGGAGTATGAGCCGTACTCTTTAGGGAGTTCGGCTTCGGTCCATTGTGCGACAAAGTCAGGCAACACCTCTGATTTAATAGTCCGACGTGGCTTGTAAGATATTTTGAACGATAAGAGCTCAATGGCCCATTTGGCTATGCGTCCAGTGGCATGCTTATTGTTAGTAATATCGTTGAGTGGTACCTCGGATGCCACTGTGATCGAACACTCTTGAAAGTAGTGTTGAAGTTTCCGAGATGACATGAAGACCGCATAGGCCATTTTCTGATAGTGGGGGTACCATGATTTCCACGGTGTTAGAACCTCGGATACGTAGTATACCGTTTTTGAACAGGGAATTTATGTCCCTCTTCGGCTCGTTCAACGACGAGTATGGCACTCACTATCTGGTGAGTGGCCGATATGCATAGCAGGATAGGTTCGCCAACACCGGGAGCGACTAGGATTGGGTTGCTCGCTAGTAGAGTTTTTATTTCTTCCAATCAAGCTGTGGCTACGTCCGTCCATTCGAAATTGTCAGCGCATCATAGCAATCTATAAAGTGGCAATGCTTTTCCCCCTAACCTGGAGATGAAGCGTCTTAAGGCCGCTACGCAGCCTGCTAGTTTTTGCAATTGCTTGAGGTCGGTTGGTATTTTGAGTTCTAAAAAGGCCCGGATTTTAGCTGGGTTAGCGTCGATTCCTCTATGGGATACGATGAACCCTAGTAGTTTTCCGGCTAGAACGCTGAAAACACATTTTTCCGGATTGAGCCATATGTCATATTCTTGAAGGTTGGCAAACGTAAGGCGGAGATCTTCCACCAGAGTCTTGACGTGTTTAGTCTTAACGACTACATCGTCAACATATGCCTCCACTTTCTTGCCAATTTGTTTTTCTAAGCATGTTTGAATCATGCGTTGATATGTGGCGCCATTGTTTTTAAGTCCAAAGGGCATAGTGTTGAAACGCAAAGGACCGTACGGGTGATAAATGCCATTGCAGCCTGATCGGATTCCTTCATCTTTATCTGATGGTATCCGAAGTAAGCATCAAGAAAGCACAAAGAGTCGTGTCCAGCCGTTGCATCAATAATTAGATCAATGTGGGGCATAGGAAAGGGATCCTTGGGGCAGGCCTTATTTAGGTTTGTAAAGTAAATACAGAGGCGCCAGGATTTATCCTTCTTCGGCACCATGACTAAGTTGGCTAGCCAATCCGGGTGTTTAATTTCTCAGATGAATCCAGCTTCCAATAGCTTGGCTAGCTCTTCTCCCATTGCTTGTCTTTTGGGTTCGGAAAACCATCGCAGTGACTGCTTGACTTGTTTGAACCCTTTGATAATATTAAGGCTGTGTTCGGCCAGCCTGCGTGGGATTCCCGGCATATCTGAAGGGTGTCAGGCGAATATATCCCTATTTTCTCGAAGGAAGGCGCGTAACACTGCGTGGGATTCCCAGCATATCTGGATCTTGCTGTGCCCCGATAACGCTGTCTAGTTAGGGTCCGTTGGGCGCACGTGGAATATTATGATTTCATTTTCTGGCTTAAAGGAGGTAGATTTTGATCTTTTGGCGAGGATTATATCGTCCTTGTCCAACGTTGATCGTAAGGTAGTTAATTCTTCGGCTGCGAGGGCTTCGGATAATGCCTCTAAGGCTAAGGATGTCGTCTTGTGCTCAGTGCAGAGTGCTCTATTCGGATCACTTGTTAATGTGATCACTCCATTGGGCCCTGGCATTTTAAACTTCATGTACCTATAATGGGGTATAGCTTGAAAGCATGAAAAAGCGTCCCATCCTAGAAGGGCGTGGTATCCGCTATGAACGGGAACAATGTGGAAGAGCAGTTCCTCTGACCTGTAGTTATCGGATATGCCGAATACTACATCAAACTTAATGCTTCCCGAACACTGGGCTTCGCAGCTGGGTATAATTCCTCTAATGGTTGTGTTAGTGTGCTCAATGCGGGATTTATCGACTTGCATTTTGGCAAGCGTTTCGTCATATATGAGGTTTAGTCCACTTCCTCCGTCCATAAGTACTTTAGTGAGGCCAAAACCGTCCACTATTGGGTCTAGTACAAGAGCTGTTGTTTCTCGAATCGGCCGGACTGAGGGTGCTTCTTCGGCGGAAAAGCTAATTTGGTAAACCTCGGCAAGTTTGCGATTCGCTCTGTTGCGTCGGCTATTTGAGGAGAACGTCTCGAAGATAGTAAAGACACTGACGTCTTTCTCCCCTGATACGGTGGTGGTAAGGATTGCCGCACCGCTCTTAGCTACATGCCGGAGTACCCAACATGCTCTAAGTCAGTGGTTTGGGATTTTATCCGGGGCTGCGCGTATTTGGCAAGGTTTATCGAGCAGTTCGTCCAGTACGGACCTACGTCTTAAGAAGGGTTTATTCTTCTTGCCAATAGGCATATTATCGGATGACCTTCTAGAGTATGTCCATTTAGCATTGAGATTGTGTTGTCCAAATATGGACTGTTCGAGAGGTGTGTTCTGGGCTTTCCAAGTGTTTTCCATTGCGCTGTACTTTTGTACTAAATGCGATAGTTCTGTGAAACTCAAAACGTGACGTCCGTTGAGGGTGTTCAAGGCTCCCTCCTCCGTATAGTTGCGGTAAAATAAGGAGACCGCCTCATCATCGCAACAGTCTTTAATCTTGTTCTTGACGAGCAGGAATCTGGCCCATAAGTGATTGACCATTTCCTTGGGCTACTGTTGTATGTTAGCGAGATTATCTATGTCCGGGAATTCGGGTTAACATGGAGAGTTTTTCCCAGGGTGGGTGGGTGTTGGTAATTTTGAGTCCCGACCCAAAGTGGTATTTATGGTTTTGACAACCTCTGATGTGGACGATCCGGGCTCAGCGGGACCTGAATGTCTCGGGAGTCTGGCGTCAATCCCAGAGCTCAAAAAACATGAAGTGTCTCCCGATAGGAGCCTGTTCAGCTCAGTGGGTTCGGAGATCCGCACTGTGACGGTCTGCATCTCGAGAGAGGGAGTCTCTTCGGCTCCGTCCTCGACTGCTGCCACTAGATGATGGATCGGGATAGGATCGATCTCATCGTGATCGTATTTAGTTCCGATCTGATCTCCTGGCGATAAAAGCCCCAGGGCGGCGATGCAATCCAGCAGCTCGTTTAAAGGCGAGAGATCTGCCAAGGTTGTGTCATCGGAGTGGCCAGAGTCAACATAATGGTGGTGCTCGATGACCGCAGTGAGTGCGGCCAGCGCTAAGGCCGTGCGGGCGTATACAGCAAAACCACCGACCTAGAGAACCTGGCCCACGGCCAAGCTGTTTTCGAAAGTGATCCCATCGTTGATGACGAGACGAGCCATCGATCGCTCATGGCGAGCGCACAACAGAGCTCTCAATGAAAGCACCCATTGTCGGTGTCAAAACTGGCAGATCTCGGGTAGGGGGGCCCAAGCTATGCGTTTAGAGGATCGATGGTAACAGGAGGCTGGGGACACGATGTTTACCCAGGTTCAGGCCCTCTTGATCGAGGCAATACCCTACTTCATGCTATATTAATATGGATGAATATGAATACAAGAGTTGATCTACCTCGAGATAGTAATGACTAAACCCTAAAGTCTAGCCTATGAGGATGTTGTGATGTTGATGATCCCCTCTGCAGACTAAACCTCCTGGCTTATATACATGCCAGAGAGGTCCTATGGTTACAAGGGTGACTTGGGGAGGAAGTAATAGATACATCCAGACTCTACGTTTGCCTTTCTACATACATAGGAGTCCTGACCGAATATGGGGGAGAGTCTTATGCTTCTTCTTTTACGGCCCATCAATACGGCCCAGCTTCATCGACTCGGACGCCTGAGGACCCCTGAATACAGGACTCCCTCAACCTCCCCAGGGGCAGCTTCACTCAGCTGGCTCCTGAGGAGTGGAGATATCAAGTAAAGTGTTACCTCGCGAGGTTCACGTTACGTGAGCCATGATGACCAAGGCTAGGCGAGCGTCGGTGAGCGCAGGAAGCCAGTTTACTCTTTGGTGCTAAAGGGCAGGCGCAGGTGAGGAGTTCCGAGGCGTCAGGCAAAGGTTTCCATATCGGTGCAACGAGACCAAGACCAGCAGGATGGCAGGACGAAGGTCACCACAGAGCCCACGTGGACGTCACCGCTAGAGCCTTTGGCACGCGAAGACCACCTTTTGTTACGATAGCTTGTACTAGCTGTCCCCCTTCAAACTTGGTCGTTGTGGTATTCCTTCCCGCTCAATATTTGGGAATATGTCCCGGGCCTCCATAAATAGGGCTAGCCACCACCATAGAGGGGCCATGAGACAAACGGGGGATCATTCAGTCACCCCTAACACCCACTAGCTCACCGAGCCCAAGAACACCTCTCCTTAGGAGGCTGTTCTTCCCGTGTACTTTTTCATCCTCAGCCTACAAGGCAATCCACCACACCACACTGGATTAGGGTATTACTGTCGGTGTAAAAACCGGCGGATCTCGGGTAGGGGGTCCCGAACTATGCGTTTGAGGATTGATGTTAATAGGAGGCAGGGGACACGATGTTTACCCAGGTTCAGGCCCTCTCGATCGAGGTAAAACCCTACTTCCTGCTATATTAGTATAGATGAATATGTGTACAAGAATTGATCAACCTTGAGGTCGTAAAGGCTAAAACCTTAAGTTTTAGCCTATGAGGATTGTACGATTCTGATTCTAGCCTCTACGGACTAAACCCTCCGGTTTATATACATACCGGTGGGGCCTAGGGTTTGTACATATCATCCTGCAAAGGAAGGAAAATCTACACCCAAGCCTAAAACTTGCCATTACAAGAATCCAGGAGACCTATCCGGATATGAGAGATGATCTTATAAAATAATCTTCATGGTCCACCAGTCCGGCCCACCAGGATTTTATCCGGCCAACTGTGGACCCCCCGATCCAGGACTCCCTCAGTAGCCCCCGAACCTGTCTTCGATGACGATGAGTTTGGCTTTCGTATTGTCTTCAGCATTGCAAGGCGGGTTTCTCCTCCGAATATATCTGCTGCAAATTGAGGGACTATGTTCGGATCTGCCTTAGCCTCGAAGGCAAGGCTTTTAAAGAAAATGAATAATGCATCTTTACTGACAACTTTTGGGTGAAGCGTCGCGTCCAACCCACTAACACATCGAACCGTTTTATTTGGTCCTAGTTTCGCGTTTCGAGGCATATCCTCATTGACACGTCCCGTCAGAATAGAGATCGTGCCCGCTTATTGTGGCATTCTCATCATTGTGACGTGAGCACCCACACCACGCATTACGCACGACCGCTTTGGGAACCGGCGAGTTTTATGGCTAAGGTGGGGGGACGCTCTGTATTCGCAGTGTTATAAAAGGACTCCAGTCCCTTTCAACAGCCCCACGCCTCCCTCAAGCTCAAGCTCTCCAATCTCCCTTGCCCCCGTACTCTAATCTCCTGCGCCCACAACTCCTTGTTCCTCAACCACTACTCCCCTTCCTAGCAATGGCTGGATCCGATGCCAGAGGCAAGTGGGAGGCTTCCATGGTCATCGAAAAGACCGTGGAGGATCTACGGAGCGCGGGGTATCTCCCCGGCGACATCGCACACCGAGTCCCCCCCCCCCTAAGGGCCAGGTGACTCCCGTCCCTAAGACGGATGAGAGGGTAGTTTTCACCTCTTATTTTGTTAGGGGTCTAGGATTTCCACTCCACTCGTTTGTTCGGGGTCTTTTGTTCTTCCACGGGCTAGATTTCCATGATCTAGCCCCGAACTCAATCCTTCACATATCCGCTTTCATAGTGATGTGTGAAGCCTTTCTCCGCATCGCCCCCACACTTCGGCCTATGGCTTAAGACCTTCAACGTGTAGCCGAAGGTGGTGGACAGGGAACACGCAGAGTGCGGGGGCGCTATGATTAGTAAGCTCCCGAATGCAACTTGACCCAAGGGCTCATTCATGGAGACGAAAATGGTCTGGCACCAGGAGTGGTTCTACATCACTGAACCCCGCGACCCCAACTGGGCGGTGGAGCCTGCTTTCAGATCCGGACCCCCAGAGAGGCTAACCTCCTGGACCAAAAAGGGTCTGGACTGGGGGTCGCACACTGAGGTGACGACTCTTGTGAGCCGTGTGTCCAGCGTGATCTCCAAGGGTCACCTGCTCTCCTCCGTGGTCCATGTGATGGTAAACTGGCTTGTTCTCCCTTGCCAAAGCCGGGATTCCTCCCTATGGGAGTTCAATTTGGCAGGAGACAAGCCGGTGAAGCATCTCTTCGGCTCTACGCACAAAGAGATCTGGAAGCACCTCTTCGAGAGACAAAAGGAATGGCCCAAAGAAGATGAAGATGCGGGCTTCAGCACTGAAGTTTCCGCCACAGAGATAATAATGATCCTTGCCGAACACACACCTTTTCCCTTATTTAATGATAATAGGAATTGGAATTTTTATGTCAAATACAGGGCTGGACGAAGAAGGCATCCCGGATTAAGTATCCGGCACCTTTGCCCGAAGAGCCAGCACTGCCTCTACTAACGACAATGCTGGTTCCGGCGCCATACAAGGCGCCGACCAAGATGACCAAGAAGACAAAGGGCAAGGTTGCCGGAGACATCCCCCGTCCTGCGGGCCAGAAGCCCGAGGACCTCGACATTCTCTCCTCTGACGAGGCGAAGGAAGATGATGAGGCGGAGGAGGAGGAAGAAGAAATGTCTCCTGCGCAAGGCTGGGGGATGAAAATGGGTGCCGTCGCTGACGCGGGCACGGTCGTGCCCCAGAGGAAGAGGAAGCTGAAGCTCGGAGATAGTTCGGATTCGTCTGAACATAGCTTCGTGGTGAAGCCTAGGGTTAAACCCCTGCCCGAATCGTAAGTTTGTCCGAATAGACTATTTCACCTTTGTTTATTCAGTATTTATGATACCTACTTAGTGTTCTTCTCCTGCTGACCTGCATCCCTCCCAGTGTAAACCCCGATGTTACATCATCGGAGGGGAACTCTCTGGTGCCTGGGGAGACGGAGAGTGACCCGCCAGTCCGGGCTTCATCGCCCGTAATCGGCGGGGACACCGAAGTGTTGTCCCAGCGGGTTCTTTCCGCCCAAGGAGATGAGGGCGGGGCAGGAGACAGGGCGGTCGAGGTTAATACCTCAGCGGCCACTAACCTTGGGGAAACGACCCCCATGGTGACGAAAGATGTGGGGCCCGCACAGTCCAGGGTCCCACCGAACACCGTCCTGGAGCCTAGCATGGCTCCGAGGTTTGAAGATCCATCTCCTCAAGCGGAGGAGGATACGGCGGCGCCCGGAGTTAAACCAAAGGCGTCGGATTATATGGAGGGAGCACTACAAAGTTCTCTCGTCATTGAAGAACATCGCACCATGATGGGTGCGGTGATGAAGAAGATTCAGTCCGTCAAGGGCAGACTGAATGAAGCCTTCAACAACCTTTTAACAGGCTCTGAGGTAAGCCATGTAATGCTTTTAAGAAATTTTATTTATTTTAAATGCACATATATGACCAGTAGGCCCTGATGCTTTGTGTGATTCTGAAAAGAATCGGACGAAGTATCCGTAGAGTAGCATATTTATAGAGCTGAACTATCGTGCATGCTTGTTTAGTTATGGTTACTGCATGAGACGCAAAGGTCGCCGAACTAAATCGGAAGCTCGGGGTGGCCAATGCGGACCTCGACCGCATCAACCGGTGTTTTGATGAGACACATGGTATGCTAATTTTTATTTAAATGCCAATAAGACTTGATTGATTGGGTACGAGTACAAACTCTAACATTGTATTTTTGTATTACACAATTGGCGCTGCAGAGCTCGAGGCCATCAAGGGCGAGGTTGCCAAGGCCAAGGAGGAGGCCAAGTTGAACAAGGTGGCCGCTGATAAAGCGGCTGCTGATTTTGAGGCCGAAAAGGGGGAGTGTGAGAAGCACAAGTCTCGGGTGTCCGAAGTCGAGGTCGAGCTTCAAGATGCCATCCGTAGGTGTGAGGCGCCGGAGAAGACGGCTTCGGAACAGCCGACCGAGCTACCTGCGGCAGTAAAGTCTGCCAAGACGCTTGAGCCGAGGCGCGCAGTCCTCGTCAAGAGATCGAGAAGGCACGACAGATAGCATCTGGTAAGATATTTATTTTACAAAGCATCTTCGGAGGGCGGAAGTATATTGGGCTGACAAGATTGTGGAGTTCTCCAGGCGTGTTTGCTGATCTTCCAAGGAGGCGCGCAAATGCCGCCAAGTATTTCCCTGCCCTGGAGGGGAACAACACGGAGAAGCTGTTTTGGTGGCAGTTCGAGGCGCCAAAACATCCGATGCCCCTCAGCGACTAGATGAAGCAGCTGGTCTAGCTGCACAACATAGCGAGTTCGGCCATGAAGGACTTGATAGTCCGGATATGGCCCGCTGAGCCAATCCCAAGTAGTTACTTTGGATTGGTGAAGCGGCTTGTCGAGGCGAGTCCGCAAGTCGACGCATTAACGTGGTCGGCTTGCATAGAAGGTGCTCGGATGGCCTTCACTCGTGTCAAAGTGCACTGGGCGAAGATGAACACAGTGCTTATAGCTACTGCTGGCCCGCCCGCAGGCAAGGAGCATCGGAAGCTGGAGAAGTACTTCGAGGACGTCATCGAGGGCGCCCGCCTTGTAGAAGGCCAGTGTTCGAAAGATGTTGTTTTCGATTAATTTTATCCGGATGTAAAGACTATGCTTATGAATCCAGTGTATATAACTTTTGCGCTATGTATAATATCAGCGTCTTTTTTCCTCCTATGTGACTGTTTATCTTAAATCCAAAAGTTATCCAGTCGCTGGCTTCAGCCCCCAGGTACATAGTACTGGGGTGTTCGGTCATATGCAATTACACTCTTTATCCAACGTCTTGGTTCATATAGGAGGTGTATGCGGAGCGAACTAGGCAATCACACTATGTGGCGTTATTCCTTTCACTTAGTCGTAGGAGTTTGACAAGTGGGGCTAGGTACTAGCCCCTGGTGCGGATCAAGTATCCAATTGCACTTGGCTGGGCGAAAAAACCAACTCTTCGTATGACACAGGGTAGATCTCTATCGATCGGAGTATAAAACTAAGTCACCGGATTGCAGACCAGGTTCTCGCTGATCATGACAGTCACTTTTCGGCTTTCTCTACTGAGGTATTTGATCGGACTAGCCAGAAGTACTATCACAGTAGTTCTACCTTTACACCCTAGCCGAATAATCGGGAACGTAAGGGTAATCACAGGTGCCGGGAAACCCAACTATTGACCCAAGACATGATTTGGAACTGATGCATATATTGCAAATATCCAGGACGCCGAACTCTCCCTATAGGTGTTCGATCTTTTCGACATATACCAGGGCTGAATACAGCCCCTGGTAATAAACCTTTATTGACAAGGCACATATGGCAATCTGATGCGAGAAGAGAACATTCCATGGTGAGTGAATAAAACTCTGGATATGATATGAATAAAATTATTCTATTAATATCCCTCTATAGTACGGCGAGCTGCAAACTTTACACATAATGCCGACGACCTTTTAGGGACATTTTACATGCCAAAAAGGTATATAACAAGAAAGAGAAAAAAGGTGTACACATGATCTTAATCTAAAAAGAAACCTTAATGCGGGTCACTGCTGCACGTCTGCGCCGTTTTCTCCTCTGTAATGTGTCCTTGAAGGTACAAGTATAATGGCCATCTGTATAAAAAAAGAAATAAACCTGGAAACAAAGAAGTCAATCCCGTGTGGCCAAAGTAAGTCTGGATCATTTTAATGTACCAAGAGAAGATAAGTTTAAAGTCCGAATAGGGTCTAGCCGAACTACGGACTGTATGCAGGTGCCCCCGGTTGCCGCCCAGGGAATTTTTAGGGCATAATTATGTACTCGAGGCCCAGTTGCTATCACCTTATGGGGAGGTCGACGGGAGCATAGCTGTCAATCTTGCTCAGGTTTATCTGAGCTGCCGCACTGAGGCGTGTGCCGCACACGTTTAGCTGTGACCGCTATTGATACATTATCTGGCTTGAATAGGCCACACTGTACTTCGGCTGCTAAGGCCGCAGTATCTTCCTCCGTACGGAGGGAGCGCTCCATATTTCCATTGATGGTGATAACGCCACATGGTCCAGGCATCTTGAGCTTTAAATGGGCATAATGCGGTACTGCATTAAAGCGCGCGAAGGCCGTTCTTCCGAGTAGGGTGTGATAGCTGTCGGATTCAGGGCTCCGCAAAACCCGTTAAGTTCGAACATAGGGGCGTGAATGAAGATCTCTCCCACTCACGTCTACCTAGCACCTCGCTCTCATCTCGGTGGAAGGACTCAAGCAAACAAAAAACAAGCACGCGAGAGTTTATCCAGGTTCGGGCCACCGTGTGGTGTAAGACCCTACGTCCTGCTTTGGTGGATTGGCTCCGGGTGAGCTAGAGTATGAACTGGTACAAGGGTTCCTGAGCTCAGGAGGCGAGCTCAGGAGGGTCAGGAGGCTAGTGCTCTTGCTCCTTGTGCGGTGGCAAAGTGTGTGAGTCGATCCCCTTTCTTAGTGGGAATCCTAGCTACTTATATAGGCGGCCACGGTCCTCTTCCCCCGAAATGTCTAGGCGGGAAGGGATTCCACAACGGCCATTTTTGAGCGGGAACACAAGGACGTTCCTATCCTGACAAAAGCAGTCTTCGCCTGCAAAAGGATCAGGCGATGACGCGGTGGTGGGCTCGACGATGACATCCTTCTTATCGTCCTTGCGGTCTTCGGTCTCGTTGCACCAATGAGGAAACCATTGCCCCGCTCCTTGGGTACCAATGGGTGCGCTGTCTCCTTTGCACTGAAATGGCAACTGTGCCGCTGGCCGACGCTGGCACTCGCTGGCGGGGTGTGTCACTGCTGACATCACTGCCTCCTCCTGAGATAGGCTTGGCCTTGGGTCTTCCGCCCCTCCGGAGCACCTTATCGAGGCTGATCCTGAGGAGGACTTGACGTCATTCTCCTCGCGAGGCCTGGCCCCTCGTGAGGGTCTTGAGAAGCTGGTCGATCAGCTGGGCCGTACCAGGCCACTTGTAGGAGCACGTCGCGGCACGCAAACATGCAAGTCTGGGTACCCAGGTTGCCAGGACGCCGACAGTAGCCCCCGGCCCAAGGCGCGTGTGGAGTTGGCTTCGGGGCGAAGCCTTAGTCGAGGACGAAGCGCCGTGGGCCCCAAAGGCTGCGGGCCAGGCCGGTGTGCGACGGTTGGGTGGGATGTTGGCGGCCCCTCCTCCCACGCAGTCTTCGTAGTTGTGCGCCGTGCTAGTCGCATGAATGGTAGGGCTTCTTGCTGCCGCTTCTGCTTCCTTCCTCCCAATCGCCCCTCTTCTCTGCTCACCTTCTCTGCCCCCTCCTGCTTGCCGCCATGCTGCACGGGGCGAAGAGGAGAGGAGATGGCAAGGCTGCCGCGTCGCCGCCGGTACTCAAGCCGACGCTTGGTCACTCCTCCATAGTTAACCAGGAGGGTCTGGACAAGGTGCGCCGTGCTTTGGCCGACGCAACTAACGAGTGGGGACTGACCCGTGTCTGGCTCACCTCCTGGCCGGTGAGGGAGCTTGGCGCCAACGACATCTTGCTTCATCTCCATGCTATCTTCGGGGGTCCTGTTCCCCCTTTCGCCGCCTTCTTCTACTCAGTGCTCACGCATTACCAGATTCGGGCGTTACACCAGGACCTTGGGTCCACCGTTCTTCTTTTTGGCTTCGCATTCCTGTGTGAGGCTTTCGTTGGCGTTTCCCCTTCCATGGCCTTGCTCCGCCACTTCTTCGCCCTCTCCTTGGTTGACGCGGTCAGCGCTCGGGGTGCGTGTCGTTGCGCGCGGTGGAGGCGACTGCTGCCTCCGGAATTGATTTCTCGCTTCATCCTACCATAGACGGGTTTTGCCGGCAATGGGTGTTCATCGACGCCGTCGCGTACAACCCCCAATTTCAACTTCCCAATGCGCCGGCGGTGCTGCACTCTGGTTGGAGGCATGAAGCCCTTTCGGATCCTCGGGCAGAGCCTGTGCTGCGCCTCCTGGCCAACTTGAAGAGGAGCGGGTTGACCCTGGCGATGGTGGTGAGGGATTTTCTTGTCCTCCGTTTCGCCCCACTCCACCGCCATTCCAACCCGATGTTGGTTCTTGATGATCGCGGGCGTCTTCAGCGGAAGCAGCCCCCTCCTGACACGATCCAGGGGCTGATGTGGCTGCTTGTTGGTGGAGTGCCTGAGGCTCGCCGTAGTTCCGCGGTTCCCATGTACTTGGCTCCAAAAGCCGGAAGGGCCCTTGCTGACAGGATGCCCCGCTTCGATGCGTGGGGGCTGGTCCTAGGAGGCACCTCCAATCCTCGCGACGATTCCTTGGTGGTATCCGGGCCCACAAGCCCGTCCTTCCTTTCTAGGGTAGACGCATCTGGCGGAGCCCCTGGCCTGGGTCACATCCTTGGAGCGAGTGGACGAAGCCCCGGCGCCGTCATTGGTGGAGGTGGCAGGGAGTGCTGAGGCGCCGCTGGCTCCTGAAACAGCCAAAGCGGAGGTGCAGCGGCATCTGGCCGAGGCGAGTCTGGAAAGCGCCACCTCAGGGAGCGAGGCGCCGGCTACAGGCGCCTGCTCCGGCCTTGCTCCGGGACTAGGCATAACTGCCTCAGGCAGCCTCCCGTCGTCCTTCGCGACGCTAGGCAAGAGGCGGATGCTGAGGAGCATCTTTGGTCCTACTCCGAGGGCCTTGAAGAGGATGAAGCTAAATGTACCAAGCAGGTGCGTGTGCTTCGGTTCTCCTCGTCTCTCTTAGTGTGGTTCCGATGACCTCTTGATCTGCAGGGTCTCTTCTGCTTCATCCGCGAGTCACCCGGCGAGGCCCGCAGGAGCTTCTGCCTGCATTCCTTCTCCGGACCAAGCCGGGCCTTTAGGAGGACATGCGCGGACCCTCGAAGTCGCGCCCGGGTCTTATCGTGCAGGTCGTGTCCCCAGCCCCCAAGCGTCCTTGGGGCTAGGTAGCTCTTGGTACATCGGGAGCCCGCTCCATGCTCCGGGTCTTGCCTTCACCATGGGTCAGCCAGCCCTTGAGGCGGCTCGAGCAGTTGTCTGTCCGTCAAGGCCATACCTGCTCCCAGTGTCGGAGGTGCCACGCACCTCCGAAACTAGCCCCGAGGAACACGCTGAACCCGCAGAAGAGGGGGAGTCCCCTTTGGGCGACACGGGTGCCAGGGACGAGCCCGGTCGTCTTCTGGAACTTGCGGTGTGCCGGAGTGTGGTCCGCCATGGCCCTGTGCGGGAGGCGTCGGATGCCCTGAGGTGTCTCGAGGTCGAGGTTGCTGAAGTTGATGAGCGCGTCGAGGCCGAGGGTCTGCATCTGGCGAGGGGTTGGCGCCAGCTGAGGGCTGCCATCAACCTAAGATAGATGCAGCACGAAACCGCCCTGAGGAAGGCGGAGGCGTCGGTCGCCGCGGCTCAGGAGGCTTGCGACTGTGCCCTGAAGGAGGCCCGAGATGCCGAGCGCCACTGGCCGGCCGTGGATGAGCGTGAGCGCGAGCTCGAAGCTTCAAACGCCGCGCTTGAGTGCCAGGTTCGTGCCCGAAGGGTTGCCCTTGGTGCACCTGTGGCTGACGATGATAGTCTCGTTGGCCTCTCAGAGTGCGAGCGCCTGGAGACGATGGAGCACCAACTAGCCGAGGCCGAGGGCAAACTTGATGACTGCGAGGTCGCGGCGAAGAAGGCTGCTAGGGAGGCGGAGCGCCTCCGGAAGGATTATCGCCAGAAGCTGGGGCTTCACAAGACTCGCTTTTCTGACAAGCGCAGGGAGCTCCAGAAGGAGATCACGGAACTTAAGAGTAGCCTAGCGGATGCCGAGTGTCCCCTGCAGGTGTCGCAGAAGGCTCGCGTTGCAGCCGAGCGTCGCGAACGGTCGTCGAAAAAGGCTTGTGCCGAGGCGGAGCGCCGCGAGCGAGCGTCGGAGAAGGCTCGTGCCGCAGCTAGGGCGGAATTGTCTTGCCTCCACCAGCAAGTGGAGGACGTTTCCACCCTCGCGGCTCAAACCTCTGAGGAGGCTGCATGAGTCTGTGGAATGCAGCACACCCGCTCGGAGATGTTTGTGGCCCTGCGGCACCGGGCCGGCCGGGCCCTAGACGAACTCCTTGGCGGGGGTCGCTGGCCCCCTGGTAAATGACGACGCCGGGTACCTTGGGTTCTTTAACAGGGTGGTGGAATGTCTCGAATGCGGGGTCAGGAAGGCTCGGTAGCACGTCAAGGAGCAAAGACGCGGCGTCCTGAGGAGCGCGTTCTCCTGTATCTTCGGCAACTTGCATCTGCGGCGGTCGTCGGCCCCTCGGAGAATTGGGTGAGAGACCATGTGGACGCATATGTGAAGGAGCTCGTTCCAGCTATCGAGGACGCACCGGTGCCTAAGGGGGGCGACACCTACAGTTCTGGCGAAGGCGTCGATGCTTAATCCAGTTCCTGCCATAGATTTGCTTTTTGGTTGTGGCTCCAAAGCCGGGTGAGGCGGGTGTCACAAGGTTTATACGTTTGATGATGCAATTGACCACTGTACGGATGAGTTTCTAAGAACTCCCTTGTTTGCTCCTGAGGTCGCGGCCTCAAGTCCTTGTCGCGTGTCGGGACGGAGCGTCCGCCGGCCTCGTCTGGGCGCGCCTCGCGAGTACCTGCTGTGAGCGAAAGAGTGGTTGGCGGTCCGATAGCGGACCATACAGAACGTGTGCCCATGCCTCGGCCCCTGCTCGCGAGGAGTGACAGGGGGGTTGCAGACGTAGCCTAGCTTGGCTAAGCGAGACGAAAAGACGAACTGGCGAAAAAGCATGGCGGAAATTGCGAAACACAGACAAAAACCCTCCCTTTATTCAAGAAAGGAGTCGCGCGGCGGTGAGATCGGCATGAAGGCAGATACAGAAGGAGCAAATGCGAATAGCAAAAGGAGGGGCCGCGTCCGGCCCCTGAGCACGTCTTCAATCTTCTCCCCAGCGCGGAGTGTAGGGCTACCACTGGAGGATGTGGGCATAGCCAGTGGAAGGCAGTGTCGACGGCCAGCGCGGAGCATGGTGCTTCCACTCGGCGTGGGAGGGAGCCCCCGAGGTTCTAGGGCGACGCTTCGGATACTCCGGGGCGTGTACAGCCCCATTCATTATTACGTGAGAGTGTCACGAGCGAAGATCTTCTGACGTGCCCGCCCCTTTGCTTTGAGGGCCCCTCCCCGCGCTAGTCCGCTCCCTCATGAACTCACCCGAAGGCGGCATCCATGAAGTGGGACACTGCGCATGATGGGGGGATGGGACCTTGGCCATAGGCCCCCCTCTGAGCATCTGGCACGCAGCTTATGCGATCTCCGAACGCATTTCGCCCCTGAGGGTTAACGTCGCTCAGAGACGCGGCGTCCTGAGGTGCGAGGGGGACCCCACCCTACCCACGCTCCTAATGGCCCCTGAACCCATCCTGATCAGGGCCGGGCCTAGCGGGTAGGGATTTTGTGAGCAGGGGACGGAGCCGCGGTCTTGAGCCCTCCTAATGCGCATAGGACAGGCTGCCGTACCGCCTCCAAACGCACCCTCCGCAGCCCGGGGATGGTGCGCCAGGAGGCGCGGAGCACCTTATCGAGGCTGCTCATGAGGAGGTCTTGACGCCGTTCTCCTCGGGAGGCCTGGCCCCTCGCGAGGGTCTTGAGCAGTTGGTCGATCAGCTGGGCCATACCAAGCCGCTTGTAGGAGCGCGTCGTGGCCCGCAGATAGGCAAGTCTTTGTACCCTTGTTCCCAGGACTTCGACAATAGCCACTTCAAAATGGAACTATGTTGAAGAGCAGTTCTACGCTTCGAAAGTTGTCAGGAGAACCAAATACAATCTCCAATGTTAAGGAGCCTGTGCAGCGAGCTTCAACACTAGGTATCACTCCTTTAAAGGTCGTGCTGCTTGGCTTGATTCTTGATCGGTTGATCCCCATCTTGCAGACAGTGTCCTGATATATCAGATTGAGACAACTGCTGCCGTCCCTAAGGACTCAGGTTAGATGGTATCCATCTATTATTGGGTCGAGCACTAAGGCAGCCGAACCCCCATGTCGAATACTAGTGGATGATCCCTGTGATCGAAAGTGATCGTACAGGCTGACCATGGGTTGAATTTTGGGGCGACAGGCTCAATGGCATAGACGTCTCGGGGTGCGCGCTTGCGCTCCCTCTTTGGGATATGAGTGGCATATATCATGTTCACTATTTTGACCTCTGGTGGAAATTTGTTTTGTCCCCCTATGATCGGTAGGCGAGGTTCATCTTCATCTTCGCTCTGAGGCTCCTTCCCCTTGTGTTCGGCGTTTAGCTTGCCGGCCTGCTTGAAAACCCAACAGTTACGGTTGGTGTGATTGGCAGGTTTTTCTGGGGTGCCATGGATTTGGTAGGGCCTGTCTAATATCCTGTCCAAACTTGATGGACCGCCTTTGTTACCTTTAAATGGCTTCTTCCATTGACCGGGCCTGGAGCCGCTGAATCTAGCGTTTACCGCTGTATCATCTGGGCTTCCAGGATTGTTTCGATGCTTGTTTTTGTTGCATCGTGGCCTTCCATTGCCGTCCCTGACTTCAGATGTTCCAGGGGTCGCTGGTGCTGCTACGAGCTAACCAGCTATCCTCACCTGCACAAAAGCGAGTCATGAGTGTAGTTAGGGCTGCCATTGTCCTCGACTTTTCCTGTCCAAGGTGTCTGGCTAGCCATTCATCTCGGATACTATGCTTAAATACCGCTAAGGCTTCGGCGTCCGGACAGTCGACAATCTGGTTCTTCTTAGTGACAAACCGGTTCCAAAACTTGCGGGCTGACTCCCCGGGTTGTTGTATGATGTGACTTAAATCGTCAGCATCCGGGGGCCGGACATAAGTCCCTTAAAAATTAGCCCCAAAAGCGTCCTCAAGTTCTTCCCAACTCCCAATGGATTTTTCTGGGAGACTGTTTAGCCAGTGCCGAGCTGGTCCTTTTAGCTTGAGGGGTAAATATTTGATGGCGTGGAGATCATCTCCTCGAGCCACGTGGATGTGAAGAATAAAATCTTCTATCCAAACGACAGGATCCGTCGTTCCATCGTATGCTTCGATGTTCACGGGTTTAAACCCTTCTGGGAAATCATGACCCAGTACCTCATCGGTAAAGCATAGAGGGTGTGAAGCTCCTCTATTTCTTGCTATATCGTGGCGTATGTCCGATGGTTGTGGTGTTCGGTATTGACCCTAAACTGGTATGTCACCAGCGCGATTGGCTTGATTGCCGCCGTCCCGTGTGGGGGCTCGATCTCTGGGTCCGAATATAGATCTGGTCTTGCTAGCTTTTTTGTTTAGGTCCTCGCGCAGATCATGCTTTGCGACTTGCGCTGCACCCTCCTTTCCTTTATGGGGTGGGGGCTAGTTTATGACATTGCTAGCGACTCTATCCCATCCGCGTGGTGGCCGGTATGTCTTGTTGGCGGTGTTATTATTCGGTGGGACGGGCGCAACGGCCTCGTCATCAAATTCGGGCAGCAGTTTGCATTTGGGATAGCCTTTGGATTGGCCATTAAAGCCATGTTTCTATTCGGCATCTAGCACCTCATTCCATCTATAATTGAGCATGTCTTGTGCAGCTCAAAGCTGTCTCTGCTAATTTTTTAAGCTCCGTGCGGTGGGTATAAGCCGCCGATTGAGGCGTTTTTGTTCGGAGGGTTCTTCTGGGACGGTATATTCGTCGTCATCTAGGCTAACCTCTTCCTCAGAGATTGGTTCATAGTCACTATCTTCGGCATCGCTGTCATCGGACTGCGGCTTCGGACTCTATTCACCGTCCTCTCGCTCCTCCTGCTCTATCGCTGGATTTGCGGGGTCTTCGGCTTGTTCCGGAATATCACCATCATTAGTCGTGGTGTTGCTGTCCTTTCCTTAATGGGATTTTGCTCGGCGTTTTGGGCGCCGACGCTTGGGAGGTTCTTCGGCAGGTTTATCCTCTACAGGATTGTTTTCACCGTTGCTTCCACCTCTTTGGGTGTATCCACCATATTTATGTCGTATGAGGACGTAGCTTTCCACCGTCTTGTTATGGGTCGGCTTTGATCTATGTCTGCTTCAGCTTCAAGGTCCATCCCGTCAATGCCTTCTGAAGCGTAGTCGAGTAGATCGGTTAGATTATCAACCGTGACTACCAAGTGGGTGGTGGGTGGGGAACAAAATTCTTCATCCCCCTAGGTATAGCGCGGCTGTTTATCATCTTCCAGTTCGAACCGGATATAATGCGGCTATGTGCTCTCGTCCAAGGAGAGGGATCTTAACGACCTTAACATGTCGCCATGTGGTGAGTGCTGGAAAACATCCGCAGCACAGAATTCGGTGATAGGCGCCTGATTCGATTTCAGGGGCACCACCACGCGCAGTTCGGAATCAGAGGCCGGAGCTAAGTCCGGGGTTCCAGTAACACAGACCCCATCAGTTGGGTCCGTGTATGGATCCATCGCCGTAGAGTCTGCGGTTCCCGTGGCGGGGTTGAGTTTCCCATCTTCGGGTGGCGCAATACGCTCTAGATCTAGGGCCAGAACTGTTGCACGTGCTATTACCTGATCCGATGACAGAGTTAAGTCATGATCATCAAGGTGGCAGAGAGGGGTTGCCGCTGGCTCGAATACGACGAAGATCAAGTCTCCATGGACATCAGCACCGTAGCCAGGGGTGTAGTTCTCGATCTGCTCAAGGTGACCTTCAGCGTTGGCCCGAAGCGCGAAGCCGACAAACACAAAGAGTTGGCCGGGAGGGAAAATCCCCTCGACGTCGCCGTTGCAGTTGACGACGTGATCCATCAATCCTTCCGTCGACGACATAGTGGAACTCTCAATGAAAGCACCAATGTCTGTTTCAAAACCGGCGGATCTCGGGTAGGGCGTCCCGAGCTATGCGTCTGAGGATTGATGTTAACAGGAGGCAGGGGACACGATGTTTACCCAGGTTCACTCCCTCTCAATCGAGGTAAAACCCTACTTCCTGCTATATTAGTATGGATGAATATGTGTACAAGAGTTGATCTACCTCGAGATCGTAAAGGCTAAAACCCTAAGTTTTAGCCTATTAGGATTGTATAATTCTGATTCTAGCCTCTATAGACTAAACCCTCCGGTTTATATACACACCGGAGGGGCTAGGGTTTGTACATATCATCTTGCAGAGGAAGGAAAATGTACACCCGAGCCTAAAACTTGCCATTACAAGAATCCAGGAGTCCTATCCGGATACGAGAGATGATCTTCTAAAATAATCATCATGGCCCACCAGTCGAGCCCACCAGGAGTTTATCCGGCCACCTGTGGACCCCCCGATCCAGGACTCCCTCAATTACACCACAATGGTGGCACGAACCAGTATAAATCCTTGTGTCTCTTGTTCTTAGGATTTGACGAGCTAGGCCTCAGAATCGGTGTGAGAGTGAGCTAGAGCGGAAAGGAGAGATCTTCGTGCGCACCCCAGTGTTCGAACCTCAAGGGTTTGCCGGAACCCAAGATCCGTCAAGAACCAGAGAGAATGCAGCTCTCGTGCCCGACAAGGAAGCCTTTTGGAGAGAAGCTATGCGCGTACAAGTACGTGAGGGTCCTAATCCTTTTCTAGCTAGCCCCAGGCCTCCTTTTATAGTTTTAAGGGGTATCCATAGTGGCAAACAAACACTATTTGTTGATTTGTTAGTAACAGTGCTATCATACCTAAGTCTGGGAGTTAGGACAAAGTGCATTAAATGCAGTGCTAGGTGTCACGCTGAGGGTGCAGCCTGGCAAATCTGTTGTGCTGCTTAACCATCTATTGCTTATCTGCTTGACAATCCTCTGGACGGGTATCATTTGGTGGTAATATGTCTGCCAAATGGCTGCCAAGTGCTTATTGGAAGCCACCTAATCATCTGAGGGCTCGACACCGCACTGATAGCTGATTTGCATTGCGATGCGGTGGAGCGATGGTGCATTGGCGGGGAGATCTTCCCTTCGACGATCTCGGCAAGCCTGCCGGGGAAATCTTGGACTTTCTCTTAGGGCAGCCTCGACCTGGCAAGGCTCTCCTGCCCGGCAAGGGAGGCTTTCCCAAGATGATATCTTGTTGTCTTGGCCTGTATTGGTCTCTTGATCCGCTCTTTGACCTCTCAAAGAGCTGCTTCTCTGGCTCAGCCTTGCTACACATGCTGGGCTAAATGTAGAGGGCCGTTGCGCCTGTGTATGGTCCGGGCAATGAACGTAAACGTTCGTTGCACCGACACTTAGCATGCGATCTGTCCGCGTCCGGGGAACGGGGGTACCCAGACTTGCCTGCCTGCGGCCCGTGACATGGCTCCGTTAGCGTCCTGGTATGGCCCAGCTTCAGCAATCACAATCAAGACCCTCACGAGGGTTCAAGCCTCGCGAGGAGGGCGACGGCAAGACCTCCCTGGGGACATCCTCCCTAGGCTGGCTCCCGAGGAGTGGAGATATCTAGGCAAGGTGCACCTCGCGAGGTTCTCGTGACGTGAGCCATGATGACCAAGGCCAGGCAGGCGCAGTGTACTAGTTTCCCCTGTGGTACTAAGGGGGCAAGCGCAAGCGTGGAATCCCGAGGGATCAGGAAAAGGTTTCCATATTGGTGTAACAAGACCAAGGACTGTCAGAGCTGCAGAATGGAGGTCATCGTTGAGCCAGGCGCGGCGTCATCACCAGAGCCTTTGGCAGGCGAAGAACACTTTTGTTGGGATAAATTGTACTAGTTGTTCCCCTTCAAATTTGGCCGTTGTGGGATCCCTTCCCGCCGATATTTGGGAAGAGGACCAAGGCCACTATAAAGAGGACCTAGCCACCACCATAGAAGGGAGGGGATCCATTCCACCCTGATATACCACAAGCTCACCAGAGCCCAAGAACACCTCTCCTGCTGAGGTTGTTCATCCATTGTACTAGTTCATCCTCTGCCCCATGAGGTAATCCACTACACACACTAGAGTAGGGTATTACACCACAAGGTGGCCCGAACCAGTATAATCTTCTGTGTCCCTTGTTCTTCGAGTTCGTTGAGCTAGGCCATGGAATCGTAGGGCGAGCACGCTGGGGAGAGAGTGTTCTCCGTGCGCACCCCAGAGTCTGAACCTCTCAAGGGTTTGCGGAACCAGAAATCCGACATTTGGCACGCCAGGTAGGGGTGTGCCGAAGTTCCGCCTCTTCGTCCTCCTCGCTCTCCATCCGCCAGGCTCCCATGGCAGGCGCCTCTTCTCCGACCGACTCGGTGGGCGCGCGTGGTGGCATTGAAGGACATCGAACCTTCACCCCCGCCCTGCAACAGCTGTGGTGGCCACCCAGGTTTACTACGGAAATGCCACCTCGATATGACGGACCGGAAGATCCGGTTGTTTTCCTCCATGCCTACGAGGAGGCCGTTTCGGCGGTCGGCGGCGACAACAAGGTCATGGCCAACTGGCTCCCCATGTCACTCACCGGCGTGCCACGCGCCTGGTTTCTGAGCCTGCCAGAGTAATATGTGGCATCATGGGAGGAGGTCCGTGGTCTCTTCAACGCATGCTTCGCGGCGCCGGCGCCCCACACCGTCGCGGCCCTCCTCGGCAACTCCTAGGCACCGCCCTCAGATCGCCACGTCAAGCAGCTCTTCCGTCAAGTGGGCTCCATCCGAGCCTCGCAGGGAGTCCCTCCGGGATGGGCAGCGCCTGAGGCCGATCTCACCTTCGACTCCAGAGACCACCTAGTGATCACCGCAGGTGCAGGCGCGCTCTTGATGCTCTACACCCCCACCATCGGCCACGTGGCGGTAACCAAGACCCTCATCGACGGCGGGGCTGGACTCAACGTGCTCTCCCCGGAAGCATTCGGCATGCTCAAAGTGTCGCCCGAACGACTCCGCCCCACCAGGCCATTCTCCGGTGTCGTCAACGGCTCCACCAGCCCCATGAGGCAGATCCGGCTCCCCGTCACCTTCGGACCCGCAACAACTACCGCATCGAGCTTATCGACTTCGACATTGCCCACATTGGCCTCCCGTACAATGCCATTCTCGGGTACCCAGCCCTAGCCAAGTTCATGGTGGCGACTCATCCAGCCTACAACCTCATGAAGATGCCGGGGAGAAATGGCATCCTCACTGTGGCCGGAGATAACAAGGAGGCCCTAGGGGCCCTCAAGCTCGCATTCAGGGCCGCGGCGGCAGGACGCCCAGCCAATGAAGCAGCTCTGGAGGCCGCGGGGGCTGCGCTAGCCAAAAAGAAGCAGCTTTTCTCTCAAGACCGGGCCGAGACGAAGCAAGTGCTAGCCGATCAAGACGAGGCGTCGGGAGCCACCTTCACCATAGGCACTGGCCTTCCCCTAGATCAAGAAAATGTGTTGATCAGTTTCTTCCAACAAGGAGGTGTTCGTGTGGGAACCCAAGGACCTGGCGGGAGTCCCAAGGGGGTGATTGAGCATCACCTAACCATATGCCCCAATGTGCGCCCAGTAAAGCAGATGGCCTGGCGACAGTACATTGAGAAGCAGTCTTTCATCGTACAAGAGACTCGCAAGTTACATGAAGCTGGTGTGATCCGTGAGGTGCGGTATCCGGAATGGTTGGCAAACCTAGTAGTCGTGCCCAAGAAAGGTGGGAAAGAGCGCATGTGTGTTGGCTTCACCAACCTTAACAAGGCCTGCCCACAAGACCCGTTCTCGCTGCCGCGCATCGGCCAGATTGTCGAATCCATCGCCGAGTGCAACCTAGTGTGTTTCATGGATACCTTTTCGAGCTATCATCAAATCAAGATGGCGGTGCAAGATGTCAAGAAGACTGCCTTCCTCACACTGTGTGGGGTATACTGCTACACTTGTATGCCATTCGGGTCATGAAATGCAGGAGCAACTTTCTAGCGATTGATGCATATCGCCCTGGGAGAGCAGCTTGGGAGGAATGTTGAGGCCTACATTTATGACATTGTCGTAAAATCTCGGGAGGCCAAGACCCTCATCGAAGATTTGGAACAGACCTTTGCGAGCCTGCACAAGGTAGACCTATGGCTCAACCCAGAAAAGTGTGTGTTCGGCATCTCGTCAGGCAAGCTACTGGGCTTCGTGGTGTCACATAGAGGAATCGAGTCTAACCACGAGAAGGTCAAGGCCACAGAAAAGACGAGTCCGCCGAAGACCCTCAAAGAGATGCAAAAGTTGGTCGGCTGCGTGACGGCGCTCGGGCATTTCATCTCCAAGCCGGGGGAGCGTGCCCTCCCCTTCTTCAAACTAATGAAAAGGAAAGGCTCGTTTGAGTGGACTCCTGAGGCTGATGCAGCATTCGAAGACCTCAAGAAATACTTCACTAGCTCGCCGGTAATGGTGGCACCAAAACCTCAAGAGCCCTTGGTGGCAGTCCCGGAGGAATACCAGGACAAGACCACACAACCTCGTGGCGATGCTCCCAAGGCTCCTGCAGGGCCAGTCGACGACCAAGCTCCACGAGATGATGTTCCTGAAGCTATAACTGCCACATCTGACGACCAAGCTCCTGAGGCCCCCTAATCTCAGGAGGCGCCACGACCCTAGGAGAGCGCAGCCTCCGCCAGCACTCCTATCCTCGTCGAGCACCCAGTGTACTTCGTCAACATGGTGCTTCGCGACACTCGGCCACACTACCCCATGCCACAGAAACTTCTACTCGCGCTCCTCGTTGCTTCGCGCAAGCTGCGCCACTACTTCCAAGGCCATCCCATCAAGGTCATATCCGCTTACCCGTTGGAGAGGGTGTTGAGGAGCCCCAATGCTATGGGAAGGGTCACCGAATGAAACATCGAGCTACAAGCGTTCCAGATGGAGTTCATCACCACCATTGTAGTCAAGGGCGCCGCGCTTGTCGACTTCGTGGTAGAATGGACCGACACCCCAGAACCTGAAGCAGGTGAGGATCGGTCCCTCTTGCCGGGCATTGAAGCATCGGACGGCTAGGTCATGTACTTTGACGGCGCCTTCGGACGCCATGGTGCAGGGGCTGGCGCCCTGCTCATCTCGCCCACCAAGGACAAGCTCTACTACGCCGTGCAGCTCTGCTTCCAGCACAGAGAGAAGGTCTCCAACAACATCGCGGAGTATGAAGGCCTGATTGTCGGCCTGAAGGTTGCGGCCTCCCTGGGTGTGAGGTGCCTCACCATCAAGGGAGACTCCTAGCTCCTCGTCAATTTCTCCAAGAAGGTCTACGAGCCAACGGATGAGCACATGGAGGCGTACCTGGCGGAGGTACGCAAAATGGAGAAACAATTCTTGGGCCTGGAGCTGCAGCACGTACCGCGTGGAACGAACAAGGAGGCAGATGACATCACCAAGAGGGCGTCCAGGCGCTAGCCATAGGAGCCCGACGTCTTCCAGGAGCGGATCATCAAGCCCTCAGCAACCCCTCTGGCTACGGAGCTGGCACTGCCTCAGGAGGAGCTCCCCCCTCCGCCAACCTTGGGAGCTCCCGCCTGTGCCCCGACCTCGGCAGCGCGCCTGCTCCGTGCTCTCGAGCCCCAGGAAGGGTGCTGGACTCAGGAGTTCAAGGCCTACCTACTACAGGGAACCCTGCCGGAGAAGGAGGAGGAAGCAAAGCGCGTGGCCCGGCAGTCCACGGCTTACTACCTCCATGATCGTGAGTTGTACCTAAAACGACCCAATGACGTTTCTTTGAGATGCATCTCGAGGGAGCAGGGGTTCGAGCTGCTAACTGACATACATGGTGGGGACTGCGGGCATCACTCATCCTCACGCACCCTGGTGGGCAAGACGTTCCGTAGTGGATTCTATTGGCCGACATCGCTCAGAGACGCGACAGAGCTGGTGAGATCCTGCGAGGCCTGTCAATTCCATGCCAAGAAGATCCACCAGCCTGCTCAGGGTCTTCAGACTATCCCGGTCTCGTGGCCGTTCATGGTCTGGGGGCTGTACATCCTGGGACCGTTCCCTCGAGCGCCCGGGGGCTATCACTACCTCTACGTCATCATCGACAAGTTCACCAAGTGGGCGGAGGTGGAGCCAGTGCGCACCATCCCCACCGGCTTAGCGGTCAAGTTCATCAGGGGCCTCTTGAGCCGGTTCGGGTCCCTAATCACATCATCACCAACAACGGCTCGCAGTTCTCTAGCAACCTCTTCAAACATATTGTGCTAACCTTGGAACGCAGATATGCTACGACTCAGTGGCACACCCCAGGAGCAACGTCAAAGCTGAGTGCGCCAACACGGTGGTCCTGGGAGGCCTCAAGGCGAGGACCTTCAAGAAGAAGCTCGAGACCTATGGCAGGGGCTGGCACGACGAGCTCCAGTCCGTGATGTGGTCCATCCACACCACCGCCACCAAGCCAACAGGAGAGACACCGTTCTTCCTCATCTACGGAGCCGAAGCGGTGCTCCCTCATGAGGTCAAACATCACTCCGCATGGGTCTTGGCATTTGACGAGGCACGCAATGATGCCGTGCGCGAGATGGATCTCGTGCTGGGGGAGGAGCGCCACCGTCAAGCCTCGCTCCGGGCAGCAAGGTACCAGCCGGCGCTGCGGCGGTACCACTGCCGCAGCATCCGCTCTAGGACGCTCGAGGTGGGCGATCTAGTCCTACGGCAGGTGCTCTCCAGGGAAGGGCTGCATAAGGTCTCACCCATGTGGGAGGGCCCATTTAGGATTGCCCCGTCTCCAGGCCCGGCGTTGTACGCCTAGAGACGGGGGACGGCGTCCCCGTCCAGAACGCCTGGAACATCCAGCACCTCCGGAAGTTCTACCCATGAAGAAAGGCCCAGTGCCTATGAAGCAAGGCCCGGTGCCTGTGAAGAAAGGCCCAGCGCCTCTGAAGCAAGGCCCAGTGCCTGTGAAGGTCTCCGCCCGTGACACTCTCACGTAATAATGAGTGGGGCTGTACATGCCCTGGAGTCTCCGGAGTGCCGCCCTCGGGCCTCGGGGGCTCCCTCCCACGTCCTAGTGGAAGCACTTAGCTTCACGCTCGTGAGAATACTAGACTAGGTGCCGGACGCTTCTGTTCATTTGCTTTCTATATCTGGTTGCGATCTTCCAATGGATTTGGAGTTCTGGTGTTTATCGGTTGCTCGGTTGAGTTTTCCCCCCTTTTCTGCTTTGTTTGCCCCTTTTTCTTGCCTCAGGGAGGACGAAAAGTTCTTGACGTTCTACCTTGCGCGCCTCGCGCACCTCGCCGAAACCCTCTCGCCCTAGAGCTTTGGCCTCCTTGATCCTCGCAAGGCGCCCTCGTATGAGCTCGTGATTGGCACACCTCCCTCAGGTCCACGCCCCCGAGTACCGCGACGCGGTGTGTCAAACCATGATCGACCCACGCCTAAGGTCTCGCGCAAGAAGGGACAAGGTATCCGGTGGATTCCCTAATAAATTTTGCAGATGCACCCCAAGGCCAGCAGCGCGCACGCCGGAGGCAAGGAAACCTCTCCAGATACCAGAAAACGAGCCCTCACCCGCCCTCGAGCACATCAAGCTAAGTTACCCCACTACCCTCACGACGCACATAAATATCGTGAGATAACATAGAGCATAGGTGTCACAATTCATTACACGCCCCAGTCGGGCTACCTACCCTTTGTCGAAATGCAGGGAGAAAGGAAAGCTAAACAAAAGCGAGCTGCACAGCCGCAACAGCTCACGAGATCCGGCCCCAAGTGCCTCCCGGGCTAAGCTCAATCTGAGCCCTCCTCGTGCTTCACCGCTGCATGGTGGCGAGATGACCCATCGCCGACCTCGAAGTGAGCCCGGTGGCGTGGTGGTTCGTCATAACCACCACTACTAGTGCTCTCGCCGGCGGAGGAGCCACCGCCGCTGGATGAGCCACGACAGTCGCCAAGGGTAAGTCCACCTGCAGCCTCGTCGCGACTGTCGCCAAGGCCGAGCGGGTCGCCACCGCTGCTTTCTTCGGGGCAACGCCTTGCGCGGCGACCGTCCGCCCCAAACACCCTCACGAAGAGGGTCGTGGCGCCATCATACTTGAAGTGGAGGGTGCATCGCCTGCCCAAGCTGTGCGCGCGGGCGAACGTCTGGGGCCATCAAGACCCCCGGCCGGCAGCTCGTGGGCAAAGAAGCACGCCAGTTGGAGCCAGGCGCTGGCCGGGCTCTCCGGCCACATGACGAACTCTAGGAGCGCCTCCGACGAATGGAAGCCTGACCGAGGAGCCCAAGCGACCATGGCACACCCTCCCACGGCAAGGGGGCTGCCGCGACGAGAGCAGCCCCTGCTGCGGGAAGGGGTGCCGACGTGACCGCTCAGGGCGGCATCAACCCTAGAAGGAATACGCCCGTGACCCTGAAGCACCGTTGCAGGGGTAGAGACATGCTTGCGGGGGCTGTCCCGCCCCCTCTTGAGCGGAGGCAAGTTGGATTCTTCCTGGCGAGCTTTCCGTTTCTCCACGGCGGAGGACCTCTTTGATGGCGCCATAGAGGCTGCAACAAGAGGACGAAGAAGGGAGGAAGAAGAAAAGGAGCGCGACAAGAAGAAGGAGATGAGTAACGGGGGCTTCACCCTCTCCCCATTTATAGCCCGAAGAAGGCCAACCGCCAGCCTCCATGATCTCACATAATGATGAGTTTTTCTGTGCATACAGCAGGGTCTCATCAAGTCAAGCGGTTATCGAGGCAGCATGGGGAAGCAGAGACGCCCACGTCGAATCGAGTCGCCACTCGTCGACCAAGGCCGCAGGCGATTGGGGTCCACAGCGCTTCGCCCTTGCCCCTTTGGCTTTGCCTCAAACCAAGTCGGAGCCCACCTCGGGACCAAGGGCTACTGTCGGTGTCCTGGGAATGGGGGTACCCAGACTTGTCTGCTTGTGGCCCGTGACGTGGCTCCATCAGCGGCCTGGTACGGTCCAGCTTCAGCAATCGCAATCAAGACCCTCGCGAGGGACCAAGCCTCACGAGGCGGGCGACAGGAAGACCTCCCTGGGGGCAGCCTCCCTAGGCTGGCTCCTGAGGACCGGAGATATCTAGGAAAGGTGCACCTCACGAGGTTCTCATGACATGAGCTATGACAACCAAGGCAAGGAAGGCGCTAGCAGGCGCAAGTGTACTAGTTTCCCCTTTGGTGCTAAGGGGGCAAGCGCAGGCGCGGAGTCCCGAGGGATCATGTAAAGGTTTCCATATCGGTGCAACAAGACCAAGGACCGTCAAGGATGCAGAATGGAGGTCATCGTGGAGCCCGGTGCGGCGTCATCACCAGAGCCTTTGGCAAGCGAAGACAACTTTTGTCAGGATAACTTGTACTAGTTGTTCCCCTTCAAATTTGGCCGTTGTGGGATCCTTTCTTGCCGATATTTGGGAAGAGTACCAAGGCCACTATAAAGAGGACCAAAGCCACTATAAAGAGGACCTAGCCACCACCATAGAAGGGAGGGTATCCATTCCACCCTGATATACCACAAGCTCACTTGAGCCTAAGAACACCTCACCTCCTGAGGTTGTTCATCCATTGTACTAGTTCATCCTCTGCCCCACGAGGCAGTACACCACACACACTGGAGTTGGGTATTACACCACAAGGTGGCCCGAACCAGTATAATCCTCTGTGTCCCTTATTCTTTGAGTTCGTCGAGCTAGGCCAGGGAATCGTAGGGCGAGCGTGCTCGGGAGAGAGTGTTCTCCGTGTGCACCCCAGAGTTTGAACCTCTGAAGGGTTTGGAGAACCCGAAATCTTACATGATCGTTCAATCTTAGATCGAAGTGCTATCAGCAGCCGGCGTCATGGTCGTGCCTACTACGACCGTCGTCACTCTCGCACAGTCGTGCCCTTGGAGATTTCAGATGGCTATAAATGAGCAGTTTTTTTTGCCTACTTCGCTTCCTTTGTCCAGGTGTGTTAGGCTATGTGATGTTGGCATGTAACTTCTCTCTATCTCTTTCTTTGTAGTATTTATTGCATTTGCCGAGGAGTAAGTAGTGAGGGTCTTGCACAGGAGCTCACTCCCGCCGTTTTTCCATGTCTCTCTCCTTGACATATAAGTAACATGACATGTAAGCGGGAGCATCCACAATGTGCATTTTACACTACCTCTAAGCACTCTCTCTCTTATTAGTAGAGGTCACCTTCATGCATTGCGCTTCACGCCTCTAAGTAAAAAAATCTCTAGTGTCACCTCTTAGCTTGGAGGTTGCCTCTTGCGATTTCAATAATCAAGCAGCCCCACCCATCATCCTGTTTTTCCACCCAACGATGCATGTGATGCACCAAAGTTCTCCTCCATTCAAATTGCCATGCCTTTGTTTTATCAATCATGGGCCCACAATAGAGGCTGAAGCAAAATGTTATTCACTGCATAGTTTTGAGATTATTTGGAGCTACGGCTGTGTGGTCCATCTTACAGGCAAGCAAGCCTGTAAGCACTATGATTGTCCCCATTATTGTAGAGTGTCGATGCACTAAAGGTCGGGCACTTTAGTACCCCATACTTGTGCACGGGTAGTTGCAGCCACACCCACGGCAAGGCCTGCCGGGGACAGCTGGGAGCAAATACAAGGTGACCAACACGGCATCCGAGCCAGTAATCAAAGATAGGAAGACACATTGAGCCCCCGGCAAGGTCCTTGATGGGATGGCTCGCGAAGTCCCTGTAAGATCCTTGCCGGGGTGGTTTTTTTAGCACCGGCAACACCATCACCCTTGAGGCTGAGAGCTCTGACACCATCGACAATGTCAATACCAAGATCTAGGGGCGTCTGCATGGTGGCGTGCAGATCTTTGTGAAGACCCGAAGGCAAGGTTCCCTGCAAGATTCTTGTCGGGGACGTTTGTGGGGCCCCGGCAAAATTCTTGTTGGGGATGTTCGCGAGGCGGCGAAGAGGCTCGCACACGGAAAGGTTCCTCCGCCCTGCTGCCGTCCATGCCAGCACATGCGTGGTGGCATGTAGATCTTCATGAAGATCCTTCCACCACTCCAGCGTAGCGGCTAGCCAGTCAGCTTGGCATTGCATGCCCCGTCATCCTAGGTGCGTTTCAAGACGGGGTGAGGCGGCGACGGACGGGACGGGGTCTCTTTCCGTCCCCGATAAAGTTAGGGGCACGTAACCAGCGCATTTAATGTGTTTGTCCTAAGAGGATAGTAATAAGTATACGCACTGTAGCAGCTTTACACCTCCTGTGTGCCTGTACGCCACTGTGGTAGCCCCTTGGTATAAAAGGAGGCCCAAGGCAATACAGGAGGGGACTTTTGGACTTCCGGCCCAGTTTGCATGCGTAGCAGCTAGCCGAAGCTCAAGAACACTCAATATACACTCAAAGCAGGACTAGGGTTTAGCTCCTGAGCGGCCCGAACCTGGGTAAAGATCCTTCGTGTTGATCGTTAGATCTGCTCCTTGCGCACTCCTCTTCCCTACCAAAATATAGAAGGGATCCACGCGATCCCGTAGGTGTCATTTCCCCGACATCTTTGCCGCGCTAGGTAGGGGGAGTAGGTTGTATAGACCTAATCTAGCAGTTAGCGCGTCGTTTTCTTGATCACCAAGCCTCCCAAGAAGAAGACAATCATAGCGATTGGTTCATCTGCGGCCGATCCGCCCATGCCTGCACGGACGGGCGATAGGGAAAACGCTCGCGGAGGTGAAGATATCGAGCATCCACGACGTTCTGGCGACCGGAGCCAAGCGAGTGCTGTCGTCCGTAGCTGCGACGACGACCCGCGCGCCGCTGGGTCCAAGGACGGAGCCGTACGGCCTATGGAAGGTGCAGCGACTTGAAAGACACCCCCGCCTGTGTATGCGCCGCGGTCTGCCCATGTCGTACGCGATGAGTAGCGCCACGATGTTGGTGACCCCGACCATCCCCACGAAAAGAGCCCTCAGCCTCATTATCGAGATGCGCAGGGCCGGCATGCATGCCAAGATGCTGGTGGGAACGGTGCACGGCCGCGGAACCGTGACGGGGTTCCTTCTAATGTGTTTAGAACTACGAGAACCTCCCGTTCTTCGAGCCTATCGCTGCCACCTACACCAACCAAAGTGTTGGCGCGAGCGCAGCTACTGCAGGATTTCCCTCCCAATGCGGAGAAGCAAGAGGAATGGAGAGCTACTATCCAGATCCTTATTGGTTTCGTCAATAAACATGGTCACCACGGGGCGAGTCCTTCGTGGCGTCGGTCCACTTAGCGCGTGCCGACGGCGGAAGGATCGGGGGCACTGCAACTACGATGCATTCTCCTCCACAACGACAGCAACGGTTGCCAGCTCGGCGGGTCGATGCCTGCAATGATGGGTCCATGGCGTCATCCGATCCACGAGCTCGTCGCAACCAATGTCAAGTTCTTCGGGAACGTGCCAAAGAAGACACTCGAACTACCAACAAGTGACACCGGGAAGCGCACCATCAATCTGATAGGCGCGAAGGGCCCACTGTAGACAGGCTTGTGCCCAGGGATTCTTGTGACTTACCTTACGAGGTGGGTTGTCCTGCTTTCACCTGTGAGCTACGCCGATTCTAGTGGTGCACTTCCCGCAGTTTCAAACCAGAGGTCCTAGAGAAATATGACGGCAAGACTCATCTGTCCAAGTTCCTTAGCGTTTAACCATCGCGATGCAAGCTGCCGGGGCTCGAGACGGCAAGGTTCTCGCTAACTACTTCTCGTTGGTACTCAAGCCCAACGCCAGGTCGTGGTTGATGCACTTGCCAGTGGATTCCATCTCCTCTTGGTCGGATATGTGCCATGAGTTTGTTGGCACCTTTACTGGAGGCAACCAAGCTCCTGGCCAGGAAAGTGATTTACATCTCATCCCCCATAAAGATAGTGAACCCTTGCGCAAATACATATAGAGATTCAGCCATGTGCAGTACAACATCCCAGATGTCCGTCCTGCCGCCGTTATCAGCGCATTTCAACAGAATGTACGCAACCGCAAGATGCGTGAAAATCTCGTGATGAACCAGGTTAGGGATGTTGCTGAGCTTTATGTTTTGGCCGATAGATGTGCTCGACCTAAAGTAGGGAGGAAGTACCCCGGCGAAGATGCCACCATGGGAACTGACTCAGGAGACGAAGAAGTCGTCACCCAGAGAAAGGAGGGCCGATGGCGTAACAGGAAGCACAAGAGCAAAACAGTGCTTGACGTCGAGGAATGCAGCAACCCCAGCAGCGCCAAGAAGGCCAAGGTTGACAACCCCGGCAAGGAGGTTGCTGGGTGTGCCGCCTGCCAGGCCTTGGCGGCTGCTAACAAGCCAGAGGGCTCCGACAAGCAATATTGTAAGATCCATCACACCAAAGGCCATGACCTCCAGAACTGCCGGCAAGTTGAGCAGCTTGTTGAAAGGTAGAAAGCTGAATACGAAAGGCGAGACAAGGAAAAGGTCCAGGCTGGTGCTGAGGGGTCCGGCAAGAAGTATGGTTGTCGAATTACGGGCTCCGCAAAACCCAAGAAGTTCGAACACAGGGGCGTGAACGAAGATCTCTACCAGTCACGTCTACCTAGCGTCTCTCCCTCGTCTAGTGAAGAGATTTGAGCAAACAAAAAATGAAGCACGCAAGAGTTTACCCAGGTTCAGGCCACCTTGTGGTGTAAAACCCTACTTCCTGCTTTGGTGGATTGGCCTCAGGAGCACTAGAATATGAACTAGTACGGTGGTTCCTGAGCTCCGGAGGTGAGCTCAGGAGGGTCGGGAGGCAAGAGTTCTTGCTCCTTTGTGTGGCGGCCAAGTCTATGGATCTGCTCGACTTGACTGGACTTGGCCTAACTTGATTCCCCCACTATAGTGAGGATCCTAGCTACTTATATAGGCGGCCAGGCTCCTCTTTCGCCGAAATGTTTAGGCGGGAAGGGATCCCACAACAACCATTTTTGAGCGGGAACACAAGGACGTTCCTACCCTGACAAAAGCAGTCTTCGCCTGCAAAAGGATCAGGCGGTGACACGGTGGTGGGCTCGGTGGTGACATCCACCATGTCGTCCTTGCGGTCTTCGGTCTTGTTGCACCAAAGGGGAAACCTTTGTCCCGCTCCTCGGGAACCTGCGCCTGTGCTGCCTCCTTTGCACCGAAATGGCAACTGCACCGCTGGCGGGCGCTGGCACCCGCTGGCGCGGTGCGTCACTGCCTACGTCACTGCCTCCTCTTGAGGCAGGCTTGGCCTTGGATTCTCCGCCCCTCCGGAGCGCCTTACCGAGGTCGCTCCTGAGGGGGTCTTGATGTTGTTCTCCTCGCGAGGCCTATCCCCCCCTCGCGATGGTCTTGGATAGCTGGTCGATCAGCTGGGCCATACCAGGCCGTGGTAGGAGCGCGTCGCGGCCCGCAGACAGGCAAGTCTGGATACCCTGGTTCCCACGACGCCGACAGTGGTGGCCAAGGAGGCCGCCGTGGAAAAGAGAAGCAACAGGAGAGGCCTGCTCGGGGTCGCGAGAAGAAAGAGGGAGATGATGACCATGAAGAGGATGGTGACTCCAGTGAGCATGAATTTCAAAAATCTATAGGGGCCATGTGCATTGATTGTGGCGCCTTTTTACATTCTTCTCATCGCCAACTTAAACAGTGGGAGCGCGAGATTAGTGCGATAGAACCGTCGATCGATGCATAGAAGGCACTGAGATGGTCCCACATGCCTATCATTTTTTACGCCGAGGATCACCCTGATCGCACAACTGCCGTCGGGTGCTTGAAATTTTTGGTTTCCCCAACTATTCACAACCTCAAGGTGAAAAAAATGTTAGTTGATGGTGGGGCCGGTTTGAACCTGATCTCGCCCAAGGTAATCGAGATGCTACAAATTCCTGATGGAGATCTCGAAGAAATATGCACGTTTCAAGGGATCAATCCGGGAAGAAGCCAGACGAAGGGTAAGATCACGCTACCAGTTACATTTCCTAGTGAGCTGAACTACAGGACGGAGAAAATCGTTTTTGATGTCACCAAGATCCCGTTGCCATATAACGGGATCCTTGGCAGTCTATCACTAGCCAAGTTGATGGCGGCATCACAGTACGCCTACAACACACTGAAGATGCCCGGCCCAATGAGCATCATCACTGTCCGACAAGAAAGATGCACTTATCTGCGCCGACAAACTCTACCGGGAGGCAGTTGTAGCACCCGCCGCCAAGGCAGTTGCTCCAGCCACTGGAGCTCCCGGGGAGACGAAGACATGCAAGACCTCTTGCACCCACTCTGGCAAGCGCGCCTCCTCAGAGTGTTGCATTCCTGTTGAGGACGTGCCAGAGAGCTCCACCGGCAAGAGCAAGAAATCCAAGGTAGCCCCACCAAAAACTTAGAATGTGCCCGTCAAGGAGGACGACACGGGCGGAGCTTTCACTATAAGACCAACCCTTGACAGAAAATAGGAAAGCGCGCTCATCGCCTTACTATGGGCGAAGGTCGATGTGTTTGTATGGCAAGCATCTGACTTCCTCAGCGTTCCCAGGGAGGTGATTGAGCACCATCTTGATGTATGTCCTCATGCGCGGCCCGTCAAGCAGAAGGTCAGGAAGCAAGCTTTGTAGCAACAAGAGTTTATTATTAAAGAGAACAGGAAGTTGGATCCTTTCCCTCTGCCGCGCATCGACCAGATCGTGGACTCCGCTGCTGGGTGCGACTTGCTGTCGTTTCTTGATGCCTAATCGGGGTACCATCAAATCTTCATGCCGAAGGAAGATGAAGAGAAGACCGTGTTTATCACGCCATGTCGTACGTATTGTTTTATACGAATGCCTTTCGGGTTGAAAAGCGTTGGTTCAATGTTTGCCAGAGCAATCCAGATCGGTTTTGAGCCCCGGCTACATAGAAATATGGAAGCTTATATGGATGACATAGTGGTCAAAATGAACGACAAGGCGACACTCATACAAGATTTAGAAGAAACATTTGCAAATTTGTGCAAGATCAATCTCTAGCTCAATCATGAGAAGTGTGTGTTCGGCGTCCCGTCCGGCAAGCTTCTCTTATTCTTTGTGTCTCAGCGTGGGATCGAAGCGAACCCCGACAAGATCAAGGCAACTGAGCAGATTGAAGCACCAAGAGGAGTCAAAGATGTGCGTTGACTTGCTGGTTGTGTTGCTCCTCTGAGTAGGTTCATCTCCAAATCTGCTGAGCGCGCCCTCCCCTTTTTGAAGATCTTGAAAAAGGCAGGCCCAATGAAGTGGACTCCGGAAGTGGAGGCACCGCTGCAAGATTTGAAGAGGTACCTATCCTCTGCGCCAACACTAGTCGTGCCTAAACCGCGAGAACCGTTGCTGCTATATCTAGTGGAAACAAATCAAGTGGTGAGTGCTACTCTAGTGGCGTAGATAGAAGTTGATGAAGAAGCAGCAGTAGTGGCAATACCATCGGAGGACGAGCCATAGCTCTCCCCGGTAGAGTCTATTGCCGGCAAGGCAAGACCTCGGTATAGTCTGGTGTCAGGACCCCGATCCTAAGTCACACCGATCTAGCTGTAACACGTCATATCACTTTGCGGCCTCACGCACGGTAACCCCACGGGTGCCACCTTACCTGGCCCGGGACCGTTTGCGCATTTTGGCACACGTATATGACAGTGTCGCTAGCATCCATATGACAGAGAACCCGGGCCGACATGGCTAGTTATGATCCAAAAGTGGCACTAAATTACAGAGACAGGCATCCATGACCCAGCAACGAACGTGTCGGTCATCAACGTATGAACCCAAGTCGTAGCAAGCTACATGGACTTAAAGGAACAACGCGTGACATTTCCCCTAAGGGACAGACACAGGAACGAAGAAGGACACATGCCGGCCAGCCTACGTGTTCCGAGCAGTAGCAAGCTACCAAGGCTCATTGGAATCACTAGGAGGCATTTCCCTGTAAGATAGGCTACCAAAGGAAAACAACTAGGTGTCGGATCCCACACATACCAAGCATTTCAATCATACACGCAATATGCTCAATATGTGCAAATACAACATTGCATCACAACAGAACTCTATGACTCAAAGTACTTTATTTAAAAGGCTCCAAGAGCCATACATAACATAGTCATACAGGTAGGGGTCACATGACCCAACACTCAAGTCATACAAGCACAAGCGGAAGCTACATGTCTGAGTACAGACAACTTAGAAAATAAAACAGGCTTGGTGTAGCCTGACTATCTACAAGGCCCTTCACATGTTCCAGATCACCGTCTGGGTGTCAAGCTACTCGTCGACGTCAACGTCTATGTAGAAACCATCAGCAGGGGCAGGGTTCTCCTCTGCAATAGTTATTAAGCAAACGTGAGTACAAAGGTACTCAGCAAGTCTTACCACAGAACCTATCTTACATGCAACATTATCAAAGGGGGGTAGTGGAGTTTATAGCAGAATGCCAGCTTTGACCTTGGCTAACCTATACTACAACTCTCAACAGATTGCAAGATGTTATTACGAACACGAGTCCTCTAGTCACCACATCAATACACTACCGAGGATCCTCTTCCGTCATCCTACGGAAGGGCCATCCACGGCACTCACGCTTATCTTGAGGCTTTTAGTAGTATCCATCAACTTGTCTATGAACTGTAAGAGTAACCAAGTAGTTCGTACCGCGAACAACGGCTATTCGAATAGTTTGATAACCCTGCAGGGGTGTACTTCTTCACACACGCTTCCACCGCTTATCGCCGTTTACTCGGCGTGTACTCGGCAACCTTCAAGCGGAAGCCCAGCGAGGGTGTCGGCCACGACCTGACTAACTACTCAAGTCTCTCGTCCAGGTTTATCGCCTATTTGGGTTCCATCCGTGGGGAGATCCGGCCGGGGTGTCGCTCACGGCCCCAAACGATGTGTACAGGGTTCCCGAGTCACCAAACGGGCAACCGGTACACCGTGCCACGTACCTGTCGCATCACAACCCACCCCGAGGGTCAGCGTTGTGCACGACCTCCAGTAAGCTATAAACACCAGAAACTAGTTGCAACTCCTGGACAGAGATCAAGGGTAATTAATAAGTCGAGAGGGTCCATTGGTTTCGGGCCCAATGCATGGTAGTAACTGCAACTTGAACCACACATACAGATCTCGGGTCCTATGTACGGTTCCAATGAAACAACCCACCACGTGCTCCTACATGGCCTTTCATCGATACCTTTACCAAAAGTATTCCACACTTCCTTCTCTTTATCAAAAGATTGTTTCACTCTGATCCATCACCCAGATGAACCAGACCAGACACAACTCTAAGCATAGCAGGCAACATAAACAAATAGCATGGTGGAACACACATCACATGGCTCAATCAACTCCTACACATGCTAGTGGGTTTCAACTATTTACTGTGGCAATGACAGGTCATGCAAGGGAATAGGGTTCAACTACCGCAGCAAGTAGCAGTTCACGCGCTGTTGCCTTAATGCAGTAAAAGAGAGCAGGAGCGAGAAGATTGGGTTGTATCGGAATGATCAATGATTGCTTGCCTGTCAAGGTAGTTGTCGGGTACTGCTCTTCAACTGGATACGCGGCAGTATCCTCGGGAGCAGGACCTAACATAGGGAATACCGACGATACAATCATTAACAAACAAATGCAATAATATGATGCATGTTTATGACATGGCAAGATGCATGTGAGTTGGCTAATGCAACTAAAACCAGAAGGGTTTGAACCTATTTGAATCAAGGATTCAAATTGAAGTTCAAACTATTATTTAAATAAGTGCATTATCATGTTTTTGATGTAAACAGCAAGTTAACTTATTCAAATATGCATGAAACCAGTGCCATTGGATATATTGGATTTTTCTGATCATTTTTCATATATAAATCTTTTCCATCTGAGCTATGGTTGATTTTATATGATTTTTTAGAAGTTTTGGGTATTTTCTGGAATTTCCTGAATTAAATTAAATCTAAAAATCCCAGAAAAACCTTTACTGCGTCAGCATGACATCATGCTGACGTCAGGCAGTCAACAGGGCCAGTCCAGGTCAAACCTGACTGGTGGGTCCCTCATGTCAGTGTCTTAGGAGCTAATCCCGGTCATAACCAGGGTTGACTGGGTTTGACTAACAGCGGGGCCCCACTGTCAGTGACTGGGGTGACTAAACTAATTACTGTTAACTCCTAATCATCGAGCCACGTCAGCCCGCCGGAGTTGGCCGGCGGCGACCATTGCGCACGGCGGTGACTCGTCGGAATCCCTATTCCGGCATCCATTTGCCGCGCGGATGGGCTCGGTGTGCTCCTGGTGATGTACCGCATCCAGCGGTGCCACTGGTTGGACGAGGGGTCGCCGGAGTCGACGGCGACGAGCTCGTCCGCGGCGGTGCTCGCACGGGGTTGGTCGGGATGGTGTTGTAGTGCACGGGAGGAGGAGCTGAAGCTCGCTCTAGCTTGCTGGTGACCTACTGAAGCTAACGGCGTGCTCGGCCGCGAGGTACGGTGCCTATAGCCACGGCGGGGAGTTGGCCGGCGGCGGTGATCGTCGGTGAGCAAAGGGGGCGGCGGCTACAAGGCCCAAACGAGTCCGTGGAGAGGGGGGTTCGAAGCGTGAGCTCACAGCAGTCGCAGAGGGCGTCGAAGTGAGCTCGGGGACGGTCGGACGACGGCGTACGGGCGGCGGCGATCTCCGGTGCCGGAGGTTGAAGACGACGGCGAGGGGGACGTTGCGGAGCTCCTGGCGTCGTGTGCGTCGGTGGGGAGCTTCGGGGCGACGAGGCGGAGCTAGTGGTGCTTCTGGGAGGCGAGGAGGTGGCGTAGGGCGCGGTTTCAGCGGTTGTCGGCGACGAGCTCGCTCGGGGGAGCTCGGCGGAGGGAAGAGAGGAGGGGAGAGACACGGGAGAGAGGGGGAAACGGTCGGGGTGGCTCCGTGGCGTCGTTCTAGCCCGTCCAGAAGGCCGAGGGGCCAGCCAGGCAGGCAGGAGGTGGCCGGCACATCGGCGGCGCTCGCCACCGAGCTGCTTCGTGCGCTGGCGCGGCGAAGAAGACGGTGGTGCCCCTGGTGGGCTGGGCCGGCTGGGCCAGCAGGTAAGTGGGCTCAGGTAAGATTCTTCCTATTTTTTCTTTTCCTATTTTCTTTCTGTTTTATTTCTTTTGCAACTTTGTTCATTTAATAAAAATGCCTAAACATTTTTATAACTCATGACACTTGTCATACCTGCTGTATATAATATGAACAGTAGGAAACTTTATAGTTCATGATTATTTGAGCATTTAAAATATTTAAAAGTATTTAAATGCCCAAATTCAATTACCATATGAATTAATCCAAAGCCCTAGATTGTCCTAGAAAATTGTGCACCATTTTTGGCAGAGGCTTAAGACCAAGGCAGAAATGATGAACATTTTGAAGGGCATTTTGGGTACATTGGAAAATATTTTAGTAAACCCTAGTTGTTAGGGGAGGGGTGCTGGGGTTTCTGTTAATCCCATTTCAAGTTTCTTTGAAAGTAAACATGATGCACACTCTAGTTAGGTCCTAATGCAAGTGTTAGCTAGGGATGTGACAACTCACCCCCACTTAAAAGAATCGCGTCCCGAGATTCGGGTTCCTCCGGAAAGAGGGTGGGGTACTCAAGTCGAAGACGATCCTCCCTTTCCCAAGTGGCTTCACTCTCGGAATGATGTGACCATTGAACCTTGAGAAACTTGATATTGTGGCGTCGAGTGGTGCGCTCAGTTTGATCAAGAATACGAATGGGGTATTCTCGATATGTGAGATTGTCTTGGAGATCAAGCGTTTCGTGGTCCACTCCACGGATAGGATCCGAGAAGCAACGCCTGAGTTGGGAAACGTGGAAAACATCATGAACTCTGGAGAGGTGCGGAGGTAGTTCCAATTGGTAGGCAACTTCTCCTCGTTTGGCAAGAATGCGAAAAGGACCGATGAAATGAGGGGCCAATTTGCCTTTGATACCGAAGCGATGGGTTCCCTTAAGAGGAGTAACCCGAAGGTAAGCCTTATCGCCGACTTCAAAAGTCACAGCCTTATGATGACTATCATATTGGCTCTTTTGGCGAGACTGGGCTGTTTTCAATCTTTCACGAACGATGCGAACTTGTTCCTCTGCTTCCTGAATCATATCCGGGCCAAAGAATTGTCTTTCGCCGGTTTCTGACCAGTTAAGAGGTGTTCGACACCTTCGTCCATATAGAACTTCGAAGGGAGCTTTACCCAGGCTGGCTTGATAACTATTGTTATAAGCGAATTCGGCAAATGGAAGACATTTTTCCCATTCCATACCTAAAGAAATGACAGAGGCTCGAAGCATGTCTTCCAGAATTTGATTGACTCGTTCCACTTGACCACTTGACTGCGGATGGAAGGCAGTACTGAAAGAGAGATGAGTTCCCATAGCGTTCTGGAAACTTTCCCAAAATCGTGAAGTGAAAAGACTTCCACGGTCTGAGTTGATCTCCAACGGTACACCATGTAGTGATACTATTCGAGAGATATATAAGTCGGCTAGCTGGCTAGCGGTAATACTCTCCCGAACAGGCAGGAAGTGAGCTACTTTAGAGAGGCGGTCAATAACGACGAAGATAGCATTATTCCCTTTCCTGGACCTGGGAAACCCGGTAATGAAGTCCATACCGACTTTATCCCATTTCCATTCAGGAATAGCTAGAGGTTGAAGGGTGCCAGCAGGCCGTTGATGCTCTGCTTTAACTCGACGACAAACGTCGCAGTTAGCGATGAACTGAGCGATTTCTCTCTTCATCCTAGTCCACCAGAATCTTTGACGTAGGTCTTGATACATTTTGGTACTACCGGGATGAATTGTGAGAGGAGATTCATGAGCCTCCTTGAGGATCAAACGTCTTAGGTTTTGCACCTTAGGAACCACTAAGCGGTTGCTAAAGAATACGACTCCTTGATCATCAATTGAGAAACATCCTGCAACTCCTTTCTTGATGTTCCTCTTAATACGAGAAATTCCGAGATCAATCTTCTGTGCTTTGATGATCTGATCCAAAAGGGTAGGTTTTGCCACCAAGGTGGAAAGGAATCCTCGAGGAATAATGTGAAGGTTAAGCTTACGAAATTCCTCGTGGAGAAGTGGTTGACTTTGTTGTAACATTAAATTGTTACAATAAGACTTACGACTTAGTGCATCAGCCATGACATTGGCCTTTCCAGGAGTATAAGTGATTCCTAAATCGTAGTCGGTGAGCAACTCAACCCAACGTCTTTGTCTGAGATTTAGATCTGGTTGGGTGAAGATATATTTCAAACTTTGGTGATCGGTGAAGATTTCACAGCGATTACCAAGGAGGTAATGCCACCATGTTTTGAGTGCATGGACTACAGCTGCAAGCTCTAAATCATGAGTAGGATAGTTGTCCTCATGTGGACGCAACTATCGGGATGCGTATGCAATCACTTGACGATCTTGCATAAGAATGCAACCTAGTCCTTGTCGCGAGGCGTCGCAATAGATTATAAAATCCTTGGAAAAGTCTGGTGGTACCAGTACAGGTGCAGATGTCAGGCGTCTTTTCAGTTCCTGAAAACTGGACTCGCACTGTGGGGTCCACTCAAACTTTTTATCTTTCTTGAGGAGTTCGGTTAGAGGTTTAGCAACCTTGGAGAAGTTCTCGACGAAACATCGGCAATAGCTCGCTAAGCCAAGAAAACTCCTAACTTGCTTGACCGATTCAGGGGAGGTCCAATCAAGGACGGCTTGAACTCGCTCGGGATTGACAGCAATACCCTTGCCAGAGATTACATGACCTAGATAGGTTACTTCTGGCAACCAAAATTCACATTTAGAGAATTTGGCGTAAAGGCGGTGCTCTCGAAGTTTCGTCAATACCAGCCTTAAATGCTCGGCATGATCTTCCTTGTTCTTGGAGAAAATGAGTATATCATCGAGGTATACCACGACGAATTTATCCAGGTACTCCATGAATATAGAATTCATTAACCGAGAAAAGGTAGCTGGGGCATTGGTTAATCCGAAGGACATGACGGTGTACTCGTATTGGCCATAACGAGTAACGAAAGCCGTTTTAGGAATGTCCCCGTTCTTGATTTTGATTTGATGGTAGCCCAACCTCAAATCCATCTTAGAAAAGACTGAGGATCCAGCGGGCTGATCATACAGATCGTTGATCCTGGGGAGCGGATACTTATTCTTTATGGTGACCAGATTGACAGGTCGGTAATCTACAACCATCCGCTCCGTTCCATCCTTCTTCTTGACGAAGAGGACGGGGCAAGCCCAAGGGGAAGAGCTAGGACGGATGAAACCTTTTTGCAAAGACTCATCAAGTTGTTTCTTTAGCTCAGCTAATTCTAGTGGTGCCATCTTATAAGGTCTCCTAGAGATTGGGACAGTTCCAGGAATAAGATCTATCACGAACTCGACATCTCTGTCAGGTGGAACTCCAGCAGTTCTTCTGGAAAAACATCCGGAAAGTCACGGACTACCGGGATATCTTCGAGTTCTGGTAGAGGGCTGGCATTAAGAGAGTAGAGCTGACGTTCAGCCATTCGAGTCAAGACATTGACTATCTTGCCGGATGGGTGTGTAAGTTGAACGGTCCTAGTAAAACATTCAATTTTGGCGTAATGGGTTGTCATCCAATCCATACCCAAAATGATATTTATGTCCGAGGACTTGAGAGCGATTAAGGATGCAAGGAAAACAAGTCTATCGACAAGGATTTCATTTCCATGGCTTACCCTAGAGGTCTGCCACTTTGAACCAGGAGTTTGAATAACCATGGAAGTAGGCATGTCACAAAAAGTCATGTTGTGCAATCGAGCATAGCTTTCAGATATGAACGAATGGGATGCTCCAGTATCGAAAAGAACAGATGCCGGATGGCAGTTTACGAGAAGCGTACCAAGGATGACGTTAGGATCCTCATAAGCTTCTTCGGCAGAAACATAGTTGACATGACCACGTGCGGTGGGGATTGGCTTGACATAGTTCACCTTGCCGGTTGGCTTACCACGGCCAACGGGTTTTCCTGGCTGGTTCTGGGGACAATCACGCATGTAGTGTCCCGGTTCTCCACACTTGAAACATGTCACAGTGGTGGTGCGTGGAGCAAAGTTGGAGGGTGGACCTCCATAGGTCTTAGCAGGTGCAAACTGTTGAGTTGGACGAGGCGCCTCATAGGATGGCCTCGGTGTATACTTGGGTGGCAGAGCAGTGTTAGGAACCCATACACGGCGCTTGTGAGAACCAGAGCCGGATGAGGAACCAAAGTCTCGAGTATGCTTGCGGGTGGCCTCGAAGTCGGTCTGGCCTGTCTCAGCACTGATAGCCTTGTTAACCAACTTCTGGAAAGAGGCGCACTCGTGCAGACGTAGATCACGACGAAGTTCAGGGCTGAGTCCCTTGCAGAACCTCGCCTGTTTCTTGGCATCGGTGGATACTTCCTCAGGTGCATAGCGTGCCAGATTACCAAACTCACGACTGTAGCCATCCACAGTCAGACGGCCCTGGGTAAAATTGCAGAATTCCTCCCGCTTGCGATCCATGAGACCTTCCGGAATGTGATGTTCACGGAATGCCTCACTGAACTCAACCCAGGTAGTGACATGGCCAGCAGGACGCATAGCTTCAAAGTTTTCCCACCAATGACTGGCAGGGCCCTCAAGATGGTAGGCGGCGTAGATAACCTTGTCAGCTTCGGCCACACGGGCAGAGTGTAGCTTGTGGGTGATACTACGTAGCCAGTCATCAGCATCCAGAGGTTCAGTGGAGTGATGGAACTTCGGTGGACACATCTTGATAAAATCGTGGATTGACACCACGTCATTCCTCTGACGGAACCCAGTGTTTTGCTCTATGCGTTCCAGCAGACGGTTGGTCTCTCTCTTGTTCCGTTCTGCTTCAAGCATAACTTCCGCCAAGGAGGGTGGCTGGGGCAGATTTCCATCTCTAGCCCCACTAGCCTCACCCTGCTCCTGAGCAGCAGGAGTGTTGCGAGTGTTGACCATCCTAGGAAAACAAAACAACGGTTTAGACATGGATGGCAAAATTTGACATAGAAGTGCAGAATGTAATGGATGACACAGAATGCAGAGATGTTCATCCGTACGACATGGTAATATAGGAACTGCTATATATACACCAGTGGTCATACACACCATACAAAGTTTAGTACAAGCCAAGGCTAAAGTACAACTGCGGTGAAAGACGATACATCCCATCAGAGGCATTCCAGGCTCCTATACATTATTTAACTACACCTCCGGAACTCAGTACACACTAGTCATATTCCACAAGACACGCAAGACTGTGGAAATACAACTATTACCATACTACTACTACCACGGACTAGCTCAGACATTCGCGTAGTAATCCTCGTAAAGATTACCACCATAGCCTGGAAGTGGTACAGACGGATCTTGGAACTCGCGAGCACTCGAAGGTTGTGGACCATAAGGGCATGGGTGTGGTCTCGGTCCTGATGCTGGTGGTAACCGACGCCCACGTGGAGGTGTAATACCCCCAACGTCACGCCAATCCATGCGATCAGGCAGACGAGTCCGCACAGGATACAAATCCCGCATGTCCAGATATCCGGCGTGCACAGCAGGTGCAAGCCGTGTCAAAGTAGTCCAGTGAGCGGCTCGGGTGTTATACAGCTCCATTCGGAGGGCACGGACCTCACGGTCCCTATCCTCCAACATCTGAACAGTAGTCTGAAGCAGTGGCTCTTCATGAGCAGCATCAGTATACAGACCAGTGTAGTAGCCTTCTTCTCCGGGGAGTGAAGCTGGCATGTAACAGAACTCAGTGTTCAGCAACAGGGCATGCCTAGCACGGAGAATGGTCATCATCGAATAAGCGGCATCCTGCACTGCCATCTCGATGGTAATCCCGAGTCCATAAGACCAATGGATGGGATCATTAGCTCCGGGATATGAGGGGTATATCCGGACTGTGCATAAATACTGACTTTGATTAAAATCCCGATACTGTTCCTCCACAGTGTATTCAGGATACCAGCGATAACCGGTCTCAGTCATCACACAGACTAGCATGGCCGTGTGACCGGGCACATTAATGCACCGAGTCAAACGAACCACTTGGTGAGGAATGCGGCCAGACATCTGAAACACGAAATAATGCAAAGGCATTAGTGTTTCTGGAAGAAATCGGGCAGCATAACAACTGTAAATGCTCAAACAGAGATTTGAGACATCATACAAATGATAGCATAGCCACTCAACAATTCCATATCAAGGTTCCGGTTCAATAATCATCATACTCAAAAGGATAGAAACTGAACTGAGGCTTGAAACCAAAAATCCTAAGAGTCTACGGATTAGTAACACGTGAACCTAGTAAGGATAAGAGGCCTAGTCCTAAATCCCCGTAGAAAGAATAGACACACTCAGATCAGAAGGGCATAAGGTAAAGGAGTAAAAAGAGCCTTACGTTCCCTTCCACAATCAATTCCCCTACATATAACTAAGAATTTTTCTAGACTCAACATCGACCAGTTTGGCTTGAGAAACCTACAGGCAGTCCAGCTCTGATGCCAACGCTGTCAGGACCCCGATCCTAAGTCACACCGATCTAGCTGTAACACGTCATATCACTTTGCGGCCTCACGCACGGTAACCCCACGGGTGCCACCTTACCTGGCCCGGGACCGTTTGCGCATTTTGGCACACGTATATGACAGTGTCGCTAGCATCCATATGACAGAGAACCCGGGCCGACATGGCTAGTTATAATCCAAAAGTGGCACTAAATTACAGAGACAGGCATCCATGACCCAGCAACGAACGTGTCGGTCATCAACGTATGAACCCAAGTCGTAGCAAGCTACATGGACTTAAAGGAACAACGCGTGACATTTCCCCTAAGGGACAGACACAGGAACGAAGAAGGACACCTGCCGGCCAGCCTACGTGTTCCGAGCAGTAGCAAGCTACCAAGGCTCATTGGAATCACTAGGAGGCATTTCCCTGTAAGATAGGCTACCAAAGGAAAACAACTAGGTGTCGGATCCCACACATACCAAGCATTTCAATCATACACGCAATATGCTCAATATGTGCAAATACAACATTGCATCACAACAGAACTCTATGACTCAAAGTACTTTATTTAAAGGCTCCAAGAGCCATACATAACATAGTCATACAGGTAGGGGTCACACGACCCAACACTCAAGTCATACAGTCATACAAGCACAAGCGGAAGCTACATGTCTGAGTACAGACAACTTAGAAAATAAAACAGGCTTGGTGTAGCCTGACTATCTACAAGGCCCTTCACATGTTCCAGATCACCGTCTGGGTGTCAAGCTACTCGTCGACGTCAACGTCTATGTAGAACCCATCAGCAGGGGCAGGGTTCTCCTCTGCAATAGTTATTAAGCAAACGTGAGTACAAAGGTACTCAGCAAGTCTTACCACAGAACCTATCTTACATGCAACATTATCAAAGGGGGGTAGTGGAGTTTATAGCAGAATGCCAGCTTTGACCTTGGCTAACCTATACTACAACTCTCAACATATTGCAAGATGTTATTACGAACACGAGTCCTCTAGTCACCACATCAATACACTACCGAGGATCCTCTTCCGTCATCCTACGGAAGGGCCATCCACGGCACTCACGCTTATCTTGAGGCTTTTAGTAGTATCCATCAACTTGTCTATGAACTGTAAGAGTAACCAAGTAGTTCGTACCGCGAACAACGGCTATTCGAATAGTTTGATAACCCTGCAGGGGTGTACTTCTTCACACACGCTTCCACCGCTTATCGCCGTTTACTCGGCGTGTACTCGTCAACCTTCAAGCGGAAGCCCAGCGAGGGTGTCGGCCATGACCTGACTAACTACTCAAGTCTCTCGTCCAGGTTTATCGCCTATTTGGGTTCCATCCGTGGGGAGATCCGGCCGGGGTGTCACTCACGGCCCCAAACGATGTGTACAGGGTTCCCGAGTCACCAAACGGGCAACCGGTACACCGTGCCACGTACCTGTCGCATCACAACCCACCCCGAGGGTCAGCGTTGTGCACGACCTCCAGTAAGCTATAAACACCAGAAACTAGTTGCAACTCCTGGACAGAGATCAAGGGTAATTAATAAGTCGAGAGGGTCCATTGGTTTCGGGCCCAATGCATGGTAGTAACTGCAACTTGAACCACACATACAGATCTCGGATCCTATGTACGGTTCCAATGAAACAACCCACCACGTACTCCTACATGGCCTTTCATCGATACCTTTACCAAAAGTATTCCACACTTCCTTCTCTTTATCAAAAGATTGTTTCACTCTGATCCATCACCCAGATGAACCAGACCAGACACAACTCTAAGCATAGCAGGCAACATAAACAAATACCATGGTGGAACACACATCACATGGCTCAATCAACTCCTACACATGCTAGTGGGTTTCAACTATTTACTGTGGCAATGACAGGTCATGCAAGGGAATAGGGTTCAACTACCGCAGCAAGTAGCAGTTCACGCGTTGTTGCCTTAATGCAGTAAAAGAGAGCAGGAGCGAGAAGATTGGGTTGTATCGGAATGATCAATGATTGCTTGCCTGTCAAGGTAGTTGTCGGGTACTGCTCTTCAACTGGATACGCGGCAGTATCCTCGGGAGCAGGACCTAACATAGGGAATACCGACGATACAATCATTAACAAACAAATGCAACAATATGATGCATGTTTATGACATGGCAAGATGCATGTGAGTTGGCTAATGCAACTAAAACCAGAAGGGTTTGAACCTATTTGAATCAAGGATTCAAATTGAAGTTCAAACTATTATTTAAATAAGTGCATTATCATGTTTTTGATGTAAACAACAAGTTAACTTATTCAAATATGCATGAAACCAGTGCCATTGGATAGATTGGATTTTTCTGATCATTTTTTATATATAAATCTTTTCCATCTGAGCTATGGTTGATTTTATATGATTTTTAGAAGTTTTGAGTATTTTCTGGAATTTCGTGAATTAAATTAAATCTAAAAATCCCAGAAAAACCTTTACTGCGTCAGCATGACATCATGCTGACGTCAGGCACTCAACAGGGCCAGTCCAGGTCAAACCTGACTGGTGGGTCCCTCATGTCAGTGTCTTAGGAGCTAATCCCGGTCATAACCAGGGTTGACTGGGTTTGACTAACAGCGGGGCCCCACTGTCAGTGACTGGGGTGACTAAACTAATTACTGTTAACTCCTAATCATCGATCCACGTCAGCCCGCCGGAGTTGGCCGGCGGCGACCATTGCGCACGGCAGTGACTCGTCGGAATCCCTATTCCGGCATCCATTTGCCGCGCGGATGGGCTCGGTGTGCTCCTGGTGATGTACCGCATCCAGCGGTGCCACTGGTTGGACGAGGGGTCGCCGGAGTCGACGGCGACGAGCTCGTCCGCGGCGGTGCTCGCACGGGGTTGGTCGGGATGGTGTTGTAGTGCATGGGAGGAGGAGCTGAAGCTCGCTCTAGCTTGCTGGTGACCTACTGAAGCTAACGGCGTGCTCGGCCGCGAGGTACGGTGCCTAAAGCCACGGCGGGGAGTTGGCCGGCGGCGGTGATCGTCGGTGAGCAAAGGGGGCGGCGGCTACAAGGCCCAAACGAGTCCGTGGAGAGGGGGGTTCGAAGCGTGAGCTCACAGCGGTCGCAGAGGGCGTCGAAGTGAGCTCGGGGACGGTCGGACGACGGCGTACGGGCGGCGGCGATCTCCGGTGCCGGAGGTTGAAGACGACGGCGAGGGGGGCGTTGCGGAGCTCCTGGCGTCGTGTGCGTCGGTGGGGAGCTTCGGGGCGACGAGGCGGAGCTAGTGGTGCTTCTGGGAGGCGAGGAGGTGGCGTAGGGCGCGGTTTCAGCGGTTGTCGGCGATGAGCTCGCTCGGGGGAGCTCGGCGGAGGGAAGAGAGGAGGGGAGAGACACGGGAGAGAGGGGGAAACGGTCGGGGTGGCTCCGTGGCGTCGTTCTAGCCCGTCCAGAAGGCCGAGGGGCCAGCCAGGCAGGCAGGAGGTGGCCGGCGCATCGGCGGCGCTCGCCACCGAGCTGCTTCGTGCGCTGGCGCGGCGAAGAAGACGGTGGTGCCCCTGGTGGGCTGGGCCGGCTGGGCCAGCAGGTAAGTGGGCTCAGGTAAGATTCTTCCTATTTTTTCTTTTCCTATTTTCTTTCTGTTTTATTTCTTTTGCAACTTTGTTCATTTAATAAAAATGCCTAAACATTTTTATAACTCATGACACTTGTCATACCTGCTGTATATAATATGAACAGTAGGAAACTTTATAGTTCATGATTATTTTAGCATTTAAAATATTTAAAAGTATTTAAATGCCCAAATTCAATTACCATATGAATTAATCCAAAGCCCTAGATTGTCCTCGAAAATTGTGCACCATTTTTGGCAGAGGCTTAAGACCAAGGCAGAAATGATGAACATTTTGAAGGGCATTTTGGGTACATTGGAAAATATTTTAGTAAACCCTAGTTGTTAGGGGAGGGGTGCTGGGGTTTCTGTTAATCCCATTTCAAGTTTCTTTGAAAGTAAACATGATGCACACTCTAGTTAGGTCCTAATGCAAGTGTTAGCTAGGGATGTGACATCTGGTGCCGACAAGGCAACACCGTTGGCAGAATAGGGTGCCAGCAAGGCGGGATCTACGCAAGAAAATGAAGTGACACACAAGAAGAAGATGGTGCAGCACCCAGTTTATTTTGTCAGCTCCCTCTTGCAGGGGGCTAGATCAAGATACTCCGGTGTGCAGAAGTTGCTCTTCAGCCTCCTTATGCCCTCGAGGAAGCTCCGCCACTATTTCTAGGCACATGAGATCACCGTCATCACTCGCTTCCCGTTGAAACGGATCATACACAACCCAGATGCAATAGGAAGGATTCTGGAGTGGGCGTGGAACTGTCAAGCTTTGGTCTCAGGTTTAAAAGTATTTCAATAATTCAGAGCAGAGCCTTGGTGGAGTTCAATGCAGAATGGACCTCAACGCCCTACAGGGAGATTCAAGAAACCATCCTCCCCGGCAAGGAAATGAGCCATGACTGGGTTATGTACTTTGATGGGGCTTTCCCGCTGCAAGGCGCCAGTGCTGGTGTGCTGCTTGTCGCGCCCATCGGACATCACCTCAAATACATGATCCAGATGCACTTTCCACGGTAGAGATCAACAAACAACACTGCAGAGTATGAGGGACTGCTTGCCGATCACAGGATCACGGCAGATCTTGGGATTAGGTAGCTCATTATCAGAGGTGATTCACAGCTTGTTGTCAAGCAAGTCAACAAAGACTATTATAGCCCATTGATGGAAGCTTACGTAGATGAAGTGAAGAAATTGGAGGAGCGTTTTGTCGGTGTGCAAGCAGAGCATGTTCCTCGAGCAGAGAACAGAATTGCTGACGACCTATAAAAACGTGTTGCCCTCAAGTTACCTGTGGAACCAGGGACTTTTGTGCTCCGACTGACTCAGTTGTCCGTTGAACCATCAGCGAGGCAGGATAATCACCGGAAGTGGGGCCCTGGAAAGTACTTTGCCACTGATCTCCCAGGAGCCGTCGGAAAGGAAGTTGTCGGCATTCTGGGAATGGGGGTACCCAGAGTTGCCTGCCTGCGGCCCAGGGCGTGGCTCATCCAGTGGCCTGGTACGGCCCAACCTCTTCAGCAACCACTCAAGACCCTCATGAGGGGCCAAGCCTCGCGAGGCGGACGACGTAAGACCTCCCCTGAGGCGGCCTCACTAGGCTGGCTCCTGAGGAGCGGAGATATCAAGGCAAGGGGCACCTCACGAGGCCCTCATGACGTGAGCAGTGACGACCAAGGCCAGGCGGGCGCCAGCGGGCGCAGGGTGCTAGTTTCCTCTTTGGTGCTAAAGGGGCAGACATAGGCGAGGAGACCCGAGACGTCAGACAAAGATTTCCATATCGGTGCAACAATACCAAGACCAGCAGGACGGTAGAGCGGAGGTCATCACGGAGCCCATGGCGGTGTCACCATCAGAGCCTTTGGTAGGCGAAGACCACCTTTTGTCAGGATAGCTTGTACTAGTTGTCTCCCTTAAAATTTGGCCATTGTGGGATCCCTTCCCGCACAATATTTGGGAAGAGGACCCGGCCCACTATAAATAAGACTAGCCACCACCATATAGGGGGGTCGAGATCATCTCATCTTGAGAAAACCCAACCTAGGGGATCGGATCATTGAGACAGCCCAGACACCCACAAGATCACTCGAGCACAAGAACACCTCTCCTTAGGAGGCTGTTCTCCTCATGTACTAGTTCTTCCTCAGCCGACAAGGCAATCCACGACACCACACTAGATTAGGGTATTACACCACAACGATGGCCCGAACTAGTATAAACATTGTGTCCCTTGTTCTTCGGATCTGATGAGCTAGGCCTAGGGATCGGCGAGTAGACGAGCTAGGGCGGGAGGAGATATCTTCGTGCGCACCCCAGAGTTCAAACCATAAGGGTTTTGCCAGAACCCAAGATCTGACATTGGCACGCTAGGTAGGGGTGTGCCGAAACTTCCCTTCCGTCGATCCGTGCTCCGTCGTCCCACCGGTTCCATGGCCGACGCTCGCAGAGCCCGTGCTGAGCAGCGGGCTGCCCTCGCCGCCCGCTTCGCTTAGACAGCTCCTACCGGCGGACCGCCCCACCGTTCTCCATCGCCTGCCACCAATGCCGCCACCGGCCCAGCGCGGCATGAACAGCAGGCCTCGTACCGACATTCCTCCGTGCGGCGAGACGGGCGCACCGCGACCCCGTCACTGACCCCAGCGGTCTCGTCGTCCCATGCTTGTCAAGGACCCATTGATGCGCAGGCTGCGTTGCTCATGGCACGTGTCCTCCTGCGCTACCGCCCGGTCGACAACTTCTACGAAGAATGGTTCGAACGCATCGCCGAGCTCGTCAGCGCTGCTGGGGGCTCTCCAGCATCGTCCCTCTCTCTACCTCGTCCTCCTCATCGTGTGGACGACGTGGCCCATGAAGCTCCTCTTCTACCTCCGCGTCAAGGCATCGTCCAACACCCGAGGCACGTCGCCTCGTAGCATGATCACCCATGTGCGGCGCCAGTGCACGACGAAGGAAGCTGCCAAGAGATCCAGCGGCCCCGTGGAGGAGCACCAACGCTCCCTCCACCGCCGCATCGAGACTGCGCACCCCCACCGCGGTGGCGCGTGAGGACCAAGGCCAAGCTCCACCTCCCCGACAAGCTCTGGTGTCGACAGCAGGCTGCAAGGCCCTCGCCCCCGAGCTGCACAACATCAACTGGTCTGGGAAGTTCAAGCCCGACCTGCCTCCACGCTATGACGGCACCCCCGACCTGCGGAGTTCCTGCAGATCTACGAGATGAACATCGAAGCATCCGGCGACAACGAGAAGATCACGGTGAACTGGTTCCCCATGGCCCTCAAAGATGGTGCATGCTCGTGGCTCCTGAACCTGCCCGCGGGATTGATTTCCACCTGGAGCGAGATGCGCGAGCGGTTCATCGCCAACTTGCAGGGCACCCGAGACCGCCCCCCGGCCGAAGGTGACCTGCGGCGTATCAAGCAACAACCAGGAGAAACCCTATAGAAGTTCATCGAGCGCTTCAACAGCGTCCGCATCAAGATCCCCATGGTCACGGACGAGGCCATCATTTCAGCATTCTCAGATGGTGTCCGCGACGTCAAGATGAAGGAGGAGCTCGCCATCCAGGAAGATCTGTGCACATTCCTGGAGCTGTTCAACCTCGCAACCAAGTGCGCCAGAGCTGAGGAGCGGCGCCTCTCCCTCGTTGAGCTCCCCGCTGCTGAACCTACACACAAGAAGGCCAAGAGCAAGGACGTAAAGTGCTCGCGGCTGAGCCGGAGATGAAGCGCGGTCGCGACTACCCAGATTCATCCAACAACGGTCAGGTGTTTTGCGCCGTCCACAACGTGTACAGCCACAACACCCATGACCGTCAAGAGCTCAGGGCCCTCCGCGAAGGACGCGTCAGCCAACGCCCCGAGCGCAGCAACCGTGGCTACGATCGTGGGGGAAGTTGGACCGGGGGACGCTGGGACGACCGCGGCCCCCTTCTGGAGTGGCGTGACCAACCTCGGGAGGACCGTTGGCGTGATCCGCCTCGCGAGGATGCATGGAGGGACCAGCCCCGTGAGGGCACCTGGAGGGACCAGCCTCGTGAGGATCGCCCCCAGGGCAAGGCTGGCCTTCCACCTCTGCCACCACCAAGGAGGAACGACGACCAGGACGAGGGTGCTGGGGGCATCCTGGAGCCTCGCGCCATTGCCCGCATCTTGGGTGGAGCACAGGCCCCAGCCTCTCAGCGCCTCTTAAAGCAGTTCGCCCGGGAAGTAAACGTGGCTCTCCCCAATCTCGAGGCTACGTGCTGATACGTCCATTTTGCATCATGCTTTTATGTTGATATTTATTGCACTATGGGCTGTTATTACACATTATGTCACAATACTTATGGCTTTTCTCTCTTATTTTATAAGGTTTACATGAAGAGGGGAATGCCGGCAGCTGGAATTCTGGGCTGGAAAAGGAGCAAACATTGGAGGCCTATTCTGCATAACTCAAAAAGCCCTGAAACTCCACGAAACTCTGTTTTAGAAAATATAAAAATATCTGGTGAAACATATACGAGAGGGGGGCCACCCACTGTACACGAGGGTGGAGGGCGCCCCCAGCCTCATGGGCCACCTGGTGACCACCCGATGCCCATCTTTTGCTATATGAGGTGTTTTGACCTGGAAAAAATCATAAGGAGGCTTTTGGGATGAAGCGTTGCCGTCTCGAGGCGGAACCTTGGTGAAACCAATATAGGGCTCCGGCGGAGCTGTTTTGCCAGGGATACTTCCCTCAGAGAGGGGAAAATCGTCACCGCCATCATCACCAACAACTCTTCCATCTTGGGGAGGGTTATCTTCATCAACATCTTCACCAGCACCATCTCCTCTCATACCCTAGTTCATCTCTTGTGACGCCCCCGATTTGTCCGTACACTAATCATGCACGCAAATGTGTACGGCCAAGATCAGGGACTCACTAGTAGATATCACAACACAACTCTAAAAGTAAAATAAGTCATACAAGCTTCATATTACAAGCCAGGGGCCTCGAGGGCTCGAATACAAGTGCTCGATCATAGACAAGTCAGCGGAAGCAACAAATATCTGAGTACAGACATAAAGTTAAACAAGGTGCCATAAGATGGCTAGCACAAACTGGGATACAGATCGAAAGAGGAGCAGGCCTCCTGCCTGGGATCCTCCTAAACTACTCCTGGTTGTCGTCGGCAGACTGCACGTAGTAGTAGGCGCCTCCGGTGTCGTAGGAGTCGTCGTAGGTGGCGTCTGGCTCCTGGGCTCCATCATCTGGTTGCATCATCCGAGAAGAAGGTACAGAAGGGGGAAAACGGGGAGCAAAGCAACCGTGAGTACTCATCCAAAGTACTCGCAAGCAAGGATCTATACTACATATGCAATGGTAACAAGGATATGGGTAATATCGTTGGACTGAACTGCAGCAAGCGGGAATAAGAGGGGGATAGCTAATCCGAACGAAGACTACGCTTCAGGCAGCCTCCATCTTGCAGCAGTAGAAGAGAATAGATGGTAAGTTCACCGAGTAACATCGAATAGCATAATCCTACTCGGCGATCCTCCCGCACATCACCCTGTGAGAGAGCAACCACCGAGTTATATCTGGAACTCATCTGGGTGTGTTTTATCAAGTGTCCGGTTCTAGTTATCATGAGGTCGGAATACAACTCCGGGTCGTCCTTTTACCGAGGGACACGGCTATTCGAATAGATTAACTTCCCTGCAGGGGTGCACCACATAACCCAGCACGCTTGATCCCATTTGGCCGGACACACTTTCCAGGGTCATGCCCGGCCTCGGAAGATCAACACGTCGCAGCCCTACCTAAGCACAGCAGAGAGGTCAGCACGCCGGTCTAAGTCCTAGGCGCGCAGGGGTCCGGGCCCATCGCCCAACGCACACCTGCACGTTGCGTACACGGCCGGTGAGCAGACCTCGCAACCTCCATTACTAAGGAAGTTGCGTTACGCGGTCCAACCCGGCGCGCGCCGCTAAGTCGCTGACGTCAAGAAGGCTTCGGCTGATACCACGACGTCGAGTACCCACAACTATTCCCACGTAGTTGGTTAGTGCGTATAGACCAAATGGCCAGACTCAGATCAAATATCCAAACTCGTTAAGCGGGTTATTATGAAATATCCGCGGACAACGACCAGGGCCAGGCCACCTCTCGACTGGGTGTCTCAACCTGCCCTGTCGCTCCGCCACAAAGATCCACACAGAGGGCCGTTGGGAAAGTATGTCCTTTCAGCCCCCAATCCGTGAATCAACCGCGGGTACTCAACGAGCCGACCCGACTTTAGTCACATCAAGTATCATGTATATGTGTATGTAATATATATACCCGTGATCACCCCCAAGTGATCACGGCCCGATAGAATAGCAGGGCAGACGGACAAGGGTGTAGGGCCACTGATGGAATACTAGCATCCTATACTAAGCATTTAGGATTGCAGGTAAAGTATCAACAGTGATAGCAACAAAGACAGGCTATGCAGCAGAATAGGATTATCGAAAGCAGTAACATGCTACACTACCCTAATGCAAGCAGTAGAGAGAAGAGTAGGCGATATCTGGTGATCAAAGGGGGGGCTTGCCTGGAAGCTCGGCAGCCAAAGTGGGGTCGTCAACACCGTAGTCGATCGGGGCAGCAGCAGCGTCGGTCTCGTAGTCTACCGGAGAGAAGAGGGGGAAGAAACAATAAATATAAAGCAAGCAGTTGTAACACAAAGTATGACATGGAGATACGATGTGCCGGGTGTGCCCTAACGCAGTGTAACAGGTTACCGATAAAGGAGGATCCCATCCGGGGAAGTTTTCCTGGTTCCGGACATTTGTCAGACAGATGACCGGAGGGGGAAAGTTCCATGTTCAGGTATTTAGAGGCACCACACGAATATGCGGGTAACGTATCCGGGTTCGTCTCGTTTTTCTGATCATTTTTCATATATAAATTATTTTCATCCGAGTTACGGATTATTTTATATGATTTTTCAAAGTTTAATTGAATTTCTAGAGTTTTTGGATTTAATATTAATTCGAACTTATTAATTGGATAAAACCTAAGTGGCCCTAGAAATTGCACCCAGCAGAGTGCTATAGAGGCTAACAAGTGGGGGCCGGGGGACCCAGTTGACCGCTCAGTCAACATTCAACTCATGGACTGTTGACTGGTCAATCTGACGGCTGGGTCCCGCATGTCATGGACTCATATTTTAACAGATTGATTTAGTGGGCTGGTTAGTAGATGGGGCCCATGTGTCATAATCTAATTAGCAATCTATGGACAGAACTAATATCGGATTAGCACTAATTGAATGGCCGGCCCCATGTGGAATTAGCACAAGACCACAAAGAGCACGGCTGGGCACATGGAGCATGAGCTCCATGGCTAGCTACGAAGGTGCATGGGCAGCACTGGCACTAGGAGCTACGAGTGTGGTCAGTGAGCTATAGCGGCAGCAGCGCAAAAGAAGTAACAGAAGCGGCATTAGCATCAGCAGCGCAAGGAGCAGCACAGCGTAGCCGCAACGCATCATAAGCAGCAGTGACAGTAGCACACGGGCGCGGCCGAGCGAGCGTGGCGCGCGCGGACGGCGCGGGGGAGCAGCCAGCAGCGATGGGGTGCACGCACACGGCGCGGGCCGCGGCAAGGTCCGGCCAGGCGAGGCAAAGCAGTGCGCGCCTAGGAGAATCGAGCTCCCCTGCTATGGCGGCCACAAACTTGGGGACGACAGGTAATGGCGACAAATCAAAGGGGAAAGGTGGGGAATCGGTAGAGGAGCTCACGTTGAGGCCGTGGGCGAGCTCGAGGAGGTCGGGGATGGCCGGGAGCAGCGGCATCTCGCGACGGACGATGGTGTACACGAGGAAGACCACGGCGATGGCGGCGAACGGGGCCTCCAAGCTCGACCCCTTTGTCGAGGGGGAAGAAGACGACGACGATGGAGACCCTGGATGTATTCTCAGATGCCGGGGAGGTCGTCGACCGCGACGACGGTGATGGCCATGGCGGTGGTGGCTCGGCCTAGCGGGGGCGGGGAGGCCGATGGCAACGCGAGGAAGGGAGGGGAAAGGAGCTAGGGTTCCGGGTTCGTCGGGCGAAGACCTTATAGGCGGAGGCAGGGGCGGATGGCCGCCACGCACGGCCATCGCCGGCGGATGGCCGCCACGGCACCGTGCCTCCTGTAGCGCAAGGTGGGAGGCAAGTGGGGAGGTTGGCCTGGGCTGTTTTGCTAGATGGGCCAAGGGGCCCAGTAGATTAGGTTTCTAAACCTTTTACTAGTATTTTTGCATTTACTTATCTATTTATTTACTTAGCTACTGTTTTGTACTTTCTTCTTATATTGAAATACTTTTGTAAAATGTAAACCCTTGCCATATAGTTACTATGCATTATTTTGCACTGTCACAAAAAGTTTGGGTTCGAAATAATTTATTAAGTTTGAGTTTATATTTAAATGGGATAAAAAAAGGTGTTGTTGGTCCACTGTTTTAATATCCAGGGGCAATTTTATACTTTTCAAAAAAGTTAATCCTTTCATGACAATTTGTTAGTGAATATTTGCAACCTACCGAACATTTTTGTTTTACCATTCCACAAATAATAATATGACTTTATTTTAAATTTGAATTTGAATCGGGTTTGGATCAAGTGAGGTTTAGAAAATTAACTGCGATGACCTGGCACCATTGGGGGGGGATTACTGTAGCTTAATTATTCGGGTGTTACAATTCTCCTCAACTATAAGAAATCTCGTCCCGAGATTTTAGGAGGTAGAGAAAAAGGGGGAGGTTATGGTTACGAAATTCTAGCGAGTGTTCTTGGTCTTGGTTGCTCTTCTCGAAGAGGTTGACCCACTACGTTGATGTCTTCATTTCTCTGCTTCGGGTCATCATGATGAAGTCGACATCCTTTCTTCAGGAACTCCATCGTACTTACGAAAGAATTGAGGGTATTCCGGGAGAACGGACCTCTGCAAGGTTGATTATTTGATCGATAAAATCTGGGAAGGTGACGGAAAGTAACTCTTGAATTGAAACTTCAGTAAATATCGAGAACAAAGTAAGGAGGTATCATGGGAAGTTTCGTGCGGCCAGACAATCGATCGATGCCTGAAACATGGCGTGCATGGGGTTCAAAGCAAGGGGAATAAGTATTATGTCGGATACCAGAATTGACGATCTCTCTGAATGTGGCTCATGAATTACATACGAGGCCACGCGCGAGAAACAACCTTGGGAACATGGTGTTTACAGGAGAGTCATGTTTCGTCCCAGTGGACCTATGGGTTAATGGGCCCACCATGTGGGTTGAAAATAGGAAGGGTGGTGACATCTTGCATAGCCGCGATAGGGAGGCGTGTCAGTGGATAGCTTGTTAGGTATGCCGGCAACAATGTCGGTACCAAGGACGGGGAACGAAGAGAACCATTTTCTTGCTCATTGTAACGAGGCGGACCAATAGGCAAGGTTCTCGTTCACCGACAGTTAATGGAATGTTATCAGCAATAGTAAAAGGGTCTTACTGAGAGAGTTGTACACCAAGGTGTTTACATAAGCAGAAAATTATTACTGCTTAGATTATATGTAGATCAAAGAAAGGTTAAACAAACAAATGGAAAGGAAAATTGTGATTACACACAATTAATAGCAGTATATCCTTCCCATGGACAAGCAGAACATGGCATACGGGGTAGGAGAGCAAGTACCCAACCATTTAGATAAAATGCCAGGATTAATCAAGATGTTACCCATGCAATGGTGTTTGGATAATTGACCAAGAAACATTTAGCATTGGGCTTCAAATGCTCTTGTTGAAAATCGGAGTACCACAGACATGCTTCGAGATAGCATTGGCATGGCCTTGGAGCAAAGGTCGGACTTGGATACACAAAGGATTCATCAGGAACAACTTATAGAATAAGTCTTACAATTTCCTCCTGGAAGAACGGTTAACCTTGCAAAAGAGATTATAATGATAGGTTCTCCAGCCAGGGGTGTTAGGCATGACATCGTATTACCGAGTCATCCAGGACCAATATCATAACTCCTGGAAAGTTGTCCCAACCATCATATCTGACCGAGATTCAGATCCGATTGGTGTCATGATACCTCAGACTCAGGATGTTCGAGAAGAAACGGTGTAACATTAATCAACGATATGACATTGCAAGATTCTCGGGAATGAACTATGGTAGCGGGTTCCCGAAACAATAGTTCATCATTAAACCAAGGAAAGGATGAGGAGGTGGCTGATGGGCTCAGCGACAATTCATCAAGAATTCCAAATGGATGGATTTCCATAATAATATGAACAAGAAGATGACAATTTTCAATTCAAATGATATAATGTTGTATGCTCGAGGAAAACATACACCATTAATCATTAGTTGAAAGGTGTGCCCGAAATATGACCTTAGGCAGCCATATCAATGTTAGAGTGATGATTCAATAACCAACAGTCTAAGAATGAACTGTCGATCATTAATTTCAAAGCAATAGGGTTGCTAGAAGTACAGAACTCAAGCAGCATCGTTGGCATATTGGTATCCCAGTTAAAAACAACATGGGGACCAAGGAAGAATGGTGATGGTGAGAAGTATCATCATACCGAGAATTTCTAAGAGGTGGAGCAATCCCCACAACATTCTCGACATAAAAGACAGTAATACTTCAAGGCATAACACAACACTAGCTGGAGAGCAAGTTGTATTCATAATGTGGACAAGTTCGCGATGAAAGGAAGTCAAGGGTGTTGTCGATGATAATAGAAATCATCGAGGGCAAGGAGGGTATTTCTCATCATAAACTCCGTTGACGTCTCAGAAGAAGTGAAAGTGTTCAAGGTGATCACGACACATTTGTCGGGAAGTTTCAAGAGGATGCAATCGAAGATCGGCTGCGCCAAGCAAGGGAATGACGAAGTGGCAAGTTATTGGATCAATACAAAAGATGCAAGCTCGGAATCAAAGTTGCCTTACTGAACAAGCAACCAGATGCTGAAAGCTCGACGTAAGTTGTGCTCAATCTCTGAAGAATTCGTGCACCAAAGAAGGACGAGGTAGCACAGTCAAAGATAGCTAGACAAGGGATGTACCCGATAGTCTAGGAATAAACCAGATTGAGTTTAAAAATTTCCCAGTAACATCTACTAGGGGTGTTGGATTTTTAGAGCAGATTTGATTTACTAAACGGTGTCCTCGGTTGACGGCAACCTAGAACCCGTAGAGTGATTACGACAAGCAAATGTATTACTTCATCAAAAGTTCAAAAGGTGTAGTGCAAAGGCATGATATCCTCGAGATATCAGAGGGTAAAACTCGAAGGTAGAACACGATAGAAGTTGAACTAGGTCATTGACCTAGGACAGTAGATGCTTTAACCTTGTCAATAATTGACGAGGCCTGGAATGGATTTATTCCAGATATATTGAATAAGGACAGCATGGTCGGAACCATAACTGCAAGGGATCAAATTTATTGATACCGAAAGAATTATTTAGATGTAAAATCATTTTGCAAGAAGCTCCAGAGACGGTCTACATCGTTTCCATGGGCATGAACAAAAGCTCAAGGTCGACTCCCATTTCTCCAATGCATACGTTTCATTTACCTCTTGCTTTGATAAAACTGTAGTGTTGGAATTTCATTTGGTGGGACACCGGAAGAGTATGACTTGTGAAAACTTTCGGGTTCTCACGGATTAAGGGAAGGCATAGGTTCAACCCATCGGGCATCTTAGTAACATATACCACAAGTTTCAAAAGTAAATACACATGCTCGAAAGCAGAGCATGGTTGGCCAAGCAGAGGATACAATTTACCAAAGGCATTATGTATCAGGGGAAAAACTCACAAGGTGATTGAATATGTAGGACACTGTCGGATAACGATCCAACAATGGATCGGGCGATCCACAACGGAGCTGATGTGAGTATCGGTACTCACTCAGAGGAAGAAAGATTGCAGAGGCATCAAATTCAAAAAATCACCTGATTAGCCTGATGCTTAAATAGAAAGAAATTATGGTTTCCAAAACGAAGGATCAGAAGCATACACTCTGATCAAGGGTGGATAAGTTGAAAACACTTAGTTGGAGAATAAAAAAAAATTTAAATTGTCGAGAACCAACTCACGTCCGGAATGACGTCTGAGCCGGAAAGATAAATTTAAAAAAAGATAACCTGATGACTTCGTGCATACGCACACATTGAATCAATAGGTTCAAAAATAGCTAAGACAAGGGATATTAACGAAGACTACTAGTCATATGGAATTAACCATAATGCAAGCAGGCAAGAATTTCAAGAGTAACCGGCTGCAGAGGATTTTCGAAAGATCGAAAAGTATTCAGAAGAATTTTGTGAGACACATGATCAATTGAGAAAAACGGATCCTCGATAAATGTGAGGAAATAACCGTAACTATTTTCAAGCGAAATAAAACTACAAGACAGTAAACTCAAAGGATTCTCGGGACAACGAAGAATATTTCGAGGCATCTTGTAACAACAAGAGCGGCGAGGAATCATCATGAGAATGACAAGTGCATGCAAATGTCCATAGGGATATATTGATGGCAGTGAATTGCATAGGCAATGATCACAAGGGTCTCGGAAAAATATCGAGGGATATCCTCAGAATCTTCTGACGAAGCACATGATCTTCCGAAATGAGGGCTCTCCAGGAGAATTAGTTACGAGAACCTAGAGTCGGAGTTAGTAAAATCTGTTAATCCGAATAGAAGAGAGATCAGAGCCCAGAGCATAGACGAGGAGTAAAAGATCCTAATACCACCCATTGGTGCTGTGGGCCCATAAGCCACACGACACAACAAGTTAGTAAATTTGTTTTTCAAAGACTAGACTCAACTTCGGCCAAGGAGTTGGAAAGGGGATTCCTACAGGCAGTCGGCTCTGATACCAACTTGTGACGCCCCCGATTTGTCCGTACACTAATCATGCACGCAAATGTGTACGGCCAAGATCAGGGACTCACTGGTAGATATCACAACACAACTCTAAAAGTAAAATAAGTCATACAAGCTTCATATTACAAGCCAGGGGCCTCGAGGGCTCGAATACAAGTGCTCAATCATAGACAAGTCAGCGGAAGCAACAAATATCTGAGTACAGACATAAAGTTAAACAAGGTGCCATAAGATGGCTAGCACAAACTGGGATACAGATCGGAAGAGGAGCAGGCCTCCTGCCTGGGATCCTCCTAAACTACTCCTGGTCGTCGTCGGCAGACTGCACGTAGTAGTAGGCGCCTCCGGTGTCGTAGGAGTCGTCGTAGGTGGCGTCTGGCTCCTGGGCTCCATCATCTGGTTGCATCATCCGAGAAGAAGGTACAGAAGGGGGAAAACGGGGAGCAAAGCAACCGTGAGTACTCATCCAAAGTACTCGCAAGCAAGGATCTATACTACATATGCAATGGTAACAAGGATATGGGTAATATCGTTGGACTGAACTGCAGCAAGCGGGAATAAGAGGGGGATAGCTAATCCAAACGAAGACTACGCTTCAGGCATCCTCCATCTTGCAGCAGTAGAAGAGAATAGATGGTAAGTTCACCGAGTAACATCGAATAGCATAATCCTACTCGGCGATCCTCCCGCACATCACCCTGTGAGAGAGCAACCACCGAGTTATATCTGGAACTCACCTGGGTGTGTTTTATCAAGTGTCCGGTTCTAGTTATCATGAGGTCGGAATACAACTCCGGGTCGTCCTTTTACCGAGGGACACGGCTATTCGAATAGATTAACTTCCCTGCAGGGGTGCACCACATAACCCAGCACGCTTGATCCCATTTGGCCGGACACACTTTCCAGGGTCATGCCCGGCCTCGGAAGATCAACACGCCGCAGCCCTACCTAAGCACAGCAGAGAGGTCAGCACGCCGGTCTAAGTCCTAGGCGCGCAGGGGTCCGGGCCCATCGCCCAACGCACACCTGCACGTTGCGTACGCGGCCGGTGAGCAGACCTAGCAACCTCCATTACTAAGGAAGTTGCGTTACGCGGTCCAACCCGGCGCGCGCCGCTAAGTCGCTGACGTCAAGAAGGCTTCGGCTGATACCACGACGTCGAGTACCCATAACTATTCCCACGTAGCTGGTTAGTGCGTATAGACCAAATGGCCTGACTCAGATCAAATATCCAAACTCGTTAAGCGGGTTATTATGAAATATCCGCGGACAACGACCAGGGCCAGGCCACCTCTCGACTGGGTGTCTCAACCTGCCCTGTCGCTCCGCCACAAAGATCCACACAGAGGGCCGTCGGGAAAGTATGTCCTTTCAGCCCCCAATCCATGAATCAACCGCGGGTACTCAACGAGCCGACCCGACTTTAGTCACATCAAGTATCATGTATATGTGTATGTAATATATATACCCGTGATCACCCCCAAGTGATCATGGCCCGATAGAATAGCAGGGCAGACGGACAAGGGTGTAGGGCCACTGATGGAATACTAGCATCCTATACTAAGAATTTAGGATTGCACGTAAAGTATCAACAGTGATAGCAACAAAGACAGGCTATGCAGCAGAATAGGATTATCGAAAGCAGTAACATGCTACACTACCCTAATGCAAGCAGTAGAGAGAAGAGTAGGCGATATCTGGTGATCAAAGGGGGGGCTTGCCTGGAAGCTCGGCAGCCAAAGTGGGGTCGTCAACACCGTAGTCGATCGGGGCAGCAGCAGCGTCGGTCTCTTAGTCTACCGGAGAGAAGAGGGGGAAGAAACAATAAATATAAAGCAAGCAGTTGTAACACATAGTATGACATGGAGATACGATGTGCCGGGTGTGCCCTAACGCAGTGTAACAGGTTACCGATAAAGGAGGATCCCATCCGGGGAAGTTTTCCTGGTTTCGGACATTTGTCAGACAGATGACCGGAGGGGGAAAGTTCCATGTTCAGGTATTTAGAGGCACCACACGAATATGCGGGTAACGTATCCGGGTTCGTCTCGCTTTTCTGATCATTTTTCATATATAAATTATTTTCATCCGAGTTACGGATTATTTTATATGATTTTTCAAAGTTTAATTGAATTTCAAGAGTTTTTGGATTTAATATTAATTCGAACTTATTAATTGGATAAAACCTAAGTGGCCCTAGAAATTGCACCCAGCAGAGTGCTATAGAGGCTAACAAGTGGGGGCCGGGGGACCCAGTTGACCGCTCAGTCAACATTCAACTCATGGACTGTTGACTGGTCAATCTGACGGTTGGGTCCCGCATGTCATGGACTCATATTTTAACAGATTGATTTAGTGGGCTGGTTAGTAGATGGGGCCCATGTGTCATAATCTAATTAGCAATCTATGGACAGAACTAATATCGGATTAGCACTAATTGAATGGCCGGCCCCATGTGGAATTAGCACAAGACCACAAAGAGCACGGCTGGGCACATGGAGCATGAGCTCCATGGCTAGCTACGAAGGTGCAGGGGCAGCACTGGCACTAGGAGCTACGAGTGTGGTCAGTGAGCTATAGCGGCAGCAGCGCAAAAGAAGTAGCAGAAGCGGCATTAGCATCAGCAGCGCAAGGAGCAGCACAGCGTAGCCGCAACGCATCATAAGCAGCAGTGACAGTAGCACACGGGCGCGGCCGAGCGAGCGTGGCGCGCGCGGACGGCGCGGGGGAGCAGCCAGCAGCGATGGGGTGCACGCACACGGCGCGGGCCGCGGCAAGGTCCGGCCAGGCGAGGCAAAGCAGTGCGCGCCTAGGAGAATCGAGCTCCCCTGCTATGGCGGCCACAAACTTGGGGACGACAGGTAATGGCGACAAATCAAAGGGGAAAGGTGGGGAATCGGTAGAGGAGCTCACGTTGAGGCCGTGGGCGAGCTCGAGGAGGTCGGGGATGGCCGGGAGCAGCGGCATCTCGCGACGGACGATGGTGTACACGAGGAAGACCACGGCGATGGCGGCGAACGGGGCCTCCAAGCTCGACCCCTTTGTCGAGGGGGAAGAAGACGACGACGATGGAGACCCTGGATGTATTCTCAGACGCCGGGGAGGTCGTCGGCCGCGACGACGGTGATGGCCATGGCGGTGGTGGCTCGGCCTAGCGGGGGCGGGGAGGCCGATGGCAACGCGAGGAAGGGAGGGGAAAGGAGCTAGGGTTCCGGGTGCGTCGGGCGAAGACCTTATAGGCGGAGGCAGGGGCGGATGGCCGCCACGCACGGCCATCGCCGGCGGATGGCCGCCACGGCACCGTGCCTCCTGTAGCGCAAGGTGGGAGGCAAGTGGGGAGGTTGGCCTGGGCTGTTTTGCTAGATGGGCCAAGGGGCCCAGTAGATTAGGTTTCTAAACCTTTTACTAGTATTTTTGCATTTACTTATCTACTCCCTCCGTCCCAAAATATAAGAACGTTTTTAATACTAGCATAGTGTCAAAAATGTTCTTATATTTTGGGACAGAGGTAGTATTTATTTACTTAGCTACTGTTTTGTACTTTCTTCTTATATCGAAATACTTTTGTAAAATGTAAAACCTTGCCATATAATTACTATGCATTATTTTGCACTGTCACAAAAAGTTTGGGTTCGAAATAATTTATTAAGTTTGAGTTTATATTTAAATGGGATAAAAAAAGGTGTTGTTGGTCCACTGTTTTAATATCCAGGGGCAATTTTATACTTTTCAAAAAAGTTAATCCTTTCATGACAATTTGTTAGTGAATATTTGCAACCTACCGAACATTTTTGTTTTACCATTCCACAAATAATAATATGACTTTATTTTAAATTTGAATTTGAATCGGGTTTGGATCAAGTGAGGTTTAGAAAATTAACTGCGATGACCTGGCACCATTGGGAGGGGATTACTGTAGCTTAATTATTCGGGTGTTACATCTCTTTTATCCAATCTTTGTACCAAAACCTCAGATTGGTACCTGTAGGTTGCTAGTAGTGTTAATTACTCCTTGTAGTTGATGCTAGTTGGTTTACTTGGTAAAAGATCATATGTTCCGATCCATTAAGCATATTAATACCCCTCTGATCATGAACATGAATATGCTTTGTGAGTGGTTATGTTTGTTCCTGAGGACATGGGAGAAGTCTTGCTATAAGTTGTCATGTGAATTTGGTATTCGTTCGATATTTTGATGAGATGTATGTAGTCTTTCCTCTAGTGCTATCATGTGAATGTAGACTACATGACACTTCACCATTGTTTGGGGCCAGAGGAAGGCATTGGGAAGTAATAAGTAGATGATGGGTTGCTAGAGTGATAGAATCTTAAACCCTAGTTTATGTGTTACTTCATAAGGGGCTGATTTGGATCCACATGTTTCATGCTATGGTTAGGTTTACCTTAATACTTCTTTTGTAGTTGCGGATGCTTGCAATAGAGGTTAATCGTGGGATGATAGTCCAAGTAAGAGCAGCAGCACCCGAGTACCGGTCCACCCACATACCACATTATCAAAGTAACGAACGTGAATCATATGAGCGTGATGAAAACAAGCTTAACGCTAATTCCCATGTGTCCTCTGGAGCGCTTTCCTTCATATAAGAGTTTGTCCAGGCTTGTCCTTTCCTACAAAAAGGATTGGGCCATCTTGTTATACCTTATTTACTTTTACTATTTACTTGTTACCAATTATCTTATCACAAAACTATCTATTGCCTATAATTTTAGTGCTTGCAGAAAATACCTTACTGAAAACTGCCTATCATTTCCTTCTGCTCCTTGTTCGGTTCGACACTCTTACTTATTGAAAGGACTACGATAGATCCCCTACACTAGTGGGTCATCAAGACTCTTTTCTGGTGCCGTTGCCGGGAAGTGAAGCGCCTTTGGTAAGTGGAATTTGGTAAGGAAAAATTTATATAGTGTGCTGAAATTTAATGTCACTTGTCACTATGGAACTTAATCCTTTGAGGGGCTTGTTCGGGGTATCTTCACCCCGACCGGTAGAGCAAAGAGTTGCTCCTCAACCTACTGAACCTATTGAAAATGTTAGCTTTGAAATTCCTTCGGGTATGATAGAGAAACTGGTAGCTAATCCCTTTACAGGAGATGGAACACTGCATCCCGATTTGCACCTAATCTATGTGGATGAAGTTTGTGGATTATTTAAGCTTGCAGGTATGCCCGAGGATGTGATGAAGAAGAAGGTCTTCCCTTTATCTTTGAAGGGAGAGGCATTGCCATGGTTTAGGCTATGCGATGATATTGGATCATGGAACTACAATCGACTGAAGTTGGAATTTCATCAGAAGTTCTACCCTATGCATCAGGTTCATCATGATCATAATTATATATATATAATTTTTGGCCTCGTGAAGGAGAAAGTATCGCTCAAGCTTGGGGGAGGCTTAAGTCAATGTTATATTCATGCCCCAATCATGAGCTCTCAAGAGAAATGATCAATCAAAAATTTTATGCTCAGCTTCTCTCAATAATCACTCCTTGCTCGATACTTCTTGTACTGGTTCTTTTATGATGAAGAATATGGAATTCAAATGGGATTTATTGGATAGAATTAAACGCAAATCTGAAGATTGGGATCTCAACAAAGTTTAGGAGTCAGGTATAACACCTAAGTTTGATTGTGTTAAATCTTTTATGGATACCGATTTTTTCAATTTAGCACTAAATATGGACTTGACTCTGAGATAGTAGCTTCTTTATGTGAATCCTTTTCTACTCAATTTGATCTCCCTAAGGAAAAGTGCTTTAAATTTCATCCTCCCATTGAAGTAAAAGTAGTTGAACCTCTTATAGTTGAAGAAAAACTATCACTTATAATGTTGGTCCTATTGTTCCTACTGCTTATATTGAGAAACCACCCTTCCCTATTAGAATAAAGGATCATGCTCAAGCTTCAATTGTGGTTCATAAGAGTAATACTAGAACACCTACACCCTCTAAGAGAATTAAAGTTGAACCTAGTGTTGCTATGGTTAAGGATCTCTTGGTCGATAATATAGGGCATGTTATTTACCTCCATGAGGAAGCTGCTAGAATCACCAAACCTGATACTAGGATTAAACATAGACTTGTTATAGGCATGCCTGTTATTTTGGTTAAAATAGGATATCATTGCTATCATGGTTTATGTGACGTAGGTGCTAGTGCCAGTGTAATACCCATTTCCTTATATGAAGAAATTATGCACGATATTGCGCTTGCTGAGCTAGAAGGTATTGATGTTACTATTAAGCTTGCCAATAGAAACACTATTTCACCAATGGGGATTGTTAGAGATGTTGAAGTCTTGTGTGGGAAAGTTAAATACCCTGCTGATTTTCTTGTTCTTGCTTCCCCACGAGATGATTTTCCCCATTATATTTGGTAGACCCTTCTTGAACACTGTTAATGCTAAGATAGACTGCGAAAAGGATATTGTTACTGTTGAATTAGGGGATATGTCTCATGATTTTAACTTTGCTAAATTTCGTAGACAACCCCATGATAAAGAATTGCCTAGTAAGGATGAAATTATTGGTCTTGCTTCTATTGATGTACCTCCTAACGATCCTTTAGAACAATATCTGCTAGACCATGAAAATGACATTTATATGAATGAGAGAAGGGAAATAGATGAAATATTCTATAAACAGGGACCCCTATTGAAACACAACTTGCCTGTTTAAATTTTAGGGGATCCTCCTCCACCCAAGGGTGATCCCGTGTTTGAACTCAAACCATTACCTGATACTCTTAAGTAAGTTTATCTTGATGAAAAGAAGATATATCTTACTATTATTAGTGCTAACCATTAAGAGCAGGAAGAAGAGAAACTATTGAAAACTCTGAAGAAGCACCATGCTGCTATTGGATATACTCTTGATGATATTAAGGGCATCAGTTCCACTCTATGCCAACACAAGATAAAATTGGAAAAGGATACTAAACCGGTTATTGACCATGAACGACGGTTAAATCCTAGGATGAAAGAAGTGGTAAGAAAAGAAATATTGAAGCTTCTAGAGGCAGGTATAATTTATCCAGTTGCTGATAGTCAGTGGGTAAGTCCTGTCCATTGTGTCCCTAAGAAGGGAGGTATCACTGTTGTTCCTACTGATAAAGATAAATTGATCCCGCAAAGAATTGTTACAGGTTATACGATGGTATTTGATTTCCACAAATTAAATAAAGCTACTAAGAAAGATCATTACCCTTTACCTTTTATTGATCAAATGCTAGAAAGGTTATCCAAACATACTCATTTTTGCTTTCTAGATGGCTATTCTGGTTTCTCTCAAATACCTGTGTCAAAAGAGGATAAAAAACATACCACTTTTACTTGTCCCTTCGATACCTTTGCTTATAGACATATGCCGTTTGGTTTATGCAATGCACCTGCTACCTTTCAAAGATGCATGATGGCTATATTCTCTGACTTTTGTGAAAAGATTGTTGAGGTTTTCACGGATGACTTTTCCGTTTACGTAACCTCTTTTGATGATTGCTTGAGCAACCTTTATCGAGTTTTGCAGAGATGTGAAGAAACTAATCTTATCTTGAATTGGGAAAAGTGCCACTTGATGGTTAATGAAGGCATTGTCTTGGGGCATAAAATTTCGGAAAGAGGTATTGAAGTTGATAAAGCTAAAGTTGATGCTATTGAAAAGATGCCTTGTCCCAAGGACATCAAAGGTATAAGAAGTTTCCTTGGTCATGTTGGGTTTTACAGGAGGTTCATTAAGGACTTCTCCAAAATCTCTAGGCCTTTGACTAATCTCTTACAAAAAGATGTTCCTTTTTGACTTTGATGATGATTGTGTAGAAGCATTTGAAGTACTTAAGAAAGCATTGATCTCTGCACCTATTGTCTAGCCTCCTGACTGGAATTTATCCTTTGAGATTATGTGTGATGCTAGTGATTATGATGTAGGTGCTGTTCTAGGACAAAGAGTTGATAAGAAAGTGAATGTTATCCAATATGCTAGTGAAACTCTAGACGGTGCCCAGAGAAATTATGCTACTACTCAGAAAGAACTTTTAGCAGTCGTATTTGCTTGTGATAAGTTTAGGCCTTATATTGTTGATTCTAAACTAACTATTCACAGTGATCATGCTGCTATCAAATACCTTATGGAAAAGAAAGATGCTAAACCTAGACTTATTAGATGGGTTCTCATGCTACAAGAATTTGATTTGCATATCACTGATAGAAAGGGAGCTGACAACCCCGTTGTAGACAACTTGTCTAGGTTAGAGAATATTCTTGATGACCCACTACCTATTGATGATAGCTTTCCTGATGAACAATTAGCTATCATAAATGCTTCTCGTACTGCTCCATGGTATGCTGATTATGCTAATTACATTGTTGCTAAGTTTATACCACCTAGTTTCACATACCAGCAAAAGAAAACAATTCTTCTATGATTTAAGACATTACTTCTAGGATGACCCACACCTTTATAAATAAGAAGTAGATGGTATTATTAGACGTTGTGTACGTGAGCATGAACAGGAACAGATCCTACGCAAGTATCACTCCGAACCTTATGGAGGACATCATGCTAGAGATAGAACTGCACATAAGGTACTGCAATCAGGTTTTTATTGGCCCACTCTCTTCAAAGATACCCGTAAGTTTGTTTTATCTTGTGATGAATGCCAAATAATTGGTAATATCAGTAGACATCAAGAAATGCCTATGAATTATTCACTTGTTATTGAACCATTTGATGTATGGGGCTTTGATTATATGGGACCGTTTCCTTCCTATAATGGGTATACACATATTTTAGTTGTTGTTGATTGCGTTACTAAGTGGGTAGAAGCTATTCCAACTAGTAGCGCTGATCATAACACCTCTATTAATATGCTTAAAGAAGTTATTTTTCCGAGGTTTGTAGTCCCTAGGTACTTAATGACTGATGGTGGTTCACACTTTATTCATGGTGCTTTTCGTAAGATGCTTGCTAAATATGATGTTAACCATAGAATTGCATCCCCATACCACCCACAGTCTAGTGGTCAAGTAGAACTAAGTAACAAAGAGATGAAATTAATTTTGCAAAAGACTGTTAATAGGTCTAGAAAGAGTTGGTCCAAGAAACTTGATGATGCATTTTGGGCCTATAGGAGTGCATATAAAAATCCTATGTGTATGTCTCCGTATAAATGGTCTATCGAAAAGCATGCCACTTACCTCTTGAACTAGAACATAAGGCATATTGGGCTATTAAAGAGCTCAATTATGATTTCAAACTTGCCGGTGAGAAGAGGTTATTTGACATCAGCTCACTTGATGAATGGATAACCCAGGCTTACGAGAATGCCAAACTATTTGAAGAAAAGGTTAAAAGATGGAATGACAAAAAGGATACAAAAGTGTGAGTTTAACGAAGGTAATTATGTCTTCCTATACAACTCTCGTTTAAGATTTTTTGCAGGAAAACTTCTCTCTAAATGGGAAGGTCCTTACGTTATCGAGGAGGTCTATCATTCCGGTGCCATAAAAATCAACAACTTTGAAGGCACAAATCCGAAGGTGGTGAACGGTCAAAGAATCAAACATTATATCTCAGGTAATCCTATAAATGTTGAAACCAATGTTATTGAAACCGTAACCCCGGAGGGACACATAAGGGACACTTTCCAGAACGATTCAGACTCCAAAAAGGAAGAGGTATGTGGTACGGTAAGTAAACCGACTCCAAAACAATTCCAATGGCAATTTTTCTCCGTTTTGGAATATTTAGAAAAATAGAAAAATAAGAGGCAGTCCAGAAAGGACACGAGGCGTCCACGAGGGTGGAGGGCGCGCCCTACCCCCTGGGCACGCCCCTGCCTCGTGGGCACCTCGTGTGCCTCCTGGACTCCGTTTTCTTGCACGATACTTCTTTTGGTCGGTAAAAATTCATTATATATTCTCCCGAATGTTTTGTCCACTGCACCACGCGAATATCCTCTGTTTTTGTTTCGAGCTATTTTCTGCCAGAGTTGACAAGGCTAGGCATCATGTCGTCCTCCTCCTCCAACAATGAGGGAAACGATGCTTGGCTAATGAAGATGAGTTCGGCTGCAGATTTGAGGATCCCGGAGACTCGATCTTCCTTATACGATGGTGAGCCCATGCCTTGGAAGGTGGACGACAAACCTACATCATCAACAACTCCATCATCACCACCTTCGAAGATGGAGACATGATCACATGGTTATGGGCACTCCCCTTGGTAACTGCCATGCTTGGGGGAGGTGCCCCGGTATCGTATCACCATCTCACTCCTATCTTTACAATTTTTCTTAGTTCGATTCTTTTGGGAATATATTGATCTAGTAGAATAAAATTTGGTATGATCTAGTTGTGAGCTTTGCTTTATGATCTTTATCTTTGTAATCGAGTCCGTGAGCTATATATATATATATATATATATATATATATATATATATATATATATATATATATATAAAATAAAGATTAGTTTTGAGTCAAGGGCTTGGTTTTCTCGCTATGATCATGAAAGGACAAAAGAAAATATAAAAAGTATCAAAGAGATCATATTGATCTTATGGGAAGTAATGACTTCACATATAAAGAGTATGATGAATAAAAATTGTTGAGAGTTGATAAACATAGTTTTGGTCATCGTTGCAATTAATAGGAAGTAATAAGGAAAGTGAAGTTTTCACATATAAATATACTATCTTGGACATCTTTTATGATTGTGAGCACTCATTGAAATATGACATGCTAAAGAGTTGATGTTGGACAAGGAAGACAACATAATGGGTTATGTCTTCTTATATCCGAAATAAAGTATATTGTAATGGATCATCCAACATATTGAGCTTGCCTTTCCCCCTCTTGCTAAACAAAACTTCTTGCACCAAGTAGAGATACTACTTGTGCTTCCTTACATCCTTAAACCCAGTTTTTCCATGAGAGTCCACCATACCTACCTATGGATTGAGTAAGATCCTTGAAGTAAGTTTTCATTGTTGCAACTCCCTAAGCATGTATGATCTATTAGTGTGGAGCGAATAGACTTTATACGATCTTGTGATATGGAAGCAATAAAAGCGATAGACTGCATAATAAAGGTCCATATCACAAGTGGCAATATAAGTGACGTCCTTTTGCGCTAAAATTTTGTACATCCAACCATAAAAGCACATGACAACCTCTGCTTCCCTCTACGAAGGGCCAATCTATCGTTCTTACCTTATAAGAGTCATGGTGATCTTCACCTTCCCTTTTTACATTTTCTCCTTCGGCAAGCACATTGTGTTGGAAAGATCTTGACATATATACCCAATTGAATGTAAGTTATCATGATTTATTATTGTTGACATTACCCTTGAGGTAAAAGGTTGGGAGGCAACACTATAAGCCCCTATCTTTCTATGTGTCCGATTAAAACTCAATACCCATAAGTATTGCGTGAGTGTTAGCAATTGTGAAAGACTAAAAGACAGTTGAGTATGTGGACTTGTTGAAAAGCTCTTATATTGAATATTTCCGACATTATGATAAATTGCAATTGCTTCAATGACAGAGGTCATAGTTTGTTCATTTTCAATGAAGTTTCTGATTCATACTTGACATTGTGAATGGACTGTTACTTTACCATAAGAGTCATATGACAATATATATATGTGTTGCTGGTATAATTTTGATCATGATGCCTTCATGTCCATATTTTATTTTATCGACACGTCTATATCTAAACATGTGTGCATATTTTCGATATCAGCTTTCGCTTGAGGACAAGCGAGGTCTAAGCTTGGGGGAATTGATACGTCCATTTTGCATCAAGCTTTTATGTTGATATTTACTGCACTATGGGCTGTTATTACACATTATGTCACAACACTTATGCCTTTTCTCTCTTATTTTATAAGGTTTACATGAAGAGGAAGAATGCCAGCAGCTGGAATTCTGGGCTGGAAAAGGAGCAAACATTGAGGCCTATTCTGCCCTACTCAAAAAGCCATGAAACTCCGTTTCAGAAAATATAAAAAATATCTGGCGAAAGAGATACGAGAGGGGGACCACCCACTGTCCACGAGGGTGGGGGAACGCCCCCTTGGGCGCGCCCCTGCCTCGTGGGCCACCTGGTGACCCCCTGATGCCCATCTTCTCCTATATGAGGTGTTTTGACCTGGAAAAAAATCATAAGGAGGCTTTCGGGACGAAGCACCGCCGTCTCGAGGCGAAACCTTGGCGAAACCAATCTAGGGCTCTGGCGGAGCTGTTCTGCCAGGGATACTTCCCGTCGGGAGGGGGAAATCGTCACCGCCATCATCACCAACAACTCTTACATCTTGGGGAGGGTTATCTTCATCAACATCTTCACCAGCAACATCTCCTCTCAAACCCTATTTCATCTCTTGCATCCAATCTTTCTACCAAAACCTCAGATTGGTACCTGTAGGTTCCTAGTAGTGTTGATTACTCCTTGTAGTTGATGCTAGTTGGTTTACTTGGTGAAAGATCATATGTTCAGATCCATTAAGCATATTAATACCCATCTGGTCATGAACATGAATATGCTTTGTGAGTAGTTACGTTTGTTCCTGAGGACATGGGAGAAGTCTTGCTATAAGTAGTCATGTGAATTTGGTATTCGTTCGATATTTTGATGAGATGTATGTTGTCTTTCCTCTAGTGGTGTCATGTGAACGTCGACTACATGAAACTTCACCATTGTTTGGGCCTAGAGAAAGGCATTGGGAAGTAATAAGTAGATGATGGGTTGCTAGAGTGACAGAAGCTTAAACCCTAGTTTATGCATTGCTTCGTAAGGGGCTGATTTGGATCCATATGTTTCATGCTATGGTTAGGTTTACATTAATACTTCTTTTGTAGTTGCGGATGCTTGCAATAGAGGTTAATCATAAGTGGGATGTCCTTCTGCTCCTCGTTGGGTTCGACACTCTTACTTATCGAAAGTACTACGGTAGATCCCCTACACTTGTGGGTCATCAAGACTCTTTTCTCGTGCCCACTCAAGTGGTCCAGGTGCCCCATCACCTTCAGTTTAGCGAACCAGCTCAAGTGCGTGGCTACGGCCATCACCCTCCCAATGCTTTGTTCGCCCGTCATCAACAACGTCCAAGTTACCAAGACTCTCATCGATCGCGGCGCAGGGCTCAATGTCCTGTCTGTCGAGACGTTCGACAGCCTCCAAGTACCGTACGATTAGTTACTTCCTACAATCCTTTCTCCGGAGTGACTGACGGTTCCACCACCCCCATAGGGAAGGTCTGCCTACATGTCACCTATCACAAACGCGACAACTACCACACTGAACTCATCAACATTGACGTCGCCCACATCCATCTCCCTTACAACACCATCCTCGGGTACCCAGCCCGGTCCAAGTTCATGGCAGTGACTCACCATGGCTACAACGTCCTCAAGATGCCAGGGAGCGGCGGCGTCATCACCATCGCTTGTGAAGAGAAGGACGTAGTGTGCTCGCTCGAGCGTGCTTACCAGGCAGCAGCAGTTGAGGATCCACACAACGACATCATCATCTACCCTCCTGAGGCCGTCCCCAAGAAGAAGAAACAGCTACTAGTCCTGGAGCCTCATGAGGTTGCATCACCAGGTGGCAGCACCTCAGGACCTGCACCTAGGAAGGGGCCGCCTCCCACCCTTGCATAGGAAGGCGCACCCGGCGCCCCCCTCAGGCTGGGCTTGGGGGATCTCCTCTGGAGGGCCTCTGACTTAGCCAATGTCGCGAGGGAGGCGCTCGGTCACCATGTGGAGGAGTGCTTCACCGCACGTTTCCCTCTGGAGGCCTCAAGGCGTGAGGCACCAAGCGCTCAGGAGTTCATCACCCAGACCATTGAAGACCTACATGTGCTAATGGCAATGTGGGACGAGCGCCGCCCAGCGCATCGGAGTGGAGATGTCTCCCTAGGCTCAGGCGACGGACAGCGTGTCTGTGTTAATGTCCTCGCACTCAACAAGATCGCATCTCAGGAGATGTACTGGCCTTCTCAGGTGGGCCGGTGCAAGGGCCCCCCTCACAGCAACATTCGCATGCCTTTCGGCCTAGCGAACCAAGCGACCCTGCACCAGTGCCACATGCGGAAGGTCCTGGCGACTCACGTGGCCAGGAATTGGGAGATCTAGGCGGAGGTGGCCTCGGTTCTCCGCGAGATCTGGGAACACCCGGAGCCTCGCGGGGCGCCGAAGCCAGGCGGCGCGTGAGGAGCAGCGTCTGCATCAAGCGTCTTCAGCTACACCAACACTACTTCAGCAACTGTGCCAGGTGACATTTTCCGGTTTTTGTTCAGCTGGGAGCGCCCTTCGGGCTGCATCATTCCCAGGTCGCACGGGTTTGTCCCTGCGGTGTGTATCCTTCTGCATCTTTAGCGTACTTTGTTGGGGGCTCCCCTCAGGCTACATCATCCCCAGGCCACATAGGTCCGTCCTTGTGGCATGCATCTCATTTGGCGTCACTTGGTTTAGCCCGTTTCCTCCTGCAATTTGCCTTATGAGCATCATCTACTCACTCATCACCTCTTCTGGTCTCCTTCGCTACTTAATGGACTTCTGACATCTCGCAATGGGGGCTGCATACGTTGGCACGGCGCTTGTGCTCGGGCCCGTCCCTGCAACGCTGACAAACCTGAGGGACCGAGCTCTGACCCGCGGCCCGCTCCGCAAGCGTCACCTCACCAGGTCATTGGTGCCTTCGTCTTCCTGTGGAATTATCAGGAGCCCAGTGGTAGGCGCGGTCCTAAGTTGTGCTACTATAAGCTAACCCGCAGGAGTCTCGGGAGCACGGTGATAGGTGATCCCTCCGGTCTACCCTCCTCACGTAATTCGCTCGCGCGTTAAAGGGGGGGCCTCTGATCATCGCGTCTCAGGGGCTCTTACCGACTCTCCAGCCATCACCCCTTGGCCTTGACCACGGCATCGCGACCTGGCATACAAGCGGCAGCTGAGCTTTGCTCAAGGGTCGGGACCCGAGGACGTAGAGCATCAAGAAGGATGTGGAAGGGGAGGCTGGCTTAGAGAGCTCATGCCGGTTCGTACGTCAAGGGGGGCCCTTGCGCATGGCAACCCAAGGGCCTAACTGGTACCGTAGCCCATCACTCCCTGGTCTTGTCCTGCTGATCCAGTCAAGCTAGCGGCGGCTGAGGTACGCGCGGGGCTGTGCCCTGCCGACGCAGAACATCAAGGCCTAAGTTCAGCATTCCCTTCCTGAAGGCCGTTCGTACGTCAAGGGGGGCTCCTGAGCATAGCGACTCATGAGCCTAACTGGTCACTTAGCCCCTCACCCCTTGGTCCCGTCCTGGTGATCCAGACGATCCAACGACAGCTGAGGTACGCGCGGGACCGTGCTCTACGGACGCAGAACTCTAGGGCCAGCGGGGAGGAAATCGCGAAATCTCAGCCACGCGACATCGGAAACAAGCTAGGCGTGCCGCTTAAGGAATCACCTCATCAAAATAAGACATGAACTCTTTCAGTGCCTCATCTACACTCGGAGAATGGGATTCAGCAGTCATGCTTCGGCAACGCCACTTCGCTTTTTAACCTCTGGAAGCCGCTTGCACGCCAAGGGGGACCTCTTGAGCATCGCGCCTAAGGAGCTCTTACTGGACCTCGGGCCGCTCACCTCCTGGCGTTGACCACGGCAACAACTATAGCTTGCCTTGGGACTGGGGCCTGCCGGCGTAGAGCACTATGCTACCGAAAGGGTAAAAAGGGCCGATATTGCCAAAACGGGACTCGCAAGTAGGGTTTACTAGTAAGGATAATAAGATAGGAGCAAAAGCATTACAAGTTCTTTACATACCCTCATGGGGTTGGCCTCGAATCCTCACAAGGAATGCCACAAAAGGATTTTGGGAGTTCCTAACTACGGCCACCATCATCGACACCATCATCAAAAGTGGGCCAAGATGGCCCATCTCCGACCTCGCGCAGATCACCACCAGCGACGTGCTCGCGAGCGCGACGCGCTTCCGGTGCGCCGCGAGCTTGGGGGCGCGTAGCTATCGTCGCTCATCTCTAGAGACTCGTCGGACTCAGGAGAGCTGATGGACTCCCGGAGGCCATCACTGGTGTTGGACGAGCTGGCGGCAGGGTCGATGGCGGGCATGGCGCTAGCCGCTGCGTCATCCCAGCGTTCCCCTCTAGGGCAGCACTCCAGGCGGCGTCCCTCCTCGTCAAATGCCTTGAAGAATAGCATGGATGCGCTATCATACTCGAAGTGGATGGCGAGGGTGCCTTCCGCACAGCAGATGCGGGCGACCTCGCCCCATCCGCAGGTCATGACGACCTTACCCGGGGAGACGACCTCAACCTCAGCCCTCGTCGCCGGGGCCCGGCACTCGACGTGCTGCAACCACAGCTCGAGCAGCCCCCTCGGTGGCATGTCCAGGGCAAAGAATGGCGGGAAGCGTATCCAGGATCTAGGAGGCACCGCTGCCCACACCATGAACTCGCGTGAGGAGCCCCCGGCGTGCATTCGCGGGATGGCGGCGTGCACCACGACGGCGCGATCGACGTGGCCAAGGCGCGGGCGGTGCTGGGCCCTATCTTCCCCTCCGTGGCCTGGTGCCCTGGTGTACAGGGGCAGCGGGTAGCCAGGGGGAGGCCGCTCGTGCCAAGTCCTCGCCACATCCGACCTCATGGCGGCGCCATGAGGACGGAATGGTCTTTTCTTCGGTGGGAGCACTTCTGGCTCCTCGCGAGGAGTCTTCCCTTTCTCAACGGTAGAAAATCGCCGAATCAGTACCATGGTGGCTCGGACAGGCGAGGGGAAAGGAAGAAGAAGAAGCGAGAGGAACGGAGGGAGAAGATGGGCAGCAAGGACTCCGCCTGCCGCCTAATTTTAGCTAGGATAAAGCCAACCGCTAGCCTCCATAATCGCGGGTAATGATGGTATTTTGTGCATGCAGGGACTTGTCAAGTCGCGTAGTCGCCGAGGCTTCATGGAGAAGTGGAGATGCCCACGTCCAATCAATCGCCACGCGCCAGTCAAGGCCGCAGGCTTTTGGGGCCCGCTGCGCTCCGCACTTGACCCTTGGCTTCGCCGGGAAGCCAAGCCCGAGCTCACCTCGGGCCCGAGGGCTACTCTTGGCATTCCGGGAACGGAGGTACCCAGACTTGCTTGCCTACGACTTAACGCGTGGCTCATCCAGCGGCCTGGTACGACCCAACCTCTTCAGCAACCACTCAAGACCCTCGCGAGGGGCCAAGCCTCGCGAGGCGGATGACACAAGACCTCCCCTGGGGCGGCCTCACTAGGATGTCTCCTGAGGAGCGGACATGTCAAGGCAAGGGGCACCTCGCGAGACCCTCGTGACATGAGCAGTGACGACCAAGGCTAGGCGGGCGCCAACGGAAGTAGGGTGCCAGTTTCCTCTTTGGTGCTAAAGGGACAGGCGCAGGCGAGGAGTCCCGAGCCGTCAGGCAAAGGTTTCCATATCGGTGCAACAAGACCAATACCACAGGACGGCAGAGCAGAGGTCATTGCGGAGCCCGTGGCGGCGTCACCATCAGAGCCTTTGGCAGGCGAAGACTACCTTTTGTCAGGATAGCTTGTACTAGTTGTCCCCCTTGAAATTTGGTCGTTGTGGGATTCCTTCCCTCTCAATATTTGGTAAGAGGACCCGGGCCACTATAAATAGGACTAGCCACCACCATACAGGGGGTTCGATCTCATCTTGAGCAAACCCAACCTAGGGGATTGGATCGTTGAGACTGCCCAGACACGCACAAGCTCACTCGAGCACAAAAACACCTTTCCCCATGTACTAGTTCTTCCTAAGCCTTCAAGGCAATCCACCACACCACACTGGATTAGGGTATTACACCACAACGGTGGCGCGAACCAGTATAAACCTTGCGTCCCTTGTTCTTCGGATCTGATGAGCTAGGCCTAGGGATCGGCGAGTAGACGAGCTAGGGCGGGAGGAGAGATCTTCGTGCGCACCCCAGAGTTCGAACCACAAGGGTTTTGCCGGAATCCAAGATCTGACATAAGTTGCCGGGGACGACGCCAAGCTTGTCGGGGGGCAATAGGCTTCGGCAGGACCTCGGTCCCATGCTATAGACACAATTGCTCCCATGGTAGAAGACATGCCTTCAGTCCTCGCTGTCGAGCCTCGGGCTCCAGCATGGGCACAACACATCGTCCAGTTCCTCCAAATAGGGGAACTCCCTGAGGAATAGGAAGAAGCAGAGAAAGTAGCCCGTCATTCTAATATGTACTAGTTTGTGGACGATGTCCTGTATAGAAAAAGACCGAACGACATGAAATTGAAGTGCATTCTTCGGGAGGACGCACTGGAGCTGTTGGCAGAGATACATGGAGGCATGTGTGGGTGTCACATAGGATCAAGGGCTCTTGTCTGCAAGGCTTTCCCGCAAGGTTTCTTTTGGCCCACTGCCCTCCAGGATGCAACTACACTAGTAACCAAGTGTGAAGCATGTCAGTTCCATTCGAAGAAACTGCATCAGCCAGCTCAAGCTCTTCAGACAATTCCTCTCTCCTGGCCGTTTTTGCTCTGGGGGCTCGACATGTTGGGCCATTTTCCCCTTGCTGTCGGGGGCTTTGTGTACTTGTACATCGCAATCGACAAGTTCACAAAGTGGCTAGAAGTGGAAGCAGTGAGAAAGGTGACAGCACAGTCAGCCGTCAAGATTTTCAAAGGACTAGTTTGCCGTTTTGGTGTGCCAAACAAAGTCATCACCGACAACGGCACACAATTCATGAGCCGCACCTTCATGCAATATATCTAAGACCTTGGCAGCAAAATCTGTTTTGCTTCCATTGCTCATCCAAGTAGCAACGGCCTGGCGTAAAGGTCAAATGCTGAGGTACTGCGGGGCCTCAAGACTAGGACTTTAGACAGGCTGCACAAGTGCGGCAGACGCGAGACTGATCAGTTGCTAGCCGTTCTTTGGTCAATCAGGACGACACCAAATCGAGCCACCGACCAGACGACCTTCCCCCTGGTGTACGGGGCAGAAGCATTTCTCCCCACAGAACTCATATATGGGTCACCTCTAGTGCTCGCTTATGATGAGCTTGAGGAAGAGCAGTTGCGCCAAGATGATGCGACGCTCCTTGAGGAAGATCATCTTCAGGCTGCTGTGCGAGCTGCACGCTACCAGGAAGCCTTTTGCCGCTACCATAGCCGCAAGGTTCACGCCCGAAGCCTTGAGGAAGGCGACCTTGTTATTTGGCGCGTTCAGCCAGCCAAAAATTCCAACAAGTTGACGCCAAAGTGCGAAGGCCCTTATCCGGTAATACGAGTCACCAGGCCCGACGCAGTCCGCCTTGAGACCAAAGATGGCATTCGAGTGACCAACTCCTGGAATATCGAACATCTACGCCAGTTTTACCCATGAGGCGCGGTTGTCGGGTCCCTCGGCAACCCCCTTTTGTACTAGCCTTGCCAGCAAGGCATATAACCCTATGTATAGAGCCAGGCGCAGACCCTGTGCGTAGTAGAATAAGTTTTAGTGTGTACAGTTCTTGTCGGTTTTCAAGTTTATCTATATGCATGCATGTCCAAGATATTGTACTACGTTTGTCTCCAGCAAGTACTGATGAACCGCCAAGGTTCCATGTTCCTATTTTCTCTACTTTCTTTTTCTCAAAGAATAGAAGGTTCCCTCGCATACAAGTTTCTCTGGGGGTGATGGTATGGAGCATGGACGCCAACAGGCGACGTTTGAAGTGGCATCTTGCGGGAAAGAATGCGGCAACAAAAAGCTAAGTTGCGAAACCTTTAGTAAATTTCTTTTAAATGCGAAGTTATTTTCCTTGGGTGATTTTGGCTTTTGTATGGAGAACCTGCATGCGAAGGAACCGCCATTACTCTGTTTCGAGTCGGCTGTACTCAGAATGGCAAGATACCTTGCCGGCAGCGACATCCCCGACATGCTGCTAAGGATCCGTTCCTCAAGGCGCTCACGGCAAGGGTGCACGCACCGGCAAGTTTCCAATAAAGCGTAGGGCGTATGCCATACAGAGAAAAATCAAACAAGGGAGATAGCACGCCTTCATCTAAATCACAGCAAGTAATATTACATCAATGGCTACCACGGTTCTAACTTAAGATAAATTGTCTTTAGTACGATTTCGTGGAGGCAAGGGGAAGCGGACCGGCTAGTCCCTGCGCTGGCCATCCACCCTCTTGAGTTGGTCCATTGTGTCAACGATAGGCGTGACGAGATCTTCAAGCGCATTGCAGTCCGCATCATCCGGCAAGCTGTCAAGCACGTTGGTGAGGTTGAGGCCAGGGTTCCTGTACGTCACCTTGGTGAGCACCTTGAGAAGGACGGCCCGACAAAGCTTGCGGGATTCATTGGCTAGTTCTTTTTCTCCGCTGGAGTAGAGCAGCTTCAGCGCATAAAGGAGGGCCTCAAAGAATATGCTCAGTCTGGCACTCAGAGTTAAACTCTCCTCGTGGGAATAGCTGAAATTCGACAGGCCCATGATGGACAGTGAAAGTGCGTTATATCGACTAGAGGGGGATGAATAGGCGATTTTTATAAATTTGTCACTAAGGAAATTCTAACTGAGTAATTTCCTAAGCAACGAACTACTTAGCAGTGGAATAGATACTCAGGTGCAAGCATAACAAGACAGTAGCATGGTCATCATGATGAAATGAAAACAAGCACAGAGTACAAGTAGCGTGTAAACATGATAAGCCGGCTAATGACTTAGGACTAAAGAAATAGGGTTGAGGAAATTGAGAAAGTCTTCAAACAATATAGATCAAGTTCAAAAACACATGCATCTGTAAATGAAGAGTTTAGGAAATAGAACCAGTAGGCTTGATGAAGACAATGATTTGTTAAACCGGTTCCAACTGATGTGATAGTTGTACGTTTGGTTGGACCGGCTAGGTATTTAAATCTGAGGACACACAGTCTCGGACACCTAGTCCTGGATACACAGTCCAAGACACCAAGTCCTCACGGTATTCTCCTTGAGATAAGGTCACACAGACCTCGCCCAATCACTCGCGGTAAGTCTTCACAGGTGACTTCCAAACCTTCACAAACTCGGTCACCCGGCGATCCACAATTCCTCTTGGATGCTCTAGACCATTGACGCCTAACCGTCTGGTAGATAATAGTCTTCAAAGGTAACAAGTGTCGGTTCCACACATGAACTATCTCTTCAGTGATGCTCAATCACTATTGGGTTTTAGGTGTTTGGGTTTTGGGTTTTTGCTCACTTGATGATTTTCACTCAAAGTCCTCGGAGGATGGGTTGCTCTAATGATAAGTGTCAGTTTCTCTCGGAGCAGCCAACCAGCTAGTGTTTGTAGGGGGCGGCTATTTATAACCTAGGGAGCAGCCCGACATGGAAAGAGATAAATGCCCTTCAATGATATGACCGTTAGGTAGGTAGATATTTTGGGACAGCTGGCGCATAGCACAACAACTTTCGGAATTTTGAGTATCAAATTTCTCAAGGCTATCATGTTCCTCACTGGTAGGCAATCCGCACTTGCGAATTCCTAACTCCTCAGTCAGAACAAATTCCTCAGAGACCAGAAGAACTTCGTCTCTGTCACTGAAGAAATTGACTGAATAGTATGGGATTTCCAATAGCTTCACTCAAAAGGATTGGTAGATGTAGGATTTGAATTGAGCATCACTTCGAAATATGTTTCCTTAGTTTTTCCTTGACCCCCTTTAACAGTACGGTGTTTCCTATGACTCAAGAAAGAGAAAATGAAACTACGAAAACAAAAGTCTTCACGCTTCATAATCCTCGCATGATTATCCAAGTCTTCAAGGTCACACCAATTTATTCACTTTAAAAATCTTCAGAAATCCAAAGTCTTCACTTGAAGATATTCATTTTTAGGGGTCTACTTTCTCTATAAATATCAAACTCCTCATAGACTTATAGACCTGTGTACACTCACAAACACATTAGTCCCTTAACCTATAAGTCTTCAATACACCAAAATCACTAAGGGGCACTAGATGCACTTACAATCTCCCCCATTTTGGTGATTGATGACAATATTGATTAAGTTTTCAACGGGGATAAACATATGGAGTGTAAATATTGATATTGAAGGATTTGATTGCGAGATAATGAAGAACTCCCCCTGAAGATGTGCATAGTGAGGACTTTGCTTTTGAAGCAATGCACATTTGAAGAGTAGTATCATGGAGATCTCCCCCTATATCTTGTAATTGATACATGCATTTAACATATGATATGAAGAATTCGAAATGCATGATGAAATATGGTGACTTATGTAATTCAGCATGCGTGCATTAACATATGTGAGGAAAATAGCATGCAGAAGAACACAAGAAAGTATCAGACCACCTTCGGGTTTAAGTTTACAACTCGATTCAAACAAAGTCTTCAAAAGAACGAGAGTTGTAACTTAGCAAAAAAACATATATAAAGACCCGCTTGAAGACTAACTCAAATTTCTCCCCCTTTGTCATCGAATGACCAAACGGGACGAAAAATGAGGACTGACGCCCCTGTAGATCACGAAGACGGTGGAGGAGCGCCAGTGTGGTTGGGGTCCGTTGTTGGAGGAGGGCCTATCGCAGTGTCGTCCAAATCTTCATACTCATCGGTCTCGCGTGATGAAGAATATGAGCTGGCCACCAAGGAAGGAACTTTGACTTTCTTGAATTTCTTCGCCGGAGGCTGAGACCAGTCAAAGTCCTCCTTGAAGCCCATTTGCTTCAGATCTTCTTCGCAATAGAGATGATACATAACAGCCCACGTGTGATTGAAAACTTCATGGACGTACTAGTTGTTTTCCTTCACTGCATTGTATGTAGCAGTCATGTTGTGAATAATTGAACCAAACTACCTCTTGACCCATTTATAGTTGCGATCGACCTTCTGATGAAGACTGAGGAGAAGCTCACGATCAGTCATCACCCTTGTAGCTGTGCCTTGAGAATTTTTCTTTGAGGCATTGGCGGCAGAGTCATGAGTGGCAGAGTCATCATTGGTGGAGTAGGATGCAGCTTTGCGGAATTTACCATCCAATGGACGAGTTCCTTCATCAATGATCGCAACTTTTCCTTTTCCGTCAACTGAGGAATTTGTCCGTTTGAGGACTTCAAGTGGAGCCAGATAGCTGAGAGGATTCTGAAAGTCAGCTTTGTAAGCGATTGAAGACCTTGTTCTGATGAATCTCATGATCCAGGGAGCATAAGGCTTCAAGTTAAAAAGAGACAGTGCAATATTTGCCAGAGTCCTGATGAAGAAATCATGATAGTTGATGGGGATCCCATGCACGATATAGAACAGCAGATTCTTCATGATGCCAACGATTTCTTCATCATTCGAGTCGTGACCTTTTATTGGACTCAAAGTTTTCGTCGAAATGACATAGACAGTCCGAGGCACATATAGCAATTCCTTCACGAGGAATTTTGTTCTTGGTTCTTGACCAGGCTTCAGCGGCTTCATCAATACTTGCATATAACAGTCAGTAAGTTTAGGTTCATGATATACACACCGTGCACCTTCAAGGAGAGGACTGATAGGCAGGGCCTGAAGCAATTCAGAGGTCGGTGCTTCAAAGTGAGTGTTTTCTGTCATCCAGTACAACACCCAAGAGTTCACATCTTCTGCATTTCCGGTGATGTGCAGTGTTGCATAGAACTGAAGAATGACCTCTTCATTCCAATCACATATATTTGTGCAGAGGGTGAGCATTCCAGCATCACAGAGAACATTGAGGACCGGCATGAAGCAAGGAAGTGATTCCATATCCACATGAGGAATATACACATGGTCGATGATTTTGTCCTTACCAAAAAGTAGTGAAGAATAGAAGTTTGCTTGGCTGGCAGTCCAGAAGCGCTTCCTTCTAAGACGAGCAGAGTCATATGGGTTGAAGTCTGTGAAGAACACATGCTCATGGAAGAAGTCATCAGCCTTGAAGTTTTTCTTCTTAGAGAAGGGATCCTTTGGCTTGGGTTGAGGATTGTCAGTTAATTTTATCACAGCCTCAGGAATCATAGGCTGAGGAATTTCAGATTTTGATTCAGTTGCAGCATGAGTCTTCATTTCTTTAGCAGCATTTTTATCAGCACTAGTGGCTAGAATTTCTTCATGTATGGAAGGAGTGGTGCGATGTTCTTCAGAGCCTGTTTGAACTTCAGTGTGCTCTGGGGACTAAGGAATTTGCTGCAAAGGCGTGAAAAATGGAGAGTTGGGGTGCTGACTGTCGCAAAAGTCATCGTTCATCACATGAGTTGTGCTCCCAATGTCCACGTCTTCATCATTGTCACTCAATTCTTCAACGCCTGCCTCTTCAGCTGTGAACTGAGGCATAGGCGATGAGATCACTTGGGTGGAAGGGATGTTATCCACTTCAATTTCTTCGTCCAACTACTCTGAAGTAGCAACAGAAGGATCATCTTCATCAGATCCGCTCGGGATCACATATTCTTCGCAAAAAGGTATGATTTCCTTTGATGGCACACTTGAGAGAGGAATAGCATCAATTGGATTATCGACAGAACTAGTCAATTTCTTCGGCTTCTTAGGGGCAACAGACTCTGAAGAAGCAGATGCTTTCCTTTTCTTCAGTGTTGCTCGTTCCGCGGCCTTTGTTTTCCTCACTTCGGATGCAGAAGGATGAACTTAACTTGGTGTTGGCGCAGGAGGAGCAGAGGAAATTGGTGAAGTTTCCTCAGGCACAACTATTTCAGTTTGCCTGGCTTGGTCAGTTTCGTTAGGCAGAGCTGTTGAAGTCTTAGCTGGCCTGGCATGTTCCTCAGGCGCAACACTAGTGGTTGCCCTGGCAATTTCTTCAGCGGCTGGAATAGAGTCATCAGCCCTGGTAACTTTAGTTTCTTCAGCAGCCTGATTTTCAAGTTCTTTAGTGGGCTGAGCAGATGCCTCAGCCTGAGGAGTTGCATGTTGCGTTGGTGCTGTAATGTTTGAGGTGAATCCCTTGGTCAGATTAACGAATCTAACTTTGGCTCCCAGCCAGTCAGCACGGTAGCTTTCAAATTCATCATTCAGGGTTTGGATCTCAGGTTGCAGCTTCACCAGTTCCTCAGGAGACATATTCACTATATTGTTCTTCAGCAATCTTTCTTTCTTGTACTTATCCTTCTTTTCCTTTCTGGCATGTTCAAATTTCCATTTTTCCTCACCAATGAACGCAACCAACATATGACTTTGACCAGGAGTGAGGTTCATCTCAGGCAAAGGAGTGTTGGGATCCTTATGCCAAAGGTCGATGAACTCAAGGATCAACTTTGGATCCAACATGAATGGCACATTGCTGCCTTTGGCTCTAGCGGGCCTTTCCTGTCTGTCTCTGATGATTTTGGTGAGTTCCTCATCATCAGCTTCGTCATCACTCAACGGCACGTGGAAGGCGACTTGCTTCTTGTGATGACTTGGTCTAGCACCACGTCATGCAGTGGCCCTAGACTTCAGCAGAGTGGGGCCAGTTCAGGAATTTGGAGGAGCTGAAGAACTTGCAGAGGCTCCTGAGGCAATAGAGATGCCAATTGTCCTTTGGCATGAGGCAAGATGCACAGGTGCTAAGGACTTTGGTGGAGCTGGAGCAGCTTGAGGAACTGGCCGTGAGTGCATTGAAGAGCTGGGTCGTGAGGGCATTGCTGAGGAGCTTGGCTTGCGAGTAGGTTTCTTCGGCATAGCCTTTTTAGGCTTGTTAGCAGAGGCTTCAGCAGCAGCAGCATAATCTTCATTAAATTTCCTCACTGCCTCTTTGGCCATCCCAGCCAACTTGGCTTGATGCTTGGCCCATTCCTTGGGAAATTCTTCACCTCTTCTGATGCTAAAGGGATCAGCAATTTGGCCAGGTGCCAATGGAGGTCTTGGGCATGGAGGGTGTATAGCGATTTTTCTTTATGTACTTGGGTGTGACATAGCGATATTCCCTCCATTCTCTGACCCATCTTCTCTCAATCCTGTGTATGTGCACCTTGGGCTGATTCTTGGTCTCCTTGCCATACCTGGCCTCATCAGGGGTGCATTATTCTTCATAGATATCATCAGGAATTTCAAAAGAGGTGTTGACTTCAAATTTCTTCCCTCCTTTCTAAGGTCTCTTGCCGTCAGCCATTTTCTTCAGCTGAGGATTTTGAACAATTGAGTTCTCTGGGGAAGTGTGCATTTTTTCTTCAAGGAACGCTGCAAATAAGTTAAGTTGATGAGAACCTAGAGATTCAGCAGTAGAAATTTGTACCTGTGAACAGAGTATGGGTGCGAAGAATTTGGAGAGGTCATATGCGTTCTCAGCGGTTTTTGCAAACAGGAAGAAGTTTGAGGAATTTGACCAATTGTCTCTTGAATAATTTCACTAAGCATTCTTTGATTTAGGTCCAGAGTTGTGCAGATTGAAAATCCACACAATTGAGGAATCTTGAAGAAATTTTTTGCTTAGAGAAACAGATGTTTGTGTGAGGTGTTTAGAGTGTGAAGAATGGAGAATAAACACTTTTTTGAAGATTTGTAGAATTCACTAGAATTAACAAGGGTAGTAAAGGTAGCTTTTAATTACCCTTGACAAAGAACATGACAAACTATGAATAGAAGATTTGAAGCTCGTCGGTTCAGATCTTCCACACCCTAGCTTGGCAAAGGAAGATGTCTACGGCGGTGGCGGAGTGTAGAAATCCGTGTTCGATGTGAGTACGACGACGATGAGGTCGAGGCATCAAAGCTCTTCCTCACCGGCGACGATGGAAATAGCAGTGGCGCTAAGTTTTGACAGCTCGAGCGAGGGAGTGGTGGTCGAGCAGGGTAAAAACGAAGTGAAGAGGGTGAGGGGGTATTTATAGCCGACGTGAAAAACCATTCGTTCGAGGAAAACGGACGAACATGCCCCTGACCCTTCTCATCCGTGTGACATGTGTCACCCACGTATAGAGAGGTGGAGATCGTGTGAGAACGTGGGCGAATAGATAAGTTGTACAGTGGAATGTGGAACGATTTGAGCGGCAAAGCCGAAAATTCAGATAGGAATTTTTTTTTACATAGCGTTCACAAATTCTTCAGTTGTCAAGGACATAGTGAAGATTTTGAACAAGTTTCAAATAGAACGCATATGAAGAAATTGTGAACAGATTAGGTTGAGTATAGCATAGAGGGGGAAGAGTCGGATCACATTCACTTAGCAGAAAAACAACTTGAAGAAATAGCAATAAGTGAATGATGTAGAGGACATAAACTCATATATTTCAGACACCGCATACAATTGTCGTAGGGCTATGAGAATCAGTTTCTTCATTAATTTCTCTACACTTAGAGGGTTAGCCTTCATTGTTTGAAGAAAAATGTTACTTCATGTGTTGCACATCAAAGTCATCAATTTTGCATAAGTGTTAGGATGTATGTCCTTTTCAAATAACATTCGAAGATTCTAAGATATTTAGCTCACACTGAAACTTGAAAAATCTCTTCTCATCCAAGGGCTTAGTGAATATATCTGCCAGCTGGTCTTCAGTCTTCACATGGTAGATGGAAATGTCTCCCTTGAAGACATGATCACGAAGAAAATGAGACGGATCTAGATGTTCTTTGTCCTTGAGTGCTAAACTGGGTTGTGAGCAATCTTGATGGCACTCTCATTGTCATAGTAGAGTGGCACATTCTTCATGTTGACACCATAGTCCTTGAGGGTTTGCTTCATGCATAATAATTGTGCACAGCATGACCCAGCAGCTATGTGTTTAGCTTCAGCAATGGAGAGTGATACACAGTTCTGCTTCTTCGAGGACCAACATACTAAGGATCGTTCGAGGAAATGAAATGTGTCGGATGTTGACTTGTGATCCACTCGAACACCAGCATAGTCAGAGTAAGAATATCCAATGAGATAAAAATCAGAGCCCTTGGGATACCATAATCCAGGTTTTGGAGTGTGAGCTAGATATCGAAGAATATGTTTCACAGCCTTATGGTGTGATTCCTTCGGTGTAGGTTGAAATCAGGCACACATGCAAACACTAAGCACAATATCTGCCCTAGATGCACATAGATGCAATAAAGAGCCAATCATGGAGCGGTATACCTTTTGATCAAAGACTTTACCATTTTCATCGGTCCACAGTTGGCCATTTATGGGCATAGAGATTTTGACGCCTTTGCAATCTTGCATGCCAAATTTCCTCAGAACATCCTTGAGGTATATCTCTTGAGATAAGAAGATGCCATTGCGTTGTTGACGAATTTGAAGGCCTAGGAAGAATTTCAACTCTCCCAACATGGACATTTGATATTTTTCAGACATCATGTTGCCAAATTCGTCACTGTAACGTTCATCAGTACAACCAAAGATAATATCATCCACATAGATTTGACACACAAACAATTCATCATCATATGATTTAGTGAATAGAGTTGGGTCAAGTGAACCGGGCTTGAAGCCTTTCTTCGTGAGGAATTCCTTCAAAGTATCATACCATGCCCGAGGGGCCTGCTTGAGGCCATACAGGGCCTTGTTGAGTTTGAATATATTTTTAGGATGTTTAGGATCTTCAAAACCTGGGGGTTGAGCAACATATACTTCTTCCTCAAGCTTACCATTGAGGAATGCACTTTTCACATCCATTGGATATAAGATGATATTATGATGGTTAGCATAAGCAAGTAGTATGCGAATAGCTTCAAGTCTAGCAACAGGAGCAAAAGTTTCATCGAAGTCAATTCCTTCAACCCGTTTGTAGCCTTGAGCTACGAGACGAGCCTTATTCCTCACCACAAGGCCTTTTCATTTTGTTTGTTTCGCTAGATCCACTTGGTGCCAATGATATTGTCCTTCCGAGGATCTGGTCGCTTGACGAGTTCCCACACATGGTTGAGCACGAATTGATACAATTCCTCTTGCATAGCTTGAATCCACTAAGGTTCCAGCGATGCCTCATCAACCTTGGTGGGCTCTGTGATAGAGACAAAAGCAAAGTGCCCAATAAAGTTCGATAAGTGTGAAGCTCTTGAGCATGAGAGAGGACCTGGTGCATTGATGTTGTCGATGATTTTCTCGATCTGCACTTCTTTTGCGACACGAGGATGAGCTGGCTGACGACTTTGGTCTGGTTGAGCATTTTCTTCAGCAGCAGTTTCTTCAGGACCACCAGAATGATTTTCTTCATTGTCAGGAATGACTTCTTCAGATAATTCTTCAGTGGGGATGATATCTTTAGTAGCTTTGAACTTGATAGATTCCTCAGGAGGTATTTCTCCCGACACAGAAGGCATGTGCTCTCTTTGCGAGCCATTAGTTTCATCGTACCGCACATCTACAGTCTCAACAATCTTGTGAGGATGATTGATGAAGATTCTATAGGTGTGCGAGTCCTTTCCGTAACCAAGCATAAAACCTTCATGTGCTTTCGGTGCAAATTTGGAATTGTGATGAGGATCTCTAACCCATCATTTAGCACCGAAGACTTTGAGATAACTCACATTGGGTTTCTTGTCAAGTAGTTCATATGAGGTTTTCTTGAGAAATTTGTGAAGATATGCCCTGTTGATGATGCGGCACGCAGTGTTGATAGCCTCAGGCCAGAACCTAAGAGGTGTCTTGTATTCATCAAGCATGGTGTGGGCCATCTCCACAAGAGTCATGTTCTTGCACTCCACAACGTCGTTCTATTGAGGAGTGTATGGGGTTGATAGCTCATGAGTAATACCAAGTTCATCAAGATAGTCATCAAGACAAGTGTTCTTGAACTCGGTCCCATTGTCACTCCGGATATGCTTGATCTTCACACCGAAATTCGTCGAGGCTCTTGAGGAAAATCGCTTGAATATTTCCTGCACTTCATGCTTAAATGTGATGATATGCACTCATGTATAATGAGAATAGTCATCAACAATGACAAAGCCATAAAGAGATGCAGTATTTGTGAATGCAGAATAATGTGTAGGGCCGAAGAGATCCATGTGAAGCAATTCAAATGGACGAGTGGTAGTCATGATAGTCTTTGAGGGATGCTTGGATTTTATCATCTTCCCAGCTTTGCAAGCCCCACAAAGATGATCTTTGAGGAATTTGACACCCTCAATTCCAAGGATAAGCTTCTTCTTCACAAGCGTGTGCAAGTTCCTCATGCTAGCATGGCCGAGTCGTCGATGCCATAGCCATCCTTCTGAAGCTTTTGCAAGTAGACATGTGGCGGGCTGTGGTCCTGTAGAGAAATCAACAATATACAAGTCTCCTCTCCTAAAGCCTTGCTTTTTTCCTTTGTGTGCGTAGGTGTTATGCTACAGGTGAGATGGAGATAAAGAAGAGTCCATCCGTAGGTTCTTGTCGCCGGTCATGTGATTTGTGCATCCACTATCGAGGACCCACTCAGTAGCTTTCACAGAGTCATACTATAGAAGAATTAGTACATCTTACAACTCATATGCCTCATTGTGAAGAATGTGACATCAATTTCATCAGAATGAATTTCATCGAATAAGATCAATATATGAAGAATGAGGACGTGAGAAATGAATGAATCATTTCTGCATGATTAGCTTGCATCCTTTCAAGCAATTTTCAGGTCTCCAGCAAATTCTTCAGACGTTTATGTTCGTCTGGAGACCTGACACTGCATAAGATATTAGTTCTTTTTCTTCACCACCCACATGTGGAGGGGTGGCAAAGAGTTCATCATTCGACGAGCACCAATTGAGAATGGTGGCATTGAAGCAAGTGCACTTCGTTTCACAGGAGAGGGGTTAGAGTATGAATATGAGTAAGCAGAGAAATTCTTCGAGGACTTATGAGCATAATGACTTGAAGAATAATGCACATATTCATAATCCTTCTTTCCCTGTGAAATAGATGTGTTAGCACGATGATGATCATATCAGGAATTTGATCCACTTGAGGAATTTGGTCCCTATGAGGATTTGGATCCATATGAAGAATTTGATCTGGGGTTCCTATTCCTTACACGAGTTGTCATGAGGACATTCATTTGAAGATTTTCAAGGTGCCTCTTAGGGACCCAGATTTTCTTCATAGGGGGACCATCCCTGCAGTCAGTTCCAACATATCTAGCAAATACTTCACCATTCTGATTTTTGAACAGTTTATAGTTGGAGTCAAATGACTCATCAGAAGAAAGTGAAGTTTCACAAGTAAAGCCTGATAAGGTAGATGGATCTACTAGAGGTCCTTTTGTAGCAACCCATGAGGTTTTGGGATACTACTCGGGTTTCCAGTAGGTCCCATCAACATTGAGTTTCCTCTCAAAGGCAATACCCTCTTTCCTAGGGTTCCTGTTCACAATCTGCTTTTTAAGCACATCACAAAGAGTTTGATGACCTTTGAGGCTTTTGTACATGCCAGTCATATACAATTCCTTCAACCCTGCATTTTCGTCAGTAGCATCGGTGTTTTCCTCAGTTGAGAAATTGTCACCAGAGAAACAGTTGAAGAATTTGTAACAGTAGAAGCATTTGAACTTTTAGGTGAAGAATTTGTAGTTTCACGTTCAATGCATTTAAGGCATGGGGGATTGAATTCCTCCTGAGCAACGCTGATCTGTTGAGCAAGCAATGAATCGCGTTCCTTCTAAAGATCTTCATAACTCTCCCTTAGCTTCTCAAGATCTTGCTTTCTTTGAAGAAATTCATAGGAAGGCTTCTCATGATCAGATAAGAGAGTGTTATGATTATCCTAAAGGTTATCATACATGGACTGAAGTCTCTCAAGATTTTCAGTCAAGATTTTAGATTGATCCATTTCCTCACCCAACATATCATCGCTCTCATTAAGCATATTATGAGATTTTTCCAAGGCTCTTTGTTGTTTAGTGGAAAGGGAAGCAAGTTTGGCATAGCTGGGTCCAAATTCATCACCATATTCATCATCACTAGACTCAGATAGATAGCATTCAGTTACCTTGGCACCTTTTGCCATAAGGCAGGGTGCAGAGGATGATGATTCCGGATCGAAAGTCATTGCCTTGAGAGATTCCTTGAAATCCTCAAACCAGGGATCATGATGAGTTTGATGACCTTCATAAACCTAAGAGAGATGGTCCCAGATAAGCTTCGCATGGCAGAGATGCATGACGTTCCTGAACTGATTTTGGGACAAACAGGAACATATGACGTCCTTTGCGGTGAGGTTGAGTAAAGTGTACTTGCGAATATCATCAGCATCTACCATCTTGCATAGATCAGTAAGACCAATCTCAGTGATGGTCTACATCTCAATGTTCATCACCATGAGGCGTTTCTTCATCATGACCTTCCACTTGGGATGGTCATGACCATCAAAGATTGGGCATGTCTCAGTCTTTTTCCTTAGTGTTGAAGATGGACCTGCTGATGAATGCGATAGTGGGAGCCAGGCTTGCCACACGAGAGTCTGATTCCTTATATTCCTCCTCTCCCTCATTTTCTTCAGATTCAGCTGAGTCCATTTCCTTGCCAATGAATGCCCGAGCTTTCCTGGAACTGCTCTTCTTGTTAGAGGAAGACTTCGAGGATTTTGATGATGAGTACTTCAAAGATTTCTTCATTTTCTTCGAGTCATCTGAGCTATAGTCCTTGTAGTTCTTCTTCTTCGATTCCTTTGCCCACTGAGGACAATCAGTGATAAAGTGACCAGGTTTCTTGCATTTGTGGAAGGTCCTCTTCTTGGGATCGCGAGATGAAGAATCTGATCTTAAGTGATCACCTCTTGAAGATTTCACAAAGCGACCACGTCTAGAGAACTTCTGGAATTTCCTCACAAGAATTGCTAGCTCCTGAATCAGTTCTTCAGGATCACCAAGGGTGCTGTCAGATTCTTCACCTTCAGATGAGGAAATTGCCTTGGCCTTCAATGCACGAGATCTACCATAGTTTGGACCATAGAGATCTCTCTTTTCAGCAAGTTGGAACTCATGAGTATTTAGCATCTCAAGAATATCAACAGGACCAAGTGACTTGTAGTCTCCATGCTCTTGAATCATCAGTGCCAGAGTGTCGAATGAGGAGTCAAGTGATCTCAACAGTTTCTTCACCACCTCGTGATTTGTAATGTCTGTAGCACCAAGTGCTTGTAGGTAGTTTGAGATATCAGTGAGGCGATCGAAGGTTTTCTGAACATTTTCATTGTCAAGTCTCTTGACGCGGTTGAAGAGATTGCGAAGAACATCAACTCGAGAGTCACGTTGAGTTGAGACTCCTTCGTTAACCTTGGACAGCCTGTCCCAGATAAGCTCTGCAGTCTCCAAAGAACTCACTCTGCCATACTGCCCTTTGCTTAGATGGCCACATAGGATATTCTTCGCTTATGAGTCAATTTGCTTGAATCTCTTCACATCAGCAGCATTCACGGAAGGCGAGACAAAGGGGTCACCAGTTTCCACAACGTACCATAGATCATTGTCAATTGCCTCAAGATGCATTAGCATCTTGTTCTTCTAGTAGGCGTACTCCATCCCATCAAAGGTAGGACACCCAGCCGAGGCTTTGATCATACCTGGAGTTGACATAACTAAAACTCCAGGCGGTTAAACCAAAATCACACAGAACAAGGAAGTACCTTGCTATTATACCAATTGAAAGTGCGTTATATCGACTAGAGGGGAGTGAATAGGCGATTTTTATAAATTCGTCACTGAGGAATTTCCTAAGCAACGAACTACTTAGCGGTGGAATAGATACTCAGGTGCAAGCATAACAAGACAGTAGCATGGTCATCATGATGAAATGAAAACAAGCACAGAGTACAAGTAGCGTGTAAACATGATAAGCCGGCTGAGGACTTAGGACTGAAGAAATAGGGTTGAGGAAATTGAGAAAGTCTTCACTCAAAGTCTTCAAACAGTACAGATCAAGTTCAACAACACATGCATGTGTAAATGGAAGAGTTAAGGAAATAGAACCAGTATGCTTTATGAAGACAATGATTTGTTAAATCGGTTCCAACTGCTGTGACAGTTGTACGTTTGGTTGGAGCGGCTAGGTACTTAAGCCTGAGGACACATAGTCTCGGACACCCAGTCCTGGACACACAGTCCAAGACACCAAGTCCTCACCGTATTCTCCTTGGCCTAAGGTCACACAGACCTCGCCCAATCACTCGCGATAAGTCTTCACACGTGACTTCCAAACCTTCACAAACTCGGTCACCCGGTGATCCACAATTCCTCTTGGATGCTCTAGACGCCTAACCGTCTGGAAGATCACAGTCTTCAAAGGTAACAAGCGTCGGTTCCACACAGGAACAATCTCTTCAGTGATGCTCAATCACTTTTGGATTTTAGGTGTTTGGGTTTTGGGTTTTTCCTCACTTGATAATTTTTGCTCAAAGTCCTTGGAGGATAGGTTGCTCTAATGACAAGTGTTAGTTTCTCTCGGAGCAGCCAACCAGCTAGTGGTTGTAGGGGTGGCTATTTATAGCCTAGGGAGTAGCCCGACATGATAAGAGTTAAATGCCCTTCAATGATATGACCGGTAGGTAGGTAGATATTTTGGGACACCTGGCACATAGCACAAGAACGGTCAGAATTTTGAGTATCAAATTCCTCAGGGCTATCATGTTCCTCACTTTGTAGGCAATCCGCACTGGCGATTCCTAACTCCTCAGTCAGAACAAATTTCTCAGAGACCAGAAGAACTTCGTCTCTATCACTGAAGAAATTGACTGAACTGTATGAGATTTCCAATAGCTTCACTTGAACGGATTGGTAGATGTAGGATTTGAGTTGAGCATCACTTGGAAATATGTTTCCTTAGTTTTTCCTCGACCCCCTTTAACAGTATGGTGTTTCCTATGACTCAAGAAAGAGAAAATGAAACTACGAAATCAAAAGTCTTCATGCTTCATAATCCTTGCATGATTATCCAAGTCTTCAAATTCACACCAATTCCTTCAGTTTCAAAATCTTCAGAAATCTAAAGTCTTCAGTTGAAGACATTCATTTTTAGGGGTCAACTTTCTTTGTAAATATCAAACTCCTCATAGACTTATAGACCTGTGTACACTCACAAACGCATTTGTCCCTTAACCTATAAGTCTTCAATACACCAAAATCACTAAGGGGCACTAGATGCACTTACAAACAGTTGTGTGGTGATCCTCTCTGCGACGTCAATGAGGCGCTCAGTCCAGATCCCCATGCCTTTCACGTAGTTGTTGTAGGTGGCAGTGGTGCTCTCAAGCCGTTTTTGCTCCCCCTGGTGGTCCTTGGCCATGGTCTTCTCATGGGCCCTGCTTCAGTTTCATATCAGCAATGGAGTCGTTGGCAGCAGAGATCTGTTTGCTCTTGTTGGATATGGTGGTCTGCATCTCCGCCAAGGTATAGAGAGTTTTCGCTCTGTCATATTTGAGCATCTAGATATCCTTGCCGTGAGCTTCCAGATCTACCTCCAGCTTCTTCTCCTTGTCAGCCAGCTCACTCTTGGCAGCCTCTGCAGCTTTGGCGACATCGATGGCTTCCTTCAGCTTGCCGGTGTGGTCCAAGACCAGAGCTTTAAGTGCTTCTTCATGCTTCCGCTCCAACTCTTGGGTCTACTACACGATAAGTTTCTCAATTTCTACGTCCTTACCATGGAACTTGGCGGCAAGTGCCTCCTCGCGAGCGACAAGGTCCTCTTCTTGAGCATCCATCCCGACACGGAGCTCCGTTAAGCGAGCCTCTTCTACAGCGGTCTGTTGAGCGGCCTCCTCCTATGCCTTCTCAACGTCAGACTGCTTCAAAAGGACCTCGTTCCAACTTTGGCTCAGCTGCTCCCGGCCAGTCCTCAGCTCTTGCCAGCCCCGTCAAACCAGACCTGCATCTGTTCAACAAGCTTCTGGAGATATGAGTCTGCTGGATCAACAACTGCGGCCCTAGAGTCCAGATTCTCCTTTCGGGTGCGGTGGAGCATCTGGAGCTTCAGGAAATTGTTGCTGATGGCCTGGAGGAGCTGGTCTTCTTTGGATCCGCTGATGCTGGGGCACGGTTCATCAATAACCTTGAGCCCGACAGCAGCGATGACTTCTACGTCGAAAGCTTCCCCGTCGATTGGCGCTCCGGTGCTTGCCGTACCAGGGATGCTGACGAACAGATTGTCGACAATCTTCAGGTATCTACCTGAGGGGGGGCTTCAGATGTTGATGGTTGGTGCTCGACCACCGTCTCCCCGGCAGCTGAGGACTCCGGGACCGATGTAGCGCCGGGTGCTCCTGTGACAGGAATACCGTCAGTACGATCGACGGTCTCCTTGCCGGCCTCCCCAGTAGACCACTTGGCGGCCTCTTCGTGCGCGTCCTTGGCGGCGTTTTAGCACTAGTTTAGTATATAAAAGAAAACTAAAAAAAAGGAATTAAGGTTACCGCATATGCTTCATCTTTTTAATATCTTTCGTGAAAATGATAGGAAGGAAAATTGTGCTCAAGTACTAGAAGAAGAATTACATAGAATGCTTGGCATAAAATATGTGCATGATGAGCATGATTGCAATGTTGTTAGTATGAATTCCTTGAATACCCATGATGCTAATGATATGCAAAGCCACAAGCTTGGGGATGCTATGTTTGATGAAGATGATATTTTTTGTCCCCCAAGTTTTGATGAGCAAATTTATTATGATGAAAGCATGCCTCCTATCTTTGATGATTATGGTGATGACTTGTATGCTATTAAGAATAATGATAACCATGAAACTTTTTATCATGATTATAGTTTTCAATTGGATTATGCCTCACATTATAGTTATTTTGTTGAGTTTGCTCCCGCTACTATTCATGAGAGGAATTTTGCTTATGTGGAGAGTAGTAAAATATCTATGCAAGTAGATCATGAAAAGAATGCTTTATGTGCTGGTTATATTGTTGAATTCATTCATGATGCTACTGAAAAGTATTACGAGGGGGGAAGATATGCTTGTAGGAGTTGCAATAATATCAAGTTTCCTCTCTATGTGCTTAAAATCTTGAAGTTATGCTCGTTTTCCCTTCCTATGCTAGTTGATTATCGTTCCCATAAGTTGTTTGCTCACAAAGTTCCTATGCATAGGAAGTGGGTTAGAATTAAATGTGTTACTCATATTCTCCATGATGCACTCTTTATGTCTCAACTCTTGTCTTTTATGCGAGCATCATTGAAATCACCATGCCTAGCTAGGTGCGTTAAACGATAGCGCTTGTTGGGAGGCAACCCAACTTTATTTTTGTTCTTTGCTTTTTGCTTCTGTTTAGGAATAAATATTGCACCTTGCTTCTGTTTAGATGTTGTTTTGTGTTTTAATTAGTGTTTGTGCCAAGTAGAACCTTTGGGAAGACTTGTGTGAAGTTTATGCGATCATGCTGTAAAAAACAGAAACTTTAGCGCTCACGAGATTAGCTATCATTTTTTACTGGAGAGTGCTTCTTAGTTGATTCTTTTTGTAGATGATTAATAGACAAATTCCTCACGTCCACCAATTCATTTCGGAATTTTTATATTTACAGGGGTATTCGAAGATTACAGATTGCTACAGAATGTTCTGTTTTTGACATATTTTGTTTTCTATGTGTTGTTTGCTTATTTTGATGAATCTATGAGTAGTATCATAGGGTATGAACCATAGAGAAGTTGGAATACAGTAGATATTACACCAATATGAATTTAGAATGAGTTCACAATAGTACCTAAGTGGTGGTTTTATTATATTATACTAATGGAGCTTATGAGTTTTCTGTTGAGTTTTATGTTGTGAAGTTTTCAAGTTTTGGGTAAAGATTCGATGGACTATGGAATAAGGAGTGGCAAGAGCCTAAGCTTGGGGATGCCCAAGGCACCCCAAGGTAATATTCAAGGACAACCAAGAGCCTAAGCTTGGGGATGCCCCGGGAAGGCATCCCCTCTTTCGTCTTCGTCTATCGGTAACTTTACTCGATGCTATATTTTTATTCACCACATGATATCTGTTTTGCTTGGAGCGTCAATTTATTTTATTTTATTTTTCTTGCTTTTTATATAATATCCCAAGATCTGAAATTCTTAAATGTTAGAGAGTGTTCACATAGTTACATAATTATTCAACCAGTCATTGATCTTCGGTTATATCTTTTGGAGTAGTTTGTCATTTGCTCTAGTGGCTCACTTATATCTTTTAGAGCACGACGGTGGTTTTATTTTGAAGAAATTGATGAACTCTCATGCTTCACTTATATTATTTTGAGAGTACTTTGGAACAGCATGGTAATTTGCCTTGGTTATGAAATTAGTCCTAATATGATAGGCATCCAGGATGGGTATAATAAAAACTTTAATATAAAGTGCATTGAATACTATGAGAAGTTTGATACTTGATGATCGTTTTGAGATATGAGGATGGTGATATTAGAGTCATGCTACTAGATTAGTTGTGAATTTGAGAAATACTTGTGTTGAGGTTTGCAAGTCCCGTAACATGCATGTATGGTAACCGTTGTGTGACAAATTTGAAGCATGAGGTATTTCTTTGATTGTAATCCTTTGTGTGGAGGTCGGGATCTCGCGATGGTTAACTCTTACCAACCCTTCCCCTAGGAGCATGCGTGTAGTACTTTGTTTTGATGACTTGTAGATTTTTGCAATAAGTATGTGAGTTCTTTATGACTAATGTTGAATCCATGGATTATACGCACTCTCACCCTTCCGCCATTGCTAGCCTCTCTGGTACCGCGCAACTCTCGTCGGTACCATACACCCACCTTATACCTTCCTCAAAAGAGCCACCATACCTACCTATCATGGCATTTCCATAGCCATTTCGAGATATATTGCTATGCAACTTTCCACCGTTCGGTTTATTATGACACGCTTCATCATTGTCATATTGCCATGCATGATCATGTAGTTGACATCGTATTCGTGGCTAGGCCACCATGCATAATTTTTCATACATGTCACTCTTGATTCATTGCACATCCCGGTACACCTCCAGAGGCATTCATATAGATTCATACTTTGTTCTAGTATCGAGTTGTAATACCGAGTTGTAAATCAATATAAGTGTGATGATCATCATTATTAGAGCATTGTCCCGAAGAAAAAAAGGACAAAGAAAAAATAAAGGCCCAGAAAAAGGAAAAAAAAGAAAGGCCAAAGAAAAAAAGAAAGGCCCAAAAAAAGAAAAAAAAAGAAAAAACAAGAAAAAGAAAAAAGGGACAATGCTACTATCTTTTTCCACACTTGTGCTTCAAAGTAGCACCATGATCTTCATGATAGAGAGTCTCTTGTTTAGTCATTTTCATATACTAGTGGGAATTTTCATTATAGAACTTGGCTTGTATATTCCAACGATGGGCTTCATCAAATGCCCTAGGTCTTCGTGAGCAAGCAAGTTGGATGCACACCCACTTAGTTTCTTTTGTTGAGCTTTCATACATTTATAGCTTTTGTGCACCCGTTGCCTGGCAATCCCTACTCACTCACATTGATATTTATTGATGGGCATAGCTCATTGATACGCCTAGTTGATGTGAGACCATCTTCCTCTTTGTCTTCTCCACAACAACCACTCCATTCCACATAGTGCTATGTCCATGGCTCACGCTCATGTATTGCGTGAAAGTTGAAAGAGTTTGAAAAAATTAAAGTATGAAACAATTCCTTGGCTGAAACCGGGGTTGTGCATGATTGGAATATTTTGTGTGATGAAGATGGAGTATAGCCTAACTATATGATTTTGTAGGGATGAACTTTCTTTGGCCATGTTATTTTAAGAAGACATGATTGCTTTGTTAGTATGCTTCAAGTATTATTATTCTTATGTCAATATAGACTTTTATCTTGAATCTTTCAGATCTGAACATTCATGCCACAATAAAGAAAATTACATTGAGAATTATGTTGGTTATCATTCCACATCAAAAATTCTGCTTTTATCATTTACCTACTCGAGGACGAGCAGGAATTAAGCTTGGGGATGCTTGATACGTCTCCAACGTATCTATAATTTTTGATTGTTCCATGCTATTATATTATCCTTCTAGGATGTTTTATGGGCTTTTATATACACTTTTATATGATTTTTGGGACTAACCTATTATCCCAGAGCCCGGTGCCAGTTTCTGTTTTTCCCTTTTTTAGAGTATCGCATAAAAGGAATATCAAACATAGCCCAATTGACGTGAAACTCAACGGAGGACGTTTTTGGACCAGAAGAAGCCCAAAGAGTACTGGAGGAGGACCATAAGGTCCACGGGCTGCCCACGAGGGTAGGGGCGCGCCCTCCCCCTAGGTGCGCCCCCTTCCTTGTGGACAGCCTGGAGACCCCCTTTACTTGCCCCCGACTCCCACACCACCTATATATACTGAAACCTCCGGAAAGTAACCTAGATCGGGAGTTCTACCGCCGAAAGCCTCTGTTGCCACCAGAAACCAATCTAGACCCGTTCTAGCACCCTGCCGGAGGGGGGGGGGATCCCTCTTCGGTGGCCATCTTCATCATCCCGGCGCTTTCCATAACAAGGAGGGAGTAGTCCACCCTCGGGGCTGAGGGTATGTATCAGTAGCTATGTGTTTTGATCTCTCTCTCTCTCTCTTTCTCTCTCTCTCTAGTGTTCTTGAGATGGCACGATCTTGATGTATCACGAGCTTTCCTATTATAGTTGGATCTTATGATGTTTCTCCCCCTCTACTCCCTTGTAATGGATTGAGTTTTCCCTTGGAAGTTTTCTTATCGGATTGAGTCTTTAAGGATTTGAGAACACTTGATGTATGTCTTGCATGGGATACCCCTGGTGACAATGGGGTATTCTTTTGATTCACTTGATGTATGTTTTGGCGATCAACTTGCGGGTTCCGTGACCTTGGGAATCTATGCATAGGGGTTGGCACACGTTTTTGTCTTGACTCTCCGGTAGAAACTTTGGGGCACTCTTTGAAGTTCTTTGTGTTGGTTGAATAGGTGAATCTGAGATTGTGTGATGCATATCATATAATCCTGCCCACGGATACTTGAGGTGACAATGGAGTATCTAGGTGACATTAGGGTTTTGGTTGATTTGTATCTTAAGGTGTTATTCTAGTACGCACTCTATGATAGATCGAAAGGAAAGAATAGCTTCGTGACTCTTGAAAAGATCGATCAGAAAGGATAACTTTAAGGTGGTTTCGTACCCTACCATAATCTCTTCATTTGTTCTCCGCTATTAGTTACTTTGGAGTGACTCTTTGTTGCATGTTGAGGGATAGTTATATGATCAAGTAATGTTATTATTGTTGAGAGAACTTGCACTAGTGAAAGTATGAACCCTAGGCCTTGTTTCCTATCATTGCAACACCGTTTATGCTCACTTTTATCTTTAGTTACCTTGCTGTTTTTATATTTTCCGATAACAAAAACCTATATCTACCATCCATATTGCACTTGTATCACCATCTCTTCGCCGAACTAGTGCACCTATACAATTTACCATTGTATTGGGTGTGTTGGAGACAAAAGAGACTCTTTGTTATTTGGTTGCAGGGTTGTTTGAGAGAGACCATCTTCATCCTACGCCTCCCACGGATTGATAAACCTTAGGTCATCCACTTGTGGAAAATTTGCGACTGTCCTACAAACCTTTGCACTTGGAAGCCCAACAACGTCTACAAGAAGAAGGTTACGTAGTAGACATCAAGCTCTTTTCTGGCGCCGTTGCCGGGGAGGTGATTGCTTGAAGGTATATCTTTAGATCTTGCAATCAAATCTTCTAGTTTCTTGTTTTAGCACTAGTTTAGTTTATAAAAGAAAACTACAAAAAAATGGAATTAAGGTTACCGCATATGCTTCATCTTTTTAATATCTTTCGTGAAAATGATAGGAAGGAAAATTGTGCACAAGTACTAGAAGAAGAATTACATAGAATGCTTGGCATAAAATATGTGCATCATGAGCATGATTGCAATGTTGTTAGTATGAATTCTTTGAATACCCATGATGCTAATGATATACAAAGCCACAAGCTTGGGGATGCTATGTTTGATGAAGATGATATTTTTTGTCCCCCAAGTTTTGATGAGCAAATTTATTATGATGAAAGCATGCCTCCTATCTATGATGATTATTGTGATGACTTGTATGATATTAAGAATAATGATAAACATGAAACTTGTCATCATGATTTTAGTTTTTAATTGGATTATGCCTCACATTATAGTTATTTTGTTGAGTTTGCTCCCACTACTATTCATGAGAAGAATTTTGCTTATGTGGAGAGTAGTAAAATTTCTATGCAAGTAGATCATTGAAAGAATGCTTTATGTGCTGGTTATATTGTTGCATTCATTCATGATGCTACTGAAAATTATTACGAGGGAGGAATATATGCTTGTAGGAGTTGCAATAATATGGAGTTTCCTCTCTATGTGCTTAAAATCTTGAAGTTATGCTCGTTTTCCCTTCCTATGCTAGTTGATTATCGTTCCCATAAGTTGTTTGCTCACAAAGTCCCTATGCATAAGAAGTGGGTTAGACTTAAATTTGTTAGTCATATTCTCCATGATGCTCTCTTTATGTTTCAATTCTTATCTTTTATGCGAGCATCATTGAAATCTTCATGCCTAGCTAGGGGCGTTAAACGGTAGCGCTTGTTGGGAGGCAACCCAACTTTATTTTCATTCTTTGCTTTTTGCTTCTGTTTAGCAATAAATATTGCATCTAGCTTCCGTTTAGATGTGGTTTTGTGTTTTAATTAGTGTTTGTGCCAAGTAGAACCTTTGGGAAGACTTGTGTGAAGTTTATGCGATCATGCTGTAAAAAACAGAAACTTTAGCGCTCACGAGATTAGTTGTCATTTTTTACTGGAGAGTTCTTTTTAGTTGATTCTTTTTGTAGATGATTAATAGAAAAATTCCTTACGTTCACCAATTCATTTCAGAATTTTTAGAGTTACATAGGTATTCGGAAGTTACAGATTGCTACACTGTTCTGTTTTTTACAGATTCAGTTTTCTATGTGTTGTTTGCTTATTTTGATGAATCTATGAGTAGTATCGTAGGGTATGAACCATAGAGAAGTTGGAATAAAGTAGATATTACACCAATATGAATTTAGAATGAGTTCCCAATAGTACCTAAGTGGTGGTTTTATTATCTTATACTAACAGAGCTTATGAGTTTTCTGTTGAGTTTTGTGTTGTGAAGTTTTCAAGTTTTGGGTAAAGATTCTTTGGAGTATGGAATAAGGAGTGGCAAGAGCCTAAGCTTGGGGATGCCCAAGGCACCCCAAGGTAATATTCAAGGACAACCAAGAGCCTAAGCTTGGGGATGCCCCGGGAAGGCATCCCCTCTTTCGTCTTTATCTATCGGTAACTTTTCTCGATGCTATATTTTGATTCACCACATGATATGTGTTTTGCTTGGAGCGTCTATTTTTTTTTATTTTTTTGCTTGTTGTTTGAATAACATCCAAAGATCTTAAATTCTTAAATGTTAGAGAGTCTTCACATAGTTACATAATTATTCAACTAGTCATTGATCTTCACTTATATCTTTTGGAGTAGTTTATCATTTGCTCTAGTGCTTTACTTATATCTTTTAGAGCACGACGGTGGTTTTATTTTGAAGAATTTGATGAACTCTCATGCTTTACTTATATTATTTTGAGAGTACTTTAGAACAACATGGTAATTTTCTTTGGTTACGAAATTAGTCCTAATATGATAGGCATCCAGGATGGGTATAATAAAAACTTTCATATAAAGTGCATTGAATACTATGAGAAGTTTGATACTTGATGATCGTTTTGAGATATGAGGATGGTGATATTAGAGTCATGCTAGTAGAGTAGTTGTGAATTTGAGAAATACTTGTGTTAAGGTTTGCAAGTCCCCTAGCATGCACGCATGGTAACCGTTGTGTGACAAATTTGAAGCATGAGGTATTTCTTTGATTGTCATCCTTTGTGTGGAGGTCGGGATCGCGCGATGGTTAACTCCTACCAACCCTTCCCCTAGGAGCATGCGTGTAGTACTTTGTTTTGATGACTTGTAGATTTTTGCAATAAGTATGTGAGTTCTTTATGACTAATGTTGAATCCATGGATTATACGCACTCTCACCCTTTCGCCATTGCTAGCCTCTCTTGTACCGCGCAACTCTCGCCGGTACCATACACCCACCTTATACCTTCCTCAAAACAGCCACCATACCTACCTATCATGGCATTTCCATAGCCATTTCTAGATATATTGCTATGCAACTTTCCACCATTCGGTTTATTTTGACACGCTTCATCATTGTCATATTGCCATGCATGATCATGTAGTTGACATCGTATTCGTGGCTAGGCCACCATGCATAATTTTTCATACATGTCACTCTTGATTCATTGCACATCTCGGTACACCGCCGGAGGCATTCATATAGAGTCATTCTTTGTTCTAGTATCGAGTTGTAATACCGAGTTGTAAATCAATATAAGTGTGATGGTCATCATTATTAGAGCATTGTCCCAAAGAAAAAAAAGGCCAAAGAAAAAAGAAAGGCCCAAAAAAAGGAAAAAAAAAAGAAAGGCCAAAGAAAAAAAGAAAGGCCCAAAAAAAGAAAAAAAGAAAAAAATAAGAAAAAGAAAAAAGGGACAATGCTACTATCTTTTTCCACACTTGTGCTTCAAAGTAGCACCATGATCTTCATGATAGAGAGTCTCTTGTTTAGTCACTTTCATATACTATTGGGAATTTTCATTATAGAACTTGGCTTGTATATTCCCACAATGGCCTTCCTCAAATGCCCTATGTCTTCATGAGCAAACAAGTTGGATGCACACCCACTTAGTTTCTTTTGTTTAGCTTTCATACATTTATAGCTCTAGTGCATCCGTTGCATGGCAATCCCTACTCACTCACATTGATATTTATTGATGGGCATCTCCATAGCTCATTGATACGCCTAGTTGATGTGAGACCATCTTCCTCACAACCACTCTATTCCACATAGTGCTATGTCGATGGCTCACGCTCATGTATTGCGTGAAAGTTGAAAGAGTTTGAAAAAATTAAAGTATGAAACAATTGCTTGGCTGAAACCGGGGTTGTGCATGATTGGAATATGTTGTGTGATGAAGATGGAGCATAGCCTAACTATATGATTTTGTAGGGATGAACTTCCTTTGGCCATGTTATTTTAAGAAGATATGATTGCTTTGTTAGTATGCTTGAAGTATTATTATTCTTATGTCAGGATGTTCTTAGTCCTTTTCAGGTATTTCAGGATGTTCTTGACCGCTGTCCAGTGATCCACTCCTGGATTACTTTGGTACCTCCCTGCTAAACTAATAGCAATGCACGCATCAGGTCTGGTACACAACATTGCATACATAATAGAGCCTATGACTGAAGCATAACGAACACCTTTCATATTCTCTCTATCTTCTGCAATGATCGGGCATTGAGTCTTACTCAACTTCACACCTTGTAACACAGGCAAGAATCCTTTCTTCGACTGATCCGTTTTGAACTTCTTCAAAACTTTATCAAGGTATGTGCTTTGTGAAAGTCCAATTAAACGTCTTGATCTATCTCTATAGATTTTGATGCCTAATATATAAGCAACTTCACCAAGGTCTTTCGTTGAAAAATTCTTATTCAAGTATCCTTTTATGCTATCCAGAAATTCTATATCACTTGCAATCAATAATATGCCATCCACATATAATATCAAAAATGCTACGGAGCTCCCACTCACTTTCTTGTAAATACAGGCTTCTCCAAAAGTCTGTATAAAACCATATGATTTATCACCTCATCAAAGGGTATATTTCAACTCCGAGATGCTTGCACCAGTCCATGGATGGGTCGCTGGAGCTTGCACACTTTGTTAGCACCTTTAGGATCGACAAAACCTTCTGGTTGCATCATATACAACTCCTCTTTGAGGTATCCATTTAGGAATGCAGTTTTGAGATCCATTTGCCAGATTTCATAATCATAAAATGAGGCAATTGCTAACATGATTCAGATAGACTTAAGCATCACTACGGGTGAGAAAAGTCTCATCATAGTCAACTCCTTGAACTTGTCGAAAATCTTTCGCAACAAGTCGAGCTTGGTAGACAGTAACATTACCGTCAGCATCGGTCTTCCTCTTGAAGATCCATTTATTTCCAATGGCTTGCCGATCATTGGGCAAGTCAACCAAAGTCCACACTTTGTTCTAATACATGGATCCCATCTCAGATTTCATGGCCTCAAGCCATTTTGCGGAATCTGGGCTCATCATCGCTTCCTCATAGTTCGTAGGTTCGTCATGGTCTAGTAACATGACTTCCAAAACTGGGTTGCCGTACCACTCTGGTGCGGAACGTACTCTGGTTGACCTACGAGGTTCAATAGTAACATGATCCGAAGTTTCATGATCATCATCATTAGCTTCCTCGCTAATTGGTGTAGGAATCACTGGAACCAGTTTTTGTGATGTACTACTTTCCAATTCGGGAGAAGGTACAATTACTTCATCAAGTTCTACTTTCCTCCCACTCATTTCTTTTGAGAGAAACTCCTTCTCTAGAAAGGATCCATTCTTAGGAATGAATATCTTGCCTTCGGATGTGTGATAGAATGTGTACCCAACATTTTCCTTGCGGTATCCTATGAAGAAACATTTCTCCGACTTGGGTTCGAGCTTATCAGGTTGAAGCTTTTTGCAAATAAGCATCGCAACCCCAAACTTTAAGAAACGACAACTTTGGTTTCTTGCTAAACCACAGTTCATAAGGCGTCGTCTAAAGCATAACCCCAAAACAATAGTGGTAAATTGGTAAGAGACATCATAGATCGCATCATATCTAATAAAGTACGGCTACGACGTTCGGACACACCATTACGCTGTGGTGTTCCGGGTGGCGTGAGTTGTGAAACTATTCCACATTGTTTCAAATGAAGACCAAACTCGTAACTCAAATATTCGCTTCCACGATCAGATCGTAGAAACTTTATTTTCTTGTTACGATGATTCTCTACTTCACTCTAAAATTCTTTGAACTTTTCAAATGTTTCAGACTTGTGTTTCATCAAGTACATATACCCATATCTACTCAAATCATCGGTGAAGGTCAGAAAATAATGATATGCGCCGCGAGCCTCAACACTCATTGGTCCACATACATCAGTATGTATGATTTCCAACAAATCGGTTGCTCGCTCCATTGTTCCGGAGAACGGAGTCTTAGTCATCTTGCCCATGAGGCATGGTTCGCAAGCACCAAGTGATTCATAATCAAGTGATTCCAAAAGTCCATCAGTATGGAGTTTCTTCATGCGCTTTACACCAATATGACCTAAACGGCTGTGCCACAAATAAGTTGCACTATCATTATTAACCTTGCATCTTTTGGCTTCAATATTATGAATATGTGTATCACTACGATCGAGATCCAACAAGAATAGAGCACTCTTCAAGGGTGCATGACCATAAAAGATATTACTCATATAAATAAAACAAGCATTATTCTCTGATTTAAATGAATAACCGTCTCGCAACAAACAAGATCCAGATATAATGTTCATGCTCAACGCTGGCACCAAATAACAATTATTCAGGTCTAAAACTAATCCCGAAGGTAGATGTAGAGGTAGCGTGCCGATGGCGATCACATCGACTTTGGAACCATTTCCCACGCGCATCGTCACCTCGTCCTTAGCTAATCTTCGTTTAATCCGTAGACCCTGTTTCGAGTTACAAATATTAGCAACTGAACTAGCATTAAATATCTAGGTCCTACTATGAGCATTAGTAAGGTACACATCAATAACATGTATATCAAATTTACCTTTGTTCACTTTGCCATCCTTCTTATCCGCCAAATACTTGGGGCAGTTCCGCTTCCAGTGTCGAGTCCCTTTCCAGTAGAGCACTCAGTTTAAGCTTGGCTCCACACTTGGGTTTTTTCGTGGGAGTAGCAACTGTCTTGCTATTGTTTTTGAAGTTCCCCTTCTTTCCCTTGCCCCTTTTCTTGACACGGGTGGTCTTGTTAACCATCAGCACTTGATGCTCCTTTTTGATTTCTACCTACGCAGCTTTGAGCAAAGCAAAGAGCTCGGGAATTGTCTTATGCATCCCTTGCATGTTATAGTTCATCACGAAGCCTTTATAGCTTGGTGGCAGCGATTGAAGAACTATATCATTAACACTCTCTTCTTCAACTTTGCATCCAAGTTAAGTCATATGATTGTAATACCCAGACATTCCGAGCAAGTGTTCACTGATAGAACTATTCTCCTCCATCTTGCAGTTGTATAACTTATTGGAAATCTCATATTTCTCAATCCGAGCATTTGCTTGAAACATTAACTTCAACTCATGGAACATCTCATATGCTCCATGACGTTCAAAACATCGTTGAAGTCCCGGTTCTAAGAGATAAAGCATGGCACACTGAACTATCGTGTAGTCATCAGAGGGAGCTTGCCAGACGTTCATAATATCCGGGGTTGCTCCCGCAGCAGGCCTGTCACGTAGCGGGGCTTCCAGGACATAATTCTTCTATGCAGCAATGAGGATAATCCTCTAGTTATGGACCCAGTCCGTGTAGTTGCTACCATCATCTTTCAACTTTGCTTTCTCTAGGAACGCATTAAAATTCAACGGAACAACGGCACGGGCCATCTATCTACAACAACATAGACATGCAAAAAACTATCAGGTACTAAGTTCATGATAAATTAAAGTTCAATTAATCAAATTACTTAAGAACTCCCACTTAGACAGACATCCCTCTAATCGTCTAAGCAGTCACGTGATCCATATCAACTAAACCATGTCCGATCATCACGTGAGATGGAGTAGTTTTCAATGGTGAACATCTTATGTTGATCATATCTACTATATGATTTACGCTCGACCTTTGGGTCTCTAGTGTTCCGAGGCCATATGTGTATATGCTAGGCACGTCAAGTTTAACCCGAGTATTTTGCGTGTGCAAAACTGGCTTGCACCCGTTGTATGTGAGCGTAGAGCTTATCACACACGATCATCACGTGGTGTCTCGGCACGACGAACTTTCACAATGGTGCGTACTCAGGGAGAACACTTATACCTTGAAATTTAGTGAGAGACTATATTATAATGCTACCGTTGATCTAAGCAAAATAAGATTCATAAAAGATAAACATCACATGCAATTAGTATAAGTGATGTGATATGGCCATCATCATCTTGTGCCTTTGATCTTCATCTCCAAAGCACCGTCATGATCACCATCGTCACCGGCGCGACAGATTGATCTCCATCATAGCATCGTTGTCGTCTCGCCAACTATTACGTCTACGACTATCGCTACAGCTTAGTGATGAAGTAAAGCAATCACATGGCGATTGCATTTCATACAATAAAGCGACAACCATATGTCTCCTGCCAGTTGTCGATAACTCTGTTACAAAACATGATCATCTCATACAATAAAATTTAGCATCATGTCTTGAACATATCACATCACAACATGCCCTGCAAAAACAAGTTAGACGTCTTATACTTTGTTGTTGCAAGTTTTACGTGGCTGCTACGGACTGAGAAAGAACCGTTCTTACCTACGCATCAAAACCACAACGATATTTCGTCAAGTATGTGTTGTTTTAACCTTCAGAAGGACCGGGCGTAGCCACACTTAATTCAACTAAAGTTGGAGAAACTGACACCCGCCAGCCACTAGTGTGCGAAGCACGTCGGTAGAACCAGTCTCGCGTAAGCATACGCGTAATGTCGGTCCGAGCCGCTTCATCCAACAATACCGCCGAATCAAAGTATGACATGCTGGTAAGCAGTATGACTAGTAACGCCCACAACTCACTTATGTTCTACTCGTGCATATAACATCTACGCATAAACCTGGCTCATGATGCCACTGTTCAGGAACGTTGTATTTCAAAAAAATTCCTACGCACACGCAAGATCATGGTGATGCATAGCAACGAGAGGGGAGAGTGCCGTCCACGTACCCTCATAGCCCATAAGCGGAAGCGTTATGACAACGCGGTTTATTTAGTCGTACGTCTTCACGATCGACTGATCCTAGTACCGAACGTACGGCACCTCCGCGATCTGCACACGTTCAGCTCAGTGACGTCCCACGAACTCACGATCCAGTAGAGCTTCGATGGAGAGTTCCGTCAGCACGACAGCGTGATTACGGTGATGATGAAGTTACCGACGCAGGGCTTCGCCTAAGCACCGCTATGATATGACCGAGGTGGATTATGGTGGAGGGGGCACCGCACTCGGCTAATAGATCAATGATCAACTTGTGTGTTCTAGGGTGCCCCCTGCCCCCATATATAAAGGAGCAAGGGGAGGAGGCCTGCCGGCCCTATAGGGCGCGCCAAGGAGTAGGAAAGGAAGAAGGAAAGGAGAAGGAAAGAGAGGGAGAGGGAAAGAGGGGCCACACCCCCTCCCCTAGTCCACTTCGGACTCCGCATGGGAGGGGGTGCGCCACCTCCTGGGCTGCTGCCCTCTCTCTTTTCCAAAGCCCACCAAGGCCCGATAGTTCCCCCGGGGGTTCCGATAACCCCCGGCACTCCGATAAATATCTGGTGACCTACGGATCTCATCCGGTGTCTGAATATAGTTGTCCAATATATCAATCTTTATTTCTCGGACATTCTGAGACTCCTTGTAATGTCTGTGATCTTATCCGGGACTCCAAACTACCTTAGGTACATCAAAACTCATAAACTCATAATACCGATCATCACCGAACGTTAAGCGTGCGGACCCTACGGGTTCGAGAACTATGTAGACCTGACCGAGACTCATCTCCGGTGAATAACCAATAGCGGAACATTGATGCTCATATTGGTTCCTACATATTCTACGAAGATCTTTATCGGTCAAACCACATAACAACATACGTTGTTACCTTTGTCATCGGTATGTTACTTGCCCGAGATTCGATCGTCGGTATCATCATACCTAGTTTAATCTCGTTGCCGGCAAGTCTCTTTACTCGTTCCGTAATGCATCATTTCGTGACTAACTCATTAGTCATTTGCTTGCAAGGCTTATAGTGATGTGCATTACCGAGAGGGCCCAAAGACACCTCTCCGACACTCAGAGTGACAAATCATATTCTCGATCTATGACAACACCACAAATATCTTAGGAGACACCTGTAGAGCATCTTTATAATCACCCAGTTACATTGTGGCATTTGATAGCACACAAGGTGTTCCTCTGGTATTCGGGAGTTGCATAATCTCATAGTCATATGAACATGTATAAGTCATGAAGAAAGCAATAGCAGTAAAACTAAATGATCAAGTGCTTAGCTAACGGAATGGGTCCAGTCAATCACATCATTCACTAATGATGTGATCTCGTTAATCAAATGACAACACATGTCTATGTCTTGGAAACCTAACTATCTTTGATTCAACGAGCTAGTCAAGTAGAGGCATACTAGTGACACTATGTTTGTCTATGTATTCACACATGTACTATGTTTCGGGTTAATACAATTCTAGCATGAATAATAAACACTTATCATGATATAAGGAAATATAAATAACAACTTTATTATTGCCTCTAGGGCATATTTCCTTCAGTCCCTTTATCTTTTTTTGGCAAACGCCAAATTCACGAATTTTCAAAATTTTGATTTCACTTTTTGTCAAAAACAAATACATTTCAAGTTGCAGCTAGCTATTTGAAATGTATATTATGCATATTTTATATGTATAATGTGGTAATCAAACAAAATATATGGTGTGCCTCCATTTAGATGTGAATTGCAAAAGCCACACATTACCTCAAATTCAAACTACTTTGACAATTGATGCAATGTGTTCAAATGCTTCCATCCACATCTCCATTTCAAATGAGTTTGGGATTGTTCATTCTATATTTTCACTCATGATAATTTGACCCGTGTCATTGTTCGGTTAATCGAGGGCCTGTGACCAGAAGTGCACAATACAAAGTACAGCCTGAAACATATGCCATTTGAAATGATTGTTTTTATGGAGAGAAAAAACAAAACTACTTCACTATATAAGCAGGAGCCTCCGCGCTTGCCTACTAGTGTTGCTCTCTTCACACACTCTCATCCTCTCAAGATCGAAACACAACAACGTTGGCCAGACACACACACACACTCTCTCTCTCTCTGCTCACTACTAGTCACAGATCTGGTCGGATCCCCTCTGCGGGGGAAGGTGAGCAGGAGCAACGTTCACGCGCTCTTCCTTGAAGACGGCTCTAACCCACTCCCGACACGTCCCAATCAGCATGCCTTGCCGTTCTCTCCCATGCAGCACCGACTAGGGGTAGCCTCCGACCCCTTCTTCCTCGTTGTCGTAGTGTGGGCAGAATCAGCCTCCCGTCACCCACCTAGCGACATCTCGGCGACCCTCGGGTATAACTTCCTTCAAAACTGGCCTTGCTCTACTGCCCTAGATCCTAACATCGCTGCATTTGTATATTTTACTACTTCTTAGGGGGGCTCGTAGATAGGATCGATCCGCTATTCGAAAGCCACATTAATTTTTACTGTTAAGACGTAAAACTACTTCATGCAGTAGATCTAGTAGTACTACTTCATGAAGTCGAATCTAGTACTACTTGGTTGAAACTAGGAAAAAAGGGGGTGGATGCGGGGAGATTTGTTACCTAAATCTAGCACTTGGTCGAAAGAGGAAATAATGGGGGCGAAATGTAGAAGAGACTAGCTATCCAACTGGTATCCTAGTCTCTAATATGGAAATAAAGGGAAACACAGTACAAACTCGATATAGAACGGTCTATTGGTTGAAAAGAAAAGAAAGTGGGGACTGGGGGACAAGTCAACTGAGTATGTCCATCACTAGATTTGCTGGCCTCAAACAGTAAAAGGTGGCTATAACGAACAAAAATGGGACCAACCCAGATATCCTGTTTTGATGTTTGTTGCCATGAGCCCCTCTTATGTAATGCTACTAATAAAATGTAGCAGTGCCACTGTTAAAGTAAGGACACGTTAAACCTATGTTGTCTTGTATGTAATGCCTCGAGTAACATGAATCAATGGCACTATTTTTCATGTCCTGTTAAATTTCCCATTAAGATTAGTTGCTTCTTTTCATTAGAAATGCAACTGTGCTGGTCCGCCTACTCTCCCATGCCCAAATACCAACTCTTTAGCAGCTGCTAAAATAATGTTGCTGGTAAAATGAAGCAATGGCACCATTAAAGTAATGTCGTATTTAACGATTGTCATAGTTAATCCTAATGCCCACACTAATATCTAGCAATGTTGCTGCTTTAGAAATTTTTGTTGTCCTTGTATGATCGCCTTTCAGATGAGGAACATGCTTCTTTTCATTTGATGTATGCTTCATCACTTGTTAGTCACCCTCCTGTCCACCCTTTTGTGCAAACAAAGATATAAATTTCACGCTTGATCTTAGTTGAACTGCACAAAATGATATCCAAATTATAGTTGAACATTCCACAAGCTTCACGAGCAACATTGATGTTGCTCAATTTCATTAAATAAATCCAACCATAGATAGCCATTATCCGACAACATCTCAGTCTAAACTGGCGGTAATGCAACTACTACTAGAATGGACGAACTACTAGAAGCAGACAAGTTCGCCACTTAAGCTAGGCAGGTAGGGGGACACAGCCCCAACTCGACCAAGTTTGGATTACAACCCAAAAGCTACAAAATAAACATTAGGGGGGAGATAGGTACTGAAAGAGCCAGCTTCAGCATCCAAGTCTAGGCACCCTCGACCTCCATCCTTGCGACGCGCGGTACACATAACTTTCCACCTGCTCAATCCTAGTGCGACTGATAAAATGAAGTAATAATACAGTTAAAATAGAGTGTATGTCCTCTCTATCATTTCATTTCCAATGTAGATAAAAATAGTCCTTCTCTTTGTTAGTATATGTTTCATTAACTAGTCTCATTGTTAATGTTTAAGTGTTTCTACAAACTGGGATGCTTAATTTTCGTTGAACTGCACAAAAATAGAGATTGGAATGTCTCAAGGCCCCTCCTTGTACTACAGTTGTACACTGATGCTCTTCACTTGTAGAAGGTGTATCGGGGAGAATTTGGTCGATTTCCAGTAACAGGCCTACTGTATGGCGCGTCGCAGGGCCCATCTCGCCATTGCATCATGGCATACTGTGATATTGTCGTAATTTTTAAAAATGTATTGTATCGCAATCTTTTCCCACTAAGGAAATGAAATTTCTTCTATTTATCAGTGTATGTTTCACCTCTTAGTGCCACTATAATGTAATCATGCCTTTTCATTATTTTTGCAAACAGGGTTATTCAGCTACATTTTGGTGGAACTGCACAAATGTACGGATGAAACCATCATATAGGCATAGTGCAAGGTGCCACTATCTAACATATACATGGCGTGGAAAAGCACAGATGCTCGGATGGTTCCTCAACTTCTTGCCGACCCGCTGCAAAATATTTTAATCTGCCTCTGTTTTGCTTGCACTTTACATGTTTTTTAGGGGACACTTTACTTGTTTCAGTGTTGCAGCAAATCCTCTAATCAAATAGGAGTAGCTTATATTGGCACTTTTCTAGGGGTACTCTTTTCTGAAAGAAGCACCAATCGATTTTTATTTATTTGTACACATTGTCACAACTTTGTTTTAGGTCCAGAGCTATTTTAGGCCGATTGGCATAGTACTCGGAGACTTGGAGTACTACCCAATACTTACATGTATGATTTTCATTAGCCGTCACACTGATTGTAAGCATGAGTAGATAGAAGATAAGGTTAGTGTGAAGCTCACTTTAAACCCTACCACCGCCAATGAAATGAGGTGAGCGGCGAGGAAACCATGGAGAACGGTGGGGAAGCAACGTCGCGCCATCCGACCTCCTCTTGCGGCGGGAAAACGAATACTCATGTGGCTCCGGCTGGCACTGCACTCTCACGAATGGCACACCGTACTAAATCGATTCGTTATCCTTTCGATGCTCGACCTTTGACCTATACACCCACCACCTACGCCTGACATTCCCCTCGGGCGAATATGTCTGCTCCATCGCCCAAAGGAGATACTCGATGAACTCGAAGGACGGCGGCGTGACTGCCGCCGGGGAGTACATCGCCGCCCTCATCCCCATCGTCCCACTCTTTCTCATACATTATCACATGGCCTTCACCATCCTCAAAATCTCCCACTCATTGACAAACCAAGTAAGGATCTCCTTTAACCTACCTAACTTCGCCTGGTCGCCGCCAGCGATCTGCCTGATTCGCTGCTGTATTCTCTCCATAGATGTGCTTCTAAGATGTCCAGTGCTGGCTTTGGAAGATGGGAGGAGAGGCAGTGGTCTTGCAATGGAGAAGAGATAGTTGCGAGACAATGGTTTTGCAATGGATAAGATGGAGAGGAGAGGGGTGGTTTTGCAATGGAGAAGAGGGAGAGGTGATGTCTCTTGAACTATGTCGGTATGTTCCCAAAGAGGAAGGGATGATGCAGCACAGCTACGATAGGTATTTCCCTCAGCGATCATACCAATGTTATCGAACCAGCAGGAGAACCAAGCAACACTGTGTAAACGGTACCTACACACAAAGAACAAATACTTGCAACCCAATGAGTAAGAGGGGTTGTCGATCCCTCTCGGGTAAAAGATTGGTAAATATATAGAGTGATAGATGCAAATACAATAACGGCAAATAAAATTCAGCGAGGTATTCTTGGGTTTTTGATAATACATATCTGAAAATAAAAGCAAATAAAAATAGATCTCAAAGGAAAATAATAAATCGTAAAACAAATATGATAAAGAATAGACCTGGGGGTCGTAGGTTTCACTAGTGGCTTCTCTCAAGAAATAGCACATGGTGGGTAAACAAATTACTGTTGTGTAATTGATAGAAATTCTAATAGTTATGAAGATATCCAGGCAATTACCATTATATAGGCATCATGTCCAAGATTAGTAGACCGACTCTTGCCTGCATCTAGTACTATTACTCCACACACCGGCTGCTATCCAGCATGCATCTAGTGTATTAAATTCATGGAGAAATGGGGTAATGCAATAAGAATGATGACATGATGTAGACGAGATCTATTAATGTAGGAATAGCCCCCATCTTGTTATCCTTAATAGCAATGATACATGCGTGTCTTGCTGCCCCTTCTGTTACTGCGAAAGAACACCGCAAGATCGAACTCATCACAAAGCACATCTTCCCATGGCAAGAAAAATCGATCTAGTTAGCCTAACTAAACCAAATATTTGAAGAAGAAATATGAGGCTATAAGTAATCATGGATATAAGAGATCAAAGAAGACTCAAATAACTTTCATGGATATAGATCTAATCATAAACTGAAAGTTCATTGAATCCCAAAAAACACACCGCAAAAATATTTACATGAAATAGATCTCCCAAATACCACTGTATTGAGAATCAAAAGGAGAGAAGAAGCCATCTAGATACTACCTACGGACCGGTTGGTCTATGGAGAACTACTCACACATAATTGTAGAGGCACTAATGAGGAGTATGAACCCCTCCATGATGGTGTCTAGATTGGATCTCGTGGTTCTGGAACTTGCGTCGGCTGGAATTGTTATTCGTTGACTCCCTTAGGGTTTTTGGAATATTTGGTGATTTATAGGGCGGAGAAGCGGTGCGGGAGGCAACCAAGGGGAGCACAGCTCCCTAGGGTGTGCCTGGGCTCCTGGGCCCGCCCTGGTGGGTTGTTCCCACCTCGGGCCTCCCCTTTGGTACTTTTCTGGCCCATCCTGTGTCTTCTGGTCCAGAAAAATTCTCCAAAAAGTTTTGCTGCGTTAGACTCCGATTGGTATTGATTTTCTGTGAACTAAAAAACAAGCAAAAATAGCAACTGGCACCAGGCACTATGTCAATAGGTTAGTCCCAAAGAATGATATAAAGTTGTTATAAGATGATTGTAAAACATCCAAGAATTATAATATAATAGCATGGAACAATCAAAAATTATAGATATATTGGAGACGTATCAAGATCTCCAAGCTTAATTCATGCTCGTCCTCCAATAGTTAAATGATGAAAACATAATTTTTTATGCGGAATGCTGCCTAACAAGTTCATCACATATTATTTTCTTTTGTAGCATGGACATTTGGACTTTTATATGGTTCAAAATAATAGTCTAGTTTTGACATGAAGATTTCAATACTCAAGCATATCAACAAGCAACCATGTCTTTCAAAATATCAATACTAAAGCAGGTTATCCTTAGCCCATCATGCTCAATCATTGATCAATTCATGAAGCACACTCGCATATTAGCTACATCCAATGCTCAAGTACGATCATAGTACCCCTTAGTTGGTGCTTTACAAGAGAAGATGCAGACTCAAATAAAAATAAAAATTGCATAAAGTAAATAGAAAGGCCCTTTGCAGAGGGAAGTAGGAATTTGTAGAGGTGCTAGAGCTCAAGGCTTAAATTGAGTGATAATTTCATTTAGAGGCATACTTTTCCCGTCAACAAAAATGACTAAGAGTTCCCAATACTTTCCTTGCGAGATATATCATAGGCGGTTCCCAAATAGAAAATAAATTTTATTCCTTTTTCCACCATTCTTTCACAATCCATGGCTAGTCGTATCCACGGGTGCCTTCCATACCAAAACTTTACAAGGAATTTATTATTTGACAACATAAAGTAGATTTCTTTTCATTTCAGGACTAGGCATCCCTATTACCACCATACTCTCGTGCAATGACAAGTGAATAAACACTCATCTTGAGAATAACACATCTAGCATGGAAAAATATCGGCCACCCCTCGCCGCTTCTTGAGCGGTACGGGCACACAAAAGAGAAATTTATTTTGAAATTACAGATGGAACATACAAATTCGCTTAGGATGGCATGGAAATACTGCATATATTTAGGTATGGTGGACTCATATGGCAAAATTGGGTTTAAAGAGTTTGGATGCACAAGTAGTATTTCTACTTAGTGCAGTGGAGGCTAGCAAAAAGATTCAGAAGCAACCAACAAAGAAACGAAAAATCACATAAGCGGGCATTAAGCATAACTAACACCGAATAATGCACCATAAGTAGGATGTAATTTCATTGCCTGACTATTGACTTTCGTGATTGCATACGGAATCACAAACCTTAACACCAATATTATTACTAAAGCATAATTATTCATCAACATGACTCACATCTAATTACCATCATGTATCAAAACTATTACAAAGAATCAAGTTTATTTTGTCCAATGATCTTCATGATAGTATTTTAATATCCCTCTTGAATATCTATCACTTTAAGACTAGTTTCATATGTTGCTTTTGATAATCTCGGACAAATTTAAGTGAAGAACATGTGCATAAAATTTCATTCTCTCAAAATAATATAAGTGAAGCATCAGAGAAATTCTTCAAAAATTTACTAAATCATAAATAAATCTAAGTGAATCATGAGAGAAATTTCTTCAAAAATATTAAAGCACACCATGCTCAAAAAGATATAAGTGAAGCACTAGAACAATTCCATAGGTCTCGAAAAAATTAAGTGAAGCACAAAGAGCAATTTTAACAAAGCATAGCATAATTTTGACTCTCTCAAATAGGTGTGTCCTTCAAGCATACTTGTGAAAAACTAATAAGCAAAATAAGCAAGGACTGATATCATACAAGATGCTCCAAGCAAAACTGATGATATGCGACAAATAAAAATATAGCTCCAAGTAAAATACCGATGGTCGTTCGAAGAAAGAGGGGATGCCACTTGGGGCATCCCCAAGCTTAGTTGCTTGTTTCTCCTTGAATATTATCTTTGGGTGCCATGGGCATCCCCAAGCTTAGGCTATTGCTACTCCTTATTCATTCATCCATCGTGATCTCACCCAAAACTTGAAAACTTCGATCACACAAAAATCAACAAAACTTTGTGAGATTCGTTAGTATAACAAAACTAATACTTACTTTCAGTGTTGTAGGAAATCCATTCATATTTTGTTATTGTATTCTAACTATTCAATGGCTTAAACCCTTCAATACAAACCATAGATACATCAAAACAAGCACATAACACAACGAAAATAGAATCTGTCTAAATCAGAGTAGTCTGTAATGATGCGAATTTTAGTCATACCTCTGTAACTCTACAAATTCTGAAAAATTAGGAGAACGTGGGAAATTTGTATATAGACAACGTATAACAAATTCAAGAGTTTATCATGCTCCATTCGCCATCAAGAATTCTGGCGCTTGACACAAAAGTTTGTGATTTTCAATGTAATCAAATCAACTTCAACCAAATCATCCCAAAGGTTTTGCTTGGCACAAACACTAGTTTAAACCACAAAACACATATAAACATAGGCGTCTTTGTATTTTTATTGGAAAACAGCAAGAAAACCAAAAATTAAAAAGATACAAGTTGGGTTGCCTCCCAACAAGCGCTACCATTTTTTGCCCCTTGCTAGGCATAACACATAGATCTCAAGTATTGTCATCTTTCTTTTTATTTTCCATACACGTGTTCTTGTCATGAGGTTTGCAAAAATAACTGAAAACACATTATCCATTGAAAATTTAGAATTATCAAGTTGCCCATCTGCGTATCCCATTTGATTTCGGGCAAAAATCCAAGAATATTTTTGATTGACATTATTGAAAACTTGTTGAATTATATCTAAAATGGGGATTTCCTTTTTAAGTTTTTCATCAAAAATTGTAGGATAAATACGGATAAATCTATTTTCAAATTTCAAGACTAGTGCTGAAATAGCTTCCGCATAAGATTTAGTTCTTTTAAGTATAGAAGAATCATCAAGAGTAAAATTTCCAACACAATTTAAAAATTCTTGGATATGTTCCTTTCCCATAACATTCCCTAGCCCAAAAACAAAGGTTTTCGCATCCAGATTGCCCGATCGTCCAATTTTAGGAGTGATGCCATTATCTGTTTCTGCCATACTGAAATGACTCATAGTGACTCTGACGAGAAAACAGCGAACGGAAAAAGAGGGCGAATAAAACGACAAATTTTTGTGAAGAGGGGGAGATGAAAACAAGAGGCAAATGGCAAATAATGTAAATTGCAAGGAGATAAAATTTGTGATTAGGAACCTGATAGATGTTGATGATGTCTCCCAAGCAACGGTGCCAGAAATTCCTTTTGATGTTGCTTGAACTACGTAGGTATTTCCCCAAAGAGGAAGGGATGATGAAGCACAACTACGGTAGGTATTACCCTGAGTGATGAGATGAAGGTTATTGAACCAGTGGGAGAACCAAGCAAAACTATGTAAATAGTACCCGCACACAAAGAATAAATACTTGCAACTTGACGTGTAAGAGAGGTTATCAATCCCTCTCGGGTAAAAGATTGGTAAATAGATAGATTGATAGATGCAAATAGAATAACGGCAAATAAAATTAAGTGATGTATTTTGGGATTTTTGATAATATAGATCTGAAAATAAGAGCAAATAAAAATAGATCTCAAAGGAAAATAATAGATCGGAAAGCAAATATGGTAAAGAATAGACCCGGGGGCAGTAGGTTTCACTAGTGGCTTCTCTCAAGAAATAGCACACGGTGGATACACAAATTACTATTGGGCAATTGATAGAAAATCAAATATTTATGATGATATCCAGGCAATGATCATTATATAGGCATCACGTCCAAGATTAGTAGACCGACTCCTGCCTACATCTACTACTATTACTCCACACATCGACCGCTATCCAGCATGCATCTAGTGTATTAAGTTCATAGAGACCCGGAGTAATGCCATAAGAATGATGACATGGTGTAGACAAGATCTATTCATGTAGGAATAGCCCCCATCTTCTTATCCTTAATAGTAACGATACATGCGTGTCTTGTTGCCCTTCTGTCACTGGGAAAGAACACCGCAAGATTGAACCCATCACAAAGCATCTCTTCCCATGGCAAGAAAAATCAATCTACTTGGCGTAACTAAACCAAAGATTCGTAGAAGAAATATGATGCTATAAGTAATCATGCATATAAGAGATCAAAGAAGACTCAAATAACTTTCATGGATATAAATCTGATCATAAACTAAAAGTTCATTGGATCCCAACAAAAACATCGCAAAAAGAGTTACATCAAATAGATCTCCAAGAGACCATTCTATTGAGAATCAAAAAGAGAGAAGAAGCCATCTAGCTACTCCCTACGGACACGTAGGTCTATGGTGAACTACTCACACATCATCGAAGAAGCACCAATGAGGATGATGAACCCTCCGTGATGGTGTCTAGATTGGATCTCGTGGTTCTGGACCTTGCGGCGACTGAAATTATTTTTCTTTGACTCCACTAGGGTTTCCAGAATATTTGCTGATTTATAGGGTGAAGAGGCGGTGCGAGAGGCAACCGAGCAGAGCACAACCCCCTAGGGCGCGCTTGGGGTCTTGGGCGCACCCTGGTGGGCTGTACCCACCTCGGGCCTCCCAGCTGGTACTTCTTGTGTCTTCTGGTCGAGAAAAATTCTCCAAAAAGTTTCGCTGCGTTTTGACTCTGTTTGGTATTTATTTTTTGCGAAGTAAAAAACATGCAAAAAACAACAACAACTGGCACTAGGCACTATGTCAATAGGTTAGTCCCAAAAAATGATATAAATTTGTTATAAAATGATTGTAAAACATCTAAGAATGATAATATAATAGCATGGAACAATCAATAATTATAGATACGTTGGAGACGTATCAAGAGGCGAGATAGTGGTTTTGGAATGGAGAAGATGGAGAGGAGAGTGGTGATTTTATAATGGAGAAGAGGGAGAGGAGCGTGCGGTAGCTATTTAGGACTGGACAAGAGGGCCGGGGCGCTGTGACTGGGGTAAAATCAAAATCAATTTACCCTTAAGTTAATAAGCTACCCCATAATAACTAGTCTCCCTTGTATTCTGGGTCATATTTTGACCATGATTTTAACAAATAAAATATATTAATACATTGCAAAAATAATATAATTTGAAAGTACATTCAGATACGAACCAAACGATGCAATTATTTATGAAATTTTGCTTGTCAAATACAGTACATGGTCAAACTTTGACCCAAAATACACAAAACAAAAAAAATATTTCCAAGACCACCGCCGCTCCTCTCCTCTTCCATTTCAAAAGTATCGTCGTTGCTCTCCTCTTCCATTTCAAAACCACCACCGCTCCTCTCATATTCAAATCCAAAACCAGCACTACTGCTCTCCTCTTCCATTTCGAAACCACCGCCGCTCCTCTCCTCTTCCATTCCAAAATTACCGCCAGCGAGTGAAGGTGCTGTGGAGAAGTAGATCGATGGAGGAGTACAAACGATACGTGCGGATCGAAGACGATGACCCTGTGAAGCTAGCCAGGATGATGGAGATACGGTCTTGGTTTGACAACTCGGGGAAATTAGGAGCGACGGTGACAGTGATGGCCAAATAATTAGAACAAAGCAAAAAGGCGATACTCCTGGAGGAATTCGTGTGGGGGTACATAGAGCTTATCCTCTGGGTCATGGAGCAGACATATTCACCGAATCCAATTGTTAGGCAGTGGTGGCGGGAGTATCGATCCAAGATGGAGCATCCACCAGGGATTGAAGGATCGAGCATCTACACGGTGCCGTTTGTGAGGGTGTCATAGCAGAGCGAGCCGGTGGAGTCTTCGTCGACCGTACCCAACTGCAAGAGGAGAAAAGCAGTTGCCATGACGACACTTCCCTACCACCCTCTCCCTCGCCATTAACCTCGTCTCACAGGGAGGCTATCTACCACCGAGGAATAGGAGGGGACTGCCCCCTGCTTAGGGTTGTTAGTATTTCCAGATTGTGAATTGTGTTTTGTGTTGTGTATTTAGAGAGTACATTCGGATATGAATGTCAGATTTGTAGTTTTGAGAATATGAAGTATTTTCTGAATTCTAGAGATATATTTTTAGCACTTCAAAATATGTAGTTTCATATAAAAGTGCAGACAATGTGATTCTCAGAGAAGAAACTACAAGTTTCAGTTTTAAAGGAAGAGCTTTTATATTAACACGCCCTTTTCAAACAGGGATAACATAATGTTGAAAGTTTTGTTCATTGTCAAAAATGGAACTACCAGCCAGTTAACATCATGATGATCAACATTCATGCATAACACATCTTCATATGATGCACAGTAAAAAATATATGCTATTTTCAAAAAGAGCACATGATGTTGAGTGTGCGAAAAACAGAGAAAACGAGGGACGAAGTTTTAGCAAGTGTTGGAGGTGGTGTGGACCCACATGCCAGTAATGGCAGAGGCAGAATTTTGGGGATATTTTCACTACATCAGGTGGAATCAAACCATGGTGGAGCAGCGGTTGGGGAATGGAACTTGGCCACTGGGCTACTTTAGTACTTTCCCAAGAAATTTGGCACAACTTCTTCCACTACTTAGCACGTCTTCCCCGGCTCCGGTGCATTCTCGTCCGAGGCCTAGAGGTCATCCTCCGCCTTTGTGCGCTCGCCACAGCACCGCTGTGTGTCGTTGTGAACATGCTCAACAAATGAGATGAATCTGGAGAGTACTGTATGTGGAGAGGCGGACAATCGGGACCCACCAGGTCCATGTCCGTACGGAAACAAGTGCCTCATTGAAAACATAGTTTTGCTAAGTCTTAGTCGACTTAGACTTCTATATGTCTCAGTCGATGCTATATTCCTTTGATCATGCATGGAGATTCGTATACAAATCCTTTTCAGATTTCCTTTTTTCTACTTATGTACTACAAGTATATCACTTCATTGAGACTTGGTTAAGTCTCAGTCGACTAAGATCTAGACACACCCTTGAAAAAAATACTTTCTCCTAATGTTATACAAACGTTAAGGCCCACGGGTTTGTCAACGTAGTTACTAAAGGAGATAAATTTACAATAAAGCCAGTCATTGGGGAGCTACCTGCTAGCAAGTACTATCACTTATTATTAGTGGGCCAGCAAGTATTAGTTGGGTTGTGGGCTGCCTTGTCTAGGCTTTTTTTAACATGTGGAGCCCACGACATGTCGGTTCGTATTTTTTTACGGGCCGCCATGTATCGACCAGCCTATGAGCCTCCCATCCTAAGTTTTTATTATTATTTTCTTAAATATCCACAGCCCAAATTATGTATTTTTTTTGAAAAAAAAGTAGATGTATGTTCTATTTTTCTATATAAGAATAGGAATGCCATGTCCAACTTATGTTTCCCTTCTAACTATATTATATATATTTATATTAATTTATATGTTATTATATATTATTGTTATTAAAATCATATATTTAACAGATACTTACATATATAAGGAAAAAATCATCCCACGTCTTATTAACTCACAAAAATATTTTTTTTATCATAAAATCTTGTTTTTTTTTACTTTAAGTCAACGAAAATGCTGGTGATTGTGTACAAAAGCTTGGAAAGATTTGAGGACCAATGTAATAATAAAGCGCTTATTATTTAAATATATTTATAAAAAAGTACTCATCCCTTGTTTATTTCTTGATAACACTGATGTGCCCAACCCAACATTATAACTAGAATCAGCCTAGCAAAATCGAGTATTTCGAGAAATTGCAAATGGGTTGTAATTTTTTAGGAAAAAATAAATGGGCCACGGACGCTACATTATTTGTTCACCCAGCCCAGTAAATTCGTATTTTTTAGAAGAAAAAAACTAATAGGCCACATGGACGCTACATTATTTGTTCACCCAGCCCAGCAAATGGACTATAAATTCTTTAAAAAAATGAGTTGAATGTGTGCTACATTTATAGAGGATGAAATGTGGGCCAATAGGTCGAAGCCAATGCAAGGCGTTATCAACTTAGTCAACAAATGATTCTGACATCCATAGTCGTTTGATTTACATCCAACGGCCGACATCCATCTTCAATCTATCATATTCTTCCTCTAGCGCCGTCGGGACCACCTGCTCCCGCCTCCAGCTGTTAGCAGTTCTGCTTAGCACGCTACGTTGCGAAGTGCTACTCTACTGCTGGTCAGGCCATCCCTCCACCCCTCAGACACCTCCTGTTATTCTCCGCCGACTATAGAATCATGCCGCACCGTAACCAGTTAACCCTCGTACTCCCCTCCGTGTGGGAAACAACTACATAGTCTTCCACGGCTCCTTGTCGTTCCCTTCCTAAGCATTGTCATCGTCTACCACCTTGGTGCGCTCCGTGCGGCATGGTCAACATGGTCAACAAACGAGAGTCATCGGAAGAGGACTGTACGTGGAAAGGCTGACCATGGGGACGCACGCATGCAACCGCCTCCTTATTACGTGCAAATAAAAGTATTTATCCCCCTGAAAGTTCTGACCCACCACCTATATCTTCGCATGGAAGGAAGTGCCTCCGTATTCCTGTCCCTGACACCTAGGACCCGCCAGCAACATCTTCGCACGTGGAAGTGCCTCCTTATTACGGGCAAAATACTGATTCTGCCCTTGACACCTAGGACCTGCCAGCTATATCTTCGCATACAAGGAAGTGCCTCCTTGTCCTCCATAACAGTTGGGACCCACCCGGTTGAAGAGTATGTAGTGTTAATTGTTTGGTCGCAAACGTGTATGTGCATAGCGGTCGATAAGTCTCTTTGCAGCGATGAACCATGGCCGAGTAAGGAGCGGCACGTGTCATATGTACAACCACGCTAAATGGAGTACACGTACGTAGAACCACGCTACAAAAACTCATGGCACGTATGTACATACAGGTAGGGTCTCGAGCACGTACTCACGCATACGTATGACCAGGGCTCGTGTACATGGAGACAGCAGCAATGGCGTCATGTTCATCGGCAGCCAACCGGTGGGGTCGGAACGGAGAAATAGAGTCGTGTTTATCGGGAGGCAATGGAATATGTCATGTTCATAGGGAGCCAACCGGCTTGGACGGAACAGCCAAAACTGGCTATGGAGTACCGCAAAACGGAGGAAAACGACCTTCTACTTGGGCTTGTACAGTTGAAACAGGGTCCTGTTCATCGAGAAGGGTCTGGCGTACCACAAAATAGAGGAAACAGCCTTCTGCTCGACCGACTACGGTTGAAATGGAATCCTGTTCATCGGGAGGGGTCTGCCGTACCACAAAATGGAGTAAACAGACTTCTGTTGGAGCGCTACGGTCGAAATGGGGGTCCTGTTCATCGGGAGGGGTGTGGTGCACCACAAAACGGGACTCCACGAGCTACTGTTCACCCACTGTCGACTTCCTCCAGCCTCCACCTTCTACTGTTCATCCACCGCGGCTTCCTGCTGCCTCCACCAGCTACTGTTTATCCACGGTATATTATTCATCCAGCATCCATCGGCTAATATTAAACCAGTGCTCCACGGGGTCTTGTTCATCCACCCGTAACCAGCTCAGATGTGGCGGCCTCCTCTCGGGGTCCTGTTTATCCAGCGGCAACCGCCTACTACCACGGGGTCCTGGTCATCCACCCCCACTGGGAACTGTTCATCCAACCACCAACCACGGCCATTGTTCATCCAGAGGCGGGTTCGATTGACTTCAGTTAGCAACAATAGCGAAGGAATCGCTCGGGTTCAGTTAACAACCAAGGGATCGATCGTTCGGGTTCCGTAAGGTGGCTAGTGCAATGCTCAGGTTCAGTAAGCGAACGCCTCGCTCGGGTTTCATTAGAACCCAACGTCTTGCACACACGCACGTATGTATACGAGAGAAATGTAGAAACCTCCATGCTTCGCTCCGCCTCGACCACCCACCGTGAGCGGGAACTCCCCAAAAATTTCCTCGCCCTCGCTTCTATCACGATTTTCTCCGTCATGGATGACCCAAAGAATGCCATGAAGGTGCGTCTCCGGCCTGCCCAGGATGAAAAGCCCATTTTCTGTCATGATTTTCTGTCATAGAATTAAGATCCCACCACATCTATGATGATACTGGTTTTTGCCACAATTATCATCATAGAAGTGGCATAAGCAAGAAAGAAAGAAATTGGTTCGAGCCAAAATGTCACGGATATGTATTTTTTTGTAATGGTTGCCTGCGCGCGTAGTGCGTCCCGCGACTTTCGCCCTGGGAGATGTTGACACTTTGGTTGTTGTTTTCTACTCTGTCTTGGTGGTGGTGCCGCTGCAGGTGGGCCTATCTTCACCCTAGCCCCATATGTTTGTCTCTTGTTGTGTCTTGTTTTGTGTCTGTTGTGTCTTGCTTTTTCGCTCGAGCTGTCTGCTTTTGTCGCTGCAGATGGGCCTTCTCTTCTGTTGGGCCCATGTGTCTGTCACTTCTCCTCCGTTGGTTTGTGTGAGTTGTTGCTCATGTACCATCGAATCCGCGGTTGGATAGGTTGGGATGATCTTTTGAATTGGAATGCTTTTCCTGGTGTTGTCCCTTCTTCTCGCTTCATCTTGCTGCTTAGCTCGCAAGCTTCTGCTTGCTGCCTCAGGTAAATATCACATTTCGTTGCTTCTGTGACCGACGAGTGTTCTTACCGGTTGTTTTCTGTGTGTTTTGTAGCTTGTGCTATTTTTCGGTCGGTGCGTCTCGCTCGACTCGCCAACGTTTATTGCTTCCGTTTCTACATGCTTGTGTGTTTACTTTTACTATCTACTATATCATGTTGTATGCCTTCATGGTCGTTTGAGTATCTTCTATGTTATGTCGTATGTTGTGCTGATCGCTTAAATATTCCGAATATGGCAGGGTGTTGTATGTTGTCCGTTCTCGTGTCTACTTATATTTCGTGTACGCATGTATGTAGGATGTGTGCCCTTGTTTCCTTGGTATACCTGTTTTGGAGGCTGTCGTAGCTCGGTGCGCATTGTCATCGCTTTCGTATCGGTGTGAGGTTGCAGAGGACGGTTCTGTTCTTGCGAGATCTCAGGGGACTGTATAGGGTTTAGCTTCTGAAACGGACTGCTATAATATGCTTAATTACTTAATTGCACTCATGTTTGTGCTTGCTTTTGCAGAAAATCACCGTGCCCGGCCGGTAGTGCCAAGCGCACCTTGTTTCAAGCTGCTTACAAGAAAGCAAATGAACCAGAGGAACATGTGTAGAAGCTTAATGCAGAAACTGAGGTGCTTCTTCTTTCAACCCCTCATACTATATACCCATATATCTACACATGTATCTCTCTTCACTGGTTTCCTTTCACACACCAGGTGAGCTCTGGTGGCAAAGTTGAAGCTTCTTTGCCTGCTGTTGAAGAAAAAGAGGATAAGGATGACCATGCTCAAGTGACTAGGAACAAATGGTGTTGTTCTTTATGTTGTCCATCTATCTATGCATGCCTTCAGTTTGTACAAACATAACAAATATTCATTTCTGACTGTTAACAACTTTCAGTTAAGAAACTCTGCTACTATGAAGGGAGCTGGGGCAATAAAGAAATCATTATAAACTATCTATAGGTACAACAATAAATTGCTCTAAATTCATTTTCAAATATCATCTCTGGCCTTTATATTTCTAAGACCATCCTTCTTGTTGTCGGTTGTTGTCGGATTCAGGGCTCCACAGACCCAAGAAGGTTCAAACACTAGGGCGTGTCCGAAGAGGTCAACCTCTCTCTCCTACTAAGTCGTCGATCTCATGGCCTAGCTCGATGAACAAGAAAGAAAAGGGACACATCAGTTTACCCAGGTTCGGGCCACCTTATGGTGTAAGACCCTACTCCTGCTTTGTGGTGGATTAGCCTGTCGGAGATCTATGGATGAACTAGTACAAGGGGAAGAACAACCTCAGGAGGTCCGTTCTTGGTGAGCGTGGGCTAGTGAGGGTTATGTGATTTCGATCCTTGGATCCCCCTCCTCCGATGGTGGCTAGGTTGTATTTATAGTGGCATTGGTCCTCTTCCACGAAAATGAAGGCGGGAAGGGATTCCACAACGGCCAATTTCAAACGGGACAAGAAGTACATCTTATCCTGATGAAAGCTGCTCTTTGCCTGCAATGCTTCTGGTCATGATGCCGTGGTGGGCTCGGTAATGACATCCATCCTACCGTCATGGCAGTCTTGGTCTAATTGCACCAGAATGGAAACCTTTGGCTCACACCTCGGAACTCCGCGACTGTGCTTGCCTTCTTAGCACCAAAGTGGAAACCTTCTACTCTGCGCCTGCTGGCGCCCGCCTGGCCTTGGTCGTCATGGCTTGCATCACTTCATCCTCACGAGGTGATTACTTGCATAGGAAACTCCACTCCTCAAAAGGCTGCCTAAGGAGGCCGCTTCCTTCGGAGGCCTTGGCGTCGTCTGCTTCGCGAGGCTTTGCCCCTCACGAGGGTCTTGTCTTGTCGATGCTGAAGATGGTCTGTACCAGTCCGCTGGTGGAGCCATGCGGTGGGCCGCAAGCTGGCAAGTCTGGGTACCCTGGTTCCCAGAACGCCGACACTAGCCCCCGAGCCCAAGGCGCGCTTGGACATGGCTTCGATGTGAAGCCAAGAGTCAAGGGCGAAGCACCACGGGCCCCAATTGCTTGCGGACCAAGCCGACACATGGCACTTGTTGGTGTCGGATAATGGGTTCCAGCAAACCCTTGAGGTTCAAACACTGGGGTGCGCATGAAGATCTCTCCTTTCCTCTCTAGTTCGCTCTCGCACCGATTCCTAGGCCTAGCTCGTCGAACCCGGAGAACAAGAGACACAAGGATTTATACTGGTTTGGGCCACCGTTGTGGTGTAATACCCTAATCCAGTGTGGTGTGGTGGATTGCCTAGTAGGCTGAGGATGAACAAGTACACGGGAAGAATAGCCTCCTGAGGGGAGATGTTCTTGTGCTCGATGAGCTAGTGGGTGTTAGGGTGGTCTGAATGATCCTCCCCTTTGTCTGATGCCTTCTCCCCTCTCTATGGTGGTGGCTAGACCTATTTATAGAGGCCTGAGTCCTCTTCCCAAATATTGAGCGGGAAGGGATCCCACAACAGCCAAGTTTGAAGGGGGACAACTAGTACAAGCTATCCTGACAAAAGGTGGTCTTCATGTAACGCCCCAGACACACCCGCCGGTGGTCGTTACTCCTGGCGGGATCTGGACTGGCCCCACAGATCAATACTAGTCTTTTCTGCACACTATGTCCTCACACATGCGCACCCGGGAGCAACTTCCCGGTCGGTCACCCATCCTGAAATTACTCCAAGCTGAGCACGCTTAACTTTGGAGTTCTGTCCGAATGGGCTCCCGGAAAAAAAGGAATTCCTTATTGATATGAGTAGTCTATCATCCCTAATAAGCCAGGCTATCACATACACCCCCACTCAGAGGAACCGACGTCCTTGTCGGGCCACATGAACGTTTCCTCTAGGCACATACGTCTGTGCATCCAGTCCGGTACATGTGCCACGTCATGTGCCACGACGGGTCACAAACATCATGAACAACATGACTGCGCACCTGTCCGCAAACATCCGTATAACAGTGAGGGTCAGCTCTGATACCAACTTGTAATGCCCCAGACACACCCGCCGGTGGTCGCTACTCCTGGCGGGATCTAGACTGGACCAATAGATCAATACTATTCTTTTATGCGCACTTTGTCCTCACTCATGCGCACCCCGGAGCAACTTCCCGATCGGTCACCCATCCTGAAATTACTCCAAGCTGAGCACGCTTAACTTTGGAGTTCTGTCCGAATAGGCTCCCGGAAAAGAAGGAATTACTTATTGATATGAGTAGTCTATCATCCCTAATAAGCCAGGCTATCACACTTTGCCTGCCAAAGGCTTTGGCGGTGACGTCGTCGTTGGCTCCGTGGTGACCTTCGTCCTGCTGGACTTGGTCTCATTGCACCAATATGGAAACCTTTGCCTCGCGCCTTGGGACTCCTCGCCTGCGCTTGCCCCTTTCGCACCAAAGAGGAAACCGGCTTCCTGCGCCCGCTGGTGCCTGTCTGGCCTTGGTCGTCATGGCTCACGTCACGCGAACCTCACGAGGTGTCCCTTGCCTTGATATCTGCGCTGCTTGGGAGCCAGCCTAGCGAGGCCGCCCTAAGGGAGGTCTTAAGCCGTCCGCCTCACGAGGCTTGGCCCCTCGTGAGGTTCTTGAGTGGTTGTTGATGAAGATGGGTCGTACTAGGGCGCTGGATGAGCCATGCTCTAGGCCGCAGGCAGGCAAGTCAGGGTACCCCTGTTCCCAGAACACCGACAGTAGCCCTCGGACCCAAGGCGCGCTCAGACTTGGCTTTGCGGCGAAGCCATGGGTCAAGTGCGGAGCGCCGCGGGGCCCTAAAGCCTGCGGCCTTGATTGACGTGTGGCGATTGACAGGACGTGGGCATCTTCGCTTCCCCATGCAGCCTCGACAACTGCCCGATTTGACAAAAGGCAGGTGAGCATTGCAATGCCTTCATTGATCGCCTTCGCCTTGCTCCAGATCCCCTTTCTTGCTCCTCTCCCCTCGGAGACTCCAGATCCGCACCATCTCCCCTCCGAGTTCGCAACAGATGGCATCCGGTAAGGCAAAGGCCGCCGCTCTGCCCGCCTGGTACGAGCCGGCCCTGAGCGCGCCCAGCGTCTCGAAGAAGAACCTTGCCGCCGTGCTCCCGATGACGGCGGAGGACACCAATGAGAAGGGGAAGACAGCACTCCGGGCCGCCTTCGCTGAGCCGGAGGACCCCAAGAGTACTTTCTATCCCCTCTTCATGAGCAGTGTTGTCGCGGGGCTGGTTCCCCCTTTCTCCGATTTCTTCTACGTCGTTGTTAGCCACTACAAGTTGCATGCCCTTCATCTTCATCCCAATTACGTCCTCCTCCTGTCGATCTTCGCCTTCTATTGTGAGGCATTTATTGGGGTGGTGCCGTCCATGGCACTGCTTCGCCACTTCTTCTACCCCCGGAACAAGGGGAAGCTTTGTTCAAGGTGTGCCAACTTCGTCACGGCCAACTGGACCAACGCGATCTAGAAAGTAGGGAAGAAGGCCGAGAACTTCAAGAACAAGTGGGTCCTTGTGGATGCCAAGTGCACTCATCCTCGGTTGGTGCTGCCGACGGAGATGCCCACACCCGACGATAGGTGGCTCAGCGCGAAGCTCACCGACCCTCAGGCGGAACAGGTGCTGGATAAGATGACAGCTGACTTGAAGGCCGACGACCCAAAAGTGGCGAAGTTGACGTGGGCCATGATCGTCAAGGAATTCCTAGCACGCCGCGTAGCTCCACTTCAGGTGCACTCGCGCCCCTGGTGGAGGCTCGGGGACAAGTTGGATGACCTCCGTCTGCGCTCCGACGCCTAGTCCGACGAGGAGCTGGGATCAACTCTCCGCCTCCTGGTTGGGGATAACCAGGGGTATCCGCTCGGCACCCGCGTCCCCCAGTACCGCCACCAGGATGGTGCGAATGTGGCGGCCTCCATGCCCACTTTAGGATCGAAAGAATGTCTAGAGGGGGGTGATTAGACTACTTGACCAAATAAAAATCTAGCCCTTTCCCAGTTTTATGTCTTGGCAGATTTTAGCAACTTAGTACAAGTCAAGCAATGAGCCTACACATGCAATTCTAAGAGTGTACCAGCGGAAAGTAAAACAATTGCATATGAAGGTAAAGGGAGGAGTTTGAGGGAGCAAACGCAATGTAGACATGGAGGTTTTATACGCGTGGTTCCAATAGGTGGTGCTGTCATACATCCACGTTGATGGACACTTCAACCCACGAAGGGTAATGACTGCACGAGTCCAGGAGGGCTCCACCCACAAAGGGTCCACGAAGAAGCAATCTTCTATATCCCACCATGGCCATCGCCCATGAAGGACTTGCCTCACTAGGGTATATCTTCACGAAGTAGGCGATCTCCTTGCCCATACAAACTCCTTGGTTCAACTCCACAATCTTGTCGGAGGCTCCCAAGTGACACCTACCCAATCTAGGAGACACCACTCTCCAAAAGGTAATAGACGGTGTGTTGATGATGAACTCCTTGCTCTTGTGCTTCAAATGATAGTCTCCCCAACACTCAACTCTCTCTCACAGATTTGGATTTGGTGGAAAGATGGTTTGAGTGGAAAGCAACTTGGGGAAGGCTAGAGATCAAGATTCATATGGTAGGAATGGAATATCTTGGTCTCAACACATGAGTAGGTGGTTCTCTCTCAAGTTAGTGGGTAGTGGAAGTTTAGATATGTTCCGATGGCTCTCTCCACGAATAAAGAGTGGGTGGAGGGGTATATATAGCCTCAACACAAAATATAACCCTTACACACAATTTACCAAATTCGGTGGGACCGAATCAGACAACTCGGTCAGACCGATTTAGGCATTTTGGTCTGACCGATATGATCAACTCGGAAGGACATATTTCATTAGGGTTAGGGCATAACGTAATCTCGGTGAGACCGATTACACAAACTCGGTGGGACCGATTTTGGTAATAGACTAACCAGAGAGTTGGTCCGGAAAACTCGGTGGGACCGATTCGCTCATTTCGGTGAGACCGAAATGTTACGAATGGGAAACAGAGAGTTTGCATGGCGAACTCGGTGGGACCGATCGCTCATCTCGTTGAGACTGATATGTTACGAAGGGAAACAGAGAGTTTGCAATCCCATCTCGGTGATACCGAGATCGCTTTTGGTGAGACCGAAATGATTAGGGTTTTGTGGCAGTGGCTATGTTAAATGAACTCGGTGGCGCCGGATAGAACTTTTCGGTGGGGCAAAGTTTGACTTTTGGTTTGGGACATATGTGGGTGTGAGAAAGTGTTTGATGGCTTTGGAGCATATCATTAAGCACTTTGAGCAACAAACCCATTAAGCAACAACTCATCCCCTTTTAATAGTATTGGCTTTCCTATGGACTCAATGTGATCTTGGATCACTAAAATAGAAAATATAGAGTCTTGAGCTTGAGCCAATATGTGTTCTTGGCATTTTGAGGGTTCCACATTCCTAATCCATGCCATGCCAATCATTGAACTTTCCTGAAATATTTATCTTGAAATAGCATTAGTTCAATGAGCTATATGTTGTTAGGAATTACCAAAACCACCCAGGGATAGTGGCACTTTCAATCTCCCCCTTTTTGGTAATTGATGACAACATATAGATCAAAGCTTCGACAAATGATAATAAGATTTAAATACATCGTCGCTTTGAGAAGTATGTGATAAGCAAGAGCTCCCCCTAAATTTATGCATTATTTAAAATTTGTGTTTGAATGCAAATGCACAAACGATTAGGATCATGGGTTACTCTTCCATGTCACATACATCTTGATGGAGCGCTCAAAATGATATAAGCTAAAAACATGCACTCATCGCCAAGCAAAGTGAATGATCATATAGGGATTCAAAAGATAATATCATCCAAGGTAGCATATGATCAATCACATGATCAAACAAGTATCTCACACAGAGAACATAGAGTATCAAGCAAACACACGAATGTATCAAACAAAATCAAGAGAGACCAAGAAGGAAAACACTCTCTCTCGAAGCCTATGATCTATACATATTTGTCCCCCTTTGGCAACAAGTTACCAAAAAGTTTGAAAATGCATAGTGCTATGCGTCTCTCTGGGCTTGATCTTTGGGAGGTGGTGTAGAGAGAACTCCAAGGACGAAGGCTTCAGATGATGTAGTTGGAGCTGGTGGAGTGGCAACTAGAGGTGGCACTGAAGTTGTGGCTGCTGGTGCTGATGTTGTAGCTCTAGTGTCAGGTACCGGCACTGCAGCAGACCTTTGTCCTCTAGGCACTCTCTGAAAGGCATCTATGGTAGCCTACCCTCTCCTCTCCTCTGCTTCCTCCTGGAGCTGCTCAACTGCATACTGTATCTCTGTCACGTTCAGATCAACACCATAGAACTTTGTTTCAATGATCCTCTCCAAGCTCTCCCAATTCTGAGTCAGGGTGGCCAAGCCCTTCTCAATCCTCATAGTTGCTTGAATCAAATATGCCATTTTATCTTGTTTGGACTTGAGGGACACTTGAGACGCCTCTGCAACACGTGGCATCTTGGCAGCTTTCTCAGCTCTAGCTTTCTCTCTCTTCTAATGTGCTTGCACTGATGAAGGTTCATTCTCATCCATGACAACTGTGTTGTCCTCAAAGTCTGGATATAGAGGTAAATGCTCCTTGTCCAACAAGTATATGCATGTGCCCATCTTGGAGTTGATGAGCTCCTGAATGTGTGGAGCATACCCACATGATGTCTTCTGATCTGCAGCAGTCCTCTTGATTGTTTCAACAATCAGACTCATGACTTTGAATTTCTGAGGCACATAAAAAATATGCAGCAAGTTGATTGAATGGCCTCTGATCATCTTGTGATCTCAAGATTTGGGCAACAATGTATGCCTCAATATAGTGTTGATGGTGGCTAGACCAGACAACAAGAAATGCACAGATCCAAACTGATGTGTTTCCAATGCTTTGTCTGGGATCTCTTTGTACATGTTAGCCATGGAGTTGTTGTCTTGCTTCTTCTTGGCATACACATCTAAGTCATCCTCATGCTCTTTAGGGGCTTTTATCAGCTTGGCCCACTCATCAACAGTTGATTGGTACCTTGTACCTTCAAACATCCATACAATTCTACCATCAGCATAAAAGTGAGCTTTGGAGTAGAATTGCATGAGGAGTTCATCATTCCATTTTGTCAGCTGCTGACCCACAAACTTGTCAACACCACATGCTTTGAAACTTTCAATCACATTTGTAAAGTGATCTTCATTGTCCTTGATGTAATAATCCCAGTCAACCCATCTCATGTCACACACTATGGGCTTCTTGTCAAGCAGAACTGTCTCATAGAAGTCTTGATGTTCTATGGTATGAAACATGTAGTCCACAGCAGTCCTTCTCCTCACAGCATATGGGTCACTCTGTCTCCATCTTTTGAGACCTGCATCTTTTCTCAACATCATGTCCTCAGCAACAATATGAGTATTATCATGGTCAGGGATTTTGATCTTGAGCTTTCTGAGCACTTGGACCTCAGCATCTTCATCAACCTCAGGCACTGGGGTCTTGTTCTTCTCTGAAGCTGGAATGTTCCATGTGCTTCTCTTGGGTGCAGACTTTGTGGCTTGAGTAGCAGATTCGGGAGTAGTCTTGGGCTTTGAAGGAGCAGCCCCGGACTTGATTGCATCTCCCATAAGCTTCTGAGCTTTAGGAGCTGGTGCAGCAACCTTTTCTTCTTCTTGAGCAGCTTCATCATCATCATCCTTCATGGATGGCTTGCCAATCACTCTAGCTGTTGTCTTTCTTGCTCTCTTCTTTGCTCCTGTTGGCTCATCATCTCTGGTTTCAAGTGTAAACCATAGTCTCTTGAGTAGAGGCTCTGGCTTTAGACATTGGAATCTTCTTGGTAGGTGCCTTCTTGTTCAGACCTGGCTTTGTTGCAGTAGATGTGCCATACTCCTTCCTGAGCACCTTCATCTTTGAAGTGGCCTCATCAGCCACAAAGTCCTCATCATCAGTGTAAGAAGTTTTCTTCTTTCTGGTCTTAGTAGCTGCCTTGGGCAAGTTGCTAGGTGTGCTCCTGCTACCCTCATCAGAGCTGCTAGAGGGACTAGTGCCCTCACTCAAGTTAACTTGCTCATCAGACAAGTTCTGGCTGTCACTCTGGTCAGACATCTTGGCAAAGCAAACTGAAAGCTGACCATTAGAATAGATGTAGATGAGGTAGAGTGGATGAGCATCACAAAGTGCAGAGTTTTTGCAAAACAGATGACTCAAAAACTTAGTTTTAGACCCAGTTCTTTTGCTAGAATCTAGGGATTCTCCCAGAATCTGACCCCTACCTAGTGTCTCCCAAAATCTTTGAGCCCCATTTGTTTTACAATCCTATCTAGTTAGGGTCTAATTAGATAGGATTGTAAAACAAATGGTCCTCAAAGATTCTTAAATAAGCTGGGTAGGGGTCAGATTCTGGGAGAATCCCTAGATTTTGGCAAAAGAACTGGGCCTTAGTTCTCTACAGAAGGCATTTCGGAGCTACCGATTTGTTAAACTCGGTGATACCGAAGCACTTCTGGAACCTAAACTAGTGAACTCGGTCAGACCGAGTCACTGTTTGGTGGCACCGAGATTGCTATGGTTTCACAGAGAGTTGAACTCGGTCGCACCGATTTGTTGTTTCCGTTCAGACCGAAAAGTGCGGGTGCAATGGCCTAAGCCAAATCGGTGAGACCAATTTCTACAACTAGGTCAGTCCGAGATGAGTTCGGCAGAGACCTAACCCTAAATTTTTGAATCAAAACTAATTTCTACGGAGTTTCTGCTATATAGGATGATTTCAATTGTGGCAAGAATCATGGCAAAGCAATGTGCTAAGAATCGGAGTAAAGAATAGCACAAAGATCAAGTTAATACCCTAACTCGGCGGTGAACTTGCTACGGCGGCAACGGCAGGATAGATTGCTGTTGACGGCAGTGGAGACCAGCGGCAGGAGGTCGCTGACGGCGAGGAGATGATCCGGAGACCCGAGGAGGAAGATCAGGTCACGCGCGGGCGAAAGGTTTCGAAAAGTTTTCCAAAATTCAACCCGTCGGTATATATAACCTGACCCTGTCGGTGTGACCGAGTGGAACAACTCGGTGGCACCGAGATGCAAAACTGCTAGCAGTTACTGCAACTCGGTGTGACCGAAAAGTTCAAATCGTTGCACCGAGATTGAAAACCTAGATCAACTTAGTGAACTCGGTGTGACCAAAGTGGATGACTCGGTCATACCTAAATGCATAAAGAGGTTTTGGAAGTTTAAGTCTAAGACGAATCGGGGACTCCGTGTGCTCCTTACACAGAGTGGTTCGAATCTGACTTGATCAAACTTTGCGATGTAGGATGAATAGAGTTTGAGACGAGAAAATCATAGATAGCTAGAGGGGGTTCTTAGGCATTCTTGTCCATCCATTTGGCAAAAGAGAAAGAGCCAAACAATCAAAGCAACAAATGGATGTCCTTGAATGAGAAAAATATGCATTCAACATGCTCACACAATAAGATAGCAAATGAAACATGTGGCAAAGCATGCACAACCATTCTATCATCTATCAAGCAATTGGCGATGACTAGGTCATCTATATATGAGTATATTGACTTAGGAGTCAAATGAGAACACAAGGTCATACTCATCGTTTAAGCACAAGTGGGCTTACCACTTTTACATAAAGCATTGTTGTGTTCACATCATTAGAGTTGCTTTAGCTCAATTGATTAGAGTAAAGCTCCACCTAGATGTGATGGCCCCCTAAGAGGGATGAACTAACCTTGGGTTTTGTCGGTGATGACTTCACGTAGATGTTGAAGATGTAGATGCTCATTGTTGATGTAGATCATTTGGAGCAATCCATTGGAGTGAGTTGCACTTTCAATACCTACATTGGTTAGTCCCAGAAGGAACAAACAAGGATATCCATGGACACAGAGTGAATTGCACACAAGATGATGTCCATGAAAGCATTGGGTTATCTTGTCCCTTGTCTTACCAACAAGAGGGTTTGTGACTCCCTGAACTAGTGCAAGATATGGAAGTTGTTTGCACTTGTCCTCGCCAAAACGATATGAGTGAAATATGTTGGCTGAGTCTGTCGGCATTCTGGGAACGGGGGTACCCAGATTTTCCTGCCTGCGTCCCAGAGCGTCGCTCGCAAGGCAGCCTAGTGTGGCCCAACTTCTTCAGCAACACGCAAGACCCTCGCGAGGGGCCAAGCCTCGCGAGGCGGACGATGCGGGACATCCCCTGGGGCGGCCTCGCCAGGCCGGCTGATGCGGATCGGAGATATCAAGGCAAGGGGCACCTCGCGAGGTCCTCATGACGTGAGCAGTGATGACTAAAGCCAGGCGAGCGCCAGCGGGCGCAGAGCACTAGTTTCCTCTTCAGTGCTAAAGGAGCAAGTGCAGGCGCGGAGTCCCGAGGCGTCAGGCAAAGGTTTCCATATCAGTGCAACAAGACCAAGACCAGCAGGACGGCAGGACGGAGGTCCTCCGGGAGCCCACGGCGGCATCACCACCAGAAGCTTTTGGCAGCGAAGACCACCTTTTGTCAGGATAGCTTGTACTGGTTGTCCCCCTTCAAAATTGGCAGTTGTGGGATTCCTTCCGGCTCAATATTTGGGAAAAGAACCCTGGCCACTATAAATATGACTAGCACCACCATTGGGAGGGGGATCATCTCAAGTTGGTTAGATAGAAGGCCACTCACCTCAAGCTCACCCGAGCTCAAGAACACCTCTCCCTAGGAGGTAGTTCATCCATGTACCAGTTCTTCCGCTGCCTACAAGGCAATCCACCGCACACATTGGATTAGGGTGGTACACCACAACGGTGGCCCGAACCAGTATAAATCTTGTGTCTCTTGTTCATAGGATCTGACGAGGTAGGCCTAGAACTGTCGGGTAGAAGGGCTAGGGCGGAAGGAGAGACCTTCGTGTGCACCCCAGAGTTTGAACCTTCAGGGTTTTGCCGGAACCCTAAATCCGACATTTTGCGCGCCAGGTAGGGGGTGTGCCGAAGCCTTCTCATCGTCCGTCCCGCTATCCGCTCATCAAGATCTTATGGCGGGCGCCCCTCCTCCAACGGGCTCGGTGGCCGCGCGCGGCGACGCTCCTGGCCACCGGGCCTTCGCCCCCGCCTTGCGGCGGGTACAGTGGCCACCCAAGTTCAGGCCGAATCTGCTGCCACACTACGACGGCGTGGCCGATCCGCTTGTCTTCCTCCAGGCCTACGAGGAGGCCATCTCAGCGGCCGGCGGCGACGACAAGGTCATGGCCAGCTGGCTCCCCATGGCGCTCAACGGTGTGCCGCGGGTCCGGTTTTTCAGCTTGCCAGAATTCTCCGTGGTATCCTGGGAAGAGCTGCGCGTCCTCTTCCTCGCGCGCTTCGGGGCTCCGGCGCCCCACGCCGTCGGGGCCCTCCTCGGCGGCTCCCAAGGACCACCCTCCAGACGACACATCAAGCAGATCTTTTGCCAGACGGGAGTCGCCTCCTTACGCAAGGGGGCTCCTCCTAGGTGGGTTGCTCCCAAGGCCGACCTCGCCTTCGACTCGGGAGACCACCCTACCTCCACCACGGGCTTCGGCGCTCTCCCGATGCTCTGCACCCCCACCATCTGCAATGTGGCCGTCACCAAGACCCTCATCGACGGCGGGGCTGGCCTCATCGTGCTCTCGGTTGAAGCTTTCAGCTTACTCCAGGTGCCACTCGAGCGGCTACGCCCCACCAAGCCCTTCGCTGGGGTCGGTAGCGGTTCTACTAGGCCCCTAGGGTAGATCCGCCTCCCGGTCACCTTCGGTACCCGAGACAACTACCGCACTGAGCTCATCGACTTCGACATCGCCCGAATCGGTCTCCCGTACAACGCCATCCTCGGGTACCCGGCGCTGGCTCAGTTCATGGTGATGCCATAACCTCATGAAGATGCCAGGGAGCCTCGGGGTCCTTACTGTGGCAGGGGACGCCAAGGGAGCCCTGGCGGCCCTCACGTGTGTCTTCCAAACTGCTGCGGCAGCGCGCCATGCCGAGGAAAAAGCCCCTAGGACCAAGGGGGTTGCCCCAGCCAAGAAAAAGCAACTTTTCTCCCAATACCAAGCTGAGACAAAACAGGTGCCGGTGAATGAAGATGAGCCGTCAGGAGTCGCCTTCACCATAGGAGCTGGCCTTCCCCCAGCTCAAGAGGAGGCGCTGGTTGGATTCCTACGCTCGAACAGGGACGTGTTCGCATGGGAACCCAAGGATCTGGCGGGGGTCCCAATAGAGGTGATCGAGCATCACATAAACATATGCCCTAACATGCGCCCCATGTAGCAGAAGGCCAGGCACCAATCCACGGAGCAGCAGTCCTTCATCGTGCATGAGACTCGTAAGCTAGAAGCGGTAGGTGTCATCCACGAAGTCCGATACCCAGAGTGGCTGGCAAATCCCGTCGGCGTGCCCAAGAAAGGAGGAAAAGAGCACATGTGTGTCAACTTTACCAACCTCAACAAAGCTTACCCACAAGATCAGTTCCCTCTGCCATGCATCTATCAAATCGTCGACTCCACCGCCGAGTGCGACTGGCTGTGCTTCTTGGACGCCCTCTCGAGATACCACCAAATCAAGATGGCGCTGCAAGACATTGAGAAAACTGCCTTCCTCACCCCGTGCGGGGTGTACTACTACACCTGCATGCTGTTTGGGTTACGGATTGTAGGAGCAACCTTCCAGTGGTTAATGCACATCGCACTAGGGAAGCAGCTCAGGAGGAACGCTGAGGCGTATGTGGACGACATCATAGTAAAATCTCAGGAGGCCTCAACCCTTATCACAGATCTGGAAGAGACTTTCGCCGACCTCCGCAAGGTAGACTTGCGACTCAACCCGGAAAAGTGCGTGTTCGGAGTTCCTTCAGGGAAGCTCTTGGGCTTCCTCATGTCGCACCGAGGAATCGAGGTAAACCCCGAGCATGTCAAGGCCGTAGAGAAGATGAGCCGACCCAAGAACCTCAAGGAGATGCAGAAGATGGCTCGCTGCGTAACGTCGCTGGGGCGTTTCATTTCCAAGCTAGGGTAGAGAGCCCTCCCCTTCTTCAAGCTGATGAGAAGTAAGGGCCCGTTTGAATGGACCCCAGAGGTAGATGCAGCGTTCGAAGATCTCAAGAGATACCTCATCGGCCCTCTAGTGATGGTGGCAACCAAGCCTCAAGAGCCATTCGTGCTTTACCCGGCCGCGACGCCACATTCACCTAGTGCGGCGCTGGTGGCCGTTCGAGAGGAGCGCCAAGACAAGGCCCGACAACCCAAGGGGGAACTCCTGAGGTCCCGATGCGGCCGGAAGGTGGCTGCGACATACAAGCCGACCTCTCTGAAGCCGAGACTGACCCAGCCCGCGACCAAAATCCTTGGGCACCACCCCAGCTCACATAGCCGCGGGGGAGTCCGAGCCGCACCGGTATACTTTGTCAGCACGGTGCTCCGTGATGCCCGAGCATGCTACCCTATGCCGCAGAAGCTCTTGTTGGCGCTCCTCGTTGCATCACGAAAGCTGTGTCACTACTTCCAAGGCCACCCCATCAATGTCGTCTCAGCTTACCCCCGAGAAAGAGTACTCCGGAGCCCAAATGCGGCACGAAGGGTCGTGGAGTGGAACATAGAGCTGCATGCTTTCCAGCTAGAGTTCAGCACCACCAGGGTCATCATGGGGGTCGCGCTTGTTGACTTCGTGGCCGAATGGACCGCCGCCCCTGGACCTGAAGCAAGCCAGGACCAGTCCCTCCTACCGGGAAGCGAATCGCCTTATGGCTGGGTCATGTACTTCGATGGCGTGTTCGCCCGCCAGGGCGCGGGTGCTGGAGCTGTGCTCATCTCGCGCTCTGAAGACAAGCTATACTACGCCGTACAACTCTGCTTTCGGCTAGGAGAAAAGGTCTCCGACAACATTGCGGAATACGAAGGCCTAATCGCCGGTCTCAAAGCAGCGATAGCCTTGGGGGTGAAGCGCCTCGTCGTGAAGGGTGACCCCCAGCTCCTCGTTAACTTCTCCAACAAGGTATATGAGCCAAGGGACGAGCATATGGAAGAATACCTCGCGGAGGTACGCAAAATGGAGAAGCAGTTCCTGGGCCTGGAACTGAAACACATGCCATGCGGCACTAACAAGGAGGCCGACGACATCGCCAAGAGGGTGTCGAGGCGCCTGCCCCAGGATCCTGGCGTCTTCGAAGAAAGGCACCACCGAGGGAAGAGCCGGTGAAGCCTCAGGAAGAACTCCCCCAGCCACCAGCCTTGGGAGCTCCCGCCTGCGGCCCAGCCTTAGGAGCACGCTTGCTCCTGGCGCTTGAGCCGCAGGAGGGATGCTCGACCGAAGAATTCAAGTCATACCTCGTGCGAGGGGTGCTACCGGAGAAGGAGGAAGATACAGAACGCGTAGCCCGACAGGCTACGACATACTGCTTCCAAGATGGTGAGCTCTACAGGAGGCGACCAAACGATGTTTCTTTACGATGCATCTCCAAGGAGCAGGGAGGCGAGCTGCTAGCCAACATCCATGCCGGAGACTGCGGACATCACTCGTCATCGCGCACCCTGGTCGGCAAGGTGTTCCGCAGCGGCTTTTACTGGCCCACGACGCTCAATGATGTGGCCGAGCTAGTGAAGTCTTGCGAGGCCTGCCAGTTCCACGCCAAACAAATCCATCAGCCGGGTCAGGGCCAGCACACTGTCCCACTCTCCTGGCCTTTCGTGGTCTAGGGGCTTGACATCCTGGGCCCTTTTCCCCCGAGCGCCCGGGGGCTATCGATACCTCTACGTCGCCGTCAACAAGTTCACTAAGTGGGCTGAGGTGGAAGCAATCTGAACCATCCCAGCCGGCTCCGCAGTCAAGTTCATCAAGGGCCTCGAAAACCGGTTTGGGGTCCCTAACCGCATCATCACCGACAATGGTTCACAGTTCACTAGTAACCTGTTCAAGACATATTGTGCTAACCTCGGAACACAGATTTCCTACGCCTCTATAGCACACCCCAGGAGCAACGGCCAGGCCGAGCGCGCCAACGAAGAGGTCCTGAGGGGCCTCAAGACCCGGACCTTCAAGAAGAAGCTCGAAGCCTGCGGAAGGGGTTGGCACAACGAGCTCCAGTCCCTGCTATGGTCAATGCGCACCACCGCCACCAAGACTACTGGCGAGACTCCATTCTTCCTCGTCTACGGAGCTGAGGCAGTCCTCCCTCGCCGCGAGTCTTGGCATTCGACGAGGCGCAACAAGGCGCCGTGCAGGGAACAGACCACGTGCTGGGGGAGGAGCGCCGGCGCGACGCTTCACTCTGAGCAGCAAGATTCCAGCAGGCGCTACGGCGGTACCATTGCCGCAACATTCGCCCCAGGACACTTGAGGTAGGTGACCTCGCTTTAAGGAGGGTCCTCCGAAGAGAAGGGCTGCACAAGCTCTCACCCATGTGGGAGGGGCATTCAAGATCACCCACGTCTCCAGACCCGGCGCTGTGCACCTGGAAACAGGAGACAGCATCCCCGTCCCGAACGCATGGAATATCTAGCACCTCAAGAGGTTCTACCCATGAAATAAGGCCCTTGCACCTGAGAAGACTAGGCGCTGTGCCTGCAAGGAACAAGGCCCTTGCGACTGAGAAGACTAAGCTCCGTGCCTGCGAGGAACAAGGCCCTTGCGCCTGAGAAGACTAGGCTCCGTGCCTGCGAGGAACAAGGCACTTGCGCCTGAGAAGACTAGGCCCCGAGCCTGCGAGGAACAAGGCTGTTGCGCCTAAGAAGGCTAGGCTTCGTGCTTGCAAGGAACAAGGCCCTTGCGCCTGAGAAGACTAGGCTCCGTGCCTGCGAGGAACAAGGCCCTTGCGCCTGAGAAGACTAGGCTCTGTGCCTGCGGGAAACAAGGTCCTTGCGCCTTTGAAGACTAGGCTCCGTGCCTACGAGGAACAAGACCCTTGTGCCTCAGAAGACTAGGCTTCGTGCCTGCGAGGAACAAGGCCTTTGCGCTTGAGAAGACTAGCCTCCGTGCCTGCGAGAAACAAGGCCCTCGCGCTTGAGAAGCCAAGACCCAGTGCCTGTGAAGCAAGGCTTCGGCCTATGTAGATCTCCGCTTGTGACACTCTCATGTAATAATGAGTGGGGATGTACACGCCCCGGAGTCTCCGGATAGCCGCCCTCGGGCCTCGGGGGCTCCCTCCCACGTCATAGTGGCAGCACTTAGCTCCGCCTTGGTGAGAAGACTAGATTAGGTGCCGGACGCAGCCATTCATTTGCTTTCTAGAGTTCGCATGTTCGTATCCTCTCCCTTTTATTGAATACTGAAGATTCTGGTGTTCCTCGATTGTTTGGTTTTGATTCCCCTATGTGGTTCTTCTCTCAAATTCCCTGAGGTTCTGCCCCCAGCTTTCGGGCTTGCCCAAGGAGAGCGGCAGTTGCACGGCGCTCTCCCCGGCGCGCCCTCCTCTTTAGCCTTCACAAGGTGCCCGAACAGGGGCTTGTACTGACGCGCCCCCCATTCTTATGTCCATGCCCCACGGGTACTGCGACAAGGGGTGGCCGGCCACGCTCAACCCGCGTCAAAGGCCTAGAGCAGTAAAGGATAATAACCTAATGAGTTTTTTGCAGCCTCAGGAGGAGTCAAACGACACAGGATGAGAGAAATCCCGAACGCATCAAGATAAGTCTCCTCTCCCTAAGGACATGTAGAAAATGGATCGCACAGCAATAGGCATGAACACTATGCATGGTGTTAAATTTCATGAAGCCACAGTTCGTACATGCCCCCTAGAGTCCCATGCTTATTTGATCAAACGATGCATGACGAAAGAGGAGAGACTAAGAACGGCTGACAGTGACCCTCGAGGTTCAGTTGCTCGCGAGGACCTATGCCTTGGCTCAGGCAGAGCCCCCTTCACGCTTCACCCGAGCATGACGACGAGACGACCCAGTGCTGCCCTCGAGGCGGGCGCGGAGGCGTGGCGGCTGGTCATAGCCACCACTACTGGAGCTGCCACTAAAGGAGGAGCCGCCGTAGCTAGGCAAGATGCGGCCGTTGCCCAGGCCAAGCACCGCGCCGCCACCATTGTCCTCGGGGCAGCACTCGGCACGGCGCCAATCTTCTCTGAACACCCTCACAAAGAGGGTCGATTCATCGCTAGACTTGAAGTTAAGGGTGCATCGGCCGCCCAAACCGCGCGCGCGGGCGAACCTCTGCCAGCCTCGGGCCAAAGCGACGGCGCCCGAGGCGGAGACCTCCACCACGACCCACGATGCCCTGCTGCAACAACCATCCGCCTACAACCAAAAGCCGCCAGAACACGCGTCAAGAAGCTCGTCGGCCAAGGAGCGTGGGAGCGGGAGCCTGGTGACGGCTGGGCTCTCCGACCACACGATGAACTCCAGCGCTGCCTCGGCCAGGTTGGCATGCGGCTGGGAATACTGACAACCCCAGAGAGCCTCCCACCGTTCACCGGATCGCCAATGCTGCGACGGCCCCCGCCACTCGAAGGACCGCCGCCGCGGCTACCAACGGCAGCTACGGGCGCTGCGGGGATCAACCCATGCCCGCTCGAGGCCCCGACAGGGGTCGCAGCACATTTACGAGGGCGGCCTCGCCCTCTCTTAGCTGGTGGTGAGCCGAGCCCCTCCTTGTGAGCCTTCCCCTTCTCCATGGACGAGTACTTCCTGGGAGATTCAGTCAAGTGAAAGAGCAAGGGAAACAGAGGAGGGAGATGGGCGACGAGGGCTGAGCCTCCCGCCCTATTTATAGCCAGAGGAGGGCCAACCGCCGGCCCCATAAATGCGGGTAATGATGGTCCGCTGTGCACACAGAGACTTGGCGAGTTGCGCAGTCACCGAGGCTGCGTGGGGAAGTGGAGACGCCCATGTCCCATCAAGTGCCACGCGTCGAACGAGGCCGCAGGCTTTGGAGCCCGCGGCGCTCCGCACTTGGCCCTTGGCTTCGTCGCGCAGCCAAGCCCGAGCGCGCCTTGGGCCCGGGGGCAACTGGCCGTCTTCTGGGAATGAGGGTACCCAGACTTGCCTGCCTGCGGCCCAGAGAGTGGATCGCAAGGCAGCCTAGTGTGGCCCAACTTCTTCAGCAACACCTAAGACCCTCGCGAGGGGCCAAGCCCCGCGAGGCGGACAATACGGGACATCCCCTGGGGCGGCCTCGCCAGGCCACCTCGTGCGGATCGGAGATATCATGGCAAGGGGCACCTCGCAAGGTCCTCATGACGTGAGCAATGACAACTAATGTGTGGGGACCCCGACTTGGAAGTCGAGATCACCGAATGCACGTGTACAGTGATCCCAGAGATCAATGCTCACTGAACACACAGAAGCTGAAATAACAAGAGTTTTACATCCATACAAATAGTCTTACACGAATTAAGGCCGTTATGGCCAAGTCTTACATAGATAGAGCCTCATGGGCCGAATAGGAAATACTCAAATAGCGGAAGTCTTCGATAAACGGGTAGAACCCATGCCATCTGCCTTAACCCTACAGGCATTCTGACTGGGATAGCGTCCTAGTTCGCATGGTCGTCTCCAAAGAACTCTTCCTCATAATCCTGCTCTTCCATGCCTGGCCAATTAAATAACCAGTGGCAAGCCAATGAGTACTTTGAATGTACTCGCAAGCAACCCATGATGTGGTTCAAGTAACAATGCAATTGAATAGTAATGAACGTTCTAGCAGGAGGCTAGAACAATATGCTATCATCAAGTTATGCATCAATAACCTCGTGTAACCTCGAGAACAGGTTACCGACATCACATGGATATGATTCATCTCACTGAGTCAAGTCACCATCTTGACTCATCACACACACACGCATGGTTTTACAAACATTGGACGTAGCCCAAGAGCGGTTACCCAACTGTCCATGACCGTGGACACGGCTATTCGAATAGTTTGACACTCTGCAGAGGTTGTACACTTTACCCACAAGATCCGGGGAACTTCCGTGTTATCCACGACCCGCGGTACCTCAAGTACCCGGGGTAAGCACCCGGTCATTACCTTTCCTTAGACGACACTAACATAGAGTCAACTCGTTGGCACACAGCCCTCGGGTACAAACAATAGATCACGGGACTTGCCCTAATTTCAATGTTCACGCGTACCCGAAGGGACCAACGGTGTGTCCGGTGCCCTGTAAAAACAGTCATGGCCGTCTATCCAAGCACGACCCCGTCCCGGAAAAGACCTCAAGTCTTCCCATCACTAGTAATGCGGGCACCATGCTAGTATCGGCCTAAGTAATCAATAAAGCCACGTCCCATAAGGGGTAGTGTGGTTGCACATGTATGGTTGGATTAACGGTCGCAACTTCAACCAATCCGTTTGAAAAACACACACACTTGCCTTGGCACACCACTTCGTCATCAAGTGGTCACCCAACTCATCATCATCATCACCCTCGGGCATAAATGGCACCCGACGGGGTTTTATGTAAAGACTTCAACCATGGAGGTTCATGTCACACATGCATCACTTTCCAAAACTACTAGCCATATGCAAGTCATCTAGCACATAGCAAGATCAAGACCATGACATGCATCATATATTCATCATGGCCACCTATTGCATGTTATCTAGCATGTAGCAAGATCAAGGATAAAGCATGCATCATGTGGTTGGTTCATCTAGGTTACCATCGTAACCCTAATCATCATGCATCGGGAACAAATGGGTTCCAAGAACAAGTGTATCATGGTCAAAGGGCTGCTTGCCTGGATTAGCTTGGTCTTCAAAGTCTTCTAGTCCTTCTCCTTCTTCTTCCACAGCAACCTCGTCAAATACGGGATCTATACGTCGCATAATAATAATGGAAAAATAAGAATACAAATAGAACAGAAAAACCAAAGTGCTCAGAAAAATGTCAACTCATTTTTGTAAAATACTAGAGGGTTTTCTAAGATGGGGAAAAATCTTAGTTGGAGTTTTGGAGTTGCAGAATAGGATATATTGATTTTTGAACAGGAGTTATACTGCTCAAATTTGAATTTAAATTTGAACAGTACATAAAAGTTTCATGGATTTGAATGAAAGTAGTACCATTAAACAGGTTGGAATATTACAAGATTTTAGGAGTTGGAATCATTTAATTTGGATCAATATTATTTTCTGCATAAATGTTTGAAACATTAACAGAAAAGAAAAAGAAAAAGGGTTCCTGTGCACTGGGCCAGAAGTGGCCACATTGCACGGCCCAGACGGCTCGGCCTGGCCGCACGGGGCCAGCGCGCGCGCACGTCAGGTTTCAAACCTGACGGGCGGGGCCCGTGGGTCAGTGGCTCAGAGGAGGGGAGAGAGGTGGGAGGATGACATGCGGGGCCCGCCTGTCATCTCTAACCCCGTGGTCACGGCGGCGGCGAGCTCACCGGCGACGACTCCGGCCACGGCGACGGCAACGGAGGGCAGGGTCGAGCTCAGCGTCGTGTCGCGGTTGCAACGGTGGTAGTGCGGCACGGCGGGGAGCCCTGGTTTGCCGGCGACGAGGTGCGACGGCGGAGGCTCGTCGGAGATCGGTTGCAGCGGCCGTTTCCGACTGCAAACAGATGGGGAAAGAGAGGGGAAAGGGTCAAGGGTGTGCTGCGGTTCCAAAACAGGCGGAGGGAGAAGCAGGGGAGGCCTGTACCTCGAGATCGCCGGCGGCCCGACGCGGCGGAGCTCCGGTCGATCCCGAGCACAGGGGCGCTAAGGGGGTGAACTGAGGGTGCAGGAGGGACTAGGGGAGAGTGGTGAGGCTGGTGGTGGTGTTGGAAGAGCTCGGGGAGGCCTATTTATAGGGCCCCGACGAGGACCCGTGGTCCAGTGCGTCGGCGAGCTCCGGCTCGTCGCTACAGCGCACGGGAGGCTGCGGGAGTGAGTCAGGGGAGTTGCTGGACAAGTCCTACGCCCAGCTGAGGCAAGAGGAGGAGCGGGGGAGCAACAGGGAGGCGTGCGCGTGTGGAGCACAAGACTGGCCGAAGCGGGCGGCCGGTGCGCGTGCGGCGACGCTTATTGGAGGGCGCAAGAGGAGGGGGGACAGCGCCGGTGACGTTGCGGACGTCGAGGCGCCTCGACTGGCGCGAGGGGGAGGCTCGAGGTGGTCGGGGACCAACGATTGGCCCGAGCCAGCGTGTGAGCTGCACTGTTCACGCGCTCTGGAGCGCGCGTATGGCTGGCATCAGCACGCTCTCGCCGGCTTGGTCCATTCCAGCGTGCCCAACAGTGTCTGGTGAGTAGAGGGAGTAGTAAAGAATTGCCCTAAGGCCTTGGATGCTCTGTGGTGTAGAGAGAGAGGGAGGGTGCTGGTAAAAATGGTGAAAGAAGGGTGCACAGCAAGGTAAAGTTGGGGTTTCACCCCCCAATCATGGAGATGAGGTGCTGGGGGAGTTACTGGGGTTTGCTAGTAACCCCATGAGTCTGTGGTAAAGAGCTGAGGCCATGGAGAAAAGTGAAAGTGGTAAAAAGGGAGGTTTTAAGATTTCTGCAGAAGGTGTTTGATCATGGTTTGATCAAGTAAATGAGGTCCAATTGTCATGGCACTACACATGGTTGAAAGACATGAGAAAATAGGGTGCTTCACCAAATTTGGCCTCATTTGGAGAAACTAGCCAATGTAACTTTGGTGAACCCCAGAAATCAACAGAAACAGTTTCATCTTGATTGAGTCAAGCTAATCATCTCCCCTTGATGCACCACTTGGTGTAGCATCATCATTTGGGGTATTGATCATGCTCACAAAGTTTGAGGCTCCAGATAAAAAGTTGGTAATGTAAAGTTGTTCAAATTTGCATTTGAACAGAAAGGGTTTTGAGGTGATCTGATCAAGTTGCTCTATCCCAAATCTTGTGCCATTTGGCCTAGGTGCCTTATTAGGCTATCCTAGCATGTACACCAAGTTTAAGAGCATTTGGACAAGTTTGGCAATGTAAAGTTGCTCAAACTTCAAATATGGACAGAATGGTTATAAAGGGGTTTGAGGGGGTTTCCTTGATCTCCAATGCATGAGGCTTTGCAAGATCATCAAATATGTCATATATGACATGATAGAATTTCCCTGGAATTTTTGGAGAAAAATTCCTTTGTAAATATTTCAAAAGCTTGAAATATCCAGAAAGGGTTTTAGAGGGCTTAGCCCATTATTTTGAACATGACCAAGTGTTGAAACTCTCATATATGGACAATATATGTCCTATGAGTCTCTCTGAATTTTGGCAAATATTTTTGAGACAGTTGAATAATTTTCCCTTATTATAGACCATTTCTGGCCTTAAGAAAAAGCTTTTAAATAAAATAGGAAAATAGCTTTTAAAATTATACCTTTGTGGTTTCTGGGAGTCCTATGACTACTAGGTCTCAAATAAACCTTTTGAAATAATTTTCACACCCTTAATCAAGTACTTGCAGTGCAAATCTCAATTTAGGGGTTTTTGGAAAACTAAATTTATAAAATACTTTTTGGCCAAATTAATTTTGTAAGAAAATTCTATACTGCTATATATCACTTGGCATGATCATTGGGCAGAAGTTTTGGATAAGGAGATGAAATCTACAAGAGGTCATAGTTGACTTTAATGAGCACATGAAAAAGCCAATGAAGAAAACTCAATTCCAAATAAAAGCCAAATGATGCTAAAAAATTTTGCTGGTCCAAATTTTCATGCCTCAAAGTTACAAATAACATGTTACAAAATGCAGGGTGTGACAGACCTACCCCCCTTACAAGAATCTCGTCCCCGAGATTCCTAAACTAGGGCTTAAAAGAGATCGGGAAACTCGGATCTAAGATAGTCTTCTTGTTCCCAGGTTGCTTCTGCTTCGGTGTGGTTGCTCCACTGGACCTTGAAGTACTTGATGGTACGGCTCCGCGTACGTCGTTCTGCTTCGTCCAGAATACGAATGGGCTTCTCGCGGTAGGTCAAATCAGGCTGCAGATCAATGGCTTGGTGATCCACATCCTTGTAGAGACTGGGCTTGTCTGGAACCTGGAGACATTTCCGGAGTTGTGACACATGGAACACATTGTGCACATCGGATAGCTCAGGTGGTAGTTCCAACTGATAAGCCACTTCTCCTCGACGGTCGGTGATCTTGAAAGGGCCAATGAACCTCGGTGTGAGCTTCCCCTTGACGTGGAAACGCTTGGTTCCCTTCAGAGGAGTTACCCGCAGGTACACATGATCTCCGACACGGAAACTCATGTCTCGGCGTCGAGTGTCAGCATAACTCTTCTGCCTTGACTTGGCTGCCTTTAGTCGCTCTTTGACTAGTTGGACTTGCTCTTCTGCTGCGCGGAGAATATCCGGTCCAAAAACTAGTCCTTCTCCAGTTTCTGACCAGTTGAGGGGTGTGCGACATCGGCGTCCGTACAACACCTCAAATGGTGCCATCTGAAGGCTTGACTGGTAACTGTTGTTATGGGAGAACTCGGCAAAAGGGAGACAGTCTTCCCACTTGGCTCCATATGCCAGGACACAGGCTCGAAGCATGTCCTCGAGAATCTGATTGACTCGCTCGGTTTGACCTCCGGTCTGTGGGTGGAAAGCTGTACTGAAAGACAACTTGGTTCCCAAGGCTTCCTGGAATCTCTTCCAGAACCTTGAAGTGAACTGGGTGCCTCGATCTGACACAATCTCCTTGGGAACACCGTGAAGACTTACGATTCGGTTGATATAGAGAGTTGCCAACTGGTTGCCTGAGTAAGTAGTCTTGACAGGAATGAAATGAGCCACCTTGGTCAAATGATCGACTATGACCCAGATAGAGTCATGTCCTCTATTCGACCTTGGTAATCCAGTGATGAAGTCCATTCCGACTTTATCCCACTTCCACTCAGGAACCTTGAGTGGTTGAAGCAATCCAGCGGGTCGCTGATATTCAGCCTTGACCTTTTGGCACACATCACACTTCGCAACGTAGGTTGCAATTTCTCTCTTCATACCGTGCCACCAGAATCGTGCCTTCAAGTCTTGGTACATCTTGGTTCCTCTGGGGTGGATGGAATACGGGGTGTTGTGGGCTTCTTGCAGAATCAGCGTCTTCAACTCGGTGTTGTTTGGCACACAGAGACGACCTTTGTACCAAGCAATCCCGTGCTCGTCTTCGGAGAATCCTGGGGCCTTGCCCATCTTCATCTTCCTCTTGATACCTTCAATGCTTGCATGTCCATCTTGAGCCTTCTTGACGTCGTCCATCAGGGTTGGTCTGACTTCCAAATGATCCAGAAATCCAGGGGTGACCAATTCCATACTGAATTGCTCGATCTCCTTAAACAAGGTTGGCTGCCTTTCTTGAATAATGACATTCAAAGAGCAAGCCTTCCTGCTTAAGGCATCGGCCACCACGTTGGCCTTCCCAGGGTGATACTGAACACTGAGGTCATAATCCTTGATGAGTTCCAACCATCTCCGCTGCCTCATGTTCAACTCTTTTTGGGTGAAAATATACTTCAGACTTTTGTGGTCTGTGTAAATCTCACACCGTTTCCCTAGGAGGTAATGCCGCCATGTCTTCAAGGCATGAACTACTGCCGCTAGCTCAAGATCGTGAGTAGCGTAGTTCTCCTCATGGGGTCGTAGCTGCCTGGAGAGGTATGCTATGACGCGGCCTTCTTGCATCAGAACGCTCCCCAATCCGGTTCGAGAGGCATCACAATATATCACGAACTCCTTGTGAATATCAGGTGTTGCCAGAACTGGGGCGGTGGTCAATCTCTTCTTGAGCTCTTGGAAGCTCTCTTCGCATTTTGGCGTCCACTCGAACTTCTTGTCCTTCTTGAGGAGCTGAGTCATTGGTCGTACAATGCTAGAGAATCCTTCCACGAACTTGCGGTAATAGCCCGCCAATCCGAGGAAGCTTCTGACTTCCTTGACGGTCGTTGGAGATTGCCATTGGGTCACAGCTTCGACTTTTGCAGGATCCACAGATAATCCTTCTTTGGTCAAGACATGACCTAAGAATCCAACTTTGTGCAGCCAAAACTCACACTTGCTGAACTTGGCGTACAGTTGGTGCTCACGAAGCTTGTCTAGGACCATCCTCAGATGCTGCTCATGTTCTTCCTCCGACTTCGAGAACACAAGGATGTCATCAATGAAGACAACAACGAACTTGTCCAAATATTCCATGAAGACTTTATTCATGAGATACATGAAGTAAGCTGGGGCATTGGTTAACCCAAAAGACATGACCGTGCACTCGTACAGGCCATATCTGGTTACGAATGCCGTCTTCGGAATATCTTGGGGTCTGATCTTCAGCTGGTAATACCCAGATCTGAGGTTGATCTTGGAGAATACCTTGGCTCCGCTGAGTTGATCAAACAGGTCTTCGATCTTGGGAAGTGGGTACTTGTTCTTGATTGTAACTTCATTGAGGGAACGATAGTCAATGCATAAGCGGATGGTACCGTCCCTCTTTGCCACAAACAGAACAGGAGATCCCCAAGGGGAGGCACTCGGGCGGATAAATCCTTTCCTTAGCTGCTCTTCTAGCTGCTTCTTCAACTCGGCTAATTCTTCCGTCCCCATTCTATAAGGCTTCTTATAGATGGGTCCTGCTCCGGGCACGAGCTCGATGATGAACTCAATGTCACGGTCAGGGGGCATTCCCGGTAGTTCATCCGGAAAGACATCGGGATACTCACATACCACCGGTACTTGATCTAGCCCAACTTCAGACAGATAGTTGACTTTAGCGGCTTGAGCGGAAGAGGAGTTGGGGGCAAACTTGACTTCTACTCCTTGGTCATTGGTCACAGTGACTGTCCGATTGGCACAGTCTAACAAGCCTTGGTGCTTACTGAGCCAATTCATAGCTAGGATCACATCCAAGCCTTGCGATCTCAGGACAATGAGGTCCGCTAGGAAGTCTACACCATTTATGGTAATATTGACTCCTTTACAGCCTATCTTGGCTCTCATCTCGGCTCCGGGGGTTTGTACCACCATAGGGTTATTCAGGGGTGTAGGGGTCATGCCACTTTTTAATGCAAATCTTTGAGTGACAAATGAATGCGTTGCTTCAGAATCAAACAAGACAGTTGCAGGTGCTGAGTTGACAAGGAACGTACCCAGCACGACGTCCGGGTCTTCCTGGGCTTCTTCAGCAGTGACGTGATTCACACGCCCCTTCCCATAGTTCGGTGGATTGCGAGGAGCTAGGTTCCTTGGTGGCATTCCACGGCCTTGTCCCTGGTTCTGCGCATTGGGGCGCGGGGCATCAGGCTTCTTGTTGGGGCACACCCTAGAGATGTGTCCAGGCTGACCACACCCAAAACAAGTGACTTGGTTTGGAGTGTTGATCTTGTTGCCACCGTTGGTATTGGGGTTGAAAGCTGGCCTGGGGTTGGCATACTGCTGAGGCTGAGGATTGGCACGAGGTGCAGGAGCTCTTGGCTGCTGATAGGTTGGCTTGGCCGGGGCTGACTGCCACGGACGAGGCTTCTGGTTGCTGGAACTTCCCTTACTGATCATCTTGCGCTTGCGAGTGTCTTCCAAAGCACGCCGCTTGTCTTCAAGCATAAGTGCCTTGTTCACCAGGTCAGGGAAAGACGGGCAGTCGCACACGACAAGCGAATATTGCAGAGTCTGATTAAGGCCTTCCATGAAGCGCTCCCTTTTGGCAGCATCAGTGCTGACATCCTCAGGGGCATACCTTGACAGAATACCGAACTTCTGCATGTATTCCTTGACAGTGCCACTTCCCCTCTTCAGGGCTCGGAACTCACGCTTTTTGATAGCCATGACTCCAGAAGGAATGTGGGCCTTGAGGAATTCTCCCTTGAAGTTAACCCAAGTGATGTCTTGTTCAACATGCATGACCTTGAATCCATCCCACCAAGCTCTTGCGGTTCCCCCGAGGCAGTGGGCTGCATAAGCCACCTTCTCGCGATCTTCGGTGCATCCGACTAGTTCCAGAATCTCCTCAATGGAACGGACCCAGTCATCAGCATCCAGGGGTTCAGCAGTCTCGATGAAGGTTGGCGGTGCATGCTTCTTGAACTCTGCCAACGTGAAACGTCCATTGCCATTCCCCGCCGGCTGGCGGTTGTTGGCGACAGCTTGAGCAATCAGCTGAAGAGCTGCAGTGTTGGCTTGGCGTTCCTCTCGGAAAGCTTGGAGAAGCTGAGCCATGTCCATGCTTGGAGGAGGTGGTGGTGGAGCTTGGTCGTTGGTTTGGTCGTGGTCTGCCTCTGGCTGAGAGGATGCTCCGGCTTCGGGCTGCTGGGTAGAGGTACCAGTATGAGTTACAAGAGGCATCCTGTTGGAGCGGTAAAAGGTCTCATGACTTGGAAGAGAAAAAGAGAGATAGATGGGTGCCTAGTAAGGGGGTGGGTGTGACACTAAATCAAATCATGCAAGGGCCGAGAGGCCAAAACACATTCATTAAAATCCAAATGGGTGACATAGTCGTTTACACATTCCCGAAGGAAGAATACGACATACATCTAGGCACAACAAAAGCAAACGCTAGATGATTTCATATGAACCATACAAGGACTCGACTGCGCATAGGGGTTACACGACCTATCCTACCGTAGGGGTTACAATGGGCATATCCGAGTAGCGAATGATGCCTAAGCGGCGGAATGCTCGGTCGCGTATTCCGGCTCTTCTGGGTCTTCCTCCTTGTCTTCATCTGTCCGGGCTCCCTTGTCGCTTGAGGGAGCGGGGGACTGGAGGAGTTGGATACGACGGTGCTTCGACGGTGGTGCAGGGAAAAGCTTGCGATATTCCCTTGCTGTCATCCGGCGTCGCCGAGGTGGTTCTTCACCCTTGGAAGACACATCCTCGGAGGGCCTTCCGCCTCGATATGCGATAGCGGATTGTCCAGAAGGTGCTCCTTCCTTCTTGATCCTGTTTGCCTTCTCTTGAGCTCGACGAAGAAGTGCCTTGGTCTTGTAAAATTCTTCTCGAAGCTTCATTGATTCCGAGGCCAAGTCTTGTGCCAAGGTGTCGGCACATAGACTGAAGTAGGTCTGGAACCGAAGCGAGAGTCCATCCTTCAGTGGAGGGGCTAGTGCGCTGCTTTCTTCGTCACCTTCCTTCCGGTAAGGTAAGAAGCGAGTTGCCATCTTGGCTGCCATCTCCGGAAGAAGCTCGCGGAGACGGGTTAGTGCCTTGAGTGCAGCAGCCTCGGCAGCAAGTGGTAGAGTCGTCATCTGGGGTCCCTCGAAGAACCAACTTGTGGGAGGATCGTTTGCCTTCACAATCACTTCCACATGGTACTCCACCTTAGTATCGCTCAACCAATGCTCGTGGATGGGTGCTCGGTGGAACTGACACTCCTGGAGGCTATCCTCGAGAAGCAGGGGAAACCCAGTGGTCAGGTGCTCTTCGGGAACAGCGGCCATCTACAAAGGTGGAATAGGAGGGGTTAATAAGCTGAGGAAATCTCAGGTTTAGAAAAGAAGAGAGGTTCAAAAGGTTTTGAAAAAGGGGTCTCAACTAACTAACGCCCATGCTAACTAAGGCTTTCTACAGTCAGGATGGCTCTGATACCAGCTCTGTGGGGACCCCGACTTGGAAGTCGAGATCACCGAATGCACGTGTACAGTGATCCCAGAGATCAATGCTCACTGAACACACAGAAGCTGAAATAACAAGAGTCTTACATCCATACAAATAGTCTTACACGAATTAAGGCCGTTATGGCCAAGTCTTACATAGATAGAGCCTCATGGGCCGAATAGGAAATACTCAAATAGCGGAAGTCTTCGATAAACGGGTAGAACCCATGCCATCTGCCTTAACCCTACAGGCATTCTGACTGGGATAGCGTCCTAGTTCGCATGGTCGTCTCCAAAGAACTCTTCCTCATAATCCTGCTCTTCCATGCCTGGCCAATTAAATAACCAGTGTCAAGCCAATGAGTACTTTGAATGTACTCGCAAGCAACCCATGATGTGGTTCAAGTAACAATGCAATTGAATAGTAATGAATGGTCTAGCAGGAGGCTAGAACAATATGCTATCATCAAGTTATGCACCAATAACCTCGTGTAACCTCGAGAACAGGTTACCGACATCACATGGATATGATTCATCTCACTGAGTCAAGTCACCATCTTGACACATCACACACACACGCATGGTTTTACAAACATTGGACGTAGCCCAAGAGCGGTTACCCAACTGTCCATGACCGTGGACACGGCTATTCGAATAGTTTGACACTCTGCAGAGGTTGTACACTTTACCCACAAGATCCGGGGAACTTCCGTGTTATCCACGACCCGCGGTACCTCAAGTACCCGGGGTAAGCACCCGGTCATTACCTTTCCTTAGACGACACTAACATAGAGTCCACTCGTTGGCACACAGCCCTCGGGTACAAACAATAGATCACGGGACTTGCCCTAATTTCAATGTTCACGCGTACCCGAAGGGACCAACGGTGTGTTCGGTGCCCTGTAAAAACAGTCATGGCCGTCTATCCAAGCACGACCCCGTCCCGGAAAAGATCTCAAGTCTTCCCGTCACTAGTAATGCGGGCACCATGCTAGTATCGGCCTAAGTAATCAATAAAGCCCCGTCCCATAAGGGGTAGTGTGGTTGCACATGTATGGTTGGATTAACGGTCGCAACTTCAACCAATCCGTTTGAAAAACACACACACTTGCCTTGGCACACCACTTCGTCATCAAGTGGTCACCCAACTCATCATCATCATCACCCTCGGGCGTAAATGGCACCCGACGGGGTTTTATGTAAAGACTTCAACCATGGAGGTTCATGTCACACATGCATCACTTTCCAAAACTACTAGCCATATGCAAGTCATCTAGCACATAGCAAGATCAAGACCATGACATGCATCATATATTCATCATGGCCACCTATTGCATGTTATCTAGCATGTAGCAAGATCAAGGATAAAGCATGCATCATGTGGTTGGTTCATCTAGGTTACCATCGTAACCCTAATCATCATGCATCGGGAACAAATGGGTTCCAAGAACAAGTGTATCATGGTCAAAGGGCTGCTTGCCTGGATTAGCTTGGTCTTCAAAGTCTTCTAGTCCTTCTCCTTCTTCTTCCACAGCAACCTCGTCAAATACGGGATCTCTACGTCGCATAATAATAATGGAAAAATAAGAATACAAATAGAACAGAAAAACCAAAGTGCTCAGAAAAATGTCAACTCATTTTTGTAAAATACTAGAGGGTTTTCTAAGATGGGGAAAAATCTTAGTTGGAGTTTTGGAGTTGCAGAATAGGATATATTGATTTTTGAACAGGAGTTATACTACTCAAATTTGAATTTAAATTTGAACAGTACAGAAAAGTTTCATGGATTTGAATGAAAGTAGTACCATTAAACAGGTTGGAATATTACAAGATTTTAGGAGTTGGAATCATTTAATTTGGATCAATATTCTTTTCTGCATAAATGTTTGAAACATTAACAGAAAAGAAAAAGAAAAAGGGTTCCTGTGCACTGGGCCAGAAGTGGCCACAGTGCACGGCCCAGACGGCTCGGCCTGGCCGCACGGGGCCAGCGCGCGCGCACGTCATGTTTCAAACCTGACGGGCGGGGCCCGTGGGTCAGTGGCTCAGAGGAGGGGAGAGAGGTGGGAGGATGACAGGCGGGGCCCGCCTGTCATCTCTAACCCCGTGGTCACGGCGGCGGCGAGCTCACCGGCGACGACTCCGGCCACGGCGACGGCAACGGAGGGCAGGGTCGAGCTCAGCGTCGTGTCGCGGTTGCAACGGTGGTAGTGCGGCACGGCGGGGAGCCCTGGTTTGCCGGCGACGAGGTGCGACGGCGGAGGCTCGTCGGAGATCGGTTGCAGCGGCCGTTTCCGACTGCAAACAGATGGGGAAAGAGAGGGGAAAGGGTCAAGGGTGTGCTGCGGTTCCAAAACAGGCGGAGGGAGAAGCAGGGGAGGCCTGTACCTCGAGATCGCCAGCGGCCCGACGCGGCGGAGCTCCGGTCGATCCCGAGCACAGGGGCGCTCCGGGGCTGAACTGAGGGTGCAGGAGGGACTAGGGGAGAGTGGTGAGGCTGGTGGTGGTGTTGGAAGAGCTCGGGGAGGCCTATTTATAGGGCCCCGACGAGGACCCGTGGTCCAGTGCGCCGGCGAACTCCGGCTCGTCGCTACAGCGCACGGGAGGCTGCGGGAGTGAGTCAGGGGAGTTGCTGGACGAGTCCTACGCCCAGCTGAGGCAAGAGGAGGAGCGGGGGAGCAACAGGGAGGCGTGCGCGTGTGGAGCAGAAGACTGGCCGAAGCGGGCTGCCGGTGCGCGTGCGGCGACGCTTACTGGAGGGCGCAGGAGGAGGGGGGACAGCGCCGGTGACGTTGCGGACGTCGAGGCGCCTCGACTGGCGCGAGGGGGAGGCTCGAGGTGGTCGGGGACCAACGATTGGCCCGAGCCAGCGTGTGAGCTGCACTGTTCACGCGCTCTGGAGCGCTCGTATGGCTGGCATCAGCACGCTCTCGCCGGCTTGGTCCATTCCAGCGTGCCCAACAGTGTCTGGTGAGTAGAGGGAGTAGTAAAGAATTGCCCTAAGGCCTTGGATGCTCTGTGGTGTAGAGAGAGAGGGAGGGTGCTGGTAAAAATGGTGAAAGAAGGGTGCACAGCAAGGTAAAGTTGGGGTTTCACCCCCCAATCATGGAGATGAGGTGCTGGGGGAGTTACTGGGGTTTGCTAGTAACCCCATGAGTCTGTGGTAAAGAGCTGAGGCCATGGAGAAAAGTGAAAGTGGTAAAAAGGGAGGTTTTAAGATTTCTGCAGAAGGTGTTTGATCATGGTTTGATCAAGTAAATGAGGTCCAATTGTCATGGCACTACACAGGGTTGAAAGACATGAGAAAATAGGGTGCTTCACCAAATTTGGCCTCATTTGGAGAAACTAGCCAATGTAACTTTGGTGAACCCCAGAAATCAACAGAAACAGTTTCATCTTGATTGAGTCAAGCTAATCATCTCCCCTTGATGCACCACTTGGTGTAGCATCATCATTTGGGGTATTGATCATGCTCACAAAGTTTGAGGCTCCAGATAAAAAGTTGGTAATGTAAAGTTGTTCAAATTTGCATTTGAACAGAAAGGGTTTTGAGGTGATCTGATCAAGTTGCTCTATCCCAAATCTTGTGCCATTTTGCCTAGGTGCCTTATTAGGCTATCCTAGCATGTACACCAAGTTTAAGAGCATTTGGACAAGTTTGGCAATGTAAAGTTGCTCAAACTTCAAATATGGACAGAATGGTTATAAAGGGGTTTGAGGGGGTTTCCTTGATCTCCAATACATGAGGCTTTGCAAGATCATCAAATATGTCATATATGACATGATAGAATTTCCCTGGAATTTTTGGAGAAAAATTCCTTTGTAAATATTTCAAAAGCTTGAAATATCCAGAAAGGGTTTTAGAGGGCTTAGCCCATTATTTTGAACATGACCAAGTGTTGAAACTCTCATATATGGACAATATATGTCCTATGAGTCTCTCTGAATTTTGGCAAATATTTTTGAGACAGTTGAATAATTTTCCCTTATTATAGACCATTTTTGGCCTTAAGAAAAAGCTTTTAAATAAAATAGGAAAATAGCTTTTAAAATTATAACTTTGTGGTTTCTGGGAGTCCTATGACTACTAGGTCTCAAATAAACCTTTTGAAATAATTTTCACACCCTTAATCAAGTACTTGCAGTGCAAATCTGAATTTAGGGGTTTTTGGAAAACTAAATTTATAAAATACTTTTTGGCCAAATTAATTTTGTAAGAAAATTCTATACTGCTATATATCACTTGGCATGATCATTGGGCAGAAGTTTTGGATAAGGAGATGAAATCTACAAGAGGTCATAGTTGACTTTAATGAGCACATGAAAAAGCCAATGAAGAAAACTCAATTCCAAATAAAAGCCAAATGATGCTAAAAAAATTTGCTGGTCCAAATTTTCATGCCTCAAAGTTACAAATAACATGTTACAAAATGCAGGGTGTGACATAATGCCAGGCGGGCGCCAGCGGGCACAGAGCGCCAGTTTCCTCTTCAGTAATAAAGGAGCAGGTGCAGGCGTGGAGTCCCGAGGCGTCAGGCAAAGGTTTCCATATCAGTGCAACAAGACCAAGACCAGCAAGACGGCAGGACGGAGGTCATCGGGGAGTCCACGACGGCGTCACCACCAGAAGCTTTTGGCAGTGAAGACCACCTTTTGTCGAGATAGCATGTACTAGTTGCCCCCCTTCAAAATTGGCCATTGTGGGATTCCTTCCGGCTCAATATTTGGGAAGAGAACCCTGACCACTATAAATAGGACTAGCCACCACCAATGGGAGGGGGTCATCTCAAGTTGGTTAGATAGAAGGCCACTCACCTCAAGTTCACCCGAGCTCAAGAACACCTCTCCCCAGGAGGCAGTTCATCCATGTACTAGTTCTTCCGCTGCCTACAAGGCAATCCACCACACACATTGTATTAGGGTCTTACAGCACAACGGTGGCCCGAACCAGTATAAATCTTGTGTCTCTTGTTAATTGGATCTGACGAGCTAGGCCTAGAACTGTCGGGTAGAAGGGCTAGGGCGGAAGGAGAGATCTTCGTGCGCAACCCAGAGTTCGAACCTTGAGGGTTTTGCCGGATTCCTAAATCCGAGAGAGTCACTCTCAAGAACTTTCTAGTTCTTCTCCTTCGGGATCCACACCATCCGGATATAAATCCTTGGAGTTGTGGATGTACTTGATGAAGTAGAACTTGATGTAGTCTTGGGGACCCACTTGACCAAGGCCTTAGGAGCTTCTTCAAATGCATCAATCTCCTCTTGAAGCTTGGCCTTGACTATTAGCTTGTGGTCTTGAGGTGGAAGATCATCTTGTGCTTGTGTCACTTGAAAAGAAGTAGGATCATACTTCTCTTGTTGAGAAACAAACTTCGTCTTGGGGTATTGATCTTCTTCCCACTCAACTCCATTGGCATTGAACTTTCATTCAATACCAACACCTTGATTCTTCCGGTGTCTTCCTTGCTTGCGTACAATTTTCTCAAATTGCTTACTCCTGGCAAGGCTCTTGTAAACACCTTTCTCTATAACTCCCTTCAATAAGCTATTTTCTTGCTCAAGTGTAACTTGGCTAAGAGAATCATTAGTGGAATCAGGAGAACTACTAGAAGCAACAATATTGGATTTATCATGATTGTTGTTGCTACTAGAGGAAGAATCTTTCTTGTTTTTGTTGCTAGACTTTACTTGTGGCAAGTAAGTAGACAAGAGTAAACGCTTGGCAATGTAAGAAGAGATTTTCTTGCGAAGATCATCATTGATTGCTTTTAAGAACTCATGCTCTTGCTCAAGATTGAGCTTTTCAAAGTCTACCTTCTCATGAGTCTTTAAAAGTTCTCGATGATCTTCCAAGGTAGTTTCATGAGCTAACTTAAGAGTGTTTAATTCTTTAGTTAGACGCTTAATCTTTTCCTTATCATTGTCATTCGTTTTATCTTGATTAACATGATTAATAGCAATTTCATCATAGTTTTCATCATAGGTTTCATCACTGTTGCTACCAACAAGTAAATCATCATCTCCTAGCAAGTCATCTTCATCACTATTGAAATCAAGATACTCGGGGTGTGATACCTTAGGGCCTTTAGCCATAAAGCATCTTCCAATTCCTTCATTTGGTGAGTCAAATATGTCGTAGGAGTTGGATGACATACAATTCCGGCAACACCTTCATCTTGAGTATCTTCGGAGGCGGAGTAATAGCTTCTCTCAGAGTGGTCATCGGAGTCGGAACCGGATACCCATTCACCAACATGAGCTTGATGTCTTCATCTCGTATAGCTGCTTGATGATTTTTCCTTCCTAAATCTTTGATTCTCAGAGAAGGTATTTGTTCATAACGATCATCTCTACTCCTTCTCTCTCTTGGTGGTGAATCATCTCGTCTACTTCTCCTTTTGGGTGAGTCTTCTCTTATTTTGTGGGGAGCCGTACACTCATTGGAGTAGTGTCCGGATCTTCCACAATTGTAGCAATTCCGATCACAACTAGAAGATCTTTTGTTAGTGTAGGACCTTGACTTGCAACTTCTCGATTTGCTTCTACTTTTGTAGAACTTTTTGAAGTTCTTCACCATTAATTTCAATTCTTCATTGAAGACTTGTTTCTCACTTGATGAAGTAGGAGCATCACATGAGGCTTTGTAAGCACCACTAGACTTGTTGTGAAGCTCTTATTTATCTTTGAGTGACATCTCATGAGCAAAAATTCTTCCAATGACTTCCGTAGGCTTGAGATCTTTGTAATTGGGCATCATTTGGATCAATGTGCACACTGCCGGAGATATTGACCATGGGTACCCTCGGTGACCACCCTTGGTATTTCAAGACAAATAATAGCCTCCTGGTCCACCGCGGCCGTTTGCTCATAGGGCCGCCTCCTAGGGTAGCCTGCCCTAGGAGTCGGCTGCCAGCAGGCGGCAGGGACCCAACAGGCGGCGACACCAACACCACCAGCTAGCAGACGGTCCCATATCCCTCCCTCAGGACGCATGCTGGGGGACCCTCGCACAGCAGGGGTGTGGCTCAGGTGAAAATGTCCATAGAAGATCTATAAGGGTGTGGCTACATTGAATGTCCACCTTATGAATATCTCCTAAGCGGCGGGTCACTATAGCCACGTTGCTCGTGACCAAGCATCGGTCAGAGGAGGCCACGATCCCACTACTCACAAACGGCAGGGCCAACAGGCACCTGGCCCCATTGGTCAGTGAGTAGCTCATGAACGAGCCGCCCCTAGCTGACGGCCAGGGGAGGCGGCCGCCTGGTAGCAGGCGGCAATTCTCACCCTAGAGGTCCGAGCCTCGTCAAGATGACAGGACAGGGCGTGGCGGCAGCATACGGCAGGAGACGGCGGCACTGTAGCCACTTCCCTCCTGACAAGGCTGTCGTCAGCAGAGTCGCATCTACAGTGAAAGACAATCACGCCTGCTGGCCCCAGCGGGCAGGCGGCAAGGCCGGCGCCAGAAGACACTGACGGCTGGGAGCCACACCATCGACATTACCATTGCACCCCTAGGGGGTAGGCCTATATAAACCCCCCAGGGTCCTCCATGAGGAGGGGTTAGAAGATTACGGGATTAAACCCTAGAAAGGAGAGAGGAGGTGAGCTAGCCTTGTTCATCTTCTTCCTCTAGACCGCACAGCTTGAGGAGCAACCTTGTAGCTACCATAGTGACATCAGTCATGACGCGGAGACCCCGTAGAGCAAGACTAGGGGTGTTATCTCATCGAAGAGCCCCGAACCTGGGTAAGATCCGTAGGAGTCCTAAGTTTCGCTTCATCCCACTTCCCGAGCCCGACGACGTTCTTTTGACCCCATGCATGATAAGCCATCCGTTGGCATATGTCGTTCCAAAACCCCGACATTTGGCGCCCACCGTGGGGCTAGGTGCACGTCGTCCGGAGACATGTTCTGGACGGGAACCTTGTTCCTTGCTGGCGGGAGTAGCCAGCCCGGCACGCCCGCTGGCGTGGAAACCGGGATGCTTCGCGGCGCTGAGGCCGCATGCGTCGTGAGCAGGCTTGCCGATCTGCTCGGCGGCGTTCGCATCCATGACGAACCCTCTCCGGCGGCCGAGCCAGTGGCACCGGATAGCTTCCTCGTTGAGCTCCTCGACAAGCTCCACATCGTCGATGAGCGCGCCTCTGACGTGGAGTCGGTAGGCTCTTCTGACCCACCGGCACACATGATCGTCGACCTCGGCGTGGGGCCCGTCGACTCCTTCCCCGAGCACGTGGAGATCATCAGCGACCCCCTCCCCACTCCTCCGATTGGCAGCACCATTAGCGCCGTCACGGAGGTGTTCGTCACCGACCACGGCGAACCATCCAGCAGGGCGGGCCCAGACCCGCTCGAGGCCGCTCTGCAACACCTTGACGCTCCTGTCGCGGCGGGGGCGGACGGCGAGGCGTTGGAGGCGCTCCGCGTTTCGCTTCTCGACAGCGCCAACAAAGTGGCTGCCTCCCGACACCTCACCGAAGCTTACCGCCGCGAGATGGACCGCACCATCTGTGGCACGCCGGCTGCTGGCGAGCCTAGCCGAGCCGGCGACGTCCGTGACCGCGGCGGGCTGCTGGCAGACATGCTGGGGGCCCCACGGCCTGTGTACCTCACTCCGTGGGAGAACCTAAGGGCTGCCCAGGCGGCAGTCAATGAGATGGGCAACTTGGAGGGAGACGAGCTTCGTTGCATGAATCTGCGCGCCCGCCAGCTCCTCGACGCTGCTGCCACGCAGCAGGAGGCCCGTCGCCGGGTATCAGAGGCCGGCGCGCATGCAGACAACCGCCCTTTTCGGCGAGAGCAAGGAGCCACGTCTCGCTCTCCAATAGTCGGCGCCACCAACCGGCGAGACTCAGAGCCCGCTGCCAGTCGCAGCCGGCAGACTCGCGTCACCATCGAGCGTGACGAAGACGGCCGCCCAAGGGCCGTAGAGCAGCAAGGGGAACATCCGCCTCCTCCCAGGGGGGAGAGGCGCGTGTCTCCTCCGCCTGTTAACCACCCCTCTCTGGCGGGCCGTTTGGGCCGCCGCGAGGGGGTTGGGGAGAACGACGCCCGCCACCGTCTGGACCATCTGGCTCGGTCCCAGGCGGTTGAAGAAGAAGATGACCTCGGACCGGCTTGTTTCTGCCCTCGCATCCGCAATGAGCCTTTTCCCAAGGGCTTCTCGCTCCCCAGAGACACCCCCTAGTACAACGGATCAGTAAAACCAGAGGACTGGCTGGTGGATTTCTCCACAGCCATCAGCATAGCTACCGGCAACAGACGTGTTGCAGTGAAGTGTGCCCCTCATGCTCCAGGGCATAGCTCGGACTTGGCTGAACAGCCTTAAGCCCAATAGAATCAACGGCTGGCTGGACATCACCGACGCCTTCACTCGCAACTTCACCAGCACCTACAAGCGTCCTCCCAAGCCACGTCAGCTCTCCCTGTGTGTCCAAGGCCTAGACAAGTCGGCTCGCGATTATCTGACGCGCTGGGCAGAGCTGCGGAACTCTTGTGAAGGAGTGCATGAGGTGCAAGCCATCGAGTATTTCACGGCCGGGTGCAGAGAGGGCACCTTACTCAAGCACCGACTCCTTTTTGACGAACCAGCCACGTTGGATGAACTACTAAGCATAGCAGACAAGTATGCCACCGCTGACTCCTCCATGAAGACCGAGCTACAAGTGGATGCTTCTGGCAAGATGACCCCTCCAACTTCCAGGATGCCGGCAGGAGAGTCCAGTCGGCGCCAGCAGACAAGCGACCTGAAGCGCAAGGCCCACGCGCCGGCTGCCAACAGCCGGCTGGTGGCAGCAGTCGACGGCCAGCAGCCAGAAGCTCAAGCAGGACCCAAGTGCCAGCAGGGCGGCAAACCGGTATGGTAGCCGGCCTTCTCCTTTGACCAAGCTCTGGACGCCCCCTGCAAGTTCCACAGTGGCGTGAAGCATTCCAACCACACAACGCGAAAGTGTCATTGGCTCACAAGAATTGCGAGGGGAGAAGCTCTGCTGCCGCCGCCTGATGGGCAGCCGGCCCCGCCTCCTAATTCGCCGGCTGCTCGCCCCGGCGGCCAGGTCCTAGACGAGTTCCCAGAAGAAAACGGAGCCTATGTTGTCTTCACCAGCCAGACGGACGATAGGCACAGCCGGCGCCAGCAGCGCAGAGAAGTCAACACTGTTGCCGTCAAGGACCCGGGGTTCATGCATTGGTCTGAAAGGCCTGTCAGCTGGAGCCGAGAGGATCACCCGGCTATCATGCCGTCGCCAGGGGCCTATGACTTGGTCCTGGACGCCACTCTCTCCACTGACAGGCGGGCCTGTCATTTCTCCCGGGTGCTGGTAGACAGCGGCAGCAGCATCAACATCATGTATCGTGACACCATGGAGAAGTTGGGCATCAAAGAAAAGCATCTTCAGCCTACCAGGACCGTGTTCCATCGCATTATGCCAGGCCTCTCTTGCTCACCGATCGGCAAGGCCAGGGTCGATGTCCTGTTTGGTGACAAGATGCACTTCCGGAGGGAGCCGGTCTGGTTTGAAATGGTGAACTTGGAAAGTCCCTATCACGTGATCTTGGGCCGGCCAGCTTTTGCAAAGTTCATGGCAGTACCCCATTATGCCTACCTCAAGATGAAGATGACGGGCCCCAAGGGAATAATCACCATAGCCGGGGACTACGAGAAGTCCATGGCATGCGCAACAGCCAGTAGCCGCCTTGCAGAGTCCCTTGTCATAGCTGAGGAAAAGCAGCGTCTGGAGCGGCTGGTGGCAATGGCTGGCGAGCAGCCGGCCATACCAGCCGATCCCAGGGAGGCGGAGCCGCAAGGCTCGTTCCAGTTAACCAAGGAAACAAAGAAGATCGCCTTGGACCCATCTCACCCGGAGCGATTTGCTGTTATAGGGTCAAACCTAGACAGCAAATAGGAAAGCGAGCTCGTCGATTTCCTCCGTGAGAATCGGGACATCTTTGCATGGTCCCCCAAAGAAATGTCGGGTGTCCCGACGGATTTCGCCGAGCACAAACTAGACGTGAGAGAAGATGCAAAGCCTGTCAGACAGCCGCTGCGCCGCCTGTCAGAAGAAAAGAGAAGAGTCGTTGTGGAAGAAGTTGCCCACTTGCTAGCAGCCGGCTTCATCATGGAAGTCTTTTACCCCGAGTGGCTTGCAAATCCAGTCCTAGTGCTGAAGAAGAACAACAAATGGCGTATGTGCATTGATTTCATTAGCCTCAACAAAGATTATCCTAAAGATCTGTTTGCTCTGCCGCGAATAGATCAAGTGATAGACTCCACAGCCGGATGCGAGCTGCTGTCTTTCCTCGATGCTTATTCTGGGTACCACCAAATCAAGCTTGATCCAGCCGACCGCTTGAAGACCGCCTTCCTCACGCCATTTGGGGCCTTCTGCTACCTGACCATGACGTTCGGCTTGAGAAATGCCGGCGCCACCTTTCAGCGTTGCATGCAGAAGTGTCTCCTCAAGCAGCTTGGCAGGAACACCCACGTTTACGTGGACGATATCGTGGTGAAGACGGAGAAGAGAGGAACCCTTTTGGAGGATCTCCAAGAAACATTTGAGAACCTGTGCCGCTTTCGGATTAAGATAAACCAGGAGAAATGCGTCTTCGGGGTACCAGCCGGCCAGCTCCTTGGCTTCCTGGTATCCGAACGCGGCATCGAGTGCAACCCTGCGAAGATCGAGGCCATTGAGAGGATGGAACGACCGACCCGTGTGCGGGATGTCCAGAGGTTCACGGGGTGCCTGGCATCTCTCAGTTCTTTCATCAGCCGGCTGGGAGAAAAGGCACTCCCCATGTACCAACTGATGAAGAAGACCACGTGCTTCGAGTGGAACGACCAGGCAGACGAAGCTTTCCACCAGCTCAAGCGACTGTTGTCCACCCCGCCTGTCCTGGCGGCACTAGCACACAAGGAACCCATGTTCCTTTACATAGCGCCACCAGCCGGGTGGTCAGCACTGTCATTGTAGTCGAGCGCCTAGAGGACAGCAGAGCCTTGCCCGTTCAGAGGCCCATCTACTACTTGAGCGAAGTGATGTCAGCATCCAAGCAGAACTACCCTCATTACCAGAAGATGTGCTACGGCGTGTACTTCACCGCCAAGAAACTCAAGCAGTACTTCCAAGAGCATTTTGTCACGGTCGTCTGCACGGCCCCGCTTGCTGAAATCATGGGCAACAGAGATGCCTCGGGAAGAGTGGCCAAGTGGGCCATTGAGCTGGCCCCTTTCACCATCTTCTACCAGCCACGCACCACCATCAAGTCAGAAGTGTTGGCCGACTTCCTCGTCGACTGGGCCGAAACCCAATACCTGCCACCTGTTCTAGATTCAACCCATTGACTGATGCACTTTGATGGGTCAAAGATGCGCACCGACCTAGGAGCCGGCGTCGTCATCACCTCCCCCAAAGGCGACAAGCTCAAGTATACCCTGCAGATCCACTTTTCCGCCTCCAACAACGTGGCCGAGTATGAAGCAGTTATCCACGGGCTCCGGATGGCCAAGGAGATTGGCATCCGCCGAGTTCTGTGCTATGGTGACTCAGACTTGGTTGTCCAGCAGTCGTTTGGGGACTGGGACGCCAAGGACGCAAACATGGCAAGCTATCGCTTCCTTGTCCAGCAGATCAGTGGACACTTTGATGGCTGCGAATTCCTCCACGTACCATGAGCCGATAACATGCAAGCCGACACCTTGGCACGAATCGGCTCCACCCGCCAAGCAATACCAGCCGACGTATCTCTTCAATGCCTGTGCAAGCTGTCTATCAAGCCTTCACAAGCGTCGGAGTCAATCTTTATTCCAGCCGACCCTGGAGCAGGCGGCCCGGCAACTTCAGCAGCCGGCCCAGAGACTGCTCCAGCAGGCGGCCTCGATACTCCAGCCCTAGCATACGGTCCACATGTAGCAGCGCCAGTTCCTGTCCCGGGGACTGCTCCAGCAGGCGGCCAGGAGGCGCCGGCTCCAGCAGACGGCCCGGGGACTTCGGATGCACAGCAGGCGGCTCAGCCCAGCCCTCTGCCTCCCAGCCCAACCACCCTGGTCTCTCTGGCCGAGGCAACGTGAGTCTCAGCGCCGTTTTGGGCACAGCCGCTCCTCACATTCCTGCTCAGAGGAGAGCTGCCAGCAGAAGAAACTTTGGCACAACAGGTTCAATGCCGAGCTTCAGCATACACCATAGTCAACAAAGATCTTGTCAGAAGAAGCGCAACGGGCGTCTTCCAGCGCTGTGTAGAAGCAGCAAAGGGGATGGCTATCCTGAAGGACATTCACCAAGGGGAATGCGGCCACCTCACGGCCTCAAGGTCCCTCGTCGCCAAAGCTTTCCGCCACGGTTTCTTCTGGCCGACTGCTTTGGACGATGCCAAAGATTTGGTGAGAAAGTGCAACGGCTGCTAGCGCTTCAGTTCCAAGCAACACTTGCCGGCTTCTGCACTCAAGACTATTCCTATCACTTGGCCATTTGCCGTCTGGGGCCTGGATATGGTAGGCCCTTTCAAGACATCCAGAGGAGGCTTGACACACTTACTCGTGGCAGTAGATAAATTCACCAAGTGGATCGAAGCCAAACCAATCAAGAAACTCAATGGCCCAACTGCCGTGACATTCATCGCAGACATCACAGTCCGGTATGGTATACCACACAGCATCATCACCGACAACGGCACAAATTTTGCCAAAGGCGCACTTGCCCGTTTCTGTGCAACACAGGGCATCCGACTGGAGCTAGCGTCCGTTGCCCACCCACAGTCCAACAGCCAAGTCGAGCACGCCAACGGCCTTATACTGTTCGGCATCAAGCCCCGGCTGGTCGAACCTTTGGAGCGATCAGCCGGCTGCTGGATCGAAGAATTGCCGTCTGTCCTTTGGAGCCTCAGAACCACTCCGAACAAATCCACCGGCTTCACTCCTTTCTTCCTCGTGTATGGGGCCGAGGCCGTCATCCCAACGCATGTTGAGTTTGACTCGCCTCGTGTCACCATGTATACGGAAGCTGAAGTCAAAGAATCTCGCGAAGACGGCGTGGACCTGCTGGAGGAGGCCCGGCTGGTAGCACTCAGCCGCTCCACCATCTACCAGCAGGGTCTCCGCCGCAATCACAGCCGGTGAGTCAAGCCACGCTCCTTCCGCGAGGGGGACCTTGTGCTCCGGCTGATCCAGCAAACAGCCGTCCATCACAAGCTCTCGACTCCTTGGGAAGCACCGTTCATCGTCAGCAAGGTACTAGGAAACGATGCCTACTACCTCATTGATGCCCAGTAGCCAAGAGCACGCAAGAGAGACGACTCAGGCAAGGAGTCGGAGCGCCCATGGAACGCAAACCTACTTCGCCGCTTTTATAGCTGAAAGACAGTATGTGTCAGCTATATAAAAGTTATTTTGAGAACCAATGGGACCCCTGAGGAGTTCTCGGGGACTGCCCAACCCTTTATCTATATGATAAGAATTATGCCTGTGAATGATTGTTGTTCACTCCTTTGTCCGGCACCGGAGCCTAGCAGACGGCCTGGGGACTGGCCGCCTATCCCTATGTCTAGGAATTCTCCTTAAACAGTCAGGCAAGTAATGTGATGGCATCCAATCCCTCTCCCGCATTAAGTCACAGACTCGCAGAACGCGGTTGTCCGACTGGCAGGAGCCAAAGGCAAGAGACGGGGCCCACATGAAAAATGGCTAAGGAAAGAAGACATAGGGCAAGCTAGCCCCTCACACGAGCAACCGGCTGCCAGACAGCCGGCCAGCCGGTTCTAGGCTTGGTCAGGCCGCCTTCCAGAAGGCGAGATACTTGCCCACCCTGAAAACAACCGAGTCCCTAACCCAGCCACAGAACCACAGAGTGGTTGTCTGGCTGGCAGGGCGGCAGTTAAAGGAGACGGCAAGAAGAGAATCGCCACAAGGAAACTAGGGCAAGGCTAATCCTAGGACTCGGCACAATTGCATAAAAACCATGCAGCATTAAAAAGAATATTTACATCCAAAAGGCCTCAAGGGCCGCCTTGCAGTAACAACTTACTGATACACCCAGCGGGTGGAATTGTTTGGATTAACCCTACAAGTCTTACAAGGAAACAGAAGATACAAAAGAAAAAACTTAAGGCGCAGCAGGTTGGGCAGGCGGCACGACGGAGCCGGCTTCCGGGGGGGCCGCCTGGTCGGTGATGCGGAGCATCCTACGGACATCACCATGTCAAGAGCCCATTTGGCAAGTGACACGTGCGCCATCTACTTCTCATACATAAAGGTGAATCTTCTCCTTTACACATGCTCACTTGACCCTTTCGACGATGGTAAACTACTTGACACTCCACTCGTGTGCATGCATAGGTATTGTCGGAGCTTCACGGACGGCGAGGAGGAGCGTGAGCGCCAAGGAACGCCTACACCATCCGCGAGGGAAGCATGGAAGCGAAGACGGAAGAGAATGGCCTGTCCAGTCCAGAACGGGCGGTACTACCGCTTACAAGCGGTACTACCGCTCCCAGGCGGTACTACCGCCCGAGGACCGGTACTACCGCCTTGCCTGTGTGCAACCGTCGGCCTTTGGCCTTGTATCCCTCGCCACTTACCCCTTCGTGGCTTAGACTATAAATAGACCACCTCCACCTCCTTTCTAGGGTTAGCAAATATGATAGCTCATTTGTATGCGAGCTTTGCTCCTACCTTCCCCTCTTGAGAGAGAGAGACTACTCCATTGGAGGCCAAGACCTCCACCTTGGAGAAGATCCCTAGTGGATGCAAGACCTCCCACGGGAGAAGAATCCTTGTGGATTATCAAGACCTCTCTCCTCATAGGATTGGGATGAACTCTACCATGTATCTTATTTCCCTTTGATTGTTCATGTACCTTGTGGATCTCATGTGTTTGTGAGTCTAGTGGATGTGTGATTGGACTTGTTCTTGAGTGTTTCTCTTATGTTCTTCCCTTGTGTCCTTCTTGTTCTTGGGGATTTCCCTCCAATTCGTGAAAGATCTCCACCTAGGTTTCCACCCTACAACATCATGGTATCTAGAGCTATGGTTTCTCACGAAATTGGAGACCCCCTTCGTGTTTTCTAGCCTTGTTTTGTTGTGTTCTTGCCCAACTTCGAAAATCCCCACCAAAAATAGCCCCAATTATATTTGTGATTTGTTGGTTTGATGATGTTTTGTTGGATTTGATCCATGGATTTGCTTGGTTTCGAGTGGATCTAGCATCTCCCCAAGTTTCACCACTTTCCATCCACGAAATCCATCCAATTTCGCCCCGAAATCATCCATTTCCGCCCCAAATTCGCCCCGATCCCGATCTGCGAATTTTTCCCGACACCAGCGGTACTACCGCTCATCCAAGCGGTACTACCGCCCTCTAAGCGGTACTAATTTTTTACTTCCGCCCAACCAAAGCGGTACTACCGCCCCGCACATTTTCAGCCATCCGAGTTTCACCGTTTTAACCATAACTTTCACTCCCGAACTCCGATTTGAGTGTTCTTTGGCTCGTTGGAAAGCTAGCGACGTGCCCGAGCTGCTCATCTTTGTTTTACCACCATTTGACTCCATCAAATTTTGTAAAATTTGGCATGTTTGCCTAGGCCCTCCACCATATCATCCGCATAGCCACCATACCTTTCCGGAACCTAACCATTTTGTTTCCCTTAGCATTTGTGGTTGTTTGAGTTGTGACTTGAGTCTCCTAAGGTGTTTCGGCTACTTAGGGACGAGTGCTTCTTCATCAACCACCACCACCACTTCCGCATTGTCATCTTCGACACCACCACCACCACTTTCCGCTACCACCATTTGACTTTGGCTTTTGAGATTTTGAGTTGTGGTTTTTCCGTTTCCTAAGGTGTTTTGGATAATTAGGAACGGGTCACCATCGACAACACCGCCTCTCATCATCATCATCGAACAGTAACCTCGACGACACCGTTGTATATTCCCCTTGCAATTGCATTGTTAACCCCTAGCCCATTTTGCGTCACTTTCCCATCGAGACTAGCCATTTTTGTATTGCCGGCAACGTTACTTGTGCACATTAGTGGTCATCGATATACACCATCCATTGCATATATACCATATCATATTGGTGTCATATTGGTATCATCATATCATCCCTTGTGTCACAAGATTGTTCCCGCATATACACAATTGTTATCTTGGTTTGTGCATCGTGGCCATATACAAAAAAAAGAAAGGAAGAATAAGCTTTTAAGCAAAAAGAGAAAGACAAAGAAGCTTGTAAGCAAGATCCATAACATCACATCATATCATATCATACTTGATCATCTCGGATCATCTTGTGTTAAAAGCACCGGAACATCATACACAGAGCATACTTGGGATAACAAGTTCATACATTTGCATCTTACAGGTTGCGCACAAGTGTCGTATCCGCCTATTGAGCAATTGTGCTAGCGTCTCTCTTGAGTTGTGCAACACGAGCGTTTTTCGTGGACTCCACATTTTGTGCTCATTCCTTGGTTGCATGACCCCCTTTATCTATCCGTGTGTGTGTTTCCGTGTGCCACATATTGCTATTGGTCTACTTGTTACATTTGCGAATTTGTGAATCTCCTTCAACATTATTGACTCTTACTAACTTTTTGCATAAAATTTTTGTGCCACTATCCTCACCGAGCTCCACCATAAGCTTTAATTTGTAGGTGTGAGTGAACAAGTCCGGTACCAATTCCACTATTCTTTCATTTCACTTTGAGTGAAACGGGATACATCCTCAACTTTGGGAAACGGTATCTTGGTATTGTTTATCTCATTTCCTACTCACCCTCTACTTGATTCTTGTGATGGATAGGCAAAGCACGTCTACTTCGGTCTACAACAACAACGACGAGTTTGGTGCCATGACTAGATCACATCGGCATCGACACCATCAAAGACAAGAACGTGGAGGTCATGAGCTCAACATCAACAACCGCTCAACGACTTCACCATCTACCTTGGCATCTTCGCCAAGTGGCTTCAAGGCATCTTCGTCTTCGGACTTGCGGCATCTTCGCCGACCCTCACCTCAAGAGAAGCTCCCCAAGCTCAAATCCGCGACTTCCACGAGCTACTACGACCTCGACAACGACCACACGATTCCTTTCTATGGGATTCAAGACCCCGAGGATTATCTCGAGTGGGAGTGCTTGATGGACGACTACCTCATGCTACTTCAAGTTCCTCCCGAAGATCAAGTGAAATGCGCCACAAGAAACTTCCACGACCGTGCGTCGACATGGTGGCTTCACACACCTTCGGAGAGCTACGACATGAGTTGGGCCAAGACGAAGAAAGCTACGCGGCGAGAGTTCGTGCCTCCTACTTACACGGAACATCTTCTTCACCAATTGGAGAACACCATACAAGGATCCAAGTCCATCAACGCGTACTTCAAGGAGATGAAGAAGGCCTTGCGACGTGCCGGCGTGGACGACCCCATTTGGATGAAGTTTTACTTCATGATGGGATTGGACAACGACATCTCCAAGACTATCTTCCTCGAGAACTACAAGTCGCTCGACGACAACTACATTGGTGCTCTCAAGGCGGAACAAGAACTCATGAAGGCCAAGGCTTCTCCATCGCAAGCACACTTCTCGAAGACCAAGCTCCAAGATGGCGAGCATGAGGCTAGTACCACCTTGATGTCCAAGCCCAACGAGCTCTAAGATGATGCTCCCAAGTTCGACTCCACCGCCATCCCTCTTTGCGGCATTGATGATGGCGAGTCTACTTCGACTCTTTTTCAAGATGGTGCGGCGCCGACTACGACTATGGAGCCATTCGAAGACCAAGCTTTGGAGGCGAGCGACAAGGTGGCGAGCGAGGATGATGCTTCCCATCTTTGGAGGCGAGAGTGATGATGTGCCATCTTCGGCCTTCATCCACGACGATTATTACGAGATGGTTGAGCATGGGATTTTCCATTCGACCACGGCGGCGTATGATGACTTGAGTGACTTTTGCCACCATATTGAGAGTGAGAGTGACTTCACCACTAGCCCCATATATGATGAGCTGCCACAATTCCCATGTGAGGAGAGTTACCACCACCACTTCTTGAGTGCCTCCACCATATGTGACATTGAGTGCACCTACCTTGAGGGAGTGAGTGAGCCACCACCACATAGAGAGAGTGAGGTAGTTGATAGGGCGTGTGAGGCCACTTTCAACACTAACGACTTGACCTCTACCTCTATTGTGTCTTCTCATTTGGTGCTAGGTCCCATATATGATGACGCGCCGATCCTCGACGACTTCGTCCTTCCTTTGGACAAGATGATGGCCATGGTGGAATATGATGCACCTACCACATGGTTCCATCAAGATGAACATGATGACCACCATTTGGTCTTTCCCACCTCACCTACACCACATGAGTGGAATTAGAAAGGTAACAAAGGTGAAGGTGATGCTCTCGTCCCACTAGTGGACCATGTCGACATTGATTGCTTGCATGATGTTGATCCACCTATTGCCATGCTTCATGCTAGTATGATTTCCCCATGCGATGATTTACCCATTTATGATGAGTTTGATGATTGCCATGTGGAGTCTATTAGTTGTGATGCCATGTTGCATAGGATTTCATGTGATACTTCTCTCGGTCACATCATGTTTGACAATCCGCTTGACTTGTCATATGCTATGAATGAGATCAACCATATGTTACAATTGCAATCTCTTCGTAGTAACTATGCATATGCCATTAAGATAAACCCAATTTGCACATATGGCATAGATGACAAGCCCATGGTTATTGGCATTTGTTTTTCTTGTGATGATATTGACATGCTTCCTTTGCATCATATCCATCATATGCCATGCCATGAACACCTAGCTTCGGATATGCATTGTTTTGGAGATTGTTCCACTTCTCCATATTATGCTTTCGATATTGCTCATGAGGAGATCCCCATAGTTTCCTCATACATTTTAGGAAATTTTGATACATCCCATCCATTGCATGATCCCCATACTTGTGTGCACAATATGCTCCCCATGAATGCAAGTGCTATTGTTGTGCCACATACTTGCTCTAATTCGTGCCCACATCACGCTATATATGACAACTATTCTTTCATGATGGATGACATATTTCTCTATCGTGCCTCAAATTTTTTTGAGCATTGCTTATCTTGTGCTAACTCTAACGTGCACATACACATCATGATGGATGATGTGTACATTTACCACGCACACACTTTCTTTGGCTTGTGTCTCTTTTGTGTAGGTACCCATTCTTACTCGTCAACCTCGCAAGAGCACGAGTTGACGAAACGAGCTCTAGAGAGCAACGACGACTTCGGACTCCATGTGTTATCCTTCCAACCGCTCCCTTCGCGCAAGGACTTCGCGCATTCCTTCTTCATGGCACTCACATGGTTATGGGTTATTGTCCATTATATCTCTTACACCCATCTTGCCATGTTCACTTTGCATGATATGATCATTCCTACGCCTTTTCCATGCATTTGTGACCCCTGCTTTGCATTACACATGATGATTGATTATCATACTTGTATGTGTATTTGCAAGCTTGGTGGAGATATTGCTTATTCTTGCCATGATGCCTTTGTACCCCATTCCTATTATGATGCTTTGATCTTGATTTGTGTTCGCGCTTGCGATATGTCATGTGTATTACCTATACCCACTATTTGCTCACATGACATGATTGCCATGCCTTCTCCTAGTGTGTTGCATCTTTGCTCCACTAGTTTGCACAACTTGATCACCATGCTTGCTTCATGTAGTGCATCACCCATGATTCATACATGCTCCTTTCATGCGGTTGATGTCAACCATTGCCATGCTTTGCACATGATTGATATTGCTTGTTGTCATATGTCTCCACATGTTGCCTCTCTCATGCTATATGATTGTCCATGCATTGTGCGCAACCATGATTCTAATCTTGCCAATGAGATTGCCCCCATAGCATTATCGCACTTACTTGGAGATTTTGACATATTTCTTGTGAAGCATGCTTGTCTTGCCTCTTTGCATCTTATCCCTAGTGCCATGATTATAGCCATTGTTGCATCATCTTATTCATGCACTTTTGCTTCTAATGGTTATGTGCAAGAGAAGAGAAAAATCATCATGGATGATGTGTTTATCTACCATGCGCATACATTCTTGGTTTTGTTGTGTGCATGTGTAGGATACTTGGACTTCGTGTCGACTTCCACTTCACGTGAGTTGACCATTCGAGCTCTTGAGAGCGCACCACTTTCTACCACGACGCGTCTACATCGCACTTGCTTGTGCTTTGGCATTGTGAAGGATGCACAAGGACACACTTTCGAGGTGATATCCTTATCTTTCGAGAAACCACAATCCATGCGCATGAACATTGTGGATCATACTAGTTGTGTTGCTTGCACCATGACTCTTTGCACACATGCTAGAAATCTTTCTTCGACTTGCCATTGCCACATTGCCATGCCTCATGATATATATGCCTTGTGTGTTGCATCCGACTTGTGGATTACTTGTCCCTATCATATGCTTGGTTGCAACAATATCATCTCTTCACATATGCCATGTCCCATTGCTTTTAACATGATTGACTTGATTGCCTCACACATGTTGAACAATTGCTACTTCTATTGTGTTGAGTGCCACTCGATTTTCACTACACCCTATGCACATTATGCTCGGATTGTCTTACACTTGACCCTTGTGTTTAGACACTTCATTTTCTTTGGTGTTGTGAATGATTCGTATGCCTACCATAGACCTTTCATTGAGCGCTTTCTGCATGCTTGCTATGACTTTGAGGTAGATGCTTATTCTCTTGTCACACATATGTGTATCTCTACCTCACATTTGCATGCTTGTTTCCATGATGACCTTGATTGTGCTCAATTGATGTGCCTAAATGCCATGCCACAACCCTTTGTCACACCCTATGCTATGCTTGATGACAACACTTGTTGGGTGAATCACCTCTTGAAAGCTTGGTTTTGCACTAATGCTAACCACTTTTGTTTTTCCAAGTGCTTGTTGTTCTTGCTCCTTTTGAAGGAATGACTAGACGGTGCAACATTGGAGAGTGACAACTTTGAGCTTCAGGATGATGAGTACTTGGTGATCATCCACTTCTACACGGCGACGCCATCTCTTTCCCATGGTGATTTGGTTCTCGATCCGAGGTCGGATCTTTCCCAAGGGGGAGGGGATGATGCGGAGCATCCTACGGACATCACCATGTCAAGAGCCCATTTGGCAAGTGACACGTGCGCCAGCTACTTCTCATACATAAAGGTGAATATTCTCCTTTACACGTGCTCACTTGACCCTTTCGAGGATGGTATACTACTTGACACTCCACTCGTGTGCATGCATAGGTATTGTCGGAGCTTCACGGATGGCGAGGAGGAGCGTAAGCGCCAAGGAACGCCTACACCATCCGCGAGGGAAGCGTGGAAGCGAAGACGGAAGAGAATGGCCTATCCAATCCGGAACGGGCGGTACTACCGCTTACAAGCGGTACTACCGCTCCCAAGCGGTACTACCGCCCGAGGTCCGATACTACCACCTTGCCTGTGTGCAACCGTCAGCCTTTGGCCTTGTATCCCTCGCCACTTACCCCTTCGTGGCTTAGACTATAAATAGACCACCTCCACCTCCTTTCTAGGGTTAGCAAATATGATAGCTCATTTGTATGTGAGCTTTGCTCCTACCTTCTCCTCTTGAGAGAGAGAGACTACTCCATTAGAGGCCAAGACCTCCACCTTGGAGAAGATCCCTAGTGGATGCAAGACCTCCCACGGGAGAAGAATCCTTGTGGATTATCAAGACCTCTCTCCTCATAGGATTGGGATGACCTCTACCATGTATCTTATTTCCCTTTGATTGTTCGTGTACCTTGTGGATCTCATGTGTTTGTGAGTCTAGTGGATGTGTGATTGGACATGTTCTTGAGTGTTTCTCTTGTGTTCTTCCCTTGTGTCCTTCTTGTTCTTGGGGATTCCCCTCCAATTCGTTTAAGATCTCCACCTAGGGTTCCACCCTACAACAGTCGGTATCGGTCTGGCCGCTTCCTACGGCAGGCGGGGACATCACTCCTGGTCCACTTGTCGAGGACTGGTCAGGCTGGTGGCTGGCGGATGGGTCCGCCTCCTGGGAGGTGGCCTCCTCGTCGCTGCCTTCCTCCTCCTCGCCACCTTCACTTGAGGCGATCTCCTCGTCCGGCTCCTCCGACGCCGCCAGCTCCTGCCCGAAGTTGCCAGGCGGCACCACATGGCCCCTGTCGTCCAACTCTGGGATGAAGACGGAGGTATCGACGTACTTGGCAAGGGCGGCGGCGCGTTGGACGTGCTCCTTCTGCACCACGGCCAGCTCAGGCTGGGCCTCCGCACGGAAGGTCTCCAGCTGTTCAAGGCTCAGGCCAGGATACCAGCTCTTGACGAATTCCAGGGCGGTCCGCGCGCCAGCCCTCGCTGCGGAGCCCTTCCAGGCCTCGAAGCATTGGCCGGCCGCCTCCAGCCAGTCTGTAGTCCGACTGGGAGTGTGGAGTACTGGCACACCTGGCCAGAGGGCGGCCAGGTCCTAGGCACCAGCATGCTGCAGACGGCGAAGCAGACGGCAGACCGGCAGGAGACGCACCCGAATGGCAAGAAGCTCCTCGACCGGGGTCCTGGGCGCATTGGGTGCGATCGCCTGGCCCGCCTGGCGCCTCGCAGCACGCTCGACCTCGATGGCCTGGGTGGCAGCCACAGAGTAGCCCGGGTAGAACTCTGCCAAAACTATAAGAAGGATCAGAAGAAAAGAAAGACGGCTGTTACAAACGGAGAATACAAGACGAAAGGATAGACATCTCACCGTCAACCATATCTCCAATGGCTACATAGCCGTCCTGGAGAGCCGCCTCCTTCTCAGCCCAATTCGAGCTCTCGGTCTCGAATTCAGCCTGCAAAAGTGACTCGGCGTGTGACATCTTCCCAAGCTCGACCTTGTGGGCCGCCGCCTGGTCCGCCAGCTCCTTGGCCAGGCGGTCGCGGTCCTGAGCGGCAAGACGATGCTCCTGCTCCTTAGCAGCTAGCTCCGACTGGGCCTCGACCAGCTGGTTGCGGAGGTCGGCCGCGACCGCTGGCAAGGGAGAAAGAAAAAGAACAAATGTAAGCAGCAAAAAGATAACCTTGGAGTTCCAAGGCGCCTGCTCAGCAGCCGGCTCGGAACTCGTGGACTACACACAGCGGGTGCGCTGACGCACCCCCGCAAGGATAAGAGGAGGCACTCACCTCGGCCGTCTGCCAAGGCAGCCTGCAGCTGCGCTAGCTCCTGGCGCTGAGCGTTGTAGGAGGCCACGCGGAGGTTGTGGTACTCCTGCAACAAGACGCAAAATCAGCCCACGGCGCACACTTTGGAGTTCCAAACCGCCTGCTCAGCAGCCGGCTTGGAACTCGGGGACTACACCCAGTGGGTGCGCTGGCGCACCCAGACAGAAGAAATTAAAGGAATAAAAAACAGAGGAACACGAAGCACACGCACCCGAACGGAGGACCGTGTGGCCTCGAACTCCTGCACCGCCGTCTGCACGATGTTGCCCAAGGAGTTGAAGTGGTTGAGGACGTCCCGCGACGCGACGATCCACACGCCGCCACCTCCGGGCCTCCAACTTGATGGCGCCGTGCTGGTCGCCTCATTCTCCGGCGCGGACGAGCTGGCCCCGCCTACCTTCACCAGTTGTGGCATAGAGACCGCCCTCGCAGGGCGCCGGCGGGCTGGGGCTCCGAGGGCCGGCTGCGGGCCAGTCACCAGAGCGCCCCCAGCTGGCGGCACCTCCGTCCCCGCTGGCTGGCTGCCTTGCTCCCTTGCAGGCGGCGCGGGGGGCGGTGGCGGCGTCTCCAGAATGACGCAGTCGTCCCCCCCGTCGCCTGGAGCCGGCTGCTCGTCAGCGGCCGGCGCTTGGGCCGACGGCTCCAGAGAGCCTGATGCGGAGCATCCTAAGGCTATCTCCATGTACACCGTCATAGCACCTCATGCCCCTAGTGGACCTAAGGTGAACCCGCTCCTCTTCAAGTTTGACATGTATATCCATTGGACTTGGTCACTACCTCACCACGGAACGTTATGCATTCTTAGGTACTTCGGAGATCGCTACGAGGAAGCACGAAGGAATCACCAAGTTCATCGGATGAACCAAGAAGAAGACGGAAGAAGAAGGGCCTATCCAGTCCGAAACGGGCGGTACTACCGCCTACAAGCGGTACTACCGCTCCCATGCGGCGCTACCACCTATAGGCGGTACTACCGCCTACAAGCGGTACTACCGTCTACAAGCGGTACTACCGCTCCCATGCGGCACTACCGCCTATAGGCGGTACTACCGCTCGAGGTCCGATACTACCGCCCTGCCTGTGCGCAGCCACGGCCTTTGGCCTTGTATCCCTCTCCACTTACCCCTTCGTGGCTTAGACTATAAATAGACCGCCCCCACCTTCTTTCTAAGGGTTAGCAAAGTATTTTGATAGACATTGAGAGCTTTGCTCCTTGTATCCCCTCCTCTAGGAGATCAAGACCTCCCAAGGGAGAAGAATCCTTGTGGATTGCAAGACCTCCGAAGGGAGAAAAATCCTTGTGGATTGCAAGACCTCACCTCCTCTAGGAGTGGGATGACATAGTTACCTTGTATCTTTCCTTTTGTTGTTCTTGAATCATTGTGAACTCTTGCATGTTCTTGGATCTAGCATATGTGTGATTGGATCTAGTCAATTTGACTGTTTTCCCTCTCTTGTGTTCATCTTGTTCTTGGGGATTCGCCTCCAATTCCTGAAAAATCTCCACCTAGGGTTCCACCCTACAACATCATGGTATCTAGAGCTATGGTTTCTCACGAAATTGGAGCCGCCCTTCTTGTTTTCTAGCCTAATTTTGTTGTGTTCTTGCCCAATTTCGAAAATCCACACCAATAATAGCCCCAATTTTTTTGTGATTTGTTGGTTTGATGAGGTTTTGTTGGATTTGATGCATGGATTTGCTTGGTTTCGAGTGGATCTAGCATCTCCCCAAGTTTCACCACTTTCCATCCACGAAATCCATCCAATTTTGCCCTCGAAATCATCCATTTCCGCCCATAATTTGCCCCGATCCCGATCTGCGGAGTTTTCCCGACACCAGCGGTACTACCGCCCCTCCAAGCGGTACTACCGCCTATAACCACAAGCGGTACTACCGCCCCGCACATTTTCAGCCTTCCGAGTTTTACCGTTTTGACAATAACTTTCACTCCCGAACTCCGATTTGAGTGTTCTTTGGCTCGTTGGAAAGCTAGCGACGTGACCGAGCTGCTCATCTTGGTTTTACCACCATTTGACTCCATCATATTTTGTGAATTTTGACATCTCTTCCTAGGGCTTCCACCACATCATCCGCAACACCACCACCGACTTCCGCAACCTAACCCTTTTGGATCCCCATAGCATTTGTGGTTGCTTGAGTAGTGATTTGAGTCTCCTAAGATGTTTAGGCTAGTTAGGGACAATTTCTTCTTCATGAACCACCACCACCACTTCCGCATACCCATTGCCCACTGTACATTTCCGCCAACCCAACTTAACCCATTTTTGTTGAGTTTGTTTGAGTTGTGGCTTGTGTCTCCTAAGGTGTTTCGGCTACTTAGGGACCGTGACTTCAACTCCGACAACGTGTATAGCCCATCATACACAACCACCACCGCTTGTCCGCTACCACCATTTGATATTTCTCCTTGAGATTTTGAGTTGTGGTTTTTCCGTTTCCTAAGGTGTTTCGGCTAATTAGGAACGGGTTTACATCAAGAGCACCGCATCTCATCATCATCGTCGGACGGTAACTTCGATGACATCCTTGTATATTCCCCTTGCAATTGCATTGTTAACCCCTAGCCCATTTTGCGTCACTTGCCTATCGAGACTAGGCTTTGAGTATTGCCGGCAACGTTACTTGTGCACATTAGTGGTCATCGATATACACCTTCCATTGTATACATACCATATCATCTTGGTATCATCATATCATCCCTTGTGTCACAAGATTGTTCCCGCATATACACAATTGTTATCTTGGTTTGTGCATCGTGGCCATATAAAAAAAAAAGAATAAGCTTTTAAGCAAAAAGAGAGCAAAGAGCTTGTAAGCAATAGCCATAGCATCGCCACATTGCATATCATACTACCATATTGATCATCTTGGATCATCGTGTGCGAAACACCGGAACATCATACACATAGCATACTTGGGATAACAAGTTCATACATTTTGCATCTTATAGGTTGTGCACAAGTGTCGTATCCGCCTATTGAGCAATCGTTCTAGCGTCTCTCTTGAGTTGTGCAACACGAGCATTTTCCGTGGACTCCACATTTTGTGCTCATTCCTTGGTTGCACGACCCCATTTATCTATCCGTGTGTGTGTTTCCGTGTGCCACATTTTGCTATTGGTCTACTTGTTTCACTTGCGAATTTGTGAATCTCTTTCAACATTATTGACTCTTTCTAACATTTTGCATCAAATTTTTGTGCCATTATCCTCACCGAGCTCCACCATAAGCCTTACTTGTATAGGTGTGAGAATTGATAAGATCCGGTACCAATTGTGTCATTTCCTTGATACATTATTGAGTGATCATTGATCCATCTTCAACATTGGAAAGGTACATTTGGTCTAGTTCTTTACTTTCTCCGACTCACATTTGCTCGAGTCTTGTGATGGAAAGGCAAGGCATTTCATCTCCGGCTAGATCACATCGGCATCGACACCATCAACGACAAGAACGTGAAGGTCACGCACTCAACATCAACAACCGCTCAACGAGTTCACCATCTACCTTGGCATCTTCGCCAAGTGACTTCAAGGCATCTTTGCCTTTGGACTTGCGGCATCTTCGCTGACCCGCACCTCAAGAGAGGCTTCCCAAGCTCAAGTCCGCGACTTCCACGAGCTACTACGACCTAGATAACGACCACGAGATTCCTTTCTATGGGACTCAAGACCCCGAGGAGTATCTCGAGTGGGAGCGCTTGATGGACGACTACCTCATGCTACTTCAAGTTCCTCCCGAAGATCAAGTGAAATGCGCCACAAGAAACTTCCACGACCGCGCGTCGACATGGTGGCTTCACACACCTTCGGAGAGCTACAACATGAATTGGCCCAAGACGAAGAAAGCTATGCGGCGAGAGTTCGTGCCTCCTACTTACATGGAACATCTTCTACGCCAATTGGAGAACACCATACAAGGATCCAAGTCCGTCGACAAGTACTTCAACGAGATGAAGAATGCCTTGCGACGAGCCGGCGTGGACGACCCCATTTGGATGAAGTTTTACTTCATGATGGGATTGAACAACGACATCTCCAAGACTATCTTCCTCGAGAACTACAAGTCCCTCGACGACAACTACATTGGTGCTCTCAAGGCGGAACAAGAACTGATGAAGGCCAAGACTTCTCCACCGCAAGCACACTTCTCGAAGACCAAACCCCAAGATGGCGAGCATGAGGCTAGTACCACCGCGATGTCCAAGCCCAACGAGCTCCAAGATGACGCTCCCAACTCCGACTCCACCGCCATACCTCTTTTTGGCATTGATGATGCCGAGTCTACTTCGACTCTTTTTCAAGACGGTGCGGCGACGACTACGACTATGAAGCCATTCGAGGACCAAGCTTTGGCGGCGAGCGACAAGGTGGCGAGCGAGGATGATGCTTCCATCTTTGGAGGCGAGAGTGATGATGTGCCATCTTCGGCCTTCATCCACGACGACGACTACGAGATGGTTGAGCATGGGATTTTCCCTTCGACCACGGCGACGTATGTTGATTTGAGTGACTTTTGCCACCATAGCGAGAGTGAGAGCGACTTCACCACTAGCCCCATATATGATGAGTTGCCACAATTCCCATGTGAGGAGAGTTACCATCACCACCACTTGAGTGATTTGAGTGACTCCACCATATGTGACATTGAGTGCACCTACCTTGAGGGAGTGAGTGAGCCACCACCACATAGAGAGAGTGAGGAAGTTGATAGGGCACGTGAGGCTATTCGCATTTCTAACAACTTGACCTCTACCTCTATTGTGTCTTCTCATTTGGTGCTAGGTCCCATATATGATGATGCGCCGATTCACGACGACTTCGTCCTCCCTTTGGACAAGACGATGGTCATGGTGGAATATGATGCACCCCCCACATGGTTCCATCAAGCTGACGATAATGACCACCATTTGGTCTTTCCCACCTAACCTACACCACATGAGTGGAATGAGAAAGGAACAAAGGTGAAGGGGATGCTCTTGTCCCACTAGTGGACTATGTCGACATTGATTGCTTGCATGATGTTGATCCACCTATTGCCATGCTTCGTGCTAGTATGATTTCCCCATGCGATGATTTACCCATTTATGATGAGTTTGATGATTGCCATGTGGAGTCTATTAGTTGTGATGCCATGTTGCATAGGATCTTTTGTGATCATTCTTTAGGTCACATCATGTTTGATAATCCGCTTGACTTGTCATATGCTATGCATGAGATCACTCGTATGTCATATTTACAATATCATCGTAGTAACTATGCATATGCCATTAAGATAAACCCAGTTTGCACTTATGGCATAGATGACAAGCCCATGGTTATTGGCATTTGTTTTTCTTGTGATGATATTGATATGCTCCCTTTGTATCATTTATCTCATATGACATGCCATGACCACATAGCTTGGGATATGCATTGTTTGGGATGTTGTCAATTTTCTCCATATGATGTTTCAAATATTGCTCATGAGGAGACCCCATAGTTTCCTCATACATTTTAGGAGATTTTAATCCACCCCATCCATTGCATGATTACCATGATTGTGTGCACCATATGATGTATTACACAATATGAGTCTCCATTATGCCATAGATAACAACAAACCTCTCATGATGGATGACATGTTTCTATATCACGCATCTCATTTGTTTGAGCATTGGCTATTTTGTGCTAACGAACACATGCACGTGCGCATCATGATGGATGATGTGTACATATACCATGCACACACGATTTTTCCTTTGTCTTTGTTTTGTGTAGGTACTTTTGCAAACTCGTCAACCTCACAATCCCATGAGTTGACGAAACGAGCTCTAGAGAGCAACGTCAATTTGGGATCCCGTGGATTGTCCCTACCACCGTTCTCTTCGCGCAACCACTACGCGCATCTCTTTTTACTTGGCTCTCACACGACTATGGCTATTTGCAAATTGTCACATTATGCCCATACTATCGTGTTCACTTTGCATGTTATGCCTCTTCCTACGATTTTGCCATGCAATTGTGACCCTTGCTTGCAATTACCCATGATTCACCATTATGATACTACTATGTGTATTTGCATGCTTGGTGGAGATACTTGTAGCTATTGCCATGATTTTGTTGTGCCCCATGCTATTGATGAGACTTTGTTCATTTCTCGCTTTCATGCTTGTGATAGGCCATGTGCATTATTCATGCCTACTATTTGCACACATGACATGATTGCCATGATTACCTCTAGTATGTTGCATCTTTGCACTACTAGCTTGTTTGACTTGATCACTATGATTGCTTGCTATATTGCATCACCCATGTTCCACTCTTACTTGCTTTCTTGGGTTGATGACATCTATGTTCATTCCTTTCACATGATATATCTTGATCATTGTCACTTGTCTCCAATAGTTGCATCTCTCATATTCACTTGTTGTGAGTGCAACCATGCTATACTTGTTGATCTCGGAGATTTGTACACCTTACTTGTGATGCATACTTGCTTGTTTGAGCCTAATGTATTTCCTTGTTATCACATCATATGCTTCCATACATTGCCATGTCCCCTTATCCTTTCTAATGATAAGAATGACGAACATACTTGTTGGGTGACTCACCACACGAATAGGTTTTGCATCTTCGCTAACCTCGTTTGTTTTTCTGAGTGTTTGTCATGTTCTTTCATTTTGAAGGATTCACAAGGCGGTACAATCACGAGGCATCTTGGGCATGGGAAGGCATACACGTTGCGCGACAACAACATTTTCGACATCCTCATCAAGGTGCATTCCTTCCTAGGGAGCCATCCTCACATATGCTTGGATTTCATGGATGCACCACCGGTCTACCACTCTTGCCACGACTTTGAGCATGGGTATATCTATGCTCCATGGTCATATCATACCCATAACAAATTTGCATCTTATGCATGGATTGACTCACATTATGTTTTCCTTGTTGCATCTTGTATTCCCATGTCATCCATGATATATGAGCTTTTTCATTTCCTTAGCAAATTTGTTGTGATCTTTCTTGATGGACTCTTCATACATACTGATCACATTGCCAAGCATCAATTGCATGATCACATACTCACATTGAGCATCATTTACCATGTTCATGCTTTTGATACACAATCCCATTATGACATCATTTTGCACAAAGGTTGCATTTGCAACTTCTTGCACAATGAGCTTGATCACATGAATGCATTGTATGCCATGCTCTTTCATTTTGCTACAATTCATGCTCATTGCCACTACCGATTTCATTGGACGGACTCATGCTTAAATGATGGAAACCTTGCGTCCGCTAACAATTGTATTTCCAAGTGTCCCTTGTGTTTGCTCTTTTTGCATGTCTATCATTCCGATGACATCTTGGAGTACTTTGCTCGCGGCGTGACATACACTTCGTCCAACTACAAGTTCATCCATGTCTACCGTGTACATGACGATATGGTTCATGATCCGAGGACGGATCTTTTCCAAGGGGGAGGAGATGATGCGGAGCATCCTATGGCTATCTCCATGTACACCGTCATAGCACCTCATGCCCCTAGTGGACCTAAGGTGAACCCGCTCCTCTTCAAGTTTGACATGTATATCCATTGGACTTGGTCACTACCTCACCACGGAACGTTATGCATTCTTAGGTACTTCGGAGATCGCTACGAGGAAGCACGAAGGAATCACCAAGTTCATCGGATGAACCAAGAAGAAGACGGAAGAAGAAGGGCCTATCCAGTCCAGAACTTGCGGTACTACCGCTCCCATGCGGCACTACCGCCTATAGGCGGTACTACCGCTCCCAAGCGGTACTACCGCCCGAGGTCCGATATTACCGCCCTGCCTATGCGCAGCCACGGCCTTTGGCCTTGTATCCCTCTCCACTTACCCCTTCGTGGCTTAGACTATAAATAGACCGCCCCCACCTTCTTTCTAAGAGTTAGCAAAGTATTTTGATAGACATTGAGAGCTTTGCTCCTTGTATCCCCTCCTCTAGGAGATCAAGACCTCCCAAGGGAGAAGAATCCTTGTGGATTGCAAGACCTCCGAAGGGAGAAGAATCCTTGTGGATTGCAAGACCTCACCTCCTCTAGGAGTGGGATGAACTAGTTACCTTGTATCTTTCCTTTTGTTGTTCTTGAATCATTGTGAACTCTTGCATGTTCTTGGATCTAGCATATGTGTGATTGGATCTAGTCAATTTGAGTGTTTTCCCTCTCTTGTGTTCATCTTGTTCTTGGGGATTCCCCTCCAATTCGTGAAAGATCTCCACCTAGGGTTCCACCCTACAACAGAGCCTGCCTCCGGGTGGGCGGTATGGCCCGTTGGCTGCTGGGAGCCCGTCTCATGTCCCCGGCTTTGGGTCGCGTCTGCCTGGGCCTTCTTGGCGGCTTCGGCCTCCGCCTGGGCGGCGGCATCGGCCACCGCTCGCTCACGATCTGTGGCCTCGCGCTCCGCGCGTGCCTCACGGGCATTCCTCTTTGTCGCCTCCCGGAGCGCGGCGGCTGGATCCACGCGAGGGGGCGCAGGAGGGGCATCCGAGCCTCCCACAACAGAGCCCGCTGGCACCCGCGAGAGGGAAAGCGGCGCGCTGCGCGGACATCCCAAAGAAACGGGGAGTCAATCAAGAGGGGACCAGCTGAGAAAGATGAGTATCACACAAAGAAGGAATGCAAAACACTCACCCGCACACAATCGGCCTGGCCTTGGGCATCTTCGGTGCGTTTGCCCTGGCAGCCGCCTCCCGACGCCTCGTGGCAGCGGACGACAGCCGGAGCTTCTTGGGCGGAGCACCAGACGGCGCTGATGAGGACCGCCGTTTCCCACCGCCGGCTGTGCCGGACGGCCCAGCTTGCTGGCTGGCACGGACGGGTACCTCCTCCACCTCCTCGTCGTCATCCGGCCAGCTCTCAACGTCGCCTTCTGGCAGGCCGACCGATGGCTGGCCCCCGTCGCCTGTCACCTCCTCCTCCTCCATGGCGGCGGCCCCAAGACCAGGGTCGCTTGTGTCGCTCTGGGTCAGTCTGGGAGTGATCCGGCTCCAGGGGGCTGCCCAGCTGGTCAGAGCCCGGCGCCGGCTGGCCAGGGAAGATCTGAACAAGATATAAGGATCAGACGGCTACAGCAGCCGGACGAAAAAGAATGAAAAGAGAAGGACGAAAAGCTTACTGCGGTCGGCTAGTTGCCACGGCTGTACGGCGGCTTGCCGAAGGCCCAGCCGGAGTCGGAGACCCTACAGCTGGAGATGTGGTTCACCAAGCTGGCCACCTCCCCGTATGGCAGGGGCTTGGTGCATGTCCGGCTGGGGTCCCGGCGCCCGCTCATGTCACGGATCAAGTGAGGGCGGCGCTGCAGCGACAGCACCCGACGCTCAGCAAACGTGAGCAACAGATCCGCGAAGACCAAGCCCTCGCTGTCTCTCAGCTCCCGGAGACGGCGCAGCGCGATGGAAGCGCCTTCGATGAGGGTGGCAGGCCGGGTCCTCCAGGAGTCGCGAGGCTCTGCAGGCGGCCCCAGCACCCACTCCGGCAGGTAGATGAAATCCTGCTCGGGGTCGACGTTGGAGACGTAGAAATACGTCTTCTGCCATTGCTTCACCGACCCCACAAGCTGCGGCGCCGGGAAGAAGTTCCTCGTCCCTCAGCGCTTCACCGCATGCACCCCCTGCACTGTGCGGGCACGCTCTGGACGGCGGTGCCGAGCTTCACGTAGAAGAGCTCGATCCAAAGCTCTATGGTGGGGAGGATGCCGAGGTATGCTTCGCAAAGGACGACGAAGGACGAGAGCGTCATCACCGTGTTCGGCGTAAGGTGGTGGGGTTGGATGTGGAAGAATTCCAGGAAGGAGCGGAAGAAACCGCTCGCCGGGAGGCCGAATCCGCACGGGAAGTGCGAGCAGAAGACGACCCGCTCGCCTTTCCGTGGGGCCGGCCTGATCTCCACCACCAGCGCCAGGCGCACGACGACCCTGTTGGCCGGGGGCAGCTTCCGCGACCGCCGGAGGACGTCGATGTGCTCCCGCAGGACCTCGCTGCCGTCCCACTGGCCATGGTGTCGGGGATGTGCCGGAGCGGACATGGTTGGGGCGGCGGCTCGCTGCAACGACGACGAGAAGATCAAGGAAGAAGAAGGAGGACGGGGAGGAGTGAGCGCGAGAACGGTGCCAGCCCTCTCCCGTGACCTATATATAGGCCCGGGCGGCGAAGCCGAGGGGACGGGTGTGGGATTAACCGCTCCACGCCCCGCACGACCCCCGCTTTTTTCGCGTCTAATCTGCGCGCATTAAATGCGCGTGGGAGGGTAATCGATTACCCCTGCCACTCTGGATCCACGCGGGGGCCGAGGCCCCATAGTGGCGGGCCCCGGCCCACTGTTATGTCATGTCACGCGCGTGGGCTGGTAGGCCGACGCGATAGGGCGGTGATGCGTGGGAGCAGCCAACGGTCAGCAGGCCTGCTCGACTGCCTGCCGACCAGGCGGTGCCTTACCCCCGAAGATTCTAAGACGACGGTTCGGCTGCTGGAGGCCAGCTCCATCCGCGCAAGGCCGGCTGCCAGCAGATGGATATCCACGGAAGACAGGTGAAGTACGTTGAGCCTGCCTAAGGAGGGAAGCTGCTGGAACCACTCGGCCCTCCAGCGCCCGCCGCGGAGTTCCACCAGCTTCGGGGACTACTGTCGGAGATATTGACCATGGGTACCCTCGGCGACCACCCTTGGTATTTCAAGACAAATTACAGCCGCCTGGTCCACCACGGCCGTCTGCTCATCGGGCCGCCTCCTAGGGTAGCCTGCTCTAGGAGCCGGCTACCAGCAGGCGGCAGGGACCCAACTGGCGGTGATACCAACACCACCAGCTAGCAGACGGTCCCATATCCCTCCATCGGGACGCGTGCTGGGGGACCCCCGCGCAGCAGGGGTGTGGCTACAGGTGAACATGTCCTTAGAAGATCTATAAGGGCGTGGCTACAGTGAACGTGTACCTTATGAATATCTCCTAAGCGGCGGGTCACTGTAGCCACGTTGCTCGTGACCAAGCATTGGTCAGAGGAGGCCACGATCCCACTACTCATAGACGCCAGGGCCAGCAGGCGGCTGGCCCCATTGGTCAGCGAGTAGCTCATGAATGAGCCGCCCCTGGCAGACGGCCAGGGGAGGCGGCCGCCTGGTAGCAGGCGGAAATTCTCACCCTAGAAGTCCGAGCCTCGTCAAGATGACAGGACAGGGCGTGGCGACAGCGTACGGCAGGAGACGGCGGCATTGTAGCCACTTCCCTCCTGACGAGGCTGTTGTCAGCAGAGGCGCATCTACAGTGAAAGACAATCACATAGGGCCCGTAGGCAGCGGGCCCCAGCGGGCAGGCAGCAAGGCCGGCGCGAGAAGACACTGGCGACTGGGAGCCACACCGTCGAGATTACCATTGCACCCCTGGGGGGGTAGGCCTATATAAACCCCCAGGGTCCTCCATGAGGAGGGGTTAGAAGATTACGGGATTAAACCCTAGAAAGGAGAGAGGAGGTGAGCTAGCCTTGTTCATCTTCTTCCTCTAGACCGCACAGCTCAAGGAGCAACCTTGTAGCTACCATAGTGACATCAGTCATGACGCGGAGACCCCGTAGAGCAGGACTAGGGGTGTTATCTCATCGGAGAGCCCCGAACCTGGGTAAGATCCGTAGGCGTCCTAAGTTTCGCTTCATCCCGCTTCCCGAGCCCGGCGACGTTCTTTTGACCCCATGCATGATAAGCCATCCGTTGGCATATGTCGTTCCAAAACCCCGACAAACACGGTGTAAGTTTTTCCATCCAAGGCTCTTCGGATCTTCTTGATGATGAATCTATCGGTTATCTCTTCGCTTCCTAAGCCGGCAATCTCATTTGTGATGAGAGCAAGCCTAGAGTACATTTCACCACCCTTCATCTTGAACTTGTCATGTTGACTTTGAAGCACATCCAAATGGATTCCTTGACAGAGTCGGTACCCTCGTGCATATCAATCAAATTATCCCAAATTTCCTTTGCATTCTCAAGACGGCTGATTTTGTTCAATTCTTCGGGGCACAATCTGTTGAAGAGGATATTGCAAGCTTGAGCATTGTATTGCAGCATCTTCAACTCTTCCGTGGTAGCTTCATGATTTGGTTCCTTCCCATCGAAGAATTCACCTTGCAAACCAATACACACAATAGCCCAAACGCCAAGGTTATGTCCAAGAATATGCATTTTCATCTTATGCTTCCAACTAGGAAAATTAGTACCATCAAAGTAAGGACCTCTACGGTGGTAACTTCCCTCGCTAGACGCCATACTCTCCTAGGTTATGAAACCAAGGCTATGATCACCAAAGCTATGGAAATCAAGGCAAATGGAGACCAAAGCTCTGATACCGCTTGTAGGATCGAAAGTATGTCTAGAGGGGGGTGATTAGACTACTTGACCAAAAAAAATCTATCCTTTTCCCAATTTTAATTATTGGCAGATTTTAGCAACTTAGCACAAGTCAAGCAATCAACCTACACATGCAATTCTAAGAGTGTAGCAGCGGAAAGTAAAACAATTGCATATGAAGGTAAAGAGAGGAGTTTGAGGGAGCAAATGCAATGTAGACACGGAGATTTTTTACGCGTGGTTCCGATAGGTGGTGTTATCATACATCCACGTTGATGGAGACTTCAACCCGTGAAGGGTAACGGCTGCACGACTCCACGGAGGGCTCCACCCACAAAGGGTCCACGAAGAAGCAACTTTGTCTATTCCACCATGGCCATCACCCACGAAGGACTTGCCTCACTAGGGTCGATCTTAATGAACTAGGCGATCTCCTAGCCCGTACAAACTCCTTGGTTCAACTCCACAATCTTGTTGAAGGCTCCCAAGTGACACCTAAGCAATCTAGGACACACCACTCTCCAAAATGTAATAGATGGTGTGTTGATGATGAACTCCTTGCTCTTTTGCTTCAAATGATAGTCTCCCCAACACTCAACTCTCTCTCACATATTTCGATTTGGTGGAAAGATGATTGAGTGGAAAGCAACTTGGGGAAGGCTAGAGATCAAGATTAATATGATAGGAATGGAATATTGTGGTGTCAACACATGAGTAGGTGGTTCTCTCTCAAAACAGTGGGTAGTGGAATTGTAGATATGTTCTGATGGCTCCCTCCACGAATGAAGAGTGGGTGGATGGGTACATATAGCCTCCACACAAAATCTAATCGTTACACACAATTTACCAAACTTGGTGGGACCGAATCAGACAACTCGGTCAGACCGATTTAGTTCATAATGTGACCGTTAGGCATTTCGGTGGGACCGATATGATCAACTTAGTAGGACTAATTTCATTAGGGTTAGGGCATAACATAATCTCGGTGGGACCGATTTCACAAACTAGGTAAGACCGATTTTGGTAATAGACTAACCGGAGAGTTGGTCAGGCAAACTCGGTGGGACCGATTCGCTCATTTCGGTGAGACCAAAATGTTACGAATGGGAAACAGAGAGTTTGCATTGCAAACTCGGTGGGACCAATCGCTCATCTCGGTGAGACCAAAATGTTACGAAGGGAAACAGAGAGTTTGTAACCCCATCTCGGTGAGACCGAGATCCCTTTCGGTGAGACCGAAATGATTAGGTTTTGTGGTAGTGGCTATGTCAAATGAACTCGGTGGCGGCGGATATAACTTTTCGGTGGGGCCGAGTTTGACTTTTGGTTTGGGACATATGTGGATGTGAGAAAGTGTTTGAGGGTTTGGGAGCATATCATTAAGCACTTTGAGAAAGAAACCCATTAAGCAACACCTCATCCCCTTTTAATAGTATTGGCTTTCATATGGACTCAATGTGATCTTGGATCACTAAAATAGAAAATGTAGAGTCTTGAGTTTGAGCTAATATGTGTCCATAGCATTTTGAGGGGTCCACATTCCTAATCCATGCCATGCCAATCATTTAATTTCCTAAAATATTTATCTTGAAATAGCATTAGTTCAATGAGCTATATGTTATTAGGAATTACCAAAACCATCCAGGGATAGTTGCACTTTCACCCACCTTTGACGGACGTGGGCTCGTGCCAGCGGCGCCCTCAGAAGCCAAGATGGCGACGGTTCCGGTGGAGCTATCTTCAGGCGACTCCAGTGGGGAGGAGGACTCAGAGGCGACCGTGGAGGGGGCCGGGGAGACCCCCCCCCCCACACACACACACAAGGTCAATCTCCTCCATGCCTTGCACGATGAAGACGACGCCGACGACCACCCGGTGAAGGAGGCCACGTCCCTTGCCGGGGTCACCACGAGGTCCAAGGTCAACCCCTCGAAGAAGCCGCCAGCTGGGGTCTCGATGAAGAGCAGGTCGGCGCTAATCTCCCGAGGCGACACTCCGGCTCTGACGGTGCTTGGTGCCGCCACTGGGCCAGCGGCCGTGGCCTCATCTGTTCTAGGGGCTCGCGCCCTTGCGTCGCAGGCTGCGAGTCCCCTGGGCTTCGTGGTTCCGAAAAGGCCGCGGGGTTACGCCGCCGTGGACGAGTAAGTACCCTGGCCTGATTTTGTCTTCCTTCTTGATTCTATTGCTGATTCCTGATGTTTTCCTCTGCACTGCCAGGCCAGCGCTATCGGCGAAGAAGAAGAAGGAGGGGGCGACCGTACCAGAGGCCCAGCGGCCTGGCCTGGCTACGCCCCCTCCGACGAAGATGGGCGGTGGAGGCGCCCCTGCTTCTCCTGCTTGGCCTTCCTCGCGAGGCCCAGTGGACCAACCTCAGGAGAGGATGGCCTCCTTGGTCAAGCTGGCACCGGAAGCGCCCATCTCTAGCTCACCGGCGGGTGTCGCCGGGTCTCAGGAGGTCTTGAGCACGCCGTAGCCTCCTCCTCTGGCCGCGCCGCTAGCTCGCGGCCCTTCCTCCTCGTCCGACACCCTACAGGAGGTTGTCGCGGCTCCGGAATGACCTACAAGGCGATGGTCGTCGTCTGGTGGCAGGGCGCTTGGAGTTGGTCCTAGGCTGGCTAAGCTCCGATGTGTCTATCAGGGCTGCACTGAGCCAGGCCGTGGAGGCTTCCGAAGGGGACAAGCGGGCCGCTGACCAAGCTGCAGCCGCCCGTGAGGCGGCGCTGAAGGGTGGATAGGCCACCTAGGAGCGCTGCCGGTTGATGGAGGCCGAGCTGGAGACCATGCGCAGCAAGCGCGTGGTGGAGGAGGAGAAGATGAAAGACCGAGAAGACGCCGTGGCCAGTCGTGACACCGAGTTGGAGCAGTTGTGAAGGCGCGAGCCACAGAGCGCAGCCGCTTGGAGAAGCTGGAGCAGGAGATGGAAGAAGAGAAGGCCCAGCTGAGGACCAAGGCAAAGGTTTTGGCCGAGAATCGTGTGGCCTTCATGTCCCTTGAGGAGAGGTCCCGCCAAGCGCTAGGGGCACTCTATGAGAAGGTTTTGGAGAAACCGCTAGAGACAGACGACGAAGGCCCCGCCCAGCTACTTCCCTATCTATTTATGGCGCTCGAGGATGTCGTCAACGATATCGGCCCCATGGTCGAGGGAGAAGCTCGCACGCTTTCCTCTTCAGCCCTAACGTGCGTCTTCAGCTACCTGCATCTTCGCAATCCCAACGCCGATCTTGGTGCACTACTCAATCCTGTGGATGAAGAGCGCTGCGAGGCTGCCGCTGAAGCCATGAAGGGCCAGGTGGAGGCCTTGTTAAAGAAGTTCCTCGCCATCAACCCCGCACCTCCTGCCGACGGCGTCGCCGATCCCGCGGCCAAGGCCAACGACGCAGGCAATGGCAATGTCGCCGATGGGAAGGCACTTCCCGACGACGGCTCCTAAGGCTGAAGAAGGGGCCTGCTATTGGACGACGGTGCTCCTCCCTATCTTTACTTTCCTGCGAACTTGCCTGAGACATGTGACGTGCCTCGTGGAGGCGTTAAAACTTATGTTCAGTGTTTGAAGAACAATTTGGCTTGTAATAACTACTAGCTATTTGCTGCTCCCACCCTATTAGCTTTGTTGTTCGATGTCGGCAGAGCCCGGCCCCGTGCGTACCTCAGACTCCGTTGGGTCGTCCGGATCACCAGGACGAGACCACGGGTTGAGGGGCTACATGGCCAGTTAGGCTCCTGAGTCGCGATGCCCAGGAGTCCTCCTTGACGTGCAAACAGCCTCTAGGAAGGAAACGTGAAACCAGGCTTTAGCGTTCTGCGTCGGCAGGGCTCGGCCCTGCGCGTACCTCAACCGCCGCTCACTCGTCCGGATCACCAGGACGAGACCAAGGGGTGAGGGGCTACGTGGCTAGTTAGGCTCCTGAGTCGCGATGCTCAGGAGTCCCCCTTGACGTACGAACAACCTTTGGGAAGGAAATGCAAGAGCGGGCCTTAGTGTTCTGCATCGGCAGAGCTCGGCCTCGCGCGTACCTAAACCGCGATCACCAGGACGAGACCAAGGGGTGAGGGGCTACGTGACCAGTTAGGCCCTTGGATCGTGATGCCCAAGGGTCCCCCTTGACGTACAAACAGACCTCATACCTATCCTCACCGGCTTTCGCTCAGGAGGGTTGCACGACGACCAGGTCCGGGGGACCTGGCGGGTCGTACGCCAGGCGTGACCTGAGCGTAGCCCCCGTGCCTAGCCCCCTCGTGTTACTCTCCCGAGGGGAAAGCAGCGCAGTGAGGCTAGTCACTGAGCCCGGTGGCTCCCTGAGGTTAAAGCTGCCGTGAGGCCACCCCAAGTTGTTTATCACCAGTGCAGAGCATGGCGCTACCGTTCTTGCATGGGCATAGCCACTCCTCGACTGTGTCGACTGCCAGTGCGGAGCATGGTGCTTCCACTAGCACGTGGGAGGGGACTCCCTACTACGGAGAGCCCCCGGGGCATGTACAGCCCCGCCTTGACACGTGGCTTGCACGACAGGGCTAGAAGAGGTGTATCTAGGCACCCATGAGCCAGCGAGTGACTCACGGGGTCCTACCTCAAGGCGGATTGCGCCTGGTCTTCATTGAGAGCACCTGAGATGATCCTGCGAGATGGTTAGGAAACTTTCGCCGAGTGAATCCCTCGAGGTTGCCACATGAGAAGGCCAGACACCAACGACCCTAGGAGGTGAGGTGAATGGGGCCGGCCCGCCAGACAAAGCTCAGCCTTTGGGTTTATCGACGCTGCAGGGACGGACCCGAGCACAAACATCATGCCTAGTCTTCTCATGCGGATATCCTAAGGAAAGACAAATGGCGCGCGGCTCCCGTAGTGTCGAGGCACCGTGTCGTGCGCCCTTACCCACCTGTTCACACTCTGCTCATGCAAGGGCAAGGCACCAAGGACCATGGGAGGTGACGTACATGGGGCTGGCCCGCGAGCTATAGCTCAGCCGCTTGGATTTGGCGATGCTCCAGGGACGGACCCGAGCCCAAACGCCGTACTTGTCCTTAATCATGAGGCGGGCGTAAGCGGGTTAGTGAGGGCGTACAACATTCATGGCATCTAAGTGCCGATTAGGCATGTAAATAATTTAAAAGCTGCTGATGGGAAAGGTAACGCTAGTTCATGTAAGATGCAAGAATGATACACGCCACCGGGGCGGACCCGAGTAGCCTGGGGATGATGTAGCCCGAGGGGCGCCCCCAACAAGGTAAACTAAAGACGCAAGAAGGATTTAGGCCGCAGGGGCAGGCCCGTGCGACCTGAGAATAATGCATCCCGAGGGGCGGTCCCAGCTGAACAAAACCGGAAAATGTCACCTGGCACAGTTGCTGAAGTGGTGCTGATGTAGCTGAAGACACTCGATGCAGATGTGGTTACTCATGAGCCGCCTGACCCCCAGGGCCTCGCGAGGCTCCGAAGGTTCCCAAAGCTCGCGAAGGACCGAGGCCACCTCCACCAAGAACTCCTGATGCCTGGCCTTGCAAGTCGCCAGGACTTCCCGCATGTGGCGCTGGTGCAGGGCCGCCTAGTTTGGCAAGCCGAAGGGCATGCGAACATAGCTGTGAGAGGGACCCTAGCACCAGCCCACCTGAGATGGCTAGTAGAGCTCCTGAGACGCGATCCTATTGAGTCATGGGACGTTGACGCAGACGCGCACCCCATCGCCCGAGCCTGGGACGACAGCTGCACTTCGGGGTGCGGGGCGGCGCTCGCCCCGCATTGCCCTTGGCACCTGCAAGTCTTCGATGGTCTGGTTGATGAACTCCTGAGTGCTTGGTGCCTCACGCCTTGAGACCTCCGGAGGGAAATGTGCGGTGAAGCATGCCTCTACATGGTGTCCGAGTGCCACCCTCGAGACGTTGGCTAGGCCGGAGGCCCTCCAGGGGAGAGCCCCCGAGCCCAGCCTCAGGGGAGCGCCGGGCACGCCTTCCTATGCGAGGGAGGGAGGCGCCCTATCCCTGGGCGCAGGTCCCGAGGTGGTAATGCTGCTCTCCTGAGGCCCCTGTTGCAGCAGCTGCTTCTTCTTCTTGGGGACGGCCTTAGGACGGTAGATGGCGCCATCATTGTCTAGGTCCTCGACCACCGCAGCCTGGTAAGTGCGCTCAAGTGAGCCCACCACATCCTTTTCTTCGCAAGCGACGGTGATTATGCCACCGCTTCCTGGCATCTTGAGGACGTTGTAGCCGTGATGAGTCACTGCCATGAACTTGGCCAGGGTTGGGTACCCGAGGATGGCGTTGTAGGGAAGATGAATGTGGGAGACATCGAAATCGATGATCTCGATGCGGTAGTTGTTGCGCTTGCCAAAGGTGACAGGCAGGCAAACCTGCCCTATTGGGGTGGTGGAGCCATCAGTCACTCCTGAGAAGCGCTTGATAGGTTGTAGCTGATCGTATGGCACTTGGAAGCTATCGAACATCTCGACGGATAGGACATTAAGCCCTGCGCCACCGTCGACGAGGGTCTTGGTGACTTGAACGTTGCTGATGTGGGTGAACAGAGCATTGGGAGGGCGCTGGCAGTCGCCACGCACTTGAGCTGGTCTACCGAGCTGAAGGTGATGGTGCACTTGGACCGCCTGAGTGGGCGCGTGGCTTCGAGCTTGGGGAGAGCCGCGTTCACCTCTCGGGCGAACTGCTTGAAGAGGCGCTGAGAGGCTGGGGCCTACGCACCGCCCAAGATGCAGGCGATGGCGCGAGGCTCCTAGAAGCCCGCAGCCCCCTCGTCCTGGTCGTCGTTCCTGCTTGATGGTAGCAGTGGAGGGAGACCGGCATTGCCCCGAGGACGGTCCTCACGACGTTGGTCCCTCCAGGTACCCTCACGAGGCTGGTCCCTCCACGCACCCTCGCGAGGCTGATCGTGCCAGCTGTCCTCACGAGGCTGGTCACGCCACTCCTGACGGGGGCCGTGGTCATCCCAACGCCCCCCGGTCTGGCTTCCTCCACGTCCGTAGCCACGGTTGCTGCACTCGGGGCGTTGGCCGGTGCGCCCTTTGTGGATGGCACTGAGCTCTTGACAGTCATTGTTGTTGTGGATGTGCACGTTGTGGAAGGCACGGAACGGATGGCTGCTCTTGGACGACTCCAGGTGGTGGCGGCCACACTTCATCTCTGGTTCGGCGATGAGCACGGCCACCCCTTTGCACTTCATGTCCTTGCCCTTGGCCTTCTTGTCTTCAGGTTCAACGATGGGGAGCTCGACGAGGGAGAGGCACCCCTCCTCAGCTCTGCCGCTCTTGGTCGCGAGGTTGAACAGCTCCAGGGTCGTGCACAGGTCCTCGTGGATGGCGAGCTCCTCCTTCATCTTGACATCGCGAACGCCATCGGAGAATGCTGACATGATGGCCTCATCCATGAGCTTGGGGATCTTGACGCATACGCTGTTGAAGCACTGGTTGAACTTCTGCAAAGTTTCTCCTAGTTGTTGCTTGATGCGCCGCACGTCACCTGTGAAAGTGCAACTACCCCTGGGTGGTTTTGGTAATTCCTAACAACATATATCTCATTGAACTAATGCTATTTCAAGATAAATATTTCAGGAAAGTTAAATGATTGGCATGGCATGGACTAGGAATGTGGACCCCCGAAAATTCTAAGGACACATATTAGCTCAACCTCAAGACTCTACATTTTCTATTTTAGTGATCCAAGATCACATTGAGTCCATATGAAAGCCAATACTATTAAAATGGGATGAGCTGTTGTTTAATGGGTTTCTTGCTCAAAATGCTTAGTTATATGCTCCAAAAAAACCAACCACTTTCTCACATCCACATATGTCCTAAACCTAAAAGTACAACTCGGCCCCACCCACTTGATCTATCTGGCACCACCGAGTTCATTTGACATAGCCACTGCCAAAACCCTAATCACTTCGGTCCCACCGATAGGGATCTCGGTCTCACTGAGATGGGATTGCAAACTCTCTGTTCCCCTTCGTAACGTTTCGGTCTAACCGAGATGTGCGATTAGTCCCACCGAGTTCGCAATGCAAACTCTCTGTTTCCCCTTCGTAACGTTTCTGTCCAATCGAAACGAGCGAATCGGTCCCACCGAGTTTGCCTGACCAACTCTCTGGTTAGCTTATTACCAAAATTGGTCCTACCGAGTTTGTGCAATTTGTCTCACCGAGATTACGTTATGCCATGGCCCTAATGAAACTGGTCCTGCCGAGTTGATCATATCGGTCCCACCAAAATGACTAACGGTCACATTATGAACTAAATCGGTCTGACCGAGTTCTCTGATTCGGTCCCACCAAGTTTGGAAAATTGTGTGTAATGGTTAGATTTTATGTGGAGGCTATATATACCCCTCCACCCACTCTTCATTCGTAAGGTAAAGGCATCAGAACAAGCTTACACTTCCATTACTCATTTTCTGAGAGAGAACCACCTACTCATGTCTCGAGACCAAGATATTCCAATCCTATCTCATGCATCTTGATCTCTAGCCTTCCCCAAGTTGCTTTCCACTCAAATCATCTTTCCACCAAATCCAATCCTATGAAAGAGAGTTGAGTGTTGGGAAGACTATAATTTGTAGCACAAGACCAAGGAGTTCATCATCAACACACCGTCTGTTACCGTTTGCAGAGTGGTGTCTCCTAGATTGGTTAGGTGTCACTTGGGAGCCTTCATCAAGATTGTGGAGTTGAACCAAGGAGTTTGTACGGGCAAGGAGATCGCCTACTTCGTGAAGATCTACCCTAGTGAGGCAAGTCCTTCGTGGGCGATGGCCATGGTGGGATAGACAAGGTTGCTTCTTCGTGGACCCTTCGTGGGTGGAGCCCGCCGTGGACTTGCGCAACCGTTACCCTTCGTAGGTTGAAGTCTCCAACAACATGGATGTATGATAGAACCACCTATGGGAACCATGACAAAAACATCTATGTCTACACTTGTGTTTGCAATCTCCAACCCCATGCTTTACTTTCATATGCAATTGCTTTACATTCCGCTGCTATACTCTTAGGATTGCATGTGTAGGTTGATTGCATAACTTGTGCTTAATTGCTAAAATCTACCAAGACATAAAATTGGGAAAAGGCTAGGTTTTTATTTGGTCAAGTAGTCTAATCACCCCCCCCCCCTCTAGACATACTTTCGATCCTACAAGTGGTATCAGAGATTTGGTCTCCATTTTCCTTGATTTCCATAGATTTTGGTGATCATAGCCTTGGTTTCACAACCTAGGAGAGTATGGCGTCTAGCGAGGGAAATTACCACCGTATAGGTCCTTACTTTGATGGTAATAATTTTGCTAGTTGGAAGCATAATATGAAAATGCATATTCTTGGACATAAGCCCGCCATTTGGGCCATTGTGTGTATTGGTTTCCAAGGTGAATTCTTCGATGGGAAGGAACCAAATCATGAACCTACCCCAGAAGAGTTGAAGATGATGCAATACAATGCTCAAGCCTGCGGTATCCTCTTCAACGTATTGTTCCCCAAAGAATTCAACAAAATCAGCCGTCTTAAAAATGCAAAGGAAATTTGGGATACTTTGATTTATATGCACGAGGGTACTGACTCTGTCAAGGAATCCAAATTGGATGTGCTTCAAAGTCATCTTGACAAGCTCAAAATGAAGGATGGTGAAGGTGTCGCTGAAATGTACTCTAGGCTTGCTCTCATCACAAATGACATTGTCGGCTTAGGAAGTGAGGAGATGACTGACAAATTCATCATCAAGAAGATCCTAAGAGCCTTGGATGGAAAATATGATACCGTGTGCACATTGATCCAAATGATGCCCAATTACAAAGATCTCAAGCCTACGGAAGTCATTGGAAGAATTGTTGCTCATGAGATGTCACTTAAGGATAAGGAAGAGCTCCACAACAAGTCAAGTGGTGCTTACAAAGCCTCATGTGATGCTCCCACATCATCAAGTGAGAAACAAGTCTTCAATGAAGAATTGTGCTTAATGGTGAAGAACTTCAACAAGTTCTGCAAGAATAGAAGCAAAGAGAGAAGTTCCAAGTCAAGGTCCTACAATGACAAAAGATCTTCTAGTCATGATCGCAATTGCTACAATTGTGGAAGACCCGGACACTACTCCAATGAGTGTACGGCTCCCCACAAAAGAAGAGAAGACTCACCCTAAAGGAGAAGTAGAAGAGAAGAATCACCACCAAGAGATAGAAGGAGTAGGGATGATTGTTATGAACGAAGACCTTCTCGGAGAAGCAAAGATTCGGAAAGGAAGGACAAATCATCAAGGAGCTATACAAGATGAAGACATCAAGCTCATGTTGGTGAATGGGTATCCGGTTCCGATACTGATAACCACTCTGAAAGAAGCTACTACTCCGACTCCGAAGATACTCAAGATGAAGGTGTTGCCGAAATTGCTCTTGTGTCATCCAACTCCTACGACATATTTGACTCACCAAATGAAGGAATTGGAAGATGCTTCATGCCTAAAGGCCCTAAGGTATCACACCCCGAGTATCTTTATTTTAATAGTGATGAAGATGACTTGCTAGGAGATGATGATTTACTTATTGGTAGCAATAGTGATGAAACCTATGATGAAAACTATGATGAAATTGCTATTAATCATGCTAATCAAGATAAAACGAATGACAATGATAAGGAGAAGATTGAGCGTCTAACTAAAGAACTAAACACTCTTAAGTTAGCTCATGAAACTACCTTGAAAGATCATCGAGAACTTTTAAAGACTCGTGAGAAGTTATGCTTTGAAAAGCTCAACCTTGAGCAAGAGCATGAGTTCTTAAAAGCAATCAATGATGATCTTTGCAAGAAAAGTTCTCCTTACATTGCGACCACGTCGAGAGAACTTCTGAAATTTCCTCACCAGCATTGCTAGCTCCTGACTCAGTTCCTCGGGATCACCAAGAGTGCTGTCAGATTCTTCACTTTCAGATGAGGAAAATGCCTTGGCCTTCAGTGCATGAGATATACCATTGTTTGGCCATAGAGATCCCTCTTTTCAGCAAGTTGGAACTCATGAGTATTTAGCCTCTCCAGAATGTCAGCAGGTTCAAGTGACTTGTTGTCTCCATGCTCTTGAATCATCAGTGCCAGAGTGTCGAATGAGGAGACAAGTGATCTCAGCAGTTTCTTCAGCACCTCTTGGTCAGTGATGTCTGTAGCACCAAGCGCTTGTAGCTCGTTTGACATATCAGTGAGGCGATCAAAGTTTTGCTGAACATTTTCATTGTCAAGTCTCTTGAAGCAGTTGAAGATATTGTGAAGAATATCAACTCGAGAGTCACATTGAGTTGAGACTCCTTCGTTGACCTTGGACATCCTGTCCTAGATGAGCTTAGCAGTCTCCAAAGCTCTCACTCTACCATACTGCACTTTGCTCAGATGTCCACATATGATATTCTTCGCTTGTGAGTTGAGTTGTTTGAATCTCTTCACATCAACAGCGTTCACGGACGGTGTGATAGAGGGAACACCATTTTCCACAATGTAGCATAGATCATTGTCAATTGCCTCAACATGCATGCGCATCTTGTTCTTCCAGTAGGGGTAGTCCTTCCCATCAAAGGTAGGACACCCAGCCGAGACTTTGATCATACCTGCAGTCGACATAACTAAAACTCCAGGCGGTTAAACCAAAATCACACAGAACAAGGGAATACCTTGCTCTGATAGCAATTGAAAGTGCGTTATATCGACTAGAGGGGGTGAATAGGTAATTTTATAAATTCGTGACTGAGGGAATTCTAACTGAGGAATTTCCTAACCAACGAACTACTTAGCAGCGGAATAGATACTCAAGTGCAAGCATAACAAGACACTAGCATCGTCATCATGATGAAATGAAAACAAGCACAGAGTACGAGTAGCGTGTAAACAGGATAGGCAGGCTGAGGACTTAGTACTGTGGAAATAGGGTTGAGGAAATTAAGAAAGTCTTCAATCAAACTCTTCAAACAGTACAGATCAAGTTCAACAACACAAAAATGAGTAAATGGAAGAGTTGAGGGAATAGAACCAGTAGGCTTGATGAAGACAATGATTTGGTAAACCAGTTCCAATTGTTGTGACAGTTGTACGCCTGGTTGGAGCGGCTAGGTATTTAAACCTGAGGACACACAGTCCAGACACACAGTCCAGGACACCAAGTCCTCACCGTATTCTCCTTGAGCTGAGGCCACATAGTCCTCGCCCAATCACTCATGGTAAGTCTTCACTGGTGACTTCCAAATCTTCACAAACTCGGTCACCCGGTGTCGGTGGGAAACGACACCTATGGGATCACTGGAATCCCTTCTACGGTTGGCGGGCGCGAGGTTGTGCAAAGAGCGGGTCATAGAGTCAGCAAAGCGATCGTTTACCCAGGTTCGGGTCGCGAGGATGCGTAATACCCTAGTCCTTGCTTTGGTGTATATTTGAGTGTTCTTGAGTTCTTGAGCTAGCTACGGTGCCAATCCAGCTTTCCAGGATCCAAATCCTTCTTCGGTATGCCGCGGGCCTCCTTTTATAGTCTAAAAGGGGCTGCCACAGTGGCACACCGGAGTGGAAAGGTGTACAGTGCATAGGCTTATCCCATGCCATTATGGGACAAGACGCATTAAATGCGCTGCTTAGGTATCTATTTACTTTATCTAGGATGGAAAAGAAACCCATCCTGTCCGTGGCCACTCTGTCTGGTCGCGACGCGCGTCCAGGCCAGCGAGGCAGGTTGCTGAGGTGGCGTGGTGGTAGGGTCTTCACGAAGATCTGCATGCCACCACGCAGGTGCTTGATTAGCTGGCACAGGAACTACGTATTGCCACGTGGGTGCCTGCCTAGGCCAGCGGGTCGGCCGTCGAGCCGGGGCGGCGACGGGGTGGCAAGGGCTTGCCGCAGTCTTGCTTCTGTACCCGGCAAGGGTCTTGCCAGGGCCTCCGTGAGCATCCCGTGGTAAGAGGCTTGCCGGGGCTCCGAGGTGTCTTCGGCAAGGAGCCTTGTCGGGGCCTCGTAGGCTTCCTTGGCAAGGAGCCTTGCGATCGCCATGTCTTCTGGTTCTTATCTTGGGAGTCATAGACCTTTGTCTTCACAAAGATCTGCATGCCATCACGTGGGTGCTTCCGGTGCCTTGGCTCCAATGTTGTTGATGACGTTGGACTTCTTAGGCCCAAGGGTGGCCGCAACGGAGGCGTTTGGGTGAATCGCTCCGGCAAGAGCTCTTGCCGGGGGCGCGTAGGCTGCCCCGGCAAGAGTCCTTGTTGGGGGAGAGCTTGTCTCCTTGCTTGGTCTTATCGTGTCACCGTCTTGGCGTTGTTCTGGTAACTCCACGTCTCTGGCTTCCCTCCTCTGCTCTGTTATGTTTGGTCACAGGCGTGGCTCTGACTACGTGCACAAGTAAGGGGTAAAAAAGAGCGCCCCTACTTTTCTACACCAACAGGAGCCCTCGGGCCTGGGCCATTCATAAGCGCAATGAGTTATTGGGCTAGGCCCAGAATGGTGCGCGGGCATTAAGGTTGGATTTTTTTTACCGATGTACCTCCTCCGATGGTTGCGCTTCCCCACGATCTGCACTGACGTGGGGGTCGTGCGTGGGGTGATCGCAGCATGCTCGCGTCATCTCGTGGTTCCAAAAAATAGTAAAGAGACGGTTCATGCCCTCCTCATGAAGAATAGAGGAAGTCGTGGGGGTGCGGCTCATTTACTAACTGGACTCGGGTCCCCCCATGATCACGGGGCATGAAATGGTCATACCACGCGTCATTCGATTCCCGATCTGCTCGTCGCGTACCCCTCATGCATCGGGGAGGGCAAGCGGCGGATGCGGAGGGCGCGAGCATTAACGCCGAGGGGGGCTGGGCGCCGCTGATTGGAGCAGTGGGTCGGTCTTGTTTCCTCGTGCCTCCGGCATTTGGACTGGTTGATTCGGGCCGTCGCCCTTCTATAAAGAGGGGAGGAGAGGGACGACGCTTCTCACCCCTCCACTCATCTTCTTCCTGTTCGATTCCTTCCCTCCCCAAGATATGCCGAGAGGGCACGGTCGTGGCCGTGTCTCCACCAAAGTGACCAGGTCGTCTTCCAGTCAGAGGGCGACGGTGATCAAAGAGGAGCTGGATGCCCAAGATGAGGGGTATGCTGGAGGTAGAGGCGTCGGCCGGGGTCGTGGTCGGCGAGGCGGCCGAGGCAGGGGCGGACGAGGTCGGGAGACACCCGCACCGTCATCATCTCTGTCTTCATCTCCTTCGTCGTCTCCTCCTGCCTCCCCACGCGGCCATTTCAAGGACACGGTGCTAGAGTTCATCTTGCAACTGCGCGAGCCACCGCGCAATCACCTCCGCCTTCCCAAAGCATTCGCGAGGGTGCTGGAGGTCAACCAACCATCGAGGCTGAGGCTTCACATGGAGGGGTGTTGCCATGGCGCCATGTTGATGAACACCAAGTTTCCCACCCCTCACGTGATGCTCCTCCACCGGGAGTGGAAGACCTTCGCACGTGCCCACTGCTTGCTAAAGGGGCACGTCCTCTGCTTCAAGCTAGTGGAGAGAGATCTGCTCCCCGTCAAAGTCTTCGGGCGCTCGGGACATAGACCAGGGTGCTGTGCGGAGAGCTTGACCGACAACGAAAACTCCTCCCCGAATGAGAGTGATGGGGAGGACAGCGGCCATGACGACGAGGGAAGCGGCCGGGAGGATGACGGGTCCGACTAGGTGGCGGATACGCCGTCCCTGGGCGGTGCTGGCAGCAACATCATCTGCACCGTCAGCCCCTCGAACTTCCCGTGGTCACCTCCTTGGGTGGCTGGTGTTAAGAGGCCGGAGAAGGCGAAGAAGGTGGGCCGCGGTCGTCATGTCGGAGTACGCAGGAGTCAACCCGCGCATTGCCGGCCCACTGCCCCATCTTTCGGCACTTCTCCCGATGCCATCATCGTCAGCCTCCTTTGGGATGGCCGCCGGAATGTTCTATTGGTGCTTTCTGCTGCTCGCGCTCCGCCTAGGCGCTTATTTTGCCCTTCGCCATCTTGTTCCATTTCCTGAGGAGAGGGACAAGAAAGGGATTACGGGCATCTTATGTCTTTTTTAAGCCTACGGGCCTTTGTAAGATAGAATCTCGTAACCCCCTCGCTTTATGTATGCATTCCGTACGAAATGTACTTGTTTGCAACGTATTCATGAAAAGAAGGGTGTTTGCCAGGTTTCTTCGTGCGCGGGCAGGAGCCACACCAAGGTACGGATCCTTGTTATCTAAAGATAAACAACGTGTCCCGGCAACCAGCCTTACCATCCCCCTCCCCGCTCCATAATTGTACTCGCGCCCTTGGCGGAATTAGGAGCAGGATAGGGTGAGGCCCTTCGTCCGCTCCCTTCCCATCGCACTACTACCAAGCCCCGGTCCAAGCCAGAGTTTGTTGGGCACAAGGAGAAAAAGGGAGCATGATGGTATAAGAACGAACGAAGCCTTGTAAGCCCAAGTTTCGTACGGAAGAAAGGAGCGGGAGATGAAAGACTTATCTGGGTCCTCTAGCTCCCGGCAACCTTGTCTAGCCGTGGCTTGACCCTTGGACGTGCAGCCCCCGGCAACCTCAGTTTTGCCGGGGTTAGTGCATCGGCCCGCCCCCCTTTCTTTCAAACGGTTCAGCAAGGGCGTCCATGGATCCTGCGAATCCGAGGATGGAAAGGAAACAGAGAGACGTAAACTCAACCTCTATGCTAGGGGTTAGCCGCCGTTAAGCACTATCAGCCCTAACAGAGAAAGAGACACAACCTAGCATGCATGCTAAAACTTAGGGCGCCAGCGCTTCATTTATTTATGCTCAGGGTATGCGCCTGGCTTTGTACGAAGGGTTACATGTCTTGCCGGCAAGGCTTGTACAAAAGAGTGGCTTGCCAGGAGGCCCGGCAACCACGCCTTGTGGGTAAAACATTCTAAGGTGTTCGATGTTCTAGGAGTTACTCACTGGGATACCATCTACGGTCTCCAAGCGGACTGCGCCAGGCCTGGTGACTCGTATTACCCGATAAGGGCCTTCCCACTTCGGCGTCAACTTGTTGGAATTCTTAGCCGAATAAACATGCTGAAGAACAAGGTCGCCTTCCTCAAGACTTCCGGCATGAACCTTGCGGCTATGATAGCGGCGTAAGGCTTGCTGGTAGCGCGCTGCTCGCACAGCCGCCCGAAGACGATCTTCCTCGAGGAGCATTGCGTCATCTTGCCGCAGGCGCTCTTGCTCAAGCTCATCATAAGCGAGCACTTGGGGTGACCCGTATGTGAGTTCTGTGGGGAGAACTGCTTGCACCCCGTAAATGTGGGAGAAGGGTGTCTGGCCGATGGCTCGATTCGGTGTCGTCCTGATTTACCAAAGAACCGCCAGCAATTCATCAATCCAGCGCCTTCCACACTTGTGTAGCCTGTCAAATGTACTTGTCCGGAGGCCCCGCAGTACTTTAGCATTTGCCCTTTCTTCCTCGTCGTTGCTTCGAGGGTGTGCAACAGAAGCAAAACAGACCTTGGCGCCGAGGTCTTGAGTATATTGCATGAAGGTGTTGCTTGTGAACTGTGTACCGTTGACGGTGATGATTCTGTTTGGTACACCAAAATGGCAGACCAGGCCCTGGAAGAATTTGACGGCCGACTGTGTTGTCACCTTTCTCACTGCTTCCACCTCCGTCCACTTTGTGAACTTGTCGATTTCTATGTACAAGTACTCAAAGCCCCCGACAGCACGGGGAAAAGGGCCCAATATGTCGAGCCCCCAAACCGAGAATGGCCAGGAGAGAGGGATTGTTTGGAGAGCTTGAGCTGGTTGATGAAGTTTCTTTGAATGGAACTGACACGGTTCACACTTGGTTACTAGTGTCGTTGCATCCTGGAGGGCAGTGGGCCAGAAGAAACCTTGCCGAATGCCTTGCCGGCAAGGGCCCTTGACCCTATGTGGGAGCCACATATGCCTCAATGTTTCTCTGGCAACAGCTCTAGTCCTTCCTCTCGGGGGATGCACTTAATTTTCACGGCGTTCAGTCTTTTTCTGTACAGGGCGTCATCGACGAACTGGTACATGGCGAACCGACGGGCTACTTTCTCCGCTTCTTCCTGATCCTCGGGAAGTTCCCGGTCTGGAGGAATTGGACGGTATGTTGTGCCCATGCCGGAGCCTGGGGCTCAACAACAAGGACCAAAGGCATTTCCTCTGCCATGGAGCGATTGCCTCTACGGCCAGGGCTTGATGCCCTGCCGGAGTCTGTTGCCCAACGGCAGGCTCAGCGTCCCCCGCAACACCTTTGCCGGCCACCCCTGCGGGTTCGGCAGGAAAGTACTTGCCGGGGACTAATTTCCTTCGCTTGTTTTGCTCAGTTGATGGTTCAACAGATGGCTGAAATAATCGGAGCACATAGGTACCTGGTTCCACATGTAGTTTGACGGCGGCGCATTTCGACAAGTAGTTGGCGATGTCGTTCTCTGCTCGGGGGACATGTTCAACTTGTATACCGTCAAAACGCTCCTCCAGTTTCCTTACTTCATGCACATAGGCTTCCATCAACGGGCTCTGGTAATCTTTGTTCACTTTCCTGACGATGAGTTGCGAATCTCCTCTGACGATGAGCTTCTTGATCCCGAGGTCTGCCGCGATCCTGAGACCGGCAAGCAGTCCCTCGTACTCGGCAGTGTTGTTCGTTGATACCTCCCTGGGGAAGTGCATCTGGATCACATACTTGAGGTGCTCTCCGGTGGGTGCAGCGAGCAGCACACTAGCACCGGCGCCTTGCAGCGAGAAAGCCCCGTGAATGTACATAATCCAGTCGCGACTCATACCCTTGCCGAGAAGAGTAGTCTCCTGGATCTCTTTGTCGGGCATTGAGGTCCATTCTGCAATGAACTCTGCCAAGACTCTACTCTGAATCATCGAAGTCCTTTCAAATTTCAAACCAAAGCTTGACAGCTCCAGGGCCCACTCCACAATCCTCCCAGTCGCATCTGGGTTATGCAATATCCACTGCAACGGGAGGCGGGTGACGACGGTAATTTCATGTGCTTGGAAGTAATGACGCAGCTTCCTCGAGGCCATAAGGAGGCTGAAGAGCAACTTCTGCACGCCGAAGTACCTTGACCTAGCCCCCTGTAATAGGGAGCTGACAAAGTAAACCGGGTGCTGCATCATCTTCTTCTTCTGCATTACTCCATATGGTTGCGTCAGTTCGGCCTCAGTGGCATCATATTCTGTCATTGCTATCGCTTCCGTATTGACCTCCCTCTGGGCCACTAGCGCAACATTGACCACTTGGTTCATTGCCGCTAAATACAGCAGCAACGGCTCTTGTGGTTTAGGCGCGACCAGTATCGGTGTAGAGGAGAGGTATTCCTTCAAATCTTGCAGTGCCGATTTTTCTTCTGGGGTCCACTCCATTGGGCCCGCCTTTTCCAAAATCTTGAAAAAGGGGAGGGCACGCTCGGCGGATTTGGAGATGAATCTGTCCATGGCGGCAACGCGGCCAGCAAGCCGACGCACATCCTTAATTCGCCTGGGTGCTTCAATCTGCTCGATGGCATTGATTTTGTCTGGATTCGCCTCAATTCCACGCTGTGACATGAAGAAACTGAGGAGCTTGCCGGACGAGACGCCGAAGACACACTTCTTAGGGTTCAGCTTAAGGTTGATCTTGCGCAGATTCGTGAACGTCTCTTCCAAATCTTGTACGAGAGCTTTGTCCTTGGTTTTGACAACTATATCATCCATATAAGCTTCCATATTTCTATGTAGCTGAGGCTCAAAACCAATCTGGACTGCTCTCACAAATGTTGAGCCAGCACTCTTCAACCCAAAAGGCATCTGTATGAAACAATACGTACCACATGGGGTGATGAATGTTGTCTTCTCTTCATCTTCTCTCGTCATGAAGATCTGATGGTAGCCTGAGTAAGCATCGAGGAATGATAACAGGTCACATCCGGCCGTGGAGTCCATAATATGGTCGATGCGTGGCAATGGGAAAGGGTCTTTTGGACAAGCCTTATTGATGTCTGTGTAATCTATACACAGTCTCCACTTCCCATTTGCCTTACGCACTACCACCGGGTTGGCCAGCCACTTTGGATGGAGCACTCCTCTCACTAAGCCTGCTACCTCTAACTTCCTGGTCTCCTCTCTGATGAACTCTTGCCGCTCCAGAGCTTTCTTCTTGACCTTCTGCTTGACGGGTCGCGCATGAGGGCAGACAGCAAGATGGTGCTCAATCACCTCCCTCGGAACGCCGGGGATGTCAGACACTTGCCATGCAAACACGTCGACATTCGCCCGCAGGAAAGTGACGAGTGCATCTTCCTATTTGTTGACGAGGGCGAAGCTTATGGTGAAAGCCTCTCCCGTGCCATCCTCCTTAACGGACACCCGCTTGGTTTCTGGTGGAGCAGCTCTGGATTTCTTGCTCTTGCCGGTGGAGCTCTCTAATGCGTTCTCGACAGGAGCACTGCACTCCGAAGAGGAGCGCTTGCCGGAGTAGGCGCGAGAGGGCTTACCAGTATCCTTTCCTCTCGGGGCTTCAGTGGTAGGAGCAAGTGCCTTGGCGGCAGTAACTGCAACTACTTCCTGATAAAGTTGATCATTTCATTCTTCTTGTCGGAGGGGACGGTTATGATGGACATCGGCCTAGGCATCTTCATCGTGTTGTAGGCATAATGCGACGCCGTCATGAACTAGGCTAACGCTGGGCGGCCGAGGATCCCGTTGTAAGGCAAGGGGATCTTGGCAACATCAAAAACAATCCTCTCTGTCATGTAGTTTAGCTCGCCTCGGAATGTCACGGGCAGCGTGATTTTACCCTTGGGCTGACTTCTTCCTGGGTTCACCCCATGAAACATGCCCGTCTCCTCGAGGTCTCCATTAGGGATTTGCAGCCTTTTGATCACGTCGGGCGAGATCAAGTTCAGGTCGGCCCTGCCATCAACCAGCATCTTCGTCACCTTGAGGTTGCGTATTGTTGGTGAGACCAATAATGGCAAACACCCGACCGCAGTCGTGCGATCAGGGTGATCCTCGGCATCAAACATGATAGGAGTGCTGGACCACCTCAGCGGCTTCTGGGCATCGAACGATGGCTCCGCTGCTGTGATCTCACGCACCCACTGTTTAAGTTGGCGGTGAGAGGTGTGCAGGGAGGCAACGCTGTCGATGCACATGGCCTCCGTGGCCTTCTGGAACTCTTGCTCGCCGGACTCGTCGTCCTCATCATGATCATCATCTTCTCGCTTCTTGTCATGGCCCCGGGCGGGCCGTTCTTGTTGGTTATCTTTGCCGCGGCGGCCAGGCTGGCCGCCACATTTCTTGCCCGATCCTTCAACATCATCTTGGCCTTTCTACTTGTCTCTCCTTTCGTACTCGGACTTTTGCTTCTCTGCGAGTTGCTCGACCTATCGGCAGTTCTGGAGGTCATGGCCTTAGGTGCGCTGGATCTTGCAGTACTGCTTGTCGGAGCTTCCTGGCTTGTCGGCGGCCGCCAAGGCTCGGCAGGCGTCACACCCGACGTTTCTTTGCCGGGGTCGTCTGCCTTGGTTTTCTTGGCGGCGCTGGCGTTGTCGGATCCCTCAACGGCCAGCACAGCCTTGCCCTTGCGTTTCCCGACGTCTTCGTCCAAGGAACCGGTTTCCACCCCGGCGTCTTCACCGGGGTACTTCCTTACCTCTTCAGCCCAGACGCACTTGTCAGCTAGAACGTAGAGTTCGGCCACATCCTTGACTTTACTCATTGCTAGCTACTCACGCATCTTGCCTTTGCGCATGTTCCTATGGAACGCGCTGATGATGGCGGCAGGATGAACGTCTGGGATGTTGTACTGCACTCGGCTGAACCTCTATATGTACTTGCGCAGGCTTTCACCTTCCTTCTAGGGGATGACATGCAAATCGCTTGCTTGGCCATGAGCCTGGTGGCCTCCCCTAAAAGCGCCAACAAACTCATGGCACAAATCCGACCAGGAAGAAATGGAATCCGCCGGCAAGTGCATCAACCATGACATGACGTTGGGTTTAAGTGACAATGGGAAATAATTGGCAAGCACCTTGTCGTCACGCACCCCAGCAGCCTGCATCACGATGGTGTAGATGCTGAGGAACTCTGAGGGGTGAGTCTTGCCATTGTACTTCTTGCCGACGACGGGCTTGAAGGTGCGGTGGGTGGGCCACTGGAAACGCCGCAGCTCACGGGTAAAGGCCGGACAGCCTACCTCGTAAGGCAAGCCTCCAGAGCCTCTCGGTGCTGGGTTGTCCGCAGTAGGCCCTAACCGCCTCTCCGACTAGTGGCGTGCCTCGCGCCGGCGCTCAATGGTGGTTCGAGCATCCTCGTGGGCACGCTCTCGAAGAACTTGGCGCTGATCATGGTGGGTCCGTGGGTCGGATGACGCTATGGATATATCATCGCAAGCGTCGTCCTGACGGGCCGGTACATGTGGTAGCTGGCGAGGAGGAGTAGAATGCACCATGGCTGCTGTGCCTCCGGTCCTTCCATCACTGGCATGCGGTGGCTCGACAGAGCGTTGGCTCGAAGGCCCTGCCGACCGAGGTTCATCCTTGTTGGCGATGGCAACGAGGCTAAGAACGGTAGCTCTCCACTCGTCGAGCTTCTCCGTAGCAGGAGGGAAGTCGAGGAGCAACGGCGCGCGTGCTAAGGCTTCCGCCGGCGTGGGTGGCGGGGAGAGCGCGTGGATCGAGACGCGCTGCGACTTCTAACCATGTTAGAAGGAGTTCTATCACGGTCCCGCAGCTGCACGCCATCCTCGCCAGCGCCTCGGCGAGCATGCTGATCTTCTGCATCTCGTGACTGATGCGCAGGGCTCTTTCCGCGGCGGCGCCCGGGGTCCTCCGCACGGCGACGCTGCTCATTGCGCACGACCTGGGAGGAACGAACCATGGGCGCCGCCGTGGGCGTCTTGGAAGTCGCTGCGTCGCCCACGCGTGGTACGACGCCGCTCTTGAAGGGCCCCGCGCCACCTGCTGGGGGCCCAGCTCCGCCCTTGGACTTGGTGGTGTGCGGCTTGTCGTCTCGCGCACGAACGACGCCGATTGCCAGGCTTCGGCTGATGGAACGACGCGGGTGTTCGTGGGTCGCGCCTCGGCTCCCGTCCGCGACCACCCCGTCACCAGCTTGCGCCAGCACGGGCCGTTCGGCTCCAGACGAACTGATCGCCGCGATCGTCTTCTTCTTAGGAGCCATGGCGATGAAGAATTGCTACACTAACTGCTAGACCAGATTTTCACACCTTCGCCCCCTACCTGGCACACCAAAGATGTCGGTGGGAAATGACACCTATGGGATCACTGGAATCCCTTCTACGGTTGTCAAGCGCGAGTTTGTGCAAAGAGCGGGTCTAAGAGTCAGCACAGCGATCGTTTACCCAGGTTCGAGCCGCGAGGATGCGTAATACCCTAGTCCTGCTTTGTTGTATATTTGAGTGTTCTTGAGTTCTTGAGCTAGCTACGGTGCCTGTCCAGCTTTCCAGGATCTGAATCCTTCTTCAGTATGCCGCGGGCCTCCTTTTATAGTCTAAAAGAGGCTGCCACAGTGGCACACAGCAGGTGGAAAGGTGTACAGTGCATAGGTTTATCCCATGCCATTACGGGACAAGACGCATTAAATGCGCTGTTTAGTTGTCAATTTACTTTATCGGGGATGGAAAAGAAGCTCGTCCTGTCCGTGGCCGCTCCGTCTGGTCGCGACGCGCGTCCAGGCCAGCGAGGCAGGTAGCTGAGGTGGCGTGGTGGTAGGGTCTTCACGAAGATCTGCATGCCACCAGGCAGGTGCTTGATTAGCTGTTCCAAGAACCACGTATTGACACGTGGGTGCCTGCCTGGGCCAGCGGGTCGGCCGCCGAGCCGGGGCGGCGACGAGGCGGCAAGGGCTTGCCCCATTCTTGCTTTTGTTCCCGACAAGGGTCTTTACGGGGCCTCCGTGAGCATCCAGCAGCAAGAGGCTTGCCGGGGCTACGGGGTGTCTTAGGCAAGGAGCCTTGTCGGGGCCTCGTGGGCGTCCTCGGCAAGCAGCCTTGCGATCGCCATGTCTTCCGGTTCTTATCTTGGGAGTCATAGACCTTTGTCTTCACAAAGATCTGCATGCCATCACGTGGGCGCTTCTCGAGCCTTGGCTCCAATTTTGTTGATGATGTTGGAATTCTTAGGCCCAAGGGTGGCCGCGACAGAGGCGTTTGGGTGAATCGCTCCGGCAAGAGCTCTTGCCGGGGGTGCGCAGGCCGCCCCGGCAAGAGTCCTCATCGGGGGAGAGCCTGTCTCCTTGCTTGGTCTTCTCGTGCCGCCGTCTTGCCGTTGTTCTGGTAACTCTGCGTCTCTGGATTCCCTCCTATGCTCTATTATGTTTGGTCAGAGGCGTGGCTCTGACTGCCCATGCATAAGTAAGGGGTAAAAAAGAGCGCCCCTACTTTTGTACACCAACACCTGGCGATCCAAAATTCCAAATGGATGCTCTAGACCATTGACGCCTAACCGTCTGGAAGATCACAGTCTTCAAAGGTAACAAGCGTCGATTCCACATAGGAACAATCTCTTCAATGATGCTCAATCACTTTGGGGTTTCAGGTGTTTGGGTTTTGGGTTTTCCTCACTTGATGATTTTCGCTCAAAGTCCTCGGGGGTGGTTTGCTCTAATTACAAGTGTCAGTTTCTCTCGGAGCAGCCAACCAGCTAGTGGTTGAAGGGGGCGGCTATTTATAGCCTAGGGAGCAGCCCGACATGATAAGACATAAATGCCCTTCAATGATATGACTGTTAGGTAGGTAGATGTTTTGGGACAGCTGGCGCATAGCACAACAACGGTCGGAATGTTGAATATCAAATTCCTCAGGGCTATCATGTTCCTCACTTGTAGGAAATCCATACTAGCGAATTCTAACTCAGTCAGAACAAATTCCTCAGGGACCAGAAGAAATTCGTCTCTGTCACTGAAGAAATTGATTGAACTGTATGAGATTTCCAATGGCTTCACTCGAAAGGATTGGGTAGTGTAGGCTTTGAGTTGAGCATCACTTGGAAATATGTTTTCTTAGTTTTACCTCGACCCCCTTTAACAGTATGGCGTTTCCTATGACCCAAGAAAGAGAAAATGAAACTACGAAAACAAAAGTCTTTAGGCTTCATAATCCTCGCATGATTATCCAAGTCTTCAAGGTCACACCAATTTCTTCACTTTCAAAATCTTCAGAAAGTCTTCAGAAATCCAAAGTCTTCAGTTGAAGACATTCATTTCTAGGGGTCGACTTTCTCTGTAAATATCAAACTCCTCATAGACTTATAGACCTGTGTACACTCACAAATGCATTAGACCCTTAACCTATAAGTCTTCAATACACCAAAATCACTAAGGGGCACTGTATGCACTTACAATCTCCCCATTTTTGGTGATTGATGACAGTATAAGTTAAGTTTTCAATGGGGATAAACATATGAAGTGTAAATACTGATATTGAGGAATTTGATTGCAAGATATAGAAGAACTCCCCCTGAAGATGTGCATAGTGAGGAATTTGCTTTTGAAGCAATGCACATTTGAAGAGTAGTATCACGGAGATCTCCCCCTATATCTTGTAATTCATACACGCATTCAACATATGATTTGAAGAATTTGAAATGCATGATAAAATATGGTGACTGATGTAATACAGCATGCGTGCATGAACATATATGAGGAAATAGCATGCAGAAGAACATAGCAAAAGTATCAAACCACCATCGGGTTTAAGTTTACAACTCGATCCAACAAAGTCTTCAAGAAGAACGAGAGATGTAACTTAGCAAAAAACGCCCATATATAAAGATCCGCTTGAAGACTAACTCAAATTTCTCCCCCTTTGTCATTGAATTACCAAAAGGAAGGAAAAATGAGGACTAACGCCCCTAAAGAATATCACGAAGACGATGGAGGAGCGTCAATGTTGTTGGGGTCGATTGTTGGAGGAGGGCCTGCCGCAGTGTCGTCCAAATCTTCATACTCGTCAGTCTGGCATGATGAAGAATATGAGCTGGCCACCAAGGAAGGAACTTTGACTTTCTTGAATTTCTTTGCCAGAGGCTGAGACCAGTCAAAGTCTTCCTTGAAGCCCATTTGCTTCAGATCTTCTTCATTGTAGAGATGAGACATAACAGCCCAGGTGCGATTGAAAACTTCATGAAGGTAGTAGTGGTTTTTCTTCACTTCATTGTATGTAGCAGTCATGTTGTGAAGAATTGAACCAAACTGCCTCTTGACCCATTTATGGTTGCGATCGACCTTCTGATGAAGACTGAGGAGAAGCTCACGATCAGTCATCCCCCTTGGAGTTGTGCCTTGAGGATTTTGGTTTGAGGCATTGGCGGCAGAGTCATGAATGGCAGAATCATCATTGGTAGAGCAGGATGCAGCTTTGCGAAATTGACCATCCAATGGACAAACTCCTTCATCAATTATTGCAGCTTCACCTTTTCCGTCAACTGAAGAATATGTCCGTTTGAGGACTTCAAGTGGAGGCAGATAGTTGAGATGATTCTGAAAGTCAGCCTCGTAAGCAATAGAAGACCTTGTTCCGATGAATCTCATGATCCAGGGAGCATTAGGCTTCAGGTTGAAAGGAGACAGTGCAACATTCTGCCAGACTCCGCATGAAGAAATCATGATAGTTGACGGGGATCCCATGCATGATATAGAACAACAGATTCTTCATGATGCCAACGATTTCTTCATCATTTGATTTGTGGCCTTTGATTGGACTCAATGTCTTTGTCAGAATGCGATAGACAGTCCAAGGCACATATAGCAATTCCTTCACTAGGAATTTGGTTCTTGGTGTTTGACCGGGCTTCAGAGGTTTCATCACTAACTGGCATATAATGATCAATAAGTTCAGGTTCATGATATACACACCATGCACCATCAACGGGAGGACTGAGAGGCAGGGCTTGAAGCAATTCAGAGGCCGGTGCCTTGAAGTGAGTGTTTCGGTCATCCAGTCCAGCACCCAAGAGTTCACATCTTCAGCCTTTCCGGTGATGTGCAGTGTTGCATAGAACTGAAGAATGAGTTCTTCATTCCAGTCACATATGTATGTGTAGAGGGTGAGCGATCCAACGTCATAGAGAACGCTGAGTACGCGCATGAAGCAAGGCAGAGATTCCATATCCACATGATGAATATGCTCATGGTCGAAGACTTTGTCCTTACCAAAGAGTAGTGAAGAATAGAAGTTTGCTTGGCTGGCAGTCCAGAAACGCTTCCTTCTAAGACGAGCAGAGTCATATGGGTTGAAGTCAGTGAAGAACACATGCTCGTGGAAGAAGTCATCAGCCTTGAAGTTTTGCTTCTTAGTGAAGGGATCCATTGGCTTGGGCTGAGGATTGTCAGTCGATTTCATCATAGCCTCAGGAATCACAAGCTGAGGAATTTCAGTTTCTGCCTCAGCTGCAGTTTGAGACTTCATTTCTTCAGCAGCTTTTTCATCAGCACTAGTGGCTGGAATTTCTTCACGGATGGAGGGAGTGGTGCGAGGTTCTTCGAAGCCCGTTTGAACTTCAGTGCGCTTTGGGGACTGAGGAATTTTCTGTAAAGGTGTGAACAATGGAGAGTTGGGGTGAAGACTGTCCCAAAAGTCATCGTTCAGCACATGAGTTGTGCTCCCAATGTCCACGTCTTCATCATTGTCACTCATTTCTTCAACGCCTGCCCCTTCAGCTGTGAACTTAGGCATAGGCGATGAGATCACCGGGGTTGAAGGGATGTTATCCACTTCAATCTCTTCGTCCAACTGCTCTGAAGAAGTAGCAGAAGGAACATCTTCATCAGACTCACTTGGGATCACATATTCTTTGCCAAAAGGTATGATTTCTTTTGATGCCATGCTTCAAAGAGGAACATCATCAATGGGATTTTTCACTAAACAAGTCAATTTCTTCAGCTTCTTAGGTGCAACAGACTCTAAAGAAGCAGATGCTTTCCTTTTCTTCACTGCTTCTCGTTCTGCAGCCTTTGTTTTCCTCACTTCTGATGCAGAAGGAAGGACTAAACTTGGTTTTGGTGCAGGAGGAGTAGAGAAAATTGGTGCAGTTTCCTCAGGCACAACTGTTGTAGTTTTCCTGGCTTGGTCAGTTTCTTCAGGCACAGCGGTTGAAGCTTCAGCTGGCCTGGCTTGTTCCTCAGGTGCAACACTAGTGGTTGCCTTGGCAATTTCTTCAGCGGCTGGAATAGAGTCATCAGCCCTAGCAACTTCAGTTTCCTCAGCAGCCTGATTTTCATCAGCGGTGCTGGCATGATCTTCAGTGGGCTGAGCAGATGCTTCAGCCTGAGGAGATTCATGTTGTGTTGGTGCTGCAACGTTTGAGGTAAATCCTTTGGTCAGATTAACAAATCTGACTTTGGCTCCCAGCCAATCAGCATGATAGCTTTCAAATTCATCATTGAGGGTTTTGATCTCAGCTTGCAGCTTCACCAGTTCCTCAGAAAACATATTTACAATGTTGTTCTTCAGCAATCTTTCCTTCTTATACTGATCCTTCTTTGCCTTTCTGGCCTGTTCAAATTTCCATTTTATTCACCAATAAAGGCGGCCAACATATGACTTTCACCAGGTGTGAGGTTCATCTCAGGCAAAGGAGTGTTGGGGTCCTTGTGCCATAGGTCAATGAAGTCAAGGATCAACTTGGGATCCAACATCAATGGCACAGTGCTTCCTTTGGCTCTAGCGGCCCTTTCCTGTATGTCTCTGATGATTTGGGCGACTTCCTCGTCATCAGCTTCGTCATCACTTGACGGCGCATGGAAGGCGACTTGCTTCTTGTGAGGACTTGGTCTAGCGCCTCGTCCAGCAGTGGCCTTGGATTTCAACAGAGTGGGCTAGTTGAGGAATTTGGAGGAGCTGAGGAACTAGCAGAGGCTCCTGAGGCAATAGAGATGCCAGTTGTCCTTTGGCATGTGGCGAGATGCACAGGTGCTGAGGACTTTGGTGGAGCTGGAGCAGTTTGAGGAACTGGTAGTGAGGGATTTGTAGAGCTGGGCCATGAGGGCATTGCTGAGGAGCTTGGCTTGCGAGCAGGTTTCTTGGGCATAGCCTTTTTTGGCTTGCTAGCAGAGGCTTCAGCAGCAGGATCTTCATTGAATTTCCTCACTGCCTCCTTGGCCAACCCAGCCAACTTGGCTTGACGCTTTGCCCATTCCTTGGGAAATTCTTCACCTCTTCTAATGCTAGAGGGATCAGCAATTTGGCCAGGTGCCAATGGAGGTCTTGGTAATGGAGGGCGTACATTGAATTTCTTCATGTACCTGGGTGTGACATAGCGGTATTCCCTCCATTCTCTGACCCATCTTCTCTCAATCCTCTGTATGCGCACCTTACACTGATTCTTGGTCTCCTTGCCGTACTTGGCTTCATCAGGAGTGCAGTATTGTTCATAGATGTCATCAGGGATTTCGAAAGCAGTGTTGACTTCCAATTTCTTCTCTCCTTTCTGAGGTCTCTTGCCATCAGCCATCTTCTTCAGCTGAGGATTTTGAACAATTGAGGTCTTTGAGGGGGTATGCAATTTTTCTTCGAGGAATGCTGCCAATGAGTTAAGTTGATGAGAACCTAGATATTCACCAGCAGACATTTGTACCTGTGAACAGAGTATAGGTGCGAAGAATTTGAAGAGGTCATATGCGTTCTCAACAGTTTTTTGCAAAATGAACAAGTTTGAGGAATTCGACCAGTTGTCTCTTGAAGAATTTCACTAAGCGTTCTTTGACTTAGGTTCCAGAGTTGTGCAGATTGAAAATCCACACAATTGAGGAATCTTTGAGGAGAAGCGTTGCCTAGAGAAATAGATCAAGAACAGATGTTTGTGTGAGGTGTTTTAGAGTGTGAAGAGTGAAGAATAAACACATTTTTGAAGATTTGTAGGAATCACTAGAATTGACAAGGGCACTTAAAGTAGCTTTTAATTACCGTTGACGAAGAACACGATGAACTGTGAATAGAAGATTTGAAGCTCGTCAGTTCAGATCTTCCATGCCCTAACTTGGCAGAGGAAGACAGCTATAGCAGCGGCAGAGTGAAGAAATCTGCGTCCGGCGTGAGTACGACGGCGACGAGGTCAAAGCAGCGGAGCTCTTCCTCACCGGCGACGATGGAAGTAGCGGCGGCGGTAGGTTTCGAGAGCTCGAGTGAGGGAATGGAGGTCGGGCGGGGTAAAACTAAATAGAGGAGGGTGAGGGGTATTTATAGCCGAGGTCGCTCGAGGAAAATGCACGGACGTGCCCCTGACCCTTCTCATCCGAGCGACATGTGTCACCCACGTACAGAGAGTTGGAGATTATGTGAGATCGTGTGTGAATAGATAAGTAGTTCAGTGGAATGTGGAACGGTTTGAGCGGCAAAGCCGAAAATTCAGATAGGAAAAAATTTAACGTTGCGTTCACAAATTCTTCAGCTATCAAGGACACAGTGAAGATTTTGAACAAGTTTCAAATAGAATGCATATGAAGAAACTGTGAATAGATTAGGTTGAGAATAGCATAGAGGGGGAAGGGTCCGATCATATTCACTTAGCAGAAGAACAATCTTGACACTAATAGGAAAAGGGCTATAGCTAATATGGACATTAATGGCGCACCTGTATTTAGTGCGCCACAGCTAGAAAAGGGCTATAGCTAATATGGACATTAATGGCGCACCATGTATGTGGTGCGCCAGTGGCGCACCAGATACAGGTGCACCATTATTGACATATTACTAATGGCGCACCTGATGTGTGGTGCGCCATTACTAGTTTTGAAAAAAAATAAAAAAAATTGTTAGCAGTGGCGTACCAGTGGATAGTGCGCCATTACTAGTAAACATAGTAATGGCGCACCTGTACAAAGTGTGCCATTACTATGTGTATGACTGGGTCAAACCTCGGTCAAACTTAGTAATGGCGCACTTTGCATAGGTGCGCCATTACGATGTCAAACTTAGTAATGGCGCACCTACACAAAGTGCGCCATTACTAACTTTGACCAACGTTTGACCAAGTCATACACATAGTAATGGCGCACTTTGTGAAGGTGCTCCATTACTATGTCTATGACTTGAACAAATGCACACCCCCCCTGGACCGGCTTTTCAGTTAAAAAAATAAAAAATGATGGAAATGTCAAAAAAAATAAAAGAAAATAAGTTTCCCACGTGATATGTGGTCTAGTTGTTGGGAAAATTTACAAATATGAAATTCGACTTTATTTGCAAAATCTCTCTGGAATTTAGTAAAATGGGCATAACTTGCGAATACGAAGTCGGATTAAAAAGTTTTTTATATGAAAAATCATCTACTCGAAAAGTTACATCTGAATTGAACGGGGAACCTAGTTCAAGATTTTCATAATCCCCAAAAACCTAACAGAACGAAAGATAGGGGGATTTTAAGATTTAGAGGGGGGGGGAAATGGAAAATAATTCAAACTTACTAGTGGTGCACCATTTGCTAGGTGCGCCACTAGTAGCAGAAAAAAATTGGTTTCGAATTTTTTTTTTGGAAATGTTTTTCAAAATATGATACGTAATATGACCGGGAAGTTTGAATTTTTTTTTCAAAATTTCATCACACACATGAACATGAACAAAGTCCTAGACATCGACAAGGTTTAATAGGATTGATAAGATAGATATATCAAAAAGTGCATGTTAAGTGAGGTGGTGCTGGGGTTGGATAGAACTGCGAAGTTAAGCGTGCTCGGGCTGGAGTACTGTGAGGATGGGTGACCTTCCGGGAAGTTTGACCACTTAGTGCGATTTGACAATGCAAAGGTGAAGAAATTGAACAAGTGAGGAATTTCAAACTGAAGAAAAATTCAAATTGAAGATTTTCAACTTTTGTTGGTAGCGTGACCCACTGTCACACCCTGATTTTCATGTCACCTTTGCTTAAGCTAATTTCCATGTGGATTTGCAAAAACTTTTGAGTGTTTTTGACTTTGCTTGATTTGACTTTTGTTTGCTGTTTGCTAGTGCTCTAAAAATCAAATAAATCCTCCAACTCTTATACTTCATCTCCTTGACCCAAAACCTTTTCCCAATGATCATGCCATGTGTATAGACCAGTATAAAATTTTCTTATAAAAATATTTTGGCAAATGGTATTTTCAAAAATTAGTTTTCCAAAAACCCCTGAATTGAGGTTTGCACTGCAAGTACCTTATTTAGGGTGTGACAAATCTTTCAAAAAGTTTATTTGAATCCTATTAGGTATAGGACTCCCAAAAACCACAAAAGTATAATTTTAAAAGTTATTTTTATATTTTATTAAAAAGTTTTTTCTTAAGGCCAAAAATGGTCTTTAATAGGGAAAAATTATTTAATCATTTCAAAAATATTTGCCAAAATTCAGGGAGACTCATAGGACATATATTGTCCATATATAAGAGTTTCAACACATGGTCATGTTCAAAATATTGGACAAATCCTTCCAAAACCCTTTCTGGATATTTCAAGCTTTTGAAATATTTACAAAGGAAATATTCTCCAAAAATTCCAGGGAAATTCTATCATGTCAAATGTGACATATTTGATGATCTTGCAAAGCCTCATGCCTTGAACATCAAGGAAACATCCTCCAATCCCCTCAAAACCATTCTGTCCATATTTGAAGTTTGAGTAACTTTACATTGCCAAACTTGTCCAAATGCTCTCAAATTTGGTGCACATGCTAGAATGGCTTAATAAGGCATCTAGACCAAATGGCACAAGATTTGGAATAGAGAAACTGGATCAGATCACCCCAAAACCCTTTCTGTTCAAATGCAAATTTGAACAACTTTACATTGTCAACTTTTTATCTGGAGCCTCAAACTTTGTGGGCATGTTCATAACCCCAAATGATGATGCTACATCAAGTGGTGCATCAAGGGGAGATGATTTGCTTGACTCAAACAAGGTGAAACCATTTCTGTTGATTTCTAGGGTTCACCAAAGTTACATTGGCCACTTTGCTCAAATGAGCTCAAATTTGGTGTAGGGGCCTAATTTTATGTGGCATTTGATCCTGTTAAGTACCATGCCAATTGGAAGTCATTTGCCTCCCCAATACTTGATCAAACACCTTCTGTTCATTTACCAAAACCAGTGCTTGAACCTCTTTTACTTTTTCTCCTTACCTCAAATTTTTACCACAGCCTATTCTGATCATCATCTACCCCCAATAACATTCTCATGGCCTCAGCTCAATTATTGGAGGGGGTAAAACCCCAATTTACACTGCTGGACAGCAGGTTTCACCCTCTTCCTCACCTCTCTCCTCATCCCAGAGGCTCCCCAGAGCATCCAAGACTGTCTCCCCATTGTTTACTACTCCCTCTACCCTCTGGACACGGCTGGACACTAGAGGACACGCCAATGACACTGTGTGCATGCCATGGCGTGCAAAGTTCGCGCTCTGGAGCACGCTACAGTGCCCTGGCGCACTGTAGCCACCTCCAATCAGGGGCGCCCGACAGCCTTGGGCTTCCCCCTCGTGTCCCCCGAGGCGGCCTCGACGTCCGCAGCACGCTGGGCGGTCGGCCCCCTCCTCTCTCCTCCTCCCTCACCCCTACTCGCACGCGCACCGGCCGACCCTGGGCACCAGTAAACGACCTCGCACGCGCGGCCTCTCTGGCGCCTCCCCGCTCCTCCTCTCTCTTCCTTTAGGCGTGGACCAGCTCCAGGAACGCCCTGGACATGCCCGCTGGTGCCCCCGTGGCTTGCAACGACAGCAAGGGCCTCGCCGGCGCACGCGTGTTCGGTGGACCGGCGCTCACCTATTTATAGGCCGCCCCGAGCCCCCTCGCGGCTCCGATGGACTCCCTCTCCCTCTCCTGATCCTCTTGGACCACCCCACTCCTCCTCCCGTGGCCTCTTTGCCCCTCCATGGCCGGCGAGCCGCCGCCGGACTCTGCCCGGCACTGGTGAACTAGGGCCTCTCCTCCTCTTCCTTGGCCACCAGGAGAACCGCAGCAGACCGGCGGAGCTCCCCCACTCTCTATCTCCTGCTCCGGTGCCCTGTGGTGCCCGCTCCATCATCAACCGAGGAGGCCGCCGCCATGGTCAGGTGAAGGTGGTGCTCCGGCTCCTCCCCTGCCGCCCCAAGGGGCTTCCCCGACGCGCCGCTCCCCGAGGAACTCTCCGGTGGCCTCGGCCTGGCCAGAGGTGGCCCCTGCCGCCGGGGACGGGCGCCGGCCGGCGCGCAGCCGCGGCAACCAGCCCCTCCGTCGCGGGCGCGGGAGGTAGGGGATGACCCTGCGGGAGGGGCCCGCAGGTCAGCGACCCCGGAGGGCCAGGCCCACCCGTTTAAGTGGAGGGGGCTTCGCCGCAGCCCGCCTCCCCCGCGCGGAAGCGCCTTTCCTGGCGGGCGCTTTCGACGTGGCCGAGTCCCTGTGCGCTGCTGTGCAGATGGGCCGGCCCGCAAGCTATCCTCCGCCCTGAGCGCAGTGGAGGGTAAACCCTTATTCTTTTCTTTTTCTTTATTCTGCCAACTTCAAAAATGCCTAGAATATTCAAATGAACTCCAAACTTGATGATTCAAATTTCCTATGACTCCATAAATCATGCTCTATCTGTTGGTGCTACATGCACATTATTCCAGAAACTTTCCCTACACAAATATTTATCAAATGCCTTTATTTCATTTCTGTGATGAACTTTAAAAAAATCACAGAGAGCTCAATATTGATCCAAATGCAGTGATTCAAGTTCCAAGATGCTTGTCATGTCCAAACTTAGTTTTGGAACATTTTTAATAATAGTTTCTGTACCCCACCAAATATTGAGCCATTTCTTCATATTTATCAGCTTTGCAAAATCCTAGGAAATTCATTTCAAATCCAAATCCAGTGAAACCAACTCCTAAATGCTTCTAAAATCATGACTTGATGATGGGTACCTTTGCTCATCATTCAAGGAAATATTTCTGTATACTTCTTCCAAATCCATAAACCCTTTGGTTCCATCATATTGGAATGTTCCAAATCACCCATTGATCCAACACCTATGAAACCACCTTGGTCATTTCTAATATGACCAGAGGTATCCTAGAAAAGTCCAACTCCTATTTTTAGAACACTTTTATTTTTGCTTTGATTGTGTTGCTTATTATGATTGTTTCCATCGTTAGTTGACGTAATAAACGGAGTATTCGGAGATGGACCAGAAGATTTGAAGACTCTGAAGAATAAGGCAAGCAGCCCTTTGACCATGTTCAAGAAACCTTTTTATGCATGTCTCATAACACCTTATTATTCAATGCATCGGAATCATGTTGAGGTGGAAACCACTTTGGTTGCTACCTTGTTACTTTACTGTTGAAACTTGCATCAAACATGGCCCTACCTTCCTATGAGGGTTATGTGGGTGGGAGTAGTTAGGTTGCTTTAATAGTGGCTACGCAAATGGGACGGGTATATGCATGGTGACGGAGGCAGGATACTTTCAAAAGACTTTTCGAAAACCCCGTCGGGTGCCATTTATGCCCGAGGGAGATGGTGAGATGGGTGACCAGTTGATGACGAAGTGGTGTACCGAGGAAAGTGTGTGTGTTGTTTTGAAAAACGGATTGGTTTAAGTTGCGACCGTTATTCCAACCTTACATGCGCAACCACTCTACCCTTATATGGGAAAGGGCATTATTGATTACCTAGGTCGATACTAGCATGGTGCCCGCATTACTAGTGACGGGGGTGACATGAGGTCACTCTCGGGACGGGGTCGTGCTTGGATAGGCGGCCATGACTGTTTTCACAGGGCACCAGACACACCGTTGGTACCCCGTGCTTGTGATATGTGATGAATTCGGAGTGAGTCTCCACAAACCTTGAGATGTGAAATGTGGGGCATGGGGCTGTTACCAATCGAGTGGACTCCATATTAGTGTCGCCTAGGGAAAGATAGTGATCGGGTGCTTACCCCGGGTACTTGAGGTACCGTGGGTCGTGGATGACACGGAAGTTCCCCGGATCTAGTGGGTAAAGTGTGCAACCTCTGCAGAGTGTAAAACTATTCGAATAGCCGTGTCCACGGTCATGGACAGTTGGGTAACCGCTCTGGGGCTACGTCCAATGTTTGCGAAACCTGGTGTGTGTGTGCGAGGAAGCAACACGATTCAAAGATATTGATGAAGTGATTGTGAGGAAGTCACAAGGAGCTTGAGCATGAGTTGATTACAACTCTTTCTCGATATTGATGTCTGTGACCTCCTGATACTTGTTACAGACACATGCATATCCATGTTACATGTTGATCATACTTGCATATGAAAAACTAGCTTTTCGCAAAACTGCCAACCTAGCAGTAGAGCCTTGCATAATTATTCTGTTATCACACTTGGGTTGCTTGCGAGTACATTCAATGTACTCATTGGCTTGCCACTGGTTATTTTATTGGCCAGGCATGAGAGAACAGGTTAAGATGAAGATTTCTTGGTGACGAGCATGCGAGCTAGGACGCTTCCCAGTCAGAATGCCTGTAGGGTTAAGGCAGGTGGCATGGGTCCCAGTTGTCTTTGAAGATTTTCCGCTGCGTTGATATACTCAAGACTTGACCATTATGGTCCTATTTGTGTAACACGGTATGTAAGGATGTAAGACTCTTGTTATTCAGCTTCTGTGTGTTCAGTGAGCATTGATCTCTGGGATCACTGTACACGTGCATTCGGTGATCACGACTTATGAGTCGGGGTCCCCACAGAGCTGGTATCAGAGCCATCCTGACTGTAGGAAGCCTTAGTTAGCATGGTCGTTAGTTAGGGTAAAACTATTTCCAAAACTATTAGTAGTTTTCAAAACTATCTATACTTCTCTTCCCTTCTCAGTTTTTCGAAAACTAGGCTATGCTCGATCTCTTCCCCTTCAAAACCTTGGTCGCTAAAACCCCTATGCCCCTGACCACTGGATTTTCTGTAATCCTCGTGGAGTGCACCTTGCCGAACACTCACCCACCACTTTTGCACGCAAGATTGGAGACACCACGACAAGACGGTACCAACAGAAACTACATCCTCGATGGATGAGGACATGAAGACCCAGAAGATGGTGGTACCCTTGACAGTGTCCCAAGATGGTGCAACTTTGGCCTATAAATGACCAGGGTATAGGTTAGGCAAAAGTCATGATATGCATCGCTAATAGAGTAATCCTGTCACTACCGTTGTTGTATCGACAACCACCGGTGGATGAGAACCTCGCCATTTGGTCCGCCTCACTATAGTGAGCAGGAAAACGGTTCTCTTCATCCCCCGCTCTTGGTGTCGATGTTTCCATCAACGAAATCGACATGTTGGACCTCTATTATGCCTTTTTAATGTCATTACATATGGATTGCCTACCTGGTACCATCGGCGCCCCAGAAGGCACAAGGGATCGCCATGATTAAAGAGATAAGTGAAGACCAAGTCAACGCCAGCTACAAGGAGGCACCTTCACCCCATCACCTCATCAGGCGAGAAGATGTTGAAGATTCTTCAGGCTCAACCCGGATCATTCATCAAGAAACTACAAGGGACATAGCAACATCCGAGGAAGCTCAGAAGACTGCACGAGGCACAAGTCACGGCACAGAGTCCGAGAACCCCTAGGGTAGGATGAGTCGGGTACCCCCTATGCGCAGTCGAGTCCATATGATGGTTCGAATAGAACCATGATTGTGTGTTGTTTGCTTTTATTCGTTTGTGTTTTGATATAAGTCGCACTTTTGCCCCAGGCAATAAGTGCATGGCTATATCACCTTCCTTGCCTTGTTTCTTTTGTTTCGATCTTTTTCACCTGTTTGTTGCACCTGCACTATAGCACCCCCTTTCGGCATTTCCCTCCTCTACGCTGCTTCTTCCCTCTATTCCCTCTCTCCCTAATTGAAGACCCGCAAGACAAGATGCACCAAGGATTCTACCTCGACGGCCAACTGGCACCGAAGACTTCTGCTACAACCTCCGCGATCAATTGCAACCCCGTAGAGTTATGTTTAACCCTCCAGACCAGTAACCCCATTCCTAGACCCTTTGAGACTTCCCGAGACACTCCAGCACGAATCCTTAACCATGTGCCTCACCAATGGTAAAGCGAGAGAACCTGTTAAGCCTTCATAACCATGCACAACACTGGGTTCGTAAAGGAGCTAGTGGACACGATGAGTGGGCACATTTTCATCCTGATATAGCACGAGGTCTGACGATGCCATAGATAGACCAGTTCGAGGATATTGGACAGATGACTTGGTGGTTTATATCAGTGACTTCGAGGAATTATCTGAGACCTTGATGGATTGTGAGGTTTTCATATTGGTGGGATCATAACTTTGGGAAAGCATGTAGGAGTGCCCATTGGGCATGAGATTTGGATTTATGTAGGTGATTCTGGTTGGTATAATGCTGGATATGTCTGCATGGTTCGGAGTAAATTGGATTTAGACCGATGATCTTGATCATGATACCATGCTTCTCGGTGGACAATAACCTAGGAGATTGGATTATTTGTCGGAGTTGATTTAGGGATCTATTTAATCGTGATCTTGGAGTTACTTGACCCGGATGATGAGAATTTGGTGGACATACTATCGTGATGCATAGTCCTTCCAAGTATTTGGGTATTGAGATCTTGTGGAACACCGTAGACATCAGATTTGTAGGATTGTTGGATTATATGGTGATTGATGGTAATTACCGGGCTATTGGAGTTGATCTATAGGAAGGAAACAAATCTTGGAGTGGCATATGACGTGTTTCCTTAGAATAGAGATGCATTATCTTGAGCCTTGCAAGACTAGGTTGAGTGCTTGGATTGTGGAGTTATTTTAAGCTCAGCAGCCTGTATGATCTACCTTTGGATTTCAGAGGTAGGCATACATATAGATTTGGAGATCTTAGACAAGTATAGTTTTGTTAGACCGTCTCTTGAGAATCATGAGGATATGTATGGCAATGAGTGGTGATTGAAGTTGGTCTATGCGAGAGATGCTTTTTCGTTTGGAGTACTAGATAGAGCTATTGGCGTCTCAGAAACTGTGCTTAAGGATAAGATGATATAAGTTCACTCACTCACTAGAATCCTTGAACCCCTTAAGCCCCACCGAGCCACAACCTGGTCAGATTCTGACCACGGGCCTTGACTCAGAGTCAGGAAGGCCTCTGCAAGTACTCAACCGAGACCACCACCAATACCCAGCTTACCTTGCGTACCCCCTTAGACCTCATGGAGTGATTGGACAGGTTAGGTAACATCATTATTTGATGGCCTACTTGACTGCCCAAAGACAAAGAAGAGACGGACAGCTGGATAGAAGACAATTGAAGACCGCCCTGTCAAGAAGGAAGATCTACACCGACCACTGTCATCAAGAAGAAAACTTCCACGTTGAAGACCGGGCGTATCTGCAAACCACCCCTCTCCAAGGAACGCTCACACCAAAATTGTATCAAGACTTGAAGGCACGATTCTGGTGGCACGAGATGAAAAGAGAGATTTGCAACCTATGTTGCAAAGTGTGATGTGTGCCAAAAGGTCAAGGCTGAATATCAGCGACCCGCTGGATTGCTTCAACCACTCAAGGCTTCTGAGTGGAAGTGGGATAAAGACGGAACGAACTTCGTCACTGGCTTACCAAGGTCGGATAGAGGACATGACTCTATCTGGGTCATAGTCGATCATTTGACCAAGGTGGCCCATTTTCATTCCTGTCAAGACCACTTATGTTGGCAACCGGCTAGCAGCTCTCTACATCGACCGAATCGTAAGTCTTCACGGCTTTCCCAAGGAGATTGTGTTAGATCGAGGAACCCAGTTCACCTCAAGGTTCTGGAAGAAGTTCCGAGAAGCCTTGGGAACCAAGTATCTTTCAGCACAGCTTTCCACCCACAGACCGGAGGTCAGACAGAACGATTCAATGAGATTCTCGAAGACATACTCCGAGCCTGTGTCTAGGCGTATGGAGCCAAGTGGGAGGATTGTCTCCCTTTTGCCGAGTTCTCCTGTAACAACAGTTACCAGTCGAGCCTTCAGATGGCACCATTTGAGGTGTTGTACGGACACAGATGTCGCACACCCCTCAACTGGTCAGAGACTGGAGAAGGGCTAGTCTTTGGACCGGATATTCTCCGTGCAGCGGAAGAGCAAGTCCAACTAGTCAGAGAACGTTTGAAGGCAGCCAAGTCAAGGCAAAAGAGCTATGCTGACACTCACCGTCGGGACATGAGTTTCCATATCAGGGACCACGTGTACCTGCGGGTAACTCCTCTGAAGGGAAACAAGCGTTTCCACGTCAAGGGGAAGCTCGCACCAAGGTTCATTGGACCCTTTGAGATCACTGCAAGTCATGTAGTAGACGGCTCCCCAACTAGATCTACCACCTGAGATACCCTCCGTGCACCAAGTCTTCCACGAGCCCCCACTCTGGAAGTACTTCTTACCTCCTAGCTAGCTCGATGCCCGCAAGGACATCGATCACCGAGCCTTTGATAGCTAACCCAACCTAACCTATGCAAGAGACCCCTCAGCAACCTCCATCAAGGATGGCATCAAGCAAGAAGCCATACCATCAAGCACTTCAGGATTCCAAGGAGCACCGCTCAGAAGCTGAACCAACAAGAAGAAGTGAAGACTACCCCGTATCCAAGACTCCGCCTTTCTTTCCACACCTAGTCTAGGAATCTCGGGGACGAGATTCTTGTAAGGGGGGTAGGTCTGTCACACCCTGATTTTCATGTAACCTTTGCTTAAGCTAATTTCCATGTTAAAAATGTGGATTTGCAAAAACTTTTGAGTGTTTTTGACTTTGCTTGATTTGACTTTTGTTTGCTGTTTGCTAGTGCTCTAAAAATCAAATAAATCCTCCAACTCTTATACTTCATCTCCTTGACCCAAAACCTTTTCCCAATGATCATGCCATGTGTATAGACCAGTATAAAATTTTCTTATAAAAATATTTTGGCCAAATGGTATTTTCAAAAAATAGTTTTCCAAAAACCCCTGAATTGAGGTTTGCACTGCAAGTACCTTATTTAGGGTGTGAAAAATCTTTCAAACAGTTTATTTGAATCCTATTAGGTATAGGACTCCCAGAAACCACAAAAGTATAATTTTAAAAGTTATTTTTATATTTTATTTAAAAGCTTTTTCTTAAGGCCAGAAATGGTCTTTAATAGGGAAACATTATTTAATCATTTCAAAAATATTTGCCAAAATTCAGGGAGACTCATAGGACATATATTGTCCATATATAAGAGTTTCAACACATGGTCATGTTAAAAATATTGGACAAATCCTTCCACAACCCTTTCTGGATATTTCAAGCTTTTGAAATATTTACAAAGGAAATATTCTCCAAAAATTCCAGGGAAATTCTATCATGTCAAATGTGACATATTTGATGATCTTGCAAAGCCTCATGCCTTGAAGATCAAGTAAACATCCTCTAATCCCCTCAAAACCATTCTGTCCATATTTTAAGTTTGAGCAACTTTACATTGCCAAACTTGTCCAATTGCTCTCAAATTTGGTGCACATGCTAGAATGGCCTAATAAGGCATCTAGACCAAATGGCACAATATTTGGAATAGAGCAACTTGATCAAATCACCACAAAACCCTTTCTGTTCAAATGCAAATTTGAACAACTTTACATTGTCAACTTTTTATCTGGAGCCTCAAACTTTGTGGGAATGTTCATAACCCCAAATGATGATGCTACACCAAGTGGTGCATCAAGGGGAGATGATTTGCTTGACTCTATCAAGGTGAAACCATTTCTGTTGATTTCTAGGGTTCACCAAAGTTACATTGGCCACTTTGCTCAAATGAGCTCAAATTTGGCGTAGGGGCCTAATTTTATGTGGCATTTGATCCTGTTAAGTCCCATGCCAATTGGAAGTCATTTGCCTCCCCAATACTTGATCAAACACCTTCTGTTCATTTACCAAAATCAGTGCTTGAACCTCTTTTACTTTTTCTCCTTACCTCAAATTCTTACCACAGCCTATTCTGATCATCATCTACCCCCAGTAACATTCCCATGGCCTCAGCTCAATTATTGGAGGGGGTAAAACCCCAATTTACACTGCTGGACAGCAGGTTTCACCCTCTTCCTCACCTCTCTCCTCATCCCAGAGGCTCCCCAGAGCATCCAAGACTGTCTCCCCATTGTTTACTACTCCCTCTACCCTCTCGACACGGCTGGACACTAGAGGACACGCCAATGACACCATGTGCATGCCATGGCGTGCAAAGTTCGCGCTCTGGAGCACGCTACAGTGCCCTGGCGCACTGTAGCCACCTCCAATCAGGGGCGCCCGACAGCCTTGGGCTTCCCCCTCGTGTCCCCCGAGGCGGCCTCGACGTCCGCAGCACGCTGGGCGGTCGGCCCCCTCCTCTCTCCTCCTCCCTCACCCCTGCTTGCACGCGCACCGGCCGACCCTGGGCACCAGTGAACGACCTCGCACGCGCGGCCTCTCTGGCGCCTCCCCGCTCCTCCTCTCTCTTCCTTTAGGCGTGGACCAGCTCCAGTAACGCCCTGGACATGCCCGCTGGTGCCCCCGTGGCTTGCAACGACAGCAAGGGCCTCGCCGGCGCACGCGTGTTCGGTGGACCGGTGGTCACCTATTTATAGGCCGCCCCGAGCCCCCTCTCGGCTCCGATGGACTCCCTCTCCCTCTCCTGATCCTCTTGGACCACCCCACTCCTCCTCCCGTGGCCTCTTTGCCCCTCCATGGCCGGCGAGCCGCCGCCGGACTCTGCCCGGCATTGGTGAACCAGGGCCTCTCCTCCTCTTCCTTGGCCACCAGGAGAACCGCAGCAGACCGGCGGAGCTCCCCCACTCTCTATCTCCTGCTCCGGTGCCCTGTGGTGCCCGCTCCACCATCAACCGAGGAGGCCGCCGCCATGGTCAGGTGAAGGTGGTGCTCCGGCTCCTCCCCTGCCGCCCCAAGGGGCTTCCCCGACGCGCCGCTCCCCGAGGAACTCTCCGGTGGCCTCGGCCTGGCTAGAGGTGGCCCCTGCCGCCGGGGACGGGCGCCGGCCGGCGCGCAGCCGCGGCAACCAGCCCCTCCGTCGCGGGCGCGGGAGGTAGGGGATGACCCTGCGGGAGGGGCCCGCAGGTCAGCGACCCCGGAGGGCCAGGCCCACCCGTTTAAGTGGAGGGGGCTTCGCCGCAGCCCGCCTCCCCCGCGCGGAAGTGCCTTTCCTGGCGGGCGCTTTCGACGTGGCCGAGTCCCTGCGCGCTGCTGTGCAGATGGGCCGGCCCGCAAGCTATCCTCCGCCCTGAGCGCAGTGGAGGGTAAACCCTTATTCTTTTCTTTTTCTTTATTCTGCCAACTTCAAAAATGCCTAGAATATTCAAATGAACTCCAAACTTGATGATTCAAATTTCCTATGACTCCATAAATCATGCTCTATCTGTTGGTGCTACATGCACATTATTCCAGAAACTTTCCCTATACGAATATTTATCAAATGCCTTTATTTCATTTCTGTGATGAACTTCAAAAAAATCACAGAGAGCTCAATATTGATCCAAATGCAGTGATTCAAGTTCCTAGATGCTTGTCATGTCCAAACTTAGTTTTGGAACATTTTTAATAATAGTTTCTGTACCCCACCAAATATTGAGCCATTTCTTCATATTTATCAGCTTTGCAAAATCCTAGGAAATTCATTTCAAATCCAAATCCAGTGAAACCAACTCCTAAATGCTTCTAAAATCATGACTTGATGATGGGTACTTTTGCTCATCATTCAAGGAAATATTTCTGTATACTTCTTCCAAATCCATAAACCCTTTGGTTCCATCATATTGGAATGTTCCAAATCACCCATTGATCCAACACCTATGAAACCACCTTGGTCATTTCTAATATGACCAGAGGTATCCTAGAAAAGTCCAACTCCTATTTTTAGAACACTTTTATTTTTGCTTTGATTGTGTTCCTTATTATGATTGTTTCCATCGTTAGTTGACGTAATAAACGGAGTATTCGGAGATGGACAAAAAGATTTGAAGACTCTGAAGAATAAGGCAAGCAACCCTTTGACCATGTTCAAGAAACCTTTTTATGCATGTCTCATAACACCTTATTATTCAATGCATCGGAATCATGTTGAGGTGGAAACCACTTTGGTTGCTACCTTGTTACTTTACTGTTGAAACTTGCATCAAACATGACCCTACCTTCCTATGAGGGTTATGTGGGTGGGAGTAGTTAGGTTGCTTTAATAGTGGCTACGCAAATGGGACGGGTATATGCATGGTGACGGAGGCAGGATACCTTCAAAAGACTTTTCGAAAACCCCGTCGGGTGCCATTTATGCCCGAGGGAGATGGTGAGATGGGTAACCACTTGATGACGAAGTGGTGTACCGAGGAAAGTGTGTGTGTTGTTTTGAAAAACGGATTGGTTTAAGTTGCGACCGTTATTCCAACCTTACATGCGCAACCACTCTACCCTTATATGGGAAAGGGCATTATTGATTACCTAGGTCGATACTAGCATGGTGCCCGCATTACTAGTGACGGGGGTGACATGAGGTCACTCTCGGGACGGGGTCGTGCTTGGATAGGCGGCCATGACTGTTTTCACAGGGCACCGGACACACCGTTGGTACCCCGTGCTTGTGATATGTGATGAATTCGGAGCGAGTCTCCACAAACCTTGAGATGTGAAATGTGGGGCACGGGGCTGTTACCAATCGAGTGGACTCCATATTTGTGTCGCCTAGGGAAAGATAGTGATCGGGTGCTTACCCCGGGTACTTGAGGTACCGCGGGTCGTGGATGACATGGAAGTTCCCCGGATCTAGTGGGTAAAGTGTGCAACCTCTGCAGAGTGTAAAACTATTCGAATAGCCGTGTCCACGGTCATGGACAGTTGGGTAACCGCTCTTGGGCTACGTCCAATGTTTGCGAAACCTGGTGTGTGTGTGTGTGCGAGGAAGCAACACGATTCAGAGATATTGATGAAGTGATTGTGAGGAAGTCACAAGGAGCTTGAGCATGAGTTGATTACAACTCTTTCTCGATATTGATGTCTGTGACCTCCTGATACTTGTTACAGACACATGCATATCCATGTTACATGTTGATCATACTTGCATATGAAAAACTAGCTTTTCGCAAAACTGCCAACCTAGCAGTAGAGCCTTGCATAATTATTCTATTATCACACTTGGGTTGCTTGCGAGTACATTCAATGTACTCATTGGCTTGCCACTGGTTATTTTATTGGCCAGGCATGAGAGAACAGGTTAAGATGAAGATTTCTTGGTGACGAGCATGCGAGCTAGGACGCTTCCCAGTTAGAATGCCTGTAGGGTTAAGGCAGATGGCATGGGTCCCAGTTGTCTTTGAAGATTTTCCGCTGCGTTGATATACTCAAGACTTGACCATTATGGTCCTATTTGTGTAACACGGTATGTAAGGATGTAAGACTCTTGTTATTCAGCTTCTGTGTGTTCAGTGAGCATTGATCTCTGGGATCACTGTACACGTGCATTCGGTGATCACGACTTATGAGTCGGGGTCCCCACACCCACCGTATAAGAATGATGATATCAGACACCACGTACAGTTGTCGTAGGGCTCTGAGAATCTGTTTCTTCATTTATTTCTTCACACTTAGAGGGTTAGTCTTCATTGATTGAAGAAAAACGTTACTTCGTGTGTTGCCCATCAAAGTCATCAATTTTGCATAAGTGTTAGGATGTGTGTCCTTTTCAAAGAACATTCGAAGATTCTAAGATATTTAGCTCACACCGCAACATGCAAAATCTCTTATCATCCAAGGGCTTAGTGAAGATATCTGCCAGCTTATCTTCAGTCTTCATGTGGTTGATGGAAATGTCGCCCTTGAAGACATGATCAAGAAGAAAATGATGACGGATCTGGATGTGCTTTGTCCTTGAGTGCTGAACTGGGTTGTGAGAACTCTTGATGGCACTCTGATTGTCATAGTAGAGTGGCACATTCTTCATGTTGATGTCATAGTCCTTGAAGGTGTGCTTCATCCATAGTAATTGAGTACAGCATGACCCAGCAGGTATGTACTCAGCTTCAGCAATGGAGAGAGATACACACTTTTGCTTCTTCGAGGACCAATATACTAAGGATCGCCCGTGGAAATGGCATGTGCCGGATGTTGACTTGCGATCCACTCGATCACAAGCATAGTCACAGTCAGAATATCTAATGAGATCAAAATCAGAGCCCTTCGGATACCATAATCCAAGTGTTGGAGTGTGAGATAGATATCGAAGAACATGCTTCACAGCCTTATGGTGTGATTCCTTTGGTGTAGCTTGAAATCGGGCACACATGCAAACACTAAGCACAATATCTGGCCTAGATGCACATAGATACAATAAAGAGCCAATCATGGAGCGGTATAACTTTTGATCGAAGTCTTTACCATTTTCATCGGTGCATAGATGGCCATTTGTGGGCATAGGGATTTTGACGCCTTTGCAATCTTGCATGCCGAATTTCCTCTGAACATCCTTGAGGTATTTCTCTTGAGATATGAAGATGCCATTGTGTTGTTGATGAATGTGAAGGCCTAGGAAGAATGTCAGTTCTCCCGTCATGGACATTTGATATTCTTAACGCATCATGTAGCCAAATTCGTCACAGTAATGTTCATCAATACAGCCAAAGATAATATCGTCCACATAGATTTGACACACAAATAATTCTTCATCATATGACTTAGTGAAAAGAGTTGGGTCAAGTAAACCGGGTTTTAAGCCTTTCTTCGTGAGGAATTCCTTCAAAGTATCATACCACGCCTGAGGGGCCTGCTTGAGGCCATAGAGGCCCTTGTTGAGTTTGAAGACTTTGTCAGGATTTTTAGGATCTTCAAAACCTGGGGGTTGAGCAACATATACTTCTTCCTCAAGCTTACCATTGAGGAATGCACTTTTCACATCCATTTGATAATATGATATTATGATGGTTAGCATAAGCAAGTAGTATGCGAATAGCTTCAAGTCTACCACCGGGAGCAAAAGTTTCATCGAAGTCAATTCCTTCAACCTGTGTGTAGCCCTGAGCTATGAGACGAGCCTTATTCCTCACCACGAGGCCATTTTCATCTTGCTTGTTTCGATAGATCCACTTGGTGCCGATGATATTTTGCTTCCAAGGATATGGTCGCTTGACGAGTTCCCACACATGGTTGAGCTCGAATTGATACAATTCCTCTTGCATAGCTTGAATCCACTCAGGTTCCAGAATTACCTCATCAACTTTGGTGGGCTCTGTGATAGAGACAAAAGCAAAGGGCCCACAAAAGTTAGATAAGTGTGAAGCTCTTGAGCGTGTGAGAGGACCTGGTGCATTGATATCGTCGATGATTTTCTCGATCTGCACTTCTTTTGCGACACAAGGATGAGCTGGCTGATGACTTTGGTCTGGCTGAGCATTTTCTTCAGCAGCAGTTTCTTCAGGAGCACCAGAATGATTTTCTTCATTGTCAGGAATGACTTCTTAAGCTAATTCTTCAGTGGGGATGATATCTTCAGTAGCTTTGAAATTAATGGATTCCTCAGGAGGTATTTCACCTGACACAGAAGGCAGGTGCTCTCTTTGCGAGCCATTAGTTTCATCGAACCGCACATTTACAGTCTCAACAATCTTGTGAAGATGATTGATGAAGATTATGTAGGTGTGCGAGTCCCTTCCGTAACCAAGCATAAAACCTTCATGTATTTTCGGTGCAAATTTGGAATTGTGATGGGGATCTCTAACCCAGCATTTAGTGCCGAAGACTTTGAGATAACTCACATTGGGTTTCTTGTCAGTGAGTAGTTCATATGAGGTTTTCTTGAGGAATTTGTGAAGATATACCCTGTTGATAATGTGGCATGCAGTATTGACAGCCTCAGGCCAAAACCTGAGAGGCGTCTTGTATTCATCAAGCATGGTGCGAGCCATCTCAACAAGAGTCATGTTCTTGCGCTCCACAACGCCGTTCTGCTGAGGAGTGTATGGGGCTGATAGCTCATGAGTAATACCAAGTTCATCAAGATAATCATCATGACCAGTGTTCTTGAACTCGGTCCCATTGTCACTCCGGATATGTTTGATCTTCACACCGAAATTCGTCGAGGCCCTTGAGGAAAATTGCTTGAAAAATTCATGCACTTCATGCACCCATGTATAACGAGAATAGTCATCAACAATGACAAAGCCATAAAGAGATGCTGCATTTGTGAATGCAGAATAATGTATAGGGACGAAGGGATCCATGTGAAGCAATTAAAATGGACGAGTGGTAGTCATGATAGTCTTTGAGGGATGCTTGGATTTGGTCATCTTCCCGGCTTCGTAAGCCCCACAAAGATGATCTTTGACGAATTTGGCACCCTCAATTCCAAGGATATGCTTCTTCTTCACAAGTGTGTGCAAGTTCCTCATGCCAGCATGACCGAGTCGCCGATGCCATAGCCATCCTTTTGAAGCTTTTGCAAGTAGACATATGGTAGGCTGTGGTCCTGTAGAGAAATCAACAATATACAAGTCTCCTCTCATAAATCCTTCGAAGACTTTGGAACTGTCAGATTCTAAAACTACGACACAACGATATTTGCCAAAGACAACCACCATATCAAGGTCACAAAGCATTGAGACAGACATGAGGTTGAATCCAAGAGACTCGACAAGCATGACTTTGTCCATGTGTCGATCTTTTGAGATTGCAACCTTACCTAGACCCAATACCTTGCTTTTTCCTTACTCGACAATCCGCCGCTGGTCTCCGCCGCCGTCGACAGCAATCTGCTCCGCCGTTGCCGATGTAGCGAGCTCAGCACCAAGTTAGGGTATGAGCTCAATCTCTGTGCAATCCTTACCTCCTATTCTAAGCACAAAGATATTTCCATGATTCTTGCCATGATTGAAATCATCATGTCCAACAGAAACTCCGTATAGATTAGTTTTGATTTGAAAATTTAGGGTTAAGTCTCCGCCGAACTCATCTCGGACCGACCGAGTTGTAGAAATCGGTCTCACCAATTTACCTTAGGCCATTGCAGTTGCACTTTTTGGTCTGACCAAAAACTGCAAATCGGTGCATCAGAGTTCGACTCTGTGTGAAACCCTAAGAATCTCGGTGGCACCGAACTGTGACTCAGTCTGACCGAGTTCACTAGTTTAGGTTCCAAAATTGCTTCGGTATCACCGAGTTTAACAAATCGGTGGCTCCGAAATGCTTTCTGTGGAGAACTAAAACTAAGTCTTTGAGTCATCTGTTTAGCAAAAACTCTGCACTTTGTGATGCTTATCCACTCTACCTCATCTACATCTATCACAGGTTCTGTTGTCAGTGTAATTGCCAAGATGTCTGACCTGAGTGACATTCAAAACAGGTCTGAGGAGCAAGTTAAGATGAGTGAGGGCACTAGTCCATCTAGCAGTTCTGATGAAGGTAGCACGAGCACACCAAGCAACCTGCCTAAGGCTGCTTCCAAGACAAGGAAGAAGAAAACTTCTAACAGTGACGATGAGGACTTTGTGGCTAATGAGGCCACGTCAAAGATGAACGTACTAAGGAAAGAGTATGGAACAGTTGCTGCAACAAAGCTAGGGATGAACAAGAAGCCCCTGCCAAAAGAGCTCCAATGTCAAAGGCCAGAGCATTAACTCAAGAAACAATGGTGTTCACTCTTGAAACCAGATATGATGAGCCAGCAGAAACAAAGAAGAGGGCTAGGAAAACCACGGCCAGATTGATTGACAAGCCATCTATGAGAGATGATGATGATGATGATGAAGCAGAAGAAGAAGAGGATGTTGCACACGCAACTAAATCTCAGAAGTTGATGGGGGATGCCATTAAGTCAGGGGTTGCTCCTTCAAAGCCCAAGACTGCCCCCAAAGCTGCTGCTCAAGCCTCCAAGTCTGCACCCAAGAGAAGCACAAGGAACATTCCAGCTGCAGAAAAGAACAAGGCCCTAGTGCCTGAGATTGATGAAAATGCTGAGGTCCAAGTGCTTAGGAATCTCAAGCCCAAGATCCCTAATCATGATGATAACCATATTGTTGCTGAGGACATGAAGTTGAGGAAGGATGCAGGTCTCAGAAGATGGAGACAATCTGATCCATATGCTGTGAGGAGATGGACTATTGTGGATTATAGGTTCCATACAAAAGAACAGCAAGATTTCTATGAGACCATTCTGCTTGAAAAGAAGCCAATGGTATGTGACAAGAGATGGGTTGATTGGGAATACATCAAGGAAAATGAAGAGCATTTTCCAAGTGTGCATGAAAGCTTCAAGGCTTGTGGTGTTGAAAAGTTTGTGGGTCAAAAGCTGGCAGAATGGAATGATGAATTCATCGTGCAATTCTACTCCAGAACTCATTTCTATCCAGATGGTAGAATTGTATGGATGTCTGAAGGCACAAGGTACCAGTCAACTATTGATGAATGGGCCAAGTTGGTAAAAGCCCCTAAAGAGCATGAAGATGACTTGGATGTCTATGCCAAGAAGAAGAAAGACCACAACTCTATGGCCAACATGTACAAAGAGATCCCAGACAAAGCCTTGGAAACACACAAGTTTGGATCTGTGCATTACTTGTTGTCTGGTCTAGCTACAATCAACACCATCTTGAGGCATACATTGTTTCCCAAGTCAGGAGATCATAAGATGATTAGAGGACATTGAATCAACTTGCTGCACATTTTTTATGTCCCTCAGAAGTTCAAGGTCATGAGTCTGATTGTAGAGACAATCAAAAGGACTGCTGCAGAACAGAAGAGATCTTGTGGGTATGCTCCACACATTCAGGAGCTCATCAACTCCAAGATGGGCACAGGCACATACTTGTTGGACAAGGAACATCTACCCCTATATCAAGAATTTGAGGACAACACAGTTGTGATGGATTAGAATGAACCTTCATTAGTGCAAGCACAAGAGAAGAGAGCCAAAGCTAGAGCTGAGAAAGCAGCAAAGATGCCAAGTGTTGAAGAGGCATCTCAAGTGTCCCTCAAGTGAAAACAAGATCAAATGGCCTATCTGATTCAAGCAACTTTGAGGATTGAGAAGGGCTTGGCCACCATGACTCAAAATCAGGAGAGCTTGGAGAGGATCATTGAAACAAAGTTCTATGATCTTGATCTGAAAGTGACTGAGATACACACTGCATTTGAGCAGCTCTAGGAGGAAGTAGAGGAGAGGTAAGGGCAGGCTACCACAGATGCCTTTCAGAAAGTGCCTAGAGGTGAGAGATCTGCTGTAGTGCCCACACCTGACATTAGAGCTACTACATCAGCACTGGCAGCTGCAGCTTCATTGCCACCTCCAGTTCCCACTCCACCAGCTCCAACAACATCTATAGATGCCTTCGTCCTTGGAGTTCTCTCAACACCACCTCCCGAAGATCAATCCTAGAGAGACGCATAGCACTATGCATTTTCAAACTTTTTGGTAACTTATTGCCAAAGGGGGAGAAATGTATAGATCATAGGCTTCGAGAGAGAGTGTTTTTGCTTCTTGGTCTCTTGCTATTTGGTTGATACATTTGTGTGTTTGCTTGATACTTGTTTACGTTATGTGTGTGAGATACTTGTTTGATCATGTGTTTGATCATATCATACTCTAATGCTTGCTTAAATGATGCTATTATCTATCTCTCGTATATGATCATTCACTTTGCCTTGGTGATGAGTACATATTTTTACCTTCTATCATTTTGAGCGCTCCACCAAGATGTATGTGACATGGAAGAGTAACCCATGATCATAAACGATTGTGCATTTGCATTGAAACGGAAATTTTAAATAATGCACAAATTTAGGGAGAGCTCTTGTGTATCACATACTTCTCAAAGCGACGATGTATTTAAATCTTATTAACATTTGTCAAAGCTTTGATCTATATGTTGTAATCAATTACCGAAAAGGGGGAGATTGAAAGTGCAACTATCCCTGGGTGGTTTTGGTAATTCCTAACAACATATAGCTCATTGAACTAATGCTCTTTCAAGATGATCATTTCAGAAAGTTCAATGATTGGCATGGCATGGACTAGGAATGTGGACCCCTCAAAATGATCAGGACACATATTGGCTCAAGCTCAAGACTCTACATTTTCTATTTTAGTGATCCAAGATCACATTAAGTCCATAGGAAAGCCAATACTATTAAAAGGGGATGAGGTGTTGCTTAATGGGTTTCTTGCTCAAAATGCTTAGTGATATGCTAAAAAAAACCTCAACCACTTACTCACATCCACATATGTCCTAAATCTAAAACTCAAACTCGGCCCCACCGACTTGATCTATCCGGCGCCACCGAGTTCATTTCACATAGCCACTGCCAAACCCCTAATCACTTCGGTTTCACCGATAGGGTTCTCTGTATCACCGATGGGATTGCAAACTCTCTGTTTCCCTTTGTAATGTTTTGGTCTAACCGAGATGAGCGATCAGTCCCACCGAGTTCGCAATGCAAACTCTGTGTTTCCCCTTCATAATGTTTCGGTCCAACCAAAATGAGTGAATCGGTCCCACCGAGTTTTCCTGACCAACTCTCTGGTTAGCTTATTACCAAAATCGTTCCTACCGAGTTTGTGTAATCGGTCTCACCAAGATTATGTTATGCCCTAACCCTAATGAAATTGGTCCTACCGAGTTGATCATATCGGTCCCACGGAAATGCCTAATGGTCACATTATGAACTAAATCGGTCTGACCGAGTTCTCTGATTCGGTCCCACCGAGTTCTTTGATTCGGTCCCATCGAGTTTGGTATATTGTGTGTAGCGGTTAGATTTCGTGTGGAGGCTATATATACCCCTCCACCCACTCTTCATTCATAAGAGAAAGCCATCAGAACAAGCTTACACTTCCTTTACTCATTTCTTGAGAGACAACCACCTACTCATGTGTTGAGACCAAGATATTCCAATCCTATCATATGAATCTTTATCTCTAGCCTTCCCCAAGTTTCTTTCCACTCAATTCATCTTTCCACCAAATCAAATCCTATGAAAAAGAGTTGAGTGTTGGGGAGACTATCATTTGAAGCATAAGAGCAAGGAGTTCATCATCAACACACCATCTATTACCTTTTGGAGAGTGGTGTCTCCTAGATTGGTTAGGTGTCACTTGGGAGCCTCCGTCAAGATTGTGGAGTTGAACCAAGGAGTTTTTACGGGCAAGGAGATCGCCTACTTCATGAGGATCTACCGTAGTGAGGCAAGTCCTTCGTGGGCGATGGCCATGGTGGGATAGACAAGGTTGCTTCTTCGTGGACCCTTCGTGGGTGGAGCCGTCCGTGGACTCGCGCAGCTGTTACCCTTCGTGGGTTGAAGTCTCCATCAACGTGGATGTATGATAGCACCACCTATCGGAACCACGACAAAAAAAATTGTGTCTACACTTGCGCTTGCAATCTCCAAACCCCTCCATTTACCTTCATATGCAATTGCTTTACATTCTACTGCTATACTCTTAGAATTGCATGTGTAGGTTGATTGCTTGACTTGTGGATAACTACTAAAATCTGCCAAGACTTAAAATTGGGTAAAGGCTAGGTTTTTATTTGGTCAAGTAGTCTAATCACCCCCCTCTAGACATACTTTCGATCCTACAACCTATGGCCGGGGGCGGTCACGGGTGCCCTGGAAATTGGAGATGAACCGCTCGTGCATCTCACCCCAGGAGGAGATCGATCCCGCGGGCAGGTTCAGGAGCCACGAGCGTGCGCCGTCCTTGAGAGCCATGGGGAACTAGTTCACCATGATCTTCTCGTCACCGCCGGATGCCTCGATGCTCAGCTCATAGAGTTGCAGGAACTCAGCAGGGTCGGGGGTGCCATCGTTGCATGGAGGCAAGTCGGGCTTGAACTTCCTAGGCAAGTTGATGTTGCGTAGCTCGAGGGTGAGGGCCTTGCAGCCTGCTGTTGATACCTAAGCTTGTCGTGGAGGCGGAGCTTGGTCTTGGTTCCCGCGCGCCACCATGGAAGGGGGCTCACGGTTTTGACGTGGCGGTAGAGGGAGTGCTGGCGCTCCTCCTCGAGGCCGCTGGATCTCTTGGCAGCTTCCTTGTTCATGCACGGGCACCCTGCGCAGTGGGGGGTCGCGCCGCGAGGCCGCGTGCCTTGGGTCGTGGATGACGCCTTGATGCGGAGGCGGCGGAGGTGCTTCATGTGATACTTCGCCTACAGAGGGAGGAGGGTGAGGTAGCGAGAGGGACGGTGTAGGAGAGCCCCCGGTGGCACTGCCGAGCTTGGCGATGTGGTCAAGCCAGTCTTTGTAGTGGTCGTCGACGGGGCAGTAACGCGGGAGTTCGTGTGTCATGAGCAACGCAGCCTGCGCGTCTGTGTGTCTGCAACGAGCGTGGGACGACGAGCCTGCCAGAGTCAGTGACGGGGTGGCGGTGCGTCCATCCCGTCGCATGGAGGGGTGCAGGGACGAGGCCTGTTTCTCATGCCTCGCCGAGCCGGTGGCGGTATTGGTAGTAGGCAATGGCGAGCGGCAGGGAGGTCCGCCGATGGGAGCAGTCTGGGCGACGCGAGCAGCAAGGGTGGCCCGACGCTTAGCACAGGCTCGGCGAGCGTCGGCCATGGAACCGGCGGGATGATGGAGCGTGGATTGATGGAAGGGAAGCTTCGGCACACCCCTACCCGGCATGCCAAATGTCGGATTATGGGTTCCGGCAAACCCTTGAGGTTCGAACACTAGGGTGGGCACGAAGATCTCTCATTTCCGCTCTAGTTCGCTCTCGCACCGATTCCTAGGCCTAGCTCATCGAACCCGAAGAACAAGAGACACAAGGATTTATACTGGTTCAGGCCACCGTTGTGGTGTAATACCCTAATCCGGTGTGGTGTGGTGGATTGCCTTGTAGGCTGAGGATGAACAAGTACATGGGAAGAACAACCTCCTGAGGGGAGATGTTCTTGTGCTCTTCCCTTTGTCTGATGCCTTCTCCCCTTTGTCTGATTCCTTCTCCCCTCTCTATGGTGGTGTCTATTCCTATTTATAGAGGCCCGGGTCCTCTTCCTAAATATATAGTGGGAAGGGATCCCACAATGGCCAAGTTTGAAGGAGGGACAACTAGTACAAGCTATCCTGACAAAAGGTGGTCTTCGCCTGCCAAAGGCTCTGGCGGTGACGTCGTCGTGGGCTCCGTGGTGACCTTCGTCCTGCCGTCCTGCTGGTCTTGGTCTCGTTGCACCAATATGGAAACCTTTGCCTGACGCCTCGAGACTCCTCACTTGTGCTTTCCCCTTTAGCACCAAAGAGGAAACTGGCTTACTGCGCCCGCTGGCGCCCGCCTGGCCTTGGTCGTCATGGCTCACGTCACGCAAACCTCACGAAGTGTCCCTTGCCTTGATACCTCCGCTCCTCGGGAGCCAGCCTAGCAAGGCCGCCCTAGGGGAGTTCTTGCGCCATCCGCCTCGCGAGGCTTGGCCCCTCGTGAGGGTCTTGTGTGGTTGCTGATGAATATGGGTCATACCAAGCCGCTGGATGAGCCATGATCTGGGCCTCAGGCAGGCAAGTCTGGGTACCCTCGTTCCTAGAACGCCGACACATGGGACGTGGGTGTCTCCACTTCCCCACGCGGCCTCAGCATCCGTCCCAGGCTGACAAAAGGACCTGCTCCCGCTGTCGAGCCTTCATTGTCGTGTCTTCGTCTTGCTAGAGATCCCCTTTCCTTCCTGCCGAAAGCGCCTTCAGATTTGTCAAACCTTTCCCCCGAGCTCTCCACCGATGGAAGCCGGGAAGGGGAAGCCTACCGCTCCGGCGGCAGAGCCGGCCCCTGTGCCTGAGCCGGCCCTCAGCATGTCCTTCATCACTGAGGCAAAGCATCTCGCCGCTCCGGTCCCATTGACGGCGATCAATGACAACGAAGTGAGGGGCAGTGCTCCGGGTCAGCCCCACCGAGCGAGGAACCTTGGCAGAGACCTTCTACCCCTTCTTTCTTCACAGCGTCTTCGCGGGGCTTATCCCGCCCTTCGCTAATTTCTTCCTTGCCATCATCGACCACTACCAAATCCACGCTCTACATCTCCAACCCAACTCCATCCTTCTCATGTCGGTCTTTGCCTTCTACTGCGAGGCGTTCGTGGGACTGGCGCCCTCCGTTGCGTTGCTCCGCCACTTCTTCTACCTCCGGATGAGCAATTCAACACAGTGCTCTTGGTGCGTCTACCTCATTGCGTCCCACAGCAGAAACGCTCTCTCGAGGGCCGGGAAGAAGGTGGAGGACTTCCGGCTCAAATGGATCTTCATGGACGCCAAGCGCCTCCATGCTCGGCTGGAACTACCGACCTCGATGCTGGCGGAGCTGGACCGATGGGCTCACAGGAAGCTCACCGACCCCTAGGCAGCGCCAGTCCTGAAGAAGATGATGGCGGATCTGGAGGTCGATAAGCTGACGGGGGCCATGCTCGTCAAGGAGTTCCTTGTGTAGCGCCTTGCTCCGCTCCAGGCGCATTCGCGCCCCATGTGAGATCTTAGGGGCACAGAGGACGACCTCCGGCTGCGCATAGAGGGCCTGACGGACGAGGAGTTGAGCAATGTCCTGCGCACCTTTCTCGAGAAGGACCCCGACAGCCTCTAGGAGGCCTACCTCCTGTTGTATTGCCGCGGCGATGGCGCGGCGCTAGCCGCCACCATGCCCATCTTCAATGAGCTGGGGCTCGTACCAATCGAGGCTCCCCAACTTGTCACGCCCAATATGCGAGCCTATCCTCGAGGAACTCGGAGGTCCCACCAAGGATAGAAGCGCATATTCAAACGCCTTGCAATGTGGATATCATTAGATCGTACCATTACATAATAGATGGGGATACATACAACAGTCATACAATTGCCACATGAATACAATAAAATTAACATACACAACAGATGAAAATATAAGAACAGCACAAATGACATCCACCCTGCTATCCAAGGCAGCCGACCAGGAACATATCCCAAGTAAGAAATAACTTCAACACAAGTAAACATCGCTCTCACGTCAAGTCATCGAAAACTTGTACCTGTAACAATTCCATGAGGACTCAGCAATCCCATAACCATGGGTATCAAGACTAGCAAAGCTTAATGGGTATGGAAAGGATAAGTGGTCAGGCTGCAGCAAGCGACTAAGCAATTGTATGGTGGCTAATTTACGATTTCAAGAGAATGATGAGAAGCTACGCAAACGGTTGCAAACTAGTAACGATCACTAAGTGATCCTGAACTACCTACGAGTCAAGCATAACACCATCGTGTTCTTTTCCCGAACTTACTCGAAAAGAGACGATCACGGTTACTCACACAGTTGATGCATTTTATTTCGGATCCTTTGTCAAGTTCTCTACAATCGGATATCAACAAATTCCAATCTACCACATAACCGTGGGTACGGCTATCGAAAGATCATAACCCCGCAGGAGTGTCCCAACTTAGCCCATCATAAGCTCTCACGATCAGTAGAGGTAAAACCTCCATCTTGGGGACAACCCGATCAGACTCGGAATCCTGGTGCAAAAGATATTTCGACAATGGTAAAACAAGTACAGCAAGACCTCCTGGCATGCCGACAACCTAATAGTAGCTGCACGTATATCGTCTCAGGCCACGACCGGATAGGTCAGCCTATAGGTAAAACCAAATACCTCAGGTTTCCACGAGGCGGCCCCGCAATCTGCCCGTTTGGGACCAACACTATCAGCACTAGCCCCTTGTATTAAGTTGAATAACGAACCTCGGGTAGGGCTAACTCCCTATGCATCAGGTTTATTATCATGTTTATTATGTTGGGCAATTGAAACCAAAGTTGGGCCTTGCTGGAGGACTTTTCTTCAAAGCGAACTGTCGAGGGGGGGCCCATAAACCCCGATCGCATTAGGAATGCAAACTCAAGGAACATAACACCGGTTTAGCGGAAAATAGCGCGGCAAGAGTGGAACAAAACACCAGGCAAAAGGCCAAGTCTTCCACCCTTTACCAAGTAATTATGTGCATTAATTAATATAAGAGATATTGTGATATTCCAACATATCTATGTTCCAACATGGAGCAAACTTTATCTTCACCTGCAACTAAGAACGCTATAAGAGGGGCTGAGCAAAAGCGGTAACATATCCAAATAACACTTTGCTGGGGTGGTGGAAAGGTTAGAGATTTGTTTCATGGCATATTGGGAGGCTTGATAAACAAGTGGTGGTAGTGCGACATATAGCGATAGCATCGAGACATCTAGCATAGCAAAGATAGTAGTGAGATCTAAGGTGACCGGCATCTTGCCTGAGATCCCGCTAGCAAGAAGACCGAGTCCATGAAGAAGACGAATCCACGAAGACGAACCAAGCGTAGCCGAAGGAATCCTCGCGATCGCAACGAAACAAGAACTGACGAGAAGAAGTAAACAACATGGTAAACACACAACACATGAACATGACATGGTTCTCAACCAAGTATGATACATGACAAGGCTACATGATTCTACACATGGCAACATATGATGCAAACAAGAACATCACACAAGGCAAGTTTAAATGAGGCCGAAAACAACATATAACAATTCCGGTAAGTCCTCATATGCAAATTTCGAAACTGGTCCATATCTGAACAAACCTTATGTTAGAGTTGTTAAACAACAAGTTAAGATGCACCATCATGATCTACATGATTTTCTAGTCAAGTTACATATAAAGTTCATTTAATTCGGAGCTACGGCCTAGAAGATATGAGCAAAACAAGTTAAACATGGCATTGATGCAAAATGCATTCAAACATCAAGCACAACACTCAAAACATGGATGCAACATGACATGATGCATCTACATGCAAAACCAAGCAAGTTTAATAGAGAGGATGTTCAAAATGGAGCAACGGTTCAACGCATACACATGAAACAAGATTAAAGGACAAGCTGTCCAAAACAACAATTAGGCATCTTACAAGCATCAAAACCACATGCTACAAGAACAAGATAGGCACAATCATGGCATGCACTAAATATAGAGATTACATACTTCAAATATCAACAAGGTTTGGGTTCATAGGCATCAATATTAATCCAACATGATCGATGCAACAAGAAATTTTATATCACAGATTATGACTTGATGGAAAAACAGGGCATATATATGAGCAGAGTTAATATGATGACATGTTGGAGGCAAGAAATAATTAAGCTACATTGCAAGAACAAGACAAACAAAAGCATGGCATGCTAGTACATAACCTGGAGCTCAAATAACACAACATAGCATTACATGGGAGCAACAGGTTCATGGCATTCATCAAAACAACATGCAAACATGAAATAAGCTGATTCTCAGACTTCGTAAAAATCTGGGAATGCAAAACAACAACAACATGATGCTGACTTTGGAGGCACATAAAATCAAGCACATAAATTGTAATAAGAATGAAAAGGTCATGGACATGTTGTAGGCATGGCATACTCCAAATAACTCCATGGGCACAACTCCATATGATGCATATATTAGTTACAGTGAGCTTTTCCAAATGGAGCATGTTGTTGACAGGATGGTCGATTTATCGTGATGACAACTTGAGAGCAAGATAGAGACAAGATACCGCAACTTATAATTGCGAACAACGGCATGGATGGATAGAGCATAACATGGTATTCAAAACATGCGCACTGGAAATCTCCAAATATGCATAGATTTAACTATAGCATCAAGCAAACATGGCATCATAATATGACAGATTCAGACTTAGCGGAATAGTAGCGACAACATAGCATGTTTGCAAGCTTGTTGCACTCACCACAACGCATATCATGAAAAGTGGGATACACCAATGCAAATATGACATGATTGTACTCCTAAAACATGTTGACATGATGCTCAAAAGAAAATCACACAAACTGCTATGAAAAAGACAAAAGAGCAAGTTATATCAGTTTTCTGCAGCTAACATCACTTTGCAATAGATATAAACATGTTAAAATTCATCCTAAAATTTATGAAAAAGCAATCAACATGTAGAGCACTCTGAGATGAACATTTTGACATATTATACACCTCCATAGGATAAACGTGCACAAAGTTACACACACCACAAGAATGCATCACGATGTTTGAAAATGCGACTTGGAGAAAAACAACAACCTCAGCGAAAATGGACGGGGACGTGCTGGGCGGAGGGATCCGGGCGGAGGGGCACGTTTGGATGGGTGAAGGTGTGGATCAGGTCCACCTGACCAGATCCAGCCGATGCGGTGGCCGAGGTGCCAGACGGCGGCGAGGGGCGGGGCGGTGACGCGGTGGTGGCCGACGGCAGGCGGAGTGGAGTTCGAGGCGGCGGTGCACGGAGGAGCAGGTCGGCGTGGTGGAGCGAGGCGGAGGTGGGCGAGGCCGACGGTAGCGATGGTGCGTGCAGTTGCGATGGTGGTGCATGCGGAGGCGGCGAGCGAGGCCGGCGGCAGGGCGACGGCGAGGCAGACGGTGGGGCGAGCTCGGGGTTCGGGGTCCGGTTCGGCCTGG
>LR738712.1:379388095-379445909 GCA_902687465.1 Secale cereale
CCAGGGCCCTGCGGGCCCACGGCGGTGGCTGACGCGATGGGGAGGTGGCATTGCCACATGGCGGCGGTGGAGTGGCTGCAGGCGTCGGTTGCGACGACGTCGGCAATTCGGGCGACGACAAGTGGCGGCTGGGTGGTAGCTACGCACAGAAAACGAGGAGGAAGGTAGAAGAAGGCTAGGGTTTGCCCAAATTTCTGGGGAGGGGTGTTTTCATAGACAGAGGGGGCTAGGAGAGGAGTTTTTCAGAGCGGTTTTCATCCACACGATCATGATCCAACGGCTAACAACATGGAGGGGAGTTAGATGGGCTAGTTGGCTGTTGTGGAGAGGTGTTGGGCGCTAAGAGATGGAGGGCTTCGGTCCGGTTCGTCTCGGAGTACCGAAACGTCTGGCGGTTAACGAGGTTAACCATTGGGGCTTCAAACGACCTCCGAATGGAACGGAATTTAATAGGTGGTCTACCTACACTCAAGTAAGACCGCACACCAGCTTTGACCTCTTTCTGGGAACATTTTTCAGCCACTTATAAAATAATATTTCGGAGGTGTTGCGGGCGCGTGCGAGTGTGTCTGTGCTCAGAACGGACAACGGAGAGGATGGGGGATCGGGAAACTGCGAACGGATGCAAGTTTTGAAAAGCATGCAGATGAAATGCACATGACGACATGGCAAAGTGCAACACGCAAGCGAATGACATGGCAACGACAACGTATAAGAGGAAGACATTTGGCTCATCGGTCTTGGGGTGTCACAACACTCCCCTACTAACAAGAGATCTCATCTCGGGGTCTTAAACGAGACGGAAGAGGAAAAAGGAAGAAAAAAGGTCTTCTTGGATAAATGACTGAAACGAAAGAATCTTGAGAGGTTGAATAGCTTGAAAGAAAGAACCCAACAGAGATGAACGAGATTGAGAAGCTCCATTACCAAAGAGGAGCAAGGAACATTACAAGAACCTTGTAGGTTGAAAGGAATGAAACAAGAACTCACGGAACAAGAATCAATTCAAAATGACTTCGGCTAACAAGAGATTGAAAAAGAATTCGAACGACGGAATGTAGGCAGCACTCCGGCTGAAATGGAAGGAATAGAACATAACTTGAGAAGATGGAATAATACTTGACGAGAGAAACAAAACAATGCCTCTAGAAGAATTAAAAGAGTGGAATGAAAAGAACGAAGAAGAAGATGACAATTTCTACCACAATTGAATTGGAAAATCATCCTTATAAAGAAGGTTTTAACAAAGTTGTTGAGAGAATCAACAACAAAAGAATAAGGTTGATGTGGACTTACAAAAATCATCCCCAAAACTTGAGGTGAAATTATGCCGCAACCAAATGCTTGAATAGTTGAGAAGATCGACGAATTGCAAAACTCCACTTCAAAAGTATACGGAGAATTAATTGCACATCGAGAGGCAAGGAGAAGAATGCTTGAGCTTGTCGACAAGAATTTAGATGAACACTTGAAGAATGATTCAAATCACGAAGAACCACCATAAATGACACCCGTCACAAAAGGATGATGAGATATATATGAAAGCTGAAAAGAATAAGATTAAAGCCTTGCGATGACTTACATGGAGGTTTTGACGAGATAGCCGAGAAAACTATGAACTCCGGAAAGGAAAAGACGAAAACAGTTGGGATTAGAATCTATTCATCATGAACAAATTCCGAAGGAAGGGATTAATCAACTTCATGAAAGAAGAATAAGAATTATGTTATGCTTATCCTCCACGTATTAAATTGATGTGAAGCAATGGATTTGCATGCCACTTATTTGCATTGAAATTGATTAAAGAGGGATATAGCACAAAAGTCGAGAAAGTCTTCATGAAACGCTGGTAGGATTGGAAAGAATGAATGAATTGATTTGATAAGAACGGAAGTGAAAATCTTAAATGGACCACCGTAAGAATTGAAATTGAACGAAGAAAAGAGAATGAACTGGCGGGAAGAATTAGAAAATGAATAGAGTAATTGATACAGTTTAGGTACAAGAGAATGAATAGATTGCGAACCGACTAGAGAATACTTGAACGAAGCACCAGAAGAATATGGAGACGAACAGATAGGCATCAATTAAGAATAGTTGGAGGACGAAGTTGACAACTGAGCACGAAGAAATTCTGAAATGATGGCCTTCGGAAGATCGAGAAATTAAAAGAACTCATGAAATGCTTCAGATGGGTATGAAAAGATTTATTGACGATAGAATTAATTTGAGAGGATAGCGTGAAGCTAGAGGCATGAATCTTTGAGAGAACGGACAAAATACAGAGGAAAATTCTTCTTCGGTCCTCAAATGACGACGAGAAATACCACCAAAATTGTTGAGATACTCCGGAAGAATGAAAAGAAGAAGGTTGAACCAACGATAAAAATAATTTGAAAGCGATCTTGGATAAGGCATATGACTGATGGAATCCCTACTTACGTCACACTTTAAAAGAATTTGGGAATCACTCCGGAAAATTAGAAGAGTTAGGTAAGATACTGGGAGAGACCTCTGGGTTATCAACCCACCGAAGAGAAAACACCATTGAAAAGAATGTTTGAAAGAGATAAGATGCACCGGTATGACTGAAAGACTCGAATGAGGTGACAACCTCGAATTAATTGGAACACAAACGAATCTTCTAATATGTCTTCGGAACTTCAAAACAATTAAATGGCGAGAGGCAAACGAGCAAGGGGAAACATTTGAGCAAAGGACAAGAATATGATGAACACTGAATACTTGAACTGAATCCACCAGCAAAGAAAAAGAGATGAAGCATGATGAACTAGATGGGAATTCACTAGTTGAAATAATCGAGAAAGAAATCAAAGGCTTTGCATGAGTAGGATGGATAATCAATTAAGGACTCTGTCTCCGAGAATAAAAAGGGTGGGCGGTTGGGAAAAAGAAAGACAACTCCGGACATGGAAACAACGTCGGTAGAGCAAGAACTGCGGAATGATTTTGCAAAAGATGAAGAAGGTCGAATCATCTCGAAGAGAAGTGCGCCAGCTGAAAAGAGCTGACGTCACAACGACCGGAAAACTAATGTGTGATCGTAAAAAATTGAAGGGGAAGAGGAGTAATTCACAACACCTACGTCAAGATTCCTCACCAGAGCGACGTAGGGGCTAAGGAGTAAAAAGAATTCCTACTCTCTGATATAACTAGACTCCGAAAATGTTTTCTTCTAGACTCGACAACGGCCAGACTACGATCAATCAAGGAGGCTCCTATGGTCGGTCGAGGCTCTAATACCAACTTGTCACGCCCAATATGCGACCATATCCTCGAGGAACTCGGATGTGATAGCCTGGCTTAATAGGGATGATAGACTACTCATATCAATAAGGAATTCCTTATTTTCCGGGAGCCCATTCAGAAAGAACTACAAAGTTAAGCATGCTCATCTTGGAGTAATTTCAGGATGGGTGACCGACCAACAAGTTGCTCCCAGGTGCACACGAGTGAGGACAAAGTGCGCAAAAAATACTAGTATTGATCTGTGGGGCCAGTCTAGATCCCGCCAGGAGTAACGACCACCGGTGGGTGTGTCCGTGGGGTTACAAGTTGGTACCAGATCCGACCCTCGAGGTTACATGGATGTTTGCGGACAGGTGCGCGATCATGTTATGCATGACGTTTGTGACCCATCGTCGCACACGGCATGTGTCACGCTCAAGATACCTTTCCTCGCCAACTTTTACCTAGGAGGGTCGTGCGAAGAACAGGTGCGAGAGACCTGGTGAGGTGTGGTGCACCAGGCATGGCCTGGGCGCAGCCCCCGTGCCCAGCCCCTTCGCGCTACCCTCATGTGGGAAAGTAGCACGTTGGGGCCAGGCGGCGGGCTCGAGAGCCCTCCTGAGGTTATCGCAGCCGCTGGGGTGCCCTCAGTTGTTTATTCACCAGCGCGTAGCATGGTGCTTCCACTCTTGTGTGGGCATAGCCGCTCCTCGACGATGTCGTCCGCCAGCGCAGAGCATGAGGCTTCCACTGGTCCGCGGGTGGGAGTTCCTTCTGAGGGGACACTCCAGGGCATGTACAGCCCCGTCCTGACATGTGGCTTGCATGGCAGGACTGGAGGAGGTGTATATGGGCACCCGTGAGCCAGCGCAGGACTCACGAGGCCCTACCTCAAGGCGGGTTGCACCTGGATTTTGAGTTTGGAACATTTGCAAGAGTCCTGCGAGATGGTTAGGTAGCCTGCACTGAGTGAATCTCTAGAGGATATCGCATGAGATGGCCAAACACCAACGACCCCAGGAGGTGACTTGAACGGGGCCGGCCCACCAGATAGAGCTCAGCCGTTGGGTTTATCGATGCTGCAGGGACGGACCCGAGCACAGACGTTGTGCACAGACTTCTCATGCGATGATCCTAAGTAAAAACACCCGGCGCGTGGCTCCCATGGTGGCGAGGCACCGGGTCACGCACCCTCACTCATCCAACCACGATTAGCTCACGCAAGCACAAGGCACCAAGGGCCATGGGAGCTGAAGTGCACGGGGCAGGCTCGCGAGACAGAGCTCAGCCACTTGGGTTTAGTGATGGTGCTGGGACGTACTTATGACCCACAAGTATAGGGGATCAATTGTATCTCTTTTCGATAAGTAAGAGTGTTGAACCCAATGAGGAGCAGAAGGAAATGACAAGTGTTTTTTAGTAAGGCAATGTCTGCAAATGCTGAAATTGTAAATAGCAGAGTAGTTTGATAGCAAGATAATTTTGTAACGAGCAAGTAACGATAATAGTAGAAAGTATTCAGCAAGATATCCCTATCCTTTTGAGGCAAAGGATATGCCAAAACGTTCTCTTATAATAAGCAACGCGTTCTTGAGAGTACACGGGAATTTCATCTAGTCACTTTCATCATGTTGGTTCAATTCATGTTGGCTACTTTGATAATTTGATATGTGGGTGGATCGGTGCTTTGGTGATGTTCTAACTTGAAAAAACCTCCTACTTATGATTAACCCTCCCGCGAGAATCCGCAACTACGAGAAAAGTATTAAGAATAAATTCTAACCATAACATTAGACATTTGGATCCAATCGGCCCCATATGAAATAGTGCATAAACTGGGGTTTAAGCTTCTGTCACTCTCGCAACCCACCATCTAATTACTACTCCACAATGCATTCCCTTAGGACCAAATATAGTGAAGTGTCATGTAATCGACGTTTACATGACACCACTAAGGGAAACACAACATCATACTATCAAAATGTTGAACACATATAAAATTCACATGATTACATGCAACATGATTTCTCCCGTGACCTCAAGAACAAAGGTAACTACTCACAAGTGATAAACATGCTCAAGATCAGATGGGTAATATATAGCATAATGGATCTGAACATATAATCTTCCACCAAATAAACCATATAGTAATCAACTACAAGATGTAATCAACACTACTAGTCACCCACAAGCACCAATCTGTAGTTCCGGTAACAAGATTGATCACAAGAGATGAACTAGGGTTTGAGATGAGATGGTGTTGTTGGAGATGTTGATGAAGTTAGCCCTCCCCAAGATGGGAGAGTTGTTGGTGATGATGATGACGATGATTTCCCCTCCGGGAGGGAAGTTCCCCTAGCGGAATCGCTCCGCCGGAGGGCAAAAGTGCTCCTGCCCAAGTTCCTCCTCGAGATGGCGGCGCTCCATCCTAAAAGTCTTCTCCTTATTTTTTCTAGGTCAGAAGGGCTTATATACCAGAAGATGGCCACCGGAGATGGGCCTAGGTGTAATGCCCAGTATGCAGCTATGTCCCCCACGTGTCGAGGCACGACTTATGGACAAAAACGCATACTAGAATGATCTCAAGTATGGTATCTTTGCACATCTCATGTAAAATTCAGGGATGAAATTGTAAAATGATAGTTGGCTTACTCGCCATGTCACACAATGAATACAATAGCATACAGCATCCAAAGAACATTAGGGTCCGACTACGGACGAAAATTCAAATGAGAAAGATACCAAAACAGAAGGCCTGATGGCCCCTAGTAGGAACCACTACTGATCGTCGAGGTACGAAACATAGTAACGTCCACACTCTTCATCGAACTCCCACTGAAGTTTTGATCCATCTCCTGTGTCGTTCTCAGCGGAACCTGCATCTGGTGTGTGTTGAATCTATGAGCCACAAAGGACTCAACAATCCTGTTCCCGGGTGTCAAAACTACCAAAGCCTTAGGTGTGGAAAGGCTATAAAAGGGGGTTGCAGCATGCACTAAGCACTAGCTTACGAGTTTAGAGCGAGAAAAGAACAAGTGCCAACGTTCGCCAAGTTGATCAAGAAGTGATCCTAGCTACTCATGATCAATCATAACCCCACCGTGTTCACTTCCCGAAGCCCTTCGGAAAGAGACCATCACGGTTACTCACACAGGTAGTGTACTCTTACGAATAAGGTGTCAAGTTATCTACAACCGGATATTAACAAATTCCCATCTGCCACATAACCGCGGGCACGGCTTTCGAAAGATCAAACCCTCCAGGGGTGTCCCAACTTAGCCCATCACAAGCTCACGAACTGCGGAGTCGCAAATCCAAAGCGGGAAGACCCGAGTATCCTCGGAATCCCGTACTCAAGATATTTCGACAAAGGTAAAACTAATCCAGCAAGACCTCCCGGCGTGCCGACACCCTGATAGTAGCCGCGCATATCTCATCTCATCCTACAGGTAATATAAAATACAACGGGTTTCCCCAAGGCGTCCATGCAATCCGCCCAGTTTGGACCAACACTCATGAGGAGCACTGGCCCGGGTTGTTAATTAAGAACTCGGGTTTGCAACGTCCTATGCAAGTTTTAGTTATTAGGAAAATGTAAAACCAATGTTGGGCCTTGCTAGAAAACCTTTAAACAGAGCGAATTATCAAGGGGGGCCCATAAACCCCAACCGTGTTAGAAATGCAAAATTCAAGGAACATAACACCGGTTTATCCGTTCCTAAGGTGGCATGAGTGGAACAAAACACCAAGAGAAAGGCTTAGCCTTCCACCCATTACCAATATATAGGTGCATTAGTTTAACAGGTAATATATTGTGTTATCCCAATAACAAGTTCATCATGGAGCAATCTTCAAAACTTCACCTGCAACTAACAATGCTATAAGAGGGGCTGAGCGATGCATACTTAGCCAACCAACGGTTTGCTAGGAAGGCGGTTAGAGTGCTTCATGGCAACAATATGGGGGCTGACAAACAGGAATGGGCATCGAGGTGTATCTAAAAGAACGAGACATCTAGCATAGACAAAGATAGAAGTGATATCGAGGAATGGTCATCTTGCCTGGTAAGTCGTCGGAGGGATCGTAACCTTGCTCCTCAAACTCAATCTGGACAAGATCATCGAACTCGGTATCGGCTCCCGGCTCTACCCAACACAAGAGCACAACAACACACAGTATCAAACACGGTGCAATGCACAATCAACATGAAGCAAGGCATGTCAAGGAATGCATATATGATGTGTGTATGCATGAGGATGCTCTGGAGCCTAAGGAGAAGATGATGAAATTGGCTTCATCTTGGAAAACTAAGAAAGCCTCTAGATAGATTGGAAGATTTCGGTTGAAATCGATATAAAGATCACCGGAAATGGATGCACAGTTTGCAAATGACAAGCAAACAAGATGCAATGCAAAACTGTAGTTTACAACAACATGGCATCCTTGGACCAAGAAATAATTATGCTACAGCACCCAAACATGAAGACAAAAGGCATGGATGTGAAATGGACATGATACTTAACAAGCATGAACTTAGAGCACACCCAAAAACTTACTGGAACACAATTAAACAAGCATGGCAAGTTGCAATAAATTTACAGAATTCTCAAACTTTGTGAAAATTACAAGGCATGTCAAAAATTACAACGAGTAGGCATGTTTTCAAGCTTGTGCAACTCAACTCAAAGCAAAGCATGGCATGTGAAGATAACCAACAGCAAGAAGACATACTTGAGAAGCTATTCATGGAAAGAACAAGCTCATAGGATGCATAGAACACTAGCTATACTCGTGGCAAAACTGAACTTGTTGATAACATGCTGACAGAAACATTTTATAGCATCTTGAGAGCACGAAAATAACAAGCTATAGCAAGCCATCATGCAAGCAAAAGGCATGTCAATAACATAAATAACATGCTTTTCAAGAATAACCACATAGCTACTTCTACAACATACTAGAACATGTCCCAAACATCATGGCAAAAGTGCAACAGTTTATCCAGACTTGGCAAAATTTAGGCATGCTGACATAAACATTTTATAGCAACTTGAGGGCCTCATAAAAACAAGCTACAGCATGGCATCATGGCAAAAAAGAGCATGGATAGCTAGAGCATAACATATACTTCAAGGAACACCCACTGGACAACTCTAACCATGCACAACAACGACAGTGGCATCATGGAAACATGGCATAAAAATTAACAGATTCACACTAAGCAGAAATTTAACATCAAGATGACATGTTAACAAGCTCGTTGCACTCATCTCAAGACTTATCATGGCATGAAAATGAATCTATCATGTAGAGCACATTCCAAAGAGCAAAACTCATGTTGACACCTAGCTCATATGACACATGGATTAATATACACAAGCAAGACAAAACATTATCTCATAACAAGTGCAGAAACTTATCAGCCAAATGCACTTTTGCAACAGAGATAAACATGACAATATGACACCTAACTTGAATGCTACATAAACCATCATGTAGAGCACTTCACAATGAACATCTGGACATATCATTCACTCCATTCGGACCAACATGCACAAAGTTACTAGCCCACTAACATGCCAACAAATTTACACAGACAACAAGTGCTGAAACAGTTTCATCATGAAGCACTCTTGCCATGACATTTAAGTCAACTAGATGATCCCTATCATGCATGAAACTGATGCTAACATGTAGAGCACGACGAGAAGAACATATCAATATATCATATGCGCAAAACGGAGCACCGAGCACAAATTTATCACATCATGAAGGAGGCAATAAAATTACGCGGATCTGGGACTTAGTGAAAATATACCTCCGCGAAAGTCAACGTGGGGCGGAGGGGTTCCGGGACGGAGAGATCCAGGTGGAGCGGGTGGTGTTTGGTTCGCGGGGTGGTGGATCTGATCCACCCCCGGATCCGGATCTAGATCGGGCCACCGGTGACGGAGAAGACGACGGGGCCGGCGGCGTGGAGGCGGGGCGGCGACCGGGGAGGCGGGACCGGCCGGCGAGATGACCTGCGCCAGCCGCGGCGGTGGTGGTGCGGTGGCCGGCCGGGGCGGCAGCGGCGACCCGCGAGGCGGCGGTGGCGGTGGAAGTTTCGGGTGAAGGCGGCCGGCGGCGATGTGGATCTGCGAGGCGGCGAGGACTGGAGGCGCACCGGTAGCGATGGCGCGTCAGGCGACGGCAGAGCCGGCGGCCGGCCGAGGCACGGGCGGAGGCGCGAGGGCGCGACGGATGTGGTACGGGCCGCGGGGGGCGGAGACGGGCCCGACGGGCCCGCATGGTGGGAGGCGGCGGCCGGCGGCTGGCCTGCCATGTGGCGCGACCTGGTTCGTCCGGGCACGGCGGTGGATACTTCCGACACGCGGACGGACACGTCCGGCGGCGGGAGGAGGACGAGAGCTAGGGTTTCGCCCGAAATCCGGGGAGGAGGTGTCTTTAGGTAGATTCTAGGAGCTAGGAGTGTCCAAATGGGGTGCGGTTTTCGCCCACACGATCACGATCCGACGACCTAGAGGATGGGAATGGTTGTGCTGGGTTAGTGGGCTGTTGTGGAGGGGTGTTGGGCCAAAAGTAAGAGGAGCTTTTAGCCCGCGAGGTTAACAGTTGGAGTATCAAACAACCTCCAAACGCGACGAAACTTGACAGGCGGCCTACACGTACTAAAACAACAACGTACGACAAGTCTCACCTCATACCGAGAACGTTCTACGGCCACAGACGAAAGAAGGACTCGGAGGTGCCACACGCGCATGTGTGAGTGTCGGAACTCGAAACGGGCAACGGGAAGAAACGAGCATGACCGAGTGCAAGTGACGACACGAATGCAATGCAATGCACATGATGACATGACATAGATGATATGCACACACGCACACGGCAAAATGAAAAAACCCAAAATGAAGGAAGAGCCTAGAATGGAATTAAGGAAGTCAACGTTGCATATATTGCCATAAATTGAAGATATCACATATGGGGTATTACAAACTCTCCTCCACTACAAAAAGATCTCGTCCCGAGATCTAGGACTGAAAGAAGGCAGGATACTTGGAACGGAGAAGATCTCATTCCCATGTAGCTTCTCGGTTGGTATGATGTGACCACTTCACTTTCAAGAATTTGATTGACTCGTTGCGGGTCTTGTGCTCAGTTTCTTCAAGAATAGCAATGGGGTGCTCACAATCTTGCTGAAGATCAATATCTTCGAAAGGAATGGTGTGTTCAGGCATCTTGAAGCACTTGTGGAGTTGTGACACGTGAAACACATCATGCACATTTGCAAAGTTGGAGGGAAGCTTGAGTTGGTAGGCTAGATCGCCTCTCTTGCCACGAATCTTGAAAGGGCCCACGTATCTTGGAGCAAGCTTTCCCTTGATACTGAACCTCTGAGTGCCGTTCATGGGAGAAACACGGAGATAGACATGATCTCCAATCTCGAAAGCCAAGTCATGATGCTTGCCGTCATAGTAGCTCTTTTGACGCGATTGCGCGGCTTTGAGATTCTCACGTATGACTTTGCACCTTTCTTCGGCTTCTGAGATCAAATCATTCCCAAGGAGTTGACGTTCACTAGTCGCGGACCAGTTGAGAGGGGTACGACACTCCCTACCATAGAGGATTTCAAACGGAGCTTTGCCTGCACTTGCTTGGAAGCTATTGTTGTAGGAGAATTCGGCAAATGGAAGGCAATCTTCCCATTTCATACCGAAGGAGATGACACAAGCTCTGAGCATATCTTCAAGGATCTGGTTCACTCTTTCGACTTGACCACTAGTCTCAGGGTGAAACGCAGTGCTGAAGCGAATCTTTGTGCCCATGGCTGAGTGAAAAGAATCCCAGAATTTGGAAGTGAACAAGCTTCCACGGTCTGAGGAGATCACTTGAGGAATGCCATGCAAAGAGACAATTCTGGAGGTGTACAGCTCTGCCAGCTCAGCTGCGTTGATGGATTCTTTGCCGGGAAGAAAATGAGCCACTTTAGTTAGCTTGTCAATCGCCACAAAGATATCATCATTTCCTTTCTTGGACTTGGGAAAACCGGTGACAAAATCCATCTCAATGTGATCGAATTTCCACTCGGGAATAGGTAGAGGTTGAAGGAGTCCAGCTGGACGTTGATGCTCTGCGTTCACTCTTCTGCAGACATCACATTCGTTCACGAATTGGGCAATTTCCCTTTTCATGCGAGTCCACCAATATTATTGCTTGAGATCATGGTACATCTTGGAGCTTCCTGGATGTATCGAGAGGAGTGAGTCATGTGCTTCATTCATTATGAGCTTTCTGAGATCACCTTTGGGAACCACAATTCTGTCCTCAAAGAACAAAGTGTCTCTGTCATCAATGCGATAGCACTTGTACTTGGGAGTACCCTTAGCAATACCATGTTTCACTTTCTGCACCATAGCATCACTGAGTTGGGGCTCACGGATTTGATCTTCCAAGGTAGGAGCAACTTGAATGTTGGCAAGGAATCCTTGCGGAACAACTTGGAGGTTGAGCTTCCTGAATGATTCACAAAGTTCAGGCTGGAACGGTTTGAGAAGGAGAGTGTTGCAATACGCCTTTCTGCTCAAGGCATCTGCAATGACATTGGCCTTGCAAGGAGTATACTCAATGCTTGGAACGTACTCTTGAATCATTTGAAACCAACGAATCTTGCGAAGGTTAAGGTTTGGCTGCGTGAAGATGTACTTCAAGCTCTTGTGATCGGTGAAGATGTCCACTTTTCTGCCCAACAGAAGGTGTATCCACGTGATCAAGGCATGAACAACTGCTGCTATCTCAAGATCATGTGTGGGATAATTCTTCTCATTTGGTTTCAGCTGATGAGAAGTGTATGCCACAATCTTCTTGTCTTGCATGAGAACACCACCAAGACCTTGCAATGAAGCATCACAAAAGACCTCATAAGGCTTGTACTCATCCGGAGGAGTAAGAACCGGAGCAGAAATGAGCTTCTCTTTGAGTGTCTTGAATGCCGCATCACAATCAGGAGTCCACGAGTACTTGACATTCTTCTGCAACAGGTTGGAAAGAGGCTTGGCAATCTTGGAGAATTTCTCAACAAACCTTCTGAAATAGCTAGCGATACCAATGAAGCTTCGGAGTTGCTTGACATTTTGAGGAGGTTCCCAGTTGACAATAGCTTCAACCTTCTCGGGGTTAACAGAAATGCCCTCGACAGAGATAATATGGCCAAGGTAGAGGACTTTATCATGCTAGAGTTCACATTTGGAGAACTTCGCATAGAACCGGTGTTCACAGATCCTGTCAAGGACCAAACAGAGGTGCTTGGCATGGTCTTCTTTATTCTTGGAGAATACCAAGATATCATCCAGATAGACGAGAACGAATTCATTGGTGTAGGGGTTGAATATGAAGTGCATTATCCGAGAGAAAGTGGGTGGAGCATTTGCAAGGCCGAAAGACATGACCATGTATTCATAGGAGCCATAACTCGTTCTGAATGCGGTCTTGGGAATATCCTCTTCACGGATACGAATCTGATGGTAACCCATCTGGAGATCGAACTTCGAGAAAACCTTTTCTCCTTTGAGCTGCTCGAACAATTCATTTATGTTGGGGAGCGGGTACTTATTCTTTATTGTCTTCTTGTTCAATGGCCGGTAATCAACGCAAAGGCGTTCCGTGCCATCCTTCTTCTTGACAAATAGAACACCACAGCCCCAAGGAGAAGTACTTGGTCTGATTAGACCCATATGTTCTTGCTCATCGAGTTGTTTCTTCAGCTCCTTCAACTCTTTAGGAGAAAGCTTGTACGGACGCCGACATGCTGGCTCAGTACCGGGTTCAAGTTCAATGACATATTCAACTGGCCGGTTGGGAGGCATGCTTGGAAGCTCTTCAATGAATACATCCTCATATTCACAAACCACCGGAATCTGAGAAATGGCATTAGTCTCGCCCTTGTCACTGAGAGAGAATAGCCTGATTGTGTTATCTCGAGAAGCGAAGATAATCACGTCTTCGGAAGGATGAGTTAGATTGACTTTCTTGTTTGCACAATCAATAAGAGCATCATGCTTCGAGAGACAAACCATCCCAAGAATAAGATCAATGTCCGAGTTACCGAGAATAACCGGGGAAATCAGAAAACTGTAATCACCCATGTAAATAGATATGTCCGGAGCATACAAGCTAGAAGTCATGTGTTTACCCGGAGAAATAATTTGTAACTCCCTTGGCAAAGCCACTGTGTCCACATTGTGCTTGGATGCAAATGGATATGACATGAAAGAATGTGATGCACCAAAATTAAACAAGACTTTAGTAGGTTTAAGGTTAACTGGAAGATTACCAATTATCACATCAGAAGAATTCTCTGCTTGAGCTGCATTCATCAAGTTCACTCTTGCATGCTTGGGATTGTGCTTGACAATAGCATTGCTGACAGGTGGAAGAGGCGGAAGGCGCCTTTGAGTATACTTGTATGCATAGTGACCCTTCTGGCCACACTTGTTGCAAGTAACTTCTGAAAGAGGCCGATGATAAGGACCACTTGGTCTTGGAGCTTGGAACTGAGGCTTGGACTGATTGCTTGGGTTGGATGGGTGGGAGAATCCACGACCACCTGAGTGCTTGTTGTTGCTTGGAGGACGGAACACTGGAGGAGGCGGTAGCCAAAACTTTTGCTGCTTGGTAACCACTTAAGAGGAAGAGGAAGAGTGAACATCATCTCTTATCCTCTTTTCGGAAGCTTCACACTTGAGCTGAGATGCCTCTTGCTTGAGATCCATATTGTAGAATTGGTCAAATTCTTCCGTCTTGAACAAGGTGAGAGCAAGTTGGAGTTCATCTTTCAGACCACCTCGGAACTGGTATATCTTGCTCTTGGCATCGGGGATGTCTTGCTTCGCATAACGGGCAAGTTTCTGGAACTTGACATTGTATTGATAGACGGACATGGTGCCTTGCTTCAGGTTACGAAATTGCTCACGCATGCCTTCAATGACACTGGTTGGAATGTGATGAGAACGGAAATCTCTGCAGAAATTAGTCCACGAGATCTCACGACCACCTATGGAGTTTTTGTACTGTTGCCACCAATCAGCAGCTTGATCTTTGAGTTGGAAAGTGGCAAACTTGACATAATCCTCAGGCCTCACGTTACTGCATTCAAAGTGCTTTTTGATGTGTGTGATCCAATCTTCACCATCTAGCGGGTCCACACAGTAACTGAACGACTTTGGTTGGTTTGCCAGGAATTGGTTCGATGTCGCAAAGCGAGGTTGATTGAAAAGATTGCCTTGGCCTTGGTTTCCATGATTGCCTTGATTTGCTTGATTGGCTTGGAAATTCTGCATCATCTGCATGAGCATCTGAGTGTTCTGGTTTGTTGCGTGCATAATCGCTCTCCATGCCTCAGATAGAGGAGGATGGGAAGGAGGACATTTAGGAGGATGATCTTCTTCACCGTCTTCATTTGGTTTGGGAACCTTCTTAGGAGCCATCCTGAATATGATGACAACCGTTAGCCATTGATGCAAAATAGATAAGCTGAATCAACGGCTAGATATTTGCAACATAAGTCTTCACAATGAACATTCAAACAAAATGAACGAATGAATTCCACAGTTTAATGGTACAACAATCTTGTTGAGAAGCCACTTGGGAGAAAAAAAGATAAAATAAAAACAACAAGGTGCAGATGGAACAAGTACATGATAGAAGTTTCGTCCCACATGTTCGTGTTGAATGCCCCATGGTACGTGTTACAAAGGGTGTTGCAATCCCCGGATCAGCATAGCCAAGGACCCTTTAAGATGCAACTCCGAATTGGAACAGCGCCCATGAAACCTCTTCACTCGATGTTGAACCCTAAACCTCATACCATGCACTCGTTGGAAGAATACCTACGGGCTACTTGAAACCCACGTATTAATTCCTGAAGCTTTCCGGTTATGCAATCTGGTGTTGGGGATACAGGGGAAGCACCGCGCACTCAACTCTAAACCTACATCCAGCTGTATCCATCCGTCAACACATAACCAGTCATCCTCGGAAAGTGTTTACCTCGGACCTTCGAAACGCATCCGCTATACTAGCTGTGGCAATACTCCCGAACTATCCCACCAGTACTGGGTGACGTCGTGGTTATCTCACCACTAACCGCATAGAAGAGTTTTCGATGTCGGCCGACTCTGGTATTCTAGAACCGCTACGATACATTTGTGACGACAACACCTCGGAGCTCAACTCCCCGAGACACTGCCACAACCCCTAAATGACAGGAGGCATCGAGAACAATGTTCTCGTCACAAAGATATCGAAACAATCCAAACAATACCCGCGTTATCCTAAAAAAATAGTGAATTTTTGAGAGTAGAGGAGATAGAACAACGTCAGGAGTCCTCACCAGAGCGATGAAGGGATGAGAAGTAAAAAGAAATCCTACTATCTGATATATATATAGGACTCAAAACATTTTTGTGTGTGTGCCTAGACTCAACTGTCAGCGATTCGATCAATCAAGGGGCTCCTAGCTTGGAGAAGGCTCTGAATACCAACTTGTAATGCCCAGTATGCGGCTATGTCCAAACGTGTCGAGGCCCGACTTCAGGACATCAACACATATTAGAATGATCTCAAGTATGGTATCTTTGCACATCTCATGTAAAATTTAGGGATGAAATTGTAAAATGATAGTTGGCTTACACTCGCCACGTCATACAATGAATACAATAGCATACATCATACAAAGAACATCAGGGTCGAGAAACATACCAAAACACAAGGCCTGATCGCCCCTAGTAGGAACCACTACTGATCCTCGAGATACGAAACATAGTAATTTCCACGGTCTTCATCGAACTCCCACTGAAGTTCGGATCCATCTCTTGCGTCGTTCTCAGCGGTACCAACATATGGTGTGTGTTGAATCTGTGAGCCACAAAGGACTCAACAATCCCGTTCTCAGGTATCAAAACTACCAAAGCCTTAAGTGTGGAAAGGCTATAAAAGGGGGTTGCGGCATGCACTAAGCACTAGTTTACAAGTTTAGAGCGAGAAGAGAACAAGTGCCAACATTCGCCAAGTTGATCAAGAAGTGATCCTAGCTACTCACGATTAAACATAACCCCACCGTGTTCACTTCCCGAAGCCCTTCGGAAAGAGACCATCACGGTTACTCACACAGGTAGTGTATTCTTATGAATAAGGTGTCAAGTTATCTACAACCGGATATTAACAAATTCCCATCTGCCACATAACCGCGAGCACAGCTTTTGAAAGATGAAACCCTGCAGGGGTGTCCCAACTTAGCCCATCACAAGCTCACAAGCTGCGGAGTCGCAACTCCAAAGTGGGAAGACCCGAGTATCCTCGGAATCCCGTGCTCAAGATATTTCGACAAAGGTAAAACTAATCCAGCAAGACCTCCCGACGTGCCGACACGCTGATAGTAGCCGCGCATATCTCGTCTCAGGCCACGACCGGATGGGACATCCTACAGGTAATACCAGATACCTCGGGTTTCCCCAAGGCGGCCCTACAGTCGTCCCAGTTTGGACCAACACTCATGAGGAGCACTGGCCCGGGTTGTTAATTAAGAACTCGGGTTTGCAACGCCCTATGCAAGTTTTAGTTATTAGGCAAATGTAAATCCAATGTTGGGCCATGCCGGAAAAGCTTTAAACAGAGCGAATTATCAAGGGGGGCCCATAAACCCCAACAGTGTTAGGAACGCCAAATTCAAGGAACATAATGCCGGTTTATCGGTTCCTAAGGTGGCATGAGTGGAACAAGACACCAAGCAGAAAGGCTTAGCCTTCCACCCATTACCAATATATAGGTGCATTAGTTTAACAGGTAATATATTGTGTTATCCCAATAACAAGTTCATCATGGAGCAATCTTCAAAACTTCACCTGCAACTAACAACCCTATAAGAGGGGCTGAGCGATACGTACTTAGCCAAACAACGGTTTGCTAGGAAGGCGGTTAGAGTGTTTCATGGCAACAATAGGGGGGATGACAAACAGGAATGGGCATCAAGGCATATCTAAAAGAACGAGACATCTAGCATAGACAAAGATAGAAGTGATATCGGGGAATGGTCATCTTGCCTGGTAAGTCATCGGAGGGATCGTAACCTTGCTCCTCAAACTCAGTCTCGACAATATCCTCGAAATCGGTATCGGCTCCCGACTCTACCCTACACAAGAGCACAACAACGGCACAATACCAAATAGGGTGCAATGCACAATCAACATGAAGCAAGGCATGTCATGGAATGCAAGTATGATGTGCGTATGCATGAGGATGCTCTTGAGCCTAAGGAGAAGATGATGGAAATGGCTTCATCATGGAAAACCAAGCAAGCCATTGGACAGATTGGAAGATTTTGGTTGAAATCGATATAAAGATCATCGGAAACGGATGCATGGTTTGCAAATAACAAGAAAAACAAGATGCAATGCAAAACTGTAGTTTACAGCAACATGGCATCTTTGGAGCAAGAAATAATTATGCTACAGCACCCAAACATGAAGACAAAAGGCATGGATGTGAAATAGACATGATACTTAATAAGCATGAACTTAGAGCACACCCAAAAACTTACTGGAACACAATTAAACAAGCATGGCAAGTTGCAATGAATTTACAGAATTCTCAGACTTAGTGAAAATTACAAGGCATGGTAGAAATTACAACGAGTAGGCATTTTTTCAGGCTTTTCCAACTCAACTCAAAGCATAGCATGGCATGTGAAAATAACCGACGGGAAGAAGACATACTTGAGAAGCTACTCATGGCAAGAACAAGCTCATAGGATGCATAGAACACATGCTATATTTGTGGCAAAAACTGAACTTGTTGATAACATGTTGACAGAAACATTTTATAGCAAAACAACAAGCTACAGCAAGCCATCATGCAAGCAAAAGGTATGGCAATAACATAAATAACATGATTTTCAAGAATAACCACATGGCTACTTCTACAACATACGACATCATGGCAAAAGTGCAACAGTTTATCCAAACTTAGCAAAATTTGGGCATGCTGACAGAAACATTTTATAGCAACTTGAGGGCCTCATAAAAACAAGCTACAACATGGCATCATGGCAAAAAAGAGCATGGATAGCTAGAGCATAACATATACTTCAAGGAATATGCACTGGACAACTCTAACCATGCACAACAACGACGGTGGCATAATGGAAACAAGGCATAAAAATTAACAGATTCACACTTAGCAGAAATTTAACATCAAGATGACATGTTAACAAGCTCGTTGCACTCATCTCAAGACTTATCACGGCATGAAAATGAATCTATCATGTAGAGCACATTCCAAAGAGCAAAACTCATGTTGCACCTAGCTCATATGACACATGGATTAATATACACAAGCAAGACAAAACATCATCTCATAACAAATGCAGAAACTTATCGGCCAAATGCACTTTTGCAACAGAGATAAACATGACAATATGACACCTAACATGAATGCTACAGCACCCATCATGTAGAGATCTTCACAATGAACATCTGGACATATCATTCACTCCATTCGGACCAACATGCACAAAGTTACTAGCCCACGAACATGCCAACAAATTTACACAGACAACAAGTGCTGAAACAGTTTCATCACGAAGCACTCTTGCCACGAAGTTTAAGTCAACTAGATGATCCCTATCATGCATGAAACTGATGCTAACATGTAGAGCACGACGAGACGAACATTTCGATATATCATATGCGCAAAACAGAGCACCGAGCACAAAGTTATCACATGGTGATGGAGGCGATTAAATTATGCAGATCTAGGACGTAGTGAAAATATACCTCCGTGAAAGTCAACGCGGGACGGAGGGGTTCCGGGACGGAGAGATCCAGGCGGAGTGGTGGCGTTTGGTTCGCGGGGGTGGTGGATCTGATCCACCCCCGGATCCGGATCTGGATCGGGCCGCCGGTGACGGAGAAGCCGACGGGGCCGGCGGCGTGGAGGCGGGGCGGCGACCAGGGAGGCGGGGCCGGCCGGCGAGACGACCGGCACCAACACCGGCGGTGGTGGTGCGGTGGCCGGCCGGGGCGGCGGCGGCGGTGAACCGTGAGGTGGCGGCGGCGATGTGGATCTGCGAGGCGGCGGGGACCGGAGGCGCGAGGGCGCGACGGATGGGGTACGGGCCGCGGGGGCCGGAGATGGGCCCGACGGGCCCGCGTGGTGGGAGGCGGTGACCGGCGGCGGGCCTACCACGTGGCGTGACCTGGTTCGTCCGGGCACGGCAGCGGACACTTCCGCCGGCGGGAGGAGGACGAGAGCTAGGGTTTCGCCTGAAATTCGAGGAGGAGGTGCCTTTTTATAGATTCTGGGAGCTAGGAGTGTCCAAATGGGGTGCGGTTTTCGCCCACACGATCACGATCCGACGACCTAGAGGATGGGAGTGGTTGTGCTGGGTTATTGGACTGTTGTGGAGGGGTGTTGGGCCAAAAGGAAGAGGAGCTTTTATCCCAGGAGGTTAACCGTTGGAGTATCAAACGACCTCCAAACTTGACAGGCGGCCTACACATACTAAAACAACAACATACGACAAGTCTCATATCATACCGAGAACGTTCTATGGCCACATACGAAAGAAGGACTCGGAGGTGCCATGGGCACATGTGTGAGTGTCGAAACTCGAAACGGAGAACGGGAAGAAACGAGCATGACCGAGTGCAAGTGACGACACGAATGCAATGCAATGCACATGATGACATGACATAAATGATATGCACACACACACACGGCAAAATGAAGAAACCCAAAATGAAGGAGGAGCCCAAAATGGAATTAATGAAGTCAATGTTGCATATATTGCCATAATGGAAGATATCACATATGGGGTGTTACAAACTCTCCTCCACTACAAAAATATCTTGTCCTGAGATCTAGGACTGAAAGAAAGCGTGATACTCGGAATGGAGAAGATCTTCTTGTTCCCATGTAGCTTCTCGGTCGATATGATGTGAATAATTCACTTTCAAGAATTTGATTGACTTGTTGCGGGTCTTGCGCTCAGTTTCTTCAAGAATAGCCACGGGGTGCTCACAATAAGACAAGTCTTGCTAAAGATCAATCTCTTCGAAAGGAATGGTGCGTTCAGGTGTCTTGAAGCACTTGCGGAGTTGTGACACGTGAAACACATCATGCACATTTGCAAAGTTGGAGGGAAGCTCGAGTTGGTAGGCTAGATCGCCTCTCTTGGCACGAATCTTGAATGGGCCCACATATCTTGGAGCAAGCTTGCCCTTGATAGAGAAACTCTGAGTGCCTTCATGGGAGAAACACGGAGATAGACATGATCTCCAATGTTGAAAGCCAAGTCAAGATGCTTGCCGTCATAGTAGCTCTTTTGACGCGATTGCGCGGCTTTGAGATTCTCACGTATGACTTTGCACATTTTTCGGCTTCTTAGATCAAATCATTTCCAAGGAGTTGACGTTCACCAGTCTCGGACCAGGTGAGAGTGGTACGTCACTTTCTGCCATAGAGGATTTCATACAGAGCTTTGCCTGCACTTGCTTGGAAGCTGTTGTTGTAGGAGAATTCGTCAAATGGAAGGCAATCTTCCCATTTCATAACGAAGGAGATGACACAAGCTCTGAGCCTATCTTCAAGGATCTGGTTCACTCTTTCGACTTGACCACTAGTCTGATGGTGAAATGCAATGGTGAAGCGAATCTTTGTGCCCATGGCTGACTTAAAATAATCCCAGAACATGGAAATGAACAAGCTTCCACGGTCTGAGGAGATCACTTGAGGAGTGCCAAGCAAAGAGACAATTCTGGAGGTGTACAGCTCTGCTGGCTAAGCTGCGTTGATGGATTCTTTGCCGGGAAGAAAATGAGCCACTTTAGTTAGCTTGTCAATCACCACAAAGATAGCATCATTTCCTTTCTTGGACTTGGGAAAACCGGTGACGAAATCCATCTCAATGTGATCGAATTTCCACTCGGGAATAGGTAGAGGTTGAAGGAGTGCGGCTGGACGTTGATGCTCTGCCTTCACTCTTCTGCAAACATCACATTCGTTCACGAATTGGGAAATTTCCCTTTTCATGTGACTCCACCAATATGATTGCTTGAGATCATGGTACATCTTGGAGCTTCTTGGATGTATCGAGCGGAGTGAGTCATGTGCTTCGTTCATTATGAGCTTTCTGAGATCACCTTTAGGAAACACAATTATGTCCTCAAAGAACAAAGTGTCTCTGTCATCAATGTGATAGCACTTGTACTTGGGAGTACCCTTAGCAATACCATGTTTTACTTTATGCACCATAGCATCACTGAGTTGGGCCTCACGGATTTGATCTTCCAAGGTAGGAGCAACTTGAAGATTAGCAAGGAATCCTTGCAGAACAACTTGGAGGTTGAGCTTCCTGAATGATTCACAAAGTTCAAGCTGGAGCGGTTTGAGCAGGATACTGTTGCAATACGCCTTTCTGCATGTCAAAACAACGAGTCTGGCGAAGGTTAAGGTTTGGCTGCGTGAAGATGTACTTCAAGCTCTTGTGATCGGTGAAGATGTCCACTTTTCTGCCCAACAGAAGGTCTCTCCATGTGATCAAGGCATGAACAACTGCTGCTAGCTCAAGATCATGTGTGGGATAATTCTTTTCACTTGGTTTCAGCTGACGAGAAGTGTATGCCACAATCTTCTTGTCTTGCATGAGAACACCACCAGGACCTTGCAATGAAGCATCACAAAAGACTTCATAAGGCTTGGACTCATCCGAAGGAGTAAGAACTGGAGCAGAAATGAGCTTCTCTTTGAGTGTCTTGATTGCCGCATCACAATCAGGAGTCTACGAGTACTTGACATTCTTCTGCAATAGGTTGGAAAGAGGCTTGGCAATCTTGGAGAAGTTCTCAACGAACCTTCTGTAATAGCTAGCGAGACCAAGTAAGCTTCGGAGTTGCTTGACATTCTGAGGAGGTTCCCAGTTGACAATAGCTTCAACCTTCTCGGGGTTAACAGAAATGCACTCGGCAGAGATAATATGGCCAAGGTAGAGTTCTTTATCAAGCCAGAATTCACATTTGGAGAACTTCGCATAGAACCGGTGCTCACGGAGCTTGTCAAGGACCAAACGGACATACTTGGCATGGTCTTCTTTATTCTTGGAGAATACCAAGATATCATCCAGATAGACGAGAACAAATTCATTGGTGTAGGGGTTGAATATGAAGTGCATCATCCGGGAGAAAGTGGGTGGAGCATTTGCAAGGCCGAAAGGCATGACCGTGTATTCATTGGAACCATAACTCGTTCTGAATGCGGTCTTGGGAATATCCTCTTCACGGATATGAATCTGATGGTAACCCATCTGGAGATCGAGCTTCGAGAAAACCTTTGCTCCTTTGAGCTGCTCGAACAATTCATTTTTGTTGGGGAGCGGGTACTTATTCTTTATTGTCTTCTTGTTCAATGGCCGGTAATCAACGCAAAGGCGTTCCGTGCCATCCTTCTTCTTGACAAATAGAACACCACAGCCCCAAGGAAAAGTACTTGGTCTGATTAGACCCATACGTTCTTGCTCATCGAGTTGTTTCTTCAACTCCTTCAACACTTTAGGAGAAAGCTTGTACGGATGCCGACATGCTGGCTCGGTACCGGGTTCAAGTTCAATGATGAATTCAACTGGCCGGTTGGGAGGCATGCCTAGAAGCTCTTCAGTGAATACATCCTCATATTCACAAACCACCGGAATCTGAGAAATGGCATTAATCTCACCCTTGTCATTGAGAGAATAGCCTGGTTATGTTATCTCGGGAAGCGAAGATAATCACATCTTCAGAAGGATGAGTTAGATTGACTTCCTTGTTGGCACAATCAATAAGAGCATCATGCTTCAAGAGCCAATCCATCCCAAGAATAAGATCAATGTCCGAGTTACCGAGAATAACCGGGGAAACCAGAAAACTGTAATCACCCATGTGAATAGATATGTCTGGAGCATACAAGCTAGAAGATATGTGTTTACCCGGATAAATAATTTGTAACTCCCTTGGTAAATCCACTGTGTCCACATTGTGCTTGGATGCAAATGGATATGACATGAAAGAATGTGATGCACCAGAATCAAACAAGACTTTAGTAGGTTTAAGGTTAACTGGAAGATTACCAATTATCACATCATAAGAATTCTCTGCTTGAGCTGCATTCATCAAGTTCACTCTTGCATGCTTGGGATTGTGCTTGACAATAGCATTGCTGGCAGGTGGAGGAGGCGGAAGTCGCCTTTGAGTACACTTGTTTGCATAGTGACCCTTCTGGCCACACTTGTTGCAAGTAACTTCTGCAAGAGGCCGATGATACGGACCACTTGGTCTTGGAGCTTGGAACTGAGGCTTGGACTGATTGCTTGGGTTGGGTGGGTGGGAGAATCCACGACCACCTGAGTGCTTGTTGTTGCTTGGAGGATGGAGCACTAGAGGAGGCGGTAGCCAGAATTTTTGCTGCTTGGCAACCACTTGAGAGGAAGAGGAAGAGTGAACATCATCTTTTATCCTCTTTTTGGAAGCTTCACACTTGAGCTGAGTTGCCTCTTGCTTGAGAGCCATATTGTAGAATTGGTCAAATTCATCCGGCTCGAACAAGGTGAGAGCAAGTTGGAGTTCATCTTTCAGACCACCTCGGAACTGGTATATCCTGCTCCTGGCATCGGGGATGTCTTGCTTCGCATAACGGGCAATATTCTGGAACTTCACATTGTATTGGTAGACGGACATGGTGCCTTGCTTCAGGTTACGGAATTACTCACGCATGCTGTCGGGTTTTTGGGGCGACATATGCCAACGGGTGGCTTATCATGCAAGGGGACAATAGAGCGTCGTCGGGCCCTGGAAGCGGGATAAGGCGGAACTTAGGACGCCTACGAATCTTACCCACGTTTGGGGATCTCCATGGAGATAACACCCCTAGTCCTGCTCTGCGGGGACTCCACGTCATGACTAATGTCACTAGGGTAGCTACTAGGTTGCTCCTTGAGCGGTGTCGTCTAGAGGAGGAAGAAGAGCAAGGCTAGCTCACTACCCTCGCTCTAGGGAACCGAGATGATCGCTAGGGTTTCTTTCTATCTCTCGCTACGTGCCTCTCTTCCTTCTAGAGTTCAACTATCCAACCCCCCTCATGGAGGACCCTGGGGGGTTTATATAGGCATACCCCCTGGGCTACAATAGTAATCTTGGCGGAACGACCCCAAGATGTCAGCGTCTTCGGGGGTCGGCTTCGCCGCCTGTCTGCTAGGGCCCGCCTTCTGCGGGCCCATGTGATTGCCTTTCACTGTAGGTGTGCTTCTGTTGACGGCAGCATCGTCAGGTGGGAAGTGGCTACAGTGCCGCCGTCTCCTGCCATACACTGCCGCCACGTCCTGTCTTGTCATCTTGATGAGGTTCAGACTCCTAGGTTATGGTGAGCCGCCTGCTACCAGGCGGGCCGCCTCCCCGGCCGCCTGCCAGGGGCTGCTTATTTCTGACTCACCCACTGGTCGATGGGGCCAGCCGCCTGTTGGGCCCGCCGTCTGTGGGTAGTGGGATCGTGGCTTCCTCTGACCGAAGCTTGGTCAGTGGCAGCATGGCTACAGTGATACGCCGCTTAAGAGGCGCCCATAGGGTACACACTCACTGTAGCCACGCCCTTATTGATTCTCTAAGGACATGCTCAACTGTAGCCATGCCTCAGCTGTACAGTGATCCCCCAGCACGCATCCCGAGGGAGAGGCATAGGACCGTCTGCCAGCTGCTGGCCATGGGGCTGCCGCCTGTTTGGGCCCCTGCCGCCTGCTGACAGCCGGCTCCTGTGGTAAACTGTCCCAGGAGGCGGCCCGATGAGCAGACGGGTGGGGGATGACACGCGGCCCCCAATTGTCTTGAAATACCACGGGTGGTCGATGAGGACACCCGTGGTCAATATCTCCGACAGTAGTCCCCGAAGCTGGTGGAACTCCGCGTTATATGATTTTTGGGCTGCGGGGTTCCGTCAGCTTCCCTCCCCAAGTAGGATTGGATTCCTTTGTCCATCTTTAGAAGAGAGCCGTCTGCTGGCAGGAAGACCTCTGCAAAGGGGGCCGGCCCCTGGCAGCCGGACCTCCGTCTTCAAATCTTCGGAGAGAAGACACCGTCTAGTTAGCAGGCTGCCACGCAGGCCTGCCGACCATTGGCAGCTCTCCACGCGTCGCCGCCCCGTCGCGTCAGCCTGCCAGCCCACGCGTGTGACGGGACATAGCAGCGGGCTGGGGCCCGCCACTACAGGGCCTTGGTCCCCACGTGGATCCAGTGTGGTAGGGCAATCGATTGCCCTCCCCACGCGCAATTAATGCGCGCGGATTAGGCGCGCAAAAGGTGGGGATCGTGCGGGGCGTGGACCAGTTAATCCCATGCCCCGCCCCCTCGGCTTTGCCACCCCGAGCCTATAAGTAGGCCGGGGGAGGGGGGGTTAGCGCCGTTCTCGCGCTCGCCCCTCTCCATTCCTCTTCTTCTTCCTCGCTCCCATCCGCACTTCTCGCCACCTCCGCACGTAGCGCCCCGCCGCAGCGAGCCGCCACCTCGAGCCATGGCCACCGCAGCGCCGATCTTCCACCACGGCGAATGGGACGGCAGCGACGTCATCGAAGAGCACATCCACTACCTCCGCCGAGCACGGAAGCTGCCTCCCGCCGACAAGGTCGCGGTGCGCCTAGCGCCGGCGGCGGAGATCAGGCCGGCAGCGTGGTTCGGTGAGCGGGTCATCTTCCGCTCGCACTTCCCGTGCAGCTTCGGCCTCCCCGCTAGCGGCTTCTTCCGGTCTTTTCTGGAGTTCTTCAACATCAAACCCCACCACCTCACGCCGAACACGATGGTGACATTGTCTTCCTTTGTTGTCATGTGCGAGGCGTACCTCGGCATCCTCCCCACGATGGAGTTGTGGACCGAGATTTTCTACATGAAGCTTGGTACCGCGGTCCAGAGCGTGGCCGCCCAGTGCAGGGGATGCATTGCGGTGAAGCGCAGCGGGGCCAAGAACTATTTCCCGGTGTCGCAGCTCGTGGCGTCGATGAAGTTGTGGCAGAAGACGTACTTCTACGTCTCCAACGTCCACTCCGCCCAAGATTTCATCGGCCTGCCGGACTGGGCACCCGGCCCGCCTGCCGAGCCCCGCGCCTCCTGGAAGACCCGGCCCACCACCCTCATAGAAGGTGCTTCCATCATCGTGCGGTGTCTCCGGGAGCTGAGGGACAATGAAGGCTTGGTGTTTGCGGACCTCCTGCTCACGTTCATGGAGCGCCGGGTGCTGCCGCTACAGGCCTGCCCGCACTTAATCTGCGATATGAGTGGGCATCGGGACCCGAGTCGGACGTGCACCAGGCTAATGCCATACAAGGAGGTGGCATACTTGGTGAACTATGTATCCAACTGCAAGGTCTCCGACTCCGGCTGGGCCTTTGGCAAGCCGCCGTACAGCCGCAGCAACCAGCCGCCTGCGGTGAGCTTTCTTATTTCTTTATTCTTCTTTCTTCTCTTTCCGCCTGTCACAGCCGTCTGATCTTGGTGCCGTCTGCAGATCTTCCTCGGCCAGCCGGCGCCAGGTTCTGACCAGCTAGGCCGCCCTCTGGAACCAGATTGCTCCCAGAGCGACACAAGTGACCCCGATCTTGGGGCCGCCGCCATTGAGGAGGAAGAGGTAACGGGCGACGGGGGCCAGCCAGCAGGCGGCCTACCAGAAGGCGGCGTCGAGAGCTGGCCGGACGACGACGAGGAGGAGGAGGAAGCGCCAATCCACGTCCGGGAGGTGAATCCGCCTGGGTGCGGAAGCCAACAGGCGGGGCCATTAGCCGTAGCCGGCGGCGTGAAGCGTCGGTCCTCTGCGGGGCCGTTCGGAACCCAGCCCAAGAGGCTCCGGCTGTCGGCCGCCGCCACCAAGCGCCGGGAGGCCGCCGCCAAGGTAGTCTTTCCTAAGCTCCCTAAGCCTATGCCGGGCGTATCCGGGTAAGTACTTTGTTTCTTCCTTTTCTTTGATGTTTATCTCATTCTGCCGTCCCCAACTCGGCTGACGTGATGTCTTCCTTGGGATGCCCACGCAGCGCGCTGCTATCTCTCTCGCGAGCACAAGTGGGCTCCATTCTTGGGAGCATGGATGTCCCCCCTGCGCCACGACGCGCGGATGCCGCCTCCGTGCTTTGAGAAGCGACGGAGAGAAACGCCCGCGAGGCACGCGAGGAGCAGGAGGCTGCGGACCGTGAGCGGGCGGCGGCTGATGCTACTGCCAGGGCGGGGGCCGAGTCATCCACAAGGCTCAGGCGGACGCCGCCGCCCAAGCCCAGGAGCAGGAGGCGGGCTCCCAACAGCCGGCGGGCCACACCATCCCCCAAGAGACGGGCTCTCTAGAGCCGTCTGTCCAAGTGCCGGCTGCTGACGAGCAGCCAGCTCTAAACAACGAGGAGGACAGCCGCGTCGCCATGGAGACAGAAGTGCCGCCCCCGCGCCGCTTGCTGGGACGCAGGACAGCCGGCCTGCAGGAGCGGAGGTGCCACTGGGTGAGGGCGTGCTGGTCACAGGCCCACAGCCGGCCTCCAACTTCCTACCCGCCCGCGCCCTGTGAGGGCGGTCTCCGCGTCGTGGCGGATAGAGGCCGGCGGCGCCAGCTCGTCCTCGCCGGAGAGCGATGCTACCAGCGCGGTGCCACCAGGCTGGACGCCCGGAGGCGGCGGTTCGCTGATTGTCGCGTCACGAGACGTCCTCAACCGCTTCAACTCCCTGAGCAAGGTCGTGCAGACGGTGATGCGGGAGTTTCTGGCTACGCGAACTTCTATAAGGGTACGTTGACTCCATGTTTTTTGCTTTTATTCCTTCAATTTCTTCCGTGGGGGCGCGTTAGCGCACCCACTGGGTGTAGTCCCCGAGTTCTGAGCCGGCTGCTGAGCAGGCGGTTTGGAACTCCAAGGTGTACTTTGCGAGCTAACTTGTGTCTTGCTGTAGGATTACCACAACCTCCGGGTGGCCTCCTTCAACGCCCAACGCCAGGAGCTGGCGCAAGTGCGGACTGGTCTGGCAGACAGTCAGGGTGAGTGTTTCTCTCCTCCTTGCGGGGGCGCGTCAGCGCACCCGCTGGGTGTAGTCCCCGAGTTCCGAGCCGGCTGCTGAGCACGCGGCTTGGAACTCCAAGGTTATCTTTTTGCTGATGTTGATGCTCTTCTTCTTCTTCTGCCAGCAGTTGCAACCAACCTCCGCAACCAACTGGGGGAGGTCCAGGCAGAACTCGCCGCCAAGGAGCGAGAGCGCGATCTCGCCGCCCAGGACCGTGACCGTCTGGCCAAGCAGTTGGCAGACCAGGCGGCGGCGCACAAGGCAGAGCTCGGGAAGTTGTCGGACGCTGAGATGCTCCTTCGGGCAGAGTTTGAGACCGAGCGCTCGAACTGGGCCGAGAAGGAGGCGGCTCTGCAAGATGGCTATGGGGCCATTGCAGATATGGTCGATGGTAATACGCCTGCCCCTCTTCCTTGTGCTTGTCGTCTGTTACATCTATCTCTCTTTCTTCTGATTCTTTATCTAGTTCTTGCAGAATTCTTCCAGGACCACTCTGTGGCCGCCAGCCAAGCAATCGATGCCCAGCGCGACGAGAGGCGCAAGGCGGGCCGGGTGATTGCGTCCAACATGCCCAGGACTCCCGCCGAACAGCTTCTTGCTGTCAAGGCGCGCCTCCAGCCAGCCCACCGCCTGCTTCGCCGCCTGCAACGTGCTGGTGCCCAAGTGCTAGCCGCCCTTTGGCTGGGCGTTCTGGTACTCTGCACTCCCAGCCGGACTGTCGACTGGTTGGAGGTGGCCGGCCATCGCTTCGAGGCCTGGAAAGGCGCCGCAGCGAGGGCTGGTGCGCGGACCGCCCTGGAATTTGCCAAGGGCTGGTACTCAAACCTGAATCTCTCCTAGTTGAAGACCTTCTGTGTGGAGGCTGAGCCCGAGCTGGCCGCGGTGCAAGGAGATCTCGCCAGACGCGCCGCCACCCTTGCTGAGTATGCCGACACCGCCATTTTCGCCCCAGAGCTGGATGAGAATGGTCATGTGGTGCCACCTAGCAACTTCGGGCTGGACTTGGTGGCGTCGGAGGAGCTGGACGAAGAGATTGCCTCCAGTGATGAAGGCGAGGAGGAGGGAGACAGCGACGAGGAGGCTAGCTCCCAGGAGGCGGATCCGCCTGCTGGTCATCAGCCTGACCAAACCTCAACAAGTGGACCCGGCGGGGCGGCGCCGCCTGTTGCAGGAGGCGGCCAGGCTGAGACCTATCAGGCGGATCCCCCAGCAGCCGGCTCCGTCGTGCCACCCGCTCCGCCTGCTGCGCCTGAGGTGTCATTCTTGTATCGTTTAATTCCTGTTTTTTCTTAAGATTTGGTAGGATTAGTCCGAACAATTCCACCCACTGGGTGTATCAGTAAGCTACTACTGGAAGGCGGCCCTTGAGGCCTTTTTGCTGTAGATATTCTTTTAAAGCTGCATGTGTTTATGCAATTGGCCGGGTTCCGGGATTAGCATCGTCCTTTGTTCCTTAGGGCGATTTTCTTTTGCTATCTCCTTTAACCGCCGTCCTGCCAGCTAGACAGCCACTCTGTGGTTCTGCGGCTTGGTCAGGTACTTAGCTATTTTCCGGATAGGCAAGTATCCTGCCCTCTGGAAGGTGGCGCAGCTAAGACAGAAGCCGGTTGGTCGGTTGCATAACAGCCGGCCAATTTGTATGAAGGGACATCTTGCCCTATGTTTATTTTCCTTAGCCATTTTTCATGTGGGCACCGCTTCTTGCCTTTGACTCCCGCCAGTCGAACAGCCGCATTCTGCGAGTCTGTGACTGAAGGCTGGAGAGGGATTGGATGCCATCACATTACTTGTTCGACTGTTTAAGGAAAAGTTTTAAACATAGGGCTGGGCGGCCAGTCCCCTGGCCGTCTGCTGGGCATCGGTGCCGGACAAAGGAATGAACAACACTCATTCACAGGCATAATTCTTACCATATAGATAAAGGGTTGGGCAGTCCCCGAGAACTCCTCGGTGGTCCCATTGGTTCTCAAAATAAAGTAGATAGCGCGACACATACTGTCTTTTAGCTATAAAAGCGACGAAGTAGGTTTGCATTCCACGGGCGCTCCGACTCCTTGCCCGAGTCGTCTCTCTTGCGTGCACTTGGCTTCTGGGCATCGATAAGGTAGTAGGCATCGTTGCCTAGTACCTTGCTAATGATGAACGGTCCTTCCCAAGGAGCCGAGAGCTTGTGCTGGCCGGCTGTTCGCTGGATCAGCCGGAGCACAAGGTCCCCCTCGCGGAAGGAGCGTGGCTTGACTCGCCGGCTATGATAGCGGCGGAGACCCTGCTGATAGATGGTGGACCGGCTGAGTGCTACCAGCCGGGCCTCCTCCAGCAGGTCCACGCCGTCTTCTCGTGCTTCTTTGGCTTCGGCCTCTGTGTACATGGTGATGCGAGGCGAGTCAAACTCAACATCTGTTGGGATGACGGCCTCGGTCCCATAAACGAGGAAGAAAGGAGTGAAGCTGGTTGACTTGTTCGGAGTTGTCTTGAGACTCCAGAGGACAGACGGAAGCTCTTCGATCCAGCAGCTGGCTGATCGTTCCAAGGGTTCGACCAGCCGAGGCTTGATGCCGGACAGGATAAGGCCATTAGCGCGCTCAACTTGGCCGTTGGACTGTGGGTGGGCAACGGACGCTAAGTCTAGTCGGATGCCCTGTGTTGCACAGAAACGGGCCAATGCGCCTTTGGCAAAATTTGTGCCATTGTCGGTGATGATGTTGTGCGGTATGCCATACCGGATTGTGATGTCTGCGATGAAGGTCATAGCAGTTGGGCCATTGAGTTTCTTGATTGGCTTCGCTTTGATCCACTTGGTGAATTTGTCCACTGCCACGAGTAAATGCGTCAAGCCGCCTCGGGCTGTCTTGAAGGGGCCCACCATATCTAGCCCCCAAACGGCAAATGGCCAAGTGATCAGAATGGTCTTGAGTGCAGAAGCCAGCAAATGTTGCTTGGAGCTAAAGCGTTGGCTGCCGATGCACTTCTTCCAAGTCTTTGGCGTCGTCCAAAGCAGTCGGCCAGAAAAATTGTGGCGGAAAGCTTTGGCAACGAGAGATCTTGAGTCCGCGTGGTGGTCGCATTCCCCTTGATGGATGTCCTTCAGAATAGCCAGACCCTTTTCCGCTTCCACACAGCGCTGGAAGACGCCTGTTGCACTTCTTCTGACAAGCTCTTTGTTGACTATTGTGTATGCTGAAGCTCGGCGTTGAACTTGCCGTGCCAAAGTTTCATCTGCTGGCAGCTCTCTTCTGAACTGAAAGCTGAGGATCGGCTGTGCCCAAGACGGCGATGAGACTCCTGTTGTTTCTGCCAAGGAGACCAGTGCGGTTGGGCTGGGGGCGAAGGGATGGAATGAGCCGCCTGTCGTGCTTCTGAAGTCCTCGGGCTGACTGTTGTGGTTCCCAGGCCGTCTGCTGGAGCTAGCGCCTCTTGGCCGCCTGTTGGAGCAGTCCCCGGGCCAGGAACCAACGCAATGACTGCTGGGCCGTCTGGTGGAGTTGGAGTATCTAGGCCGCCTGCTGGAGCAGTCTCCGGGCCTGCTGCTGAAGTTGGTGGGCCGTCTGCTCCAGGATCGGCTGGTATGAAGATTGACTCTGATTCTCGTGAAGGCTTGATAGACGGCTTGAGCAGGCATTGGAGGGACACGCCGGCTGGTATTTCTTGGCGGGTGGTGCCGATTTGTGCCAAGGTGTCGGCTTGCATGTTGTCGGCTCGTGGCACATGGAGGAACTCGCAGCCGTCAAAATGCCCACTGATCTGCTGGACAAGGAAACGGTAACTTGCGATATTCCCGTCCTTGGCATCCCAGTCCCCAGATGACTGCTGGACAACCAAGTCTGAGTCACCATAGCACAGCACTCGGCGGATGCCAACCTCTTTGGTCATCTGGAGCCCGTGGATGAGTGCCTCATACTCGGCCACATTGTTGGAGGCGGCAAAGTGGATTTGCAGGGTGTACTTGAGCTTATCGCCCTTGGGAGAGGTGAGGACGACACCGACTCCCAAGCCAGTGAGCATCTTTGATCCGTCAAAGTGCATCCGCCAATGGGTCGAGTCTGGAGCAGGCGGCAGGTACTGGGTCTCGGCCCAGTCGACGAGGAAGTCAGCCAACGCTTGCGATTTGATGGTGGTGCGGGGCTGGTAGAAGATGGTGAAGGGGGCCAGCTCAATGGCCCACTTGGCCACTCTTCCTGAAGCATCTCCGTTGCCCATGATTTCAGCAAGCGGAGCCGTGCAGACGACTGTGATCGGGTGCTCTCGGAAGTACTGCTTGAGTTTCTTGGCGGTGAAGTACACGCCATAGCACATCTTCTGGTAATGGGGGTAGTTCTTCTTGGAGACTGACAGCACCTCGCTCAAGTACTAGACTGGCCTTTGGACGGGCAAGGCTCTGCCGTCTTCTGGGCGCTCGACCACAATGACTGTGCGGACCACCCGGCTGGTGGCGGTTATGTAAAGGAACATGGGTTCCTTGTCTGTTGGCGCCACCAAGACAGGCGTGGTGGACAGCAATTTCTTAAGCTGCTAGAAGGCTTTATCCGCCTTGTCGTTCCACTCGAAGCAAGTGGCTTTCTTCATCAGTTGGTATAGTGGGAGTGCCTTCTCACCCAGCCGGCTGATGAAACAGCTGATGGATGCTAGGCACCCCGTGAACTTCTGGACATCTCGTACACGAGTCGGCCGCTCCATTCTCTCAATGGCCTTGATCTTTGTAGGGTTGCACTCGATGCCGCGCTCAGATACCAAGAAGTCAAGGAGCTGGCCTGCTGGTACCCCGAAGATGCATTTCTCTGGGTTTAGCTTGATCTGAAAGCGGCATAGGTTTTCAAATGTCTCTTGGAGATCCTCTAAAAGAGTTCCCCTCTTCTCCGTCTTTACCTTGATATCATCCACGTAAACGTGGGCATTTCTTCCCAGTTGCTTGAGGAGACACTTCTGCATGCAACGCTGAAAGGTGGCGTCAGCATTTCTCAAGCCGAACGTCATGTCAGGTAGCAGAAGGCCCCAAATGGCATGAGGAAGGCGGTCTTCACACGGTCTTCCGGATCGAGTTTGATCTGGTGGTACCTGGAATAAGCATCAAGGAATGATAGCAGCTCGCATCCGGCTGTAGAGTTGATTACTTGATCTATTTGTGGCAGAGCAAACGAATCTTTAGGGCAGGCTTTGTTCAGGCTAGTGTAATCAATGCACATGCGCCATTTGTTGTTCTTCTTCAGCACTAGGACTGGGTTTGAGAGCCACTCTGGATGGAAAACTTCCATAATGAAGCCGGCTGCTAGCAGGCGGGCGACCTCTTCCCCAACAACTCTTCTTTTCTCTTCTGACAGGCGGCGGAGCGGCTGCCTGACAAGCTTTGCATCTTCTCTCACATGTAGCTTGTGCTCAGAGAAATCCATCGGGACATCCAGCATGTCTTTGGGGGACCATGCAAAGATGTCTCGATTCTCACGGAGGAAATCGACGAGCTCGCTTTCCTATTTGATGTCTAGGTTTGATCCTATGACAACAAATCGCTCTGGGTGAGATGGGTCCAAGGCAATCTTCTTTGTCTCCTTGGCAGGATGGAACAAGCCTTGCGGCTCCGCCTCCCTGGGGTCGGCTGGTATGGCTGGCTGCTCGCCAGCCATTGCCGCCAGGCGTTCTCGGCGGCGCTTTTCTTCAGCCACGACAAGGGACTCGGCCAAACGGCTGCCGACAGTCGCACACGCGATGGACTTCTCATAGTCCCCGACTACGGTGATTATTCCCTTGGGACCCGACATCTTCATCTTGAGGTAGGCGTAATGGGGTACTGCCATGAACTTTGCAAGAGCAAGGCGACCCAAGATCACGTGATAAGGGCTTTCCAGGTTCACCACTTCAAACCAGACTGGCTCCCTCCGGAAATGCTTCTTGTCACCAAACAGGACATCAATCTTGGCCTTGCCGATTGGTGAGCAAGAGATGCCTGGCACAATGCCGTGGAACACAGTCCTGGTAGGCTGACACTGTTTTTCTTTGAGTCCCAACTTCTCCATGGTGTCTCGGTTCATGATGTTGATGCTGCTGCCGCCGTCTACCAGCACTCGAGAGAAACGACAGGCCCGCCTGTCGGTGGAGAGAGTTGCATCCAGAATCAAGGCATAGGCCCCTGGTGAAGGCATGACAGCCGGGTGATCTTCACGGCTCCAGCTGATGGGCCTCTCAGACCAGTGCATGAATTTTGGGGCTTCAATGGCAACTGTGTTGACTTCTCTGCGCTGCTGGCGCCGGCTGTGCCTATCATCCGCTTGGCTTGTGAAGACAACATAGGCTCTGTTTTCTTCCGGGAACACGTCCTGGACCAGGCCACCCGGTCGTGCCGCTGGTGGATTGGGAGGCGGGGCCGCCTGCCCAGCAGGTAGCGGCGATAGAGCTTCTCCTTTGGCAATCCGCGTGAGCCAATGACACTTTCTTGTGGTGTGATTGGAAGGCTTCGCGCCGCTGTGAAACGTGCAGGGAGCATCCAGGGCTTGGTCGAAGGAGAAAGCCAGATGCTAGGCTGGCTTGCCGTCCTTCTGGCACTTGGGTCCCTCTTGTGCTTCTCGCTGCTGGCCATCAACTGCTGCCACCAGCCGGCTGTTGGCATTCGGCGCGTGGGTCTTGCGCTTGTGATCGTTCGGCTGCTGGCATCAGCTGGCCTCTCCGGCCGGCGTTTTGGGAGTTGGGGGAGTCATTTTTCCAGAAGCATCCACCTGCAACTCAGTCTTCATGGAAGAGTCGGCAGTGGCATATTTGTCTGCTATGCTCAGCAGCTCGTCCAGCATGGCGGGCTCGTCACAGAGGAGTTTGTGCTTGAGCAGGGTGCCTTCTCTGCACCCGGCCGTAAAATACTCGATGGCTTGTACCTCGTGCACTCCCTCGCAAGAGTTGCGCAACTCCGCCCAACACGTCAGGTAATCACGGGCTGACTCATCTGGGCCTTGGACGCATAAGGAGAGCTGGCGCGGCTTGGGAGGACGCTTGTAGGTGCTGGTGAAGTTGCGAGTGAATGCGTCGGTGAAGTCCAACCAACCGTTGATGTTGTTGGGTTTGAGGTTGTTCAGCCACGTCCGGGCCGTGCCCTGGAGCATGAGGGGCACGTACTTCACCGCAACACGCCTGTTGCCGGTTGCTATGCTGACGGCCGTGGAGTAATCTACCAGCCAGTCCTCTGGCTTCACTGATCCGTTGTACATGGGGGTATCTCTGGGGAGTGAAAAGCCCTTGGGGAAGGCTCGTTACGGATGCGGGGGCCAAAGCAGGCTGGGCCGAGGTCATCTTCTTCTTTGACCGCCTGGGACCGAGCCAGTCGGTCAAGGCGATGGCGGGCGTTGTTCTCCCCGACCCCCTCGCGGCGGCCCAAGCGGCCTGCTAGAGAGGGGTGGTCAATAGGAGGAGGAGACACACGCCTCTCCCATCGAGGAGGAGGCAGGCGTTCCTCTCGCCGCTCTACGACCCTTGGGCGGCCGTCTTCGTTGCGCTCGATGGTGATGTGAGTCTGTCGGCTGCGGCTAGCAGCCGGCTCTGAGTCACGCCGGTTGGGGGCGCCGACTGTTGGAGAGCGGGACGTGGCTCCTTGCTCCCGCCGAGGGGGGCGGTTATCTGCCTGCGTGCCGGCCTCTGATGCCCGGCGACGGGCCTCCTGCTGCACAGCAGCCGCGTCGAGGAGCTGGCGGGCGCGCTGAGTCATGCAGCGAAGCTCGTCTCCCTCCAAGTGGCCCATCTCATCGACTGCCGCCTGGGCAACCCTTAGGTTCTCCGACGGAGTGAGGTACACGGGCCATGGGGCCCCCATCATGTCTGCCAGCACCCCACCGCAATCGCAAACTGCACCAGCCCGCTGGCGAGCCACCTATGGCTCGGTCCATCTCGCGGCGGTAAGCTTCCGTGAGGCGTCGGGAAGCAGCCAGCTTGTTGGCGCTGTTGAGGAGCGAGACGCGGAGTGCCTCCAACGACGCGCCGTTTGCCCCCGCCGCAACGGGTGTGGCGAGGTTCTGCATGGAGGCCAGGAGCGGGTCTTGGCCCGACCCACCGGACATGTCGTCGTGGCCGGTGGCGAGCACCTCCGTGACGGTGCTGACGGTGTTGCCGCTAGCTGGAGTAGGGAGAGGGTCGTCTATGATCACCACGTTCTCGGGGAAGGAATCGACGGGCTCCGCGTCGAGGTCGATGATCATGTCAACTGGTGGGTCAGAAGAGCCCACTGACTCCACGTCAGAGGCGCGCTCGTCGACGATGTGGAGCTTGTCAAGGAGCTCGACGAGGCAGCTCTCCGGAGCAACTGGCTCTAGAGCCGAAGAGGGCTCGTCATGAATGTGGACGCCGACGAGGAGGTCGGTGAGTACACTCGCGGCGCGTGCGGCCTCAGTGCCGCGAAGCATCCCGGTATCCACGCCTGCTGGCGTGCCCGGCTGGCTGTGCTCGCCAGGAAGGAACAAAGATCCCGTCCAGAACATGTCTCCGGACGACGGTGCACCTTGCCCCACGGTGGGCGCCAAATGTCGGGGGTTTGGGGCGACATATGCCAACGGGTGGCTTATCATGCATGGGAACAATAGAGCGTCGCCGGGCCCTGGAAGCGGGATAAGGCAGAACTTAGGACGCCTACGAATCTTACCCAGGTTTGGGGCTCTCCGTGGAGATAACACCCCTAGTCCTGCTCTGCGGGGACTCCGCGTCATGACTAACGTCACTAGGGTAGCTACAAGGTTGCTCCTTGAGCGGTGTCGTCTAGAGGAAGAAGAACAGCAAGGCTATCTCACTACCCTCGCTCTAGGGAATCGGGATGATCGCTAGGGTTTCTTTCTATCTCTCGCTATGTGTCTCCCTTCCTTCTAGAGTTCAACTATCCACCCCCCCCCCTCATGGAGGACCCTGCGGGTTTTATATAGGCCTACCCCCAGGGCTACAATAGTAAACTTGGCGGAACGGCCCCCAGATGTCAGCGTCTTCGGGGGCCGGCTTCGCCGGCAGTCTGCTGGGGCCCGTTGTCTGCGGGCCCATGTGATTGCCTTTCACTGTAGGCATGCTTCGGCTGACGGCAGCATCGTCAGGTGGGAACTAGCTACCGTCCTGCCGTCTCCTGCCGTACACTACCGCCATGTCCTGTCTTGTCATCTTGATGAGGTTCAGACTCCTAGGGTACGGTGAGCCTCCTGCTACCAGGCGGGCTGCCTCCCCCGGCCGCCTGCCAGGGGCTGCTTATTTCTGACTCACCCACTGGTCGGTGGGGCCAGCCGCCTATTGGTTCTGCCGTCTGTGGGTAGTGGGATCGTGGCTTCCTCTGACCGAAGCTTGGTCACTGGCAGCATGGCTACAGTGATGCGCCTCTTAAGAGGCGCCCATAGGGTACACACTCACTATAGCCACGCCCTTCTCTAAGGACATGCTCAACTGTAGTCATGCCTCAGCTGTATACTGATCCCCCAGCATGCATCCCGAGGAAGAGGCGTAGGACCGTCTGCCAGCTGCTGGCTATGGGGCTGCCGCTTGTTTGGGCCCTTGCCGCCTGCTGGCAGCTGGCTCGTGTGGTAAACTATCCCAGGAGGCGGCCCGATGAGCAGACGGCTGGGGGATGACAGGCGTCCCCCAATTGTCTTGAAATACCATGGGTGGTGGATGAGGACACCCATGCTCAATATCTCTGACACATTCCTTCAATGACATTCGTTGGAATGTGATGAGAACGGAAATCTCTGCAGAAATCAGTCCACGAGATCTCACGATCACCTCTGGAGTCTTTGTACTGTTGCCACCAATCAGTAGCTTGATCTTTAAGTTGGAAAGTGGAAAACTTGACATAATCCTCAGGCCTCATGTTACTACATTCAAAGTGCTTTTTGATGTGTGTGATCCAATCTTCAGCATCTAGCGGGTCCACACGGTAACTGAACGACTTTGGTTGGTTTGCCAGGAATTGGTTCAGTGTCGCAAAGTGAGGTTGATTGAACAGATTGCCTTGGCCTTGGTTCCCGTGATTGCCTTGATTGGCTTGGAAATTTTGTATCATCTTCATGAGCATCTGAGTGTTCTGGTTTGTTGCCTGCATAATCGCTCTCCATGCCTCAGACGGAGGAGGAGGGGAAGGAGGAAGCTCTTCTTCACCCTCTTGGTTTGGGTTGGGAACTTTCTTAGGAGCCATCCTGAATATGATGACAACCGTTAGCCATTGATGCAAAATAAATAAGCTGAATCAACGACTAGATATTTACCACATAAGTCTTCACAATGAACATTCGAACAAAATGAAAGAATGAACTCCACAGTTTAATGGTACAACAATCTTGTCAGGAAGCCACTTGGGGGAAAAAGATAAAATAAAAACAACAAGGTGCAGATGGAACAAGTACATGATAGAAGTTTCATCCCAGATGTTCGTGCTGAATGCCCCATGGTACGTGTTACAAAGGGTGTTACAATCCCTGGATCAGCATAGCCAAGGACCCTTTAAGATGCAACTCCGAATTGGAACAGCGCCCATGAAACCTCTTCACTCGATGTTGAACCCCAAACCTCATACCATGCACTCATTGGAAGAATACCTACAGGCTACTTGAAACCCACCTATTAATTCCCGAAGCTTTCCCGTTATGCAATCTGGTATTGGGGATACAGGGGAAGCACCGCGCACTCAACTCTAAACCTATATCCAGCTGTATCCATCCGTCAACACATAACCAGTCATCCTCAGAAATTGTTTACCACGGACCTTCGAAACGCATCCGCTATACTAGCTGCGGCAATACTCCCGAACTATCCCACCAGTACTGGGTGACGTCGGGGTTATCTCACCAATAACCGCATAGAAGAGTTTTTGATGTCGGCCGACTCTGGTATTCTATAACCGCTATGATACATTTGTGACGACAACACCTCAGAGCTCAACTCCCTGGGACACTGCCACAACCCCTAAATGACAGGAGGCATCGAGAACAATGTTCTCGTCACAAAGATATCGAAACAATCCAAACAATACCCGCATGATCCTAAAAAAATTTAGTGAATTTTTGAGAGTAGAGGAGATAGAACAACATCAGGAGTCCTCACCAGAGCGATGAAGGGATGAGGAGTAAAAAGAAATCCTAATCTTTGGCCACGTACTTGACAGGCGGCCTACACGTACTAAAACAACAACGTACGACAAGTCTCACCTCATACCGAGAATGTTCTATGGCCACGGACACGTGTGTGAGTGTCGGAACTCGAAACGGACAACGGGAAGAGAAGAGCATGACCGAGTGCAAGTGACGAAACGACTGCAATGTAATGCACATGATGACATGACATAGATGATATGTACACACGCACACGGCAAAACGAAGACACCCGAAATGAAGGAAGAGCCCGGAATGGAATTAATGAAGTCAATGTTGCATATATTGCCATAATGGAAGGTATCACAAATGGGGTGTTACAAACTCTCCTACACTACAAAAAGATCTCGTCCCGAGATCTAGGACTGAAAGAAAGCGGGATACTTGGAATGGAGAAGATCTTCTTGTTCCCATGTAGCTTCTCGGTCGGTATGATGTGACCACTTCACTTTCAAGAATTTTATTGACTTGTTGCGGGTCTTGCGCTCAGTTTCTTCAGGAATAGCAATGGGGTGCTCACGATAAGACAAGTCTTGCTGAAGATCAATCTCTTTGAAAGGAATGGTGTGTTCAGGCGTCTTGAAGCACTTGCGGAGTTGTGACACGTGAAACACATCTTGCACATTTGCAAAGTTGGAGGGAGGCTCGAGTTGGTAGGCTAGATCGCCTCTCTTGCCACGAATCATGAAAGGGCCCACGTATCTTGGAGCAAGCTTGCCCTTGATACCGAACCTCTGAGTGCCCTTCATGGGAGAAACACGGAGAAAGACATGATCTCTAATGTCGAAAGCCAAGTCACGATGCTTGCCGTCATAGTAGCACTTTTGACGCGATTGCGCGGCTTTGAGATTCTCACGTATGACTTTGCACCTTTCTTCGGCTTCTGAGATCAAATCATTTCCAAGGAGTTGATGTTCACCAGTCTCAGACCAGTTGAGAGGGGTACGACACTTTCTGGCATATTAGATTTCAAACGGAGCATTGCCTGCACTTGCTTGGAAGATGTTGTTGTAGGAGAATTCCGCAAATGGAAGGCAATCTTCCCATTTCATACCAAATGAGATGACACAAGCTCTGAGCATATCTTCAAGGATCTGGTTCACTCTTTCAACTTGACCACTAGTCTGAGGGTGAAACGCAGTGCTGAAGCGAATCTTTGTGCCCATGGCTGACTGAAAAGAATCCCAGAACTTGGAAGTGAACAAGCTTCCACGGTCTGAGGAGATCACTTGAGGAATGCCATGAAAATAGAAAATTCTATAGGTGTACAGCTCTGCCAGCTGAGCTGCGTTGATGGATTCTTTGACGGGAAGAAAATGAGCCGCTTTAGTTAGCTTGTCAATCACCACAAAGATATCATCATTTCCTTTCTTGGACTTGGGAAAACCGGTGACGAAATGCATCTCAATGTGATCGAATTTCCACTCGGGAATAGGCAGAGGTTGAAGGAGTCTAACTAGACGTTGATGCTCTACCTTCACTCTTCTGCAGTCATCACATTCGTTCATGATTTGGGCAATTTCCCTTTTCATGCGAGTCCACCAATATGATTGCTTGAGATCATGGTACATCTTGGAGCTTCCTGTATGTATCGAGAGGAGTGAGTCGTGTGCTTCGTTCATTATGAGGTTTCTGAGATCACCTTTGGGAACCACAATTCTGTCCTCAAAGAACAAAGTGTCTCTGTCATCAATGCGATAGCACTTGTACTTGGGAGTACCCTTGGCAATACCATGTTTCACTTTCTGCACCATAGCATCACTGAGTTGGGCCTCATGGATTTGATTTTCCAAGGTAGGAGCAACTTGAAGATTGGCAAGGAATCAGCGGAACAACTTGGAGGTTGAGCTTCCTGAATGGTTCACAAAGTTCAGGCTGGAACGGTTTGAGAAGGAGACTGTTGCAATACGCCTTTCTCCTCAAGGCATCTGCAATGACATTGGCCATGCCAGGAGTATACTCAATGCTTGGATCGTACTCTTGAATCATTTCAAACCAACGAGTCTGGCGAAGGTTAAGGTTTGGATGCGTGAAGATGTACTTCAAGCTCTTGTGATCGGTGAAGATGTCCACTTTTCTGCCCAATAGAAGGTGTCTCCATGTGATCAAGGCATGAACAATTGCTGCTAGCTCAAGATCATGTGTGGGATAATTCTTCTCATTTGGTTTCAGCTGATGAGAAGTGTATGCCACAATCTTCTTGTCTTGCATGAGAACACCACCAAGACCTTGCAATGAGGCATCACAAAAGACTTCATAAGGCTTGGATTCTCCGGAGGAGTAAGAACCGGAGCAGAAATGAGCTTCTCTTTGAGTGTCTTGAATGCTGCATCACAATCAGGAGTCCACGAGTACTTGACATTCTTCTGCAACAGGTTGGAAAGAGGCTTGGAAATCTTGGAGAAGTTCTCAACGAACCTTCTGCAATAGCTAGCGAGACCAAGGAAGCTTCGGAGTTGCTTGGCATTCTGAGGAGGTTCCCAGTTGACAATAGACTCAACCTTCTCGGGGTTAATAGAAATGCCCTCAGCAGAGATAATTTGGCCAAGGTAGAGGACTTTATCAAGCCAGAATTCACATTTGGAGAACTTCGCATAGAACCGGTGCTCACGGAGCCTGTCAAGAACCAAACGGAGGTTCTTGGCATGGTCTTCTTTATTCTTGGAGAATACCAAGATATCATCCAGATAGATAAGAACGAATTCATTGGTGTAGGGGTTGAATATGAAGTGCATAATCCGGGAGAAAGTGAGTGGAGCATTTGCAAGGCCGAAACACATGACCGTGTATTCATAGGAGCCATAACTCATTCTGAATGCAGTCTTGGGAATATCCTCTTCACGGATACGAATCTGATGGTAACCCATCTGGAGATCGAGCTTCCAGAAAACCTTTGCTCCTTTGAGCTGCTCGAACAATTCATTTATGTTGGGGAGCGGGTACTTATTCTTTATTGTCTTCTTGTTCATTGGTCGGTAATCAACGCAAAGGCGTTCTGTGCCATCCTTCTTCTTGACAAATAGAACACCACAGCCCCAAGGAGAAGTACTTGGTCTGATTAGACCCATATATTCTTTCTCATCAAGTTGTTTCTTCAGCTCCTTCAACTCTTTAGGAGAAAGCTTGTACGGATGCCGACATGCTGGCTCAGTACCGGGTTCAAGTTCAATGACGAATTCAACTGGCCGGTTGGGAGGCATGCCTGGAAGCTCTTCAGGGAATACATCCTCATATTCACAAACCACGAGAATCTGATAAATGGAATTAATCTCACCCATGTCATTGAGAGGGAATAGCCTGATTGTGTTATCTCGAGAAGCGAAGATAATCACGTCTTTGGAAGGATGAGTTAGATTGACTTCCTTGTTTGCACAATCAATAAGAGCATCATGCTTCTAGAGCCAATCTATTCCAAGGATAATATTAATGTCCGAGTTACCGAGAATAACCGGGGAAACCAGAAAACTGTAATCACCCATGTGAATAGATATGTCCGGAGCATACAAGCTAGAAGTCGTGTGTTTACCCGGAGAAATAATTTGTAACTCTCCTGGCAAAGCCACTGTGTCCACATTGTGCTTGGATGCAGATGGAGATGACATGAAAAGAATGTGATGCACCAGAATCAAACAAGACTTTAGTAGGTTTAAGGTTAACTGGAAGATTACCAATTCTCACATCAGAAGAATTCTCTGCTTGAGCTACATTCATCAAGTTCACTCTTGCATGCTTGGGATTGTGCTTGACAATAGCATTGCTGACAGGTGGAGGAGGCGGAAGGCGCCTTTGAGTACACTTGTTTCCATAGTGACCCTTCTGGCCACACTTGTTGGAACTAACTTCTTAAAGAGGCCGATGATAAGGACCACTTGGTCTTGGAGCTTGGAACTGAGGCTTGGACTGATTACTTGGGTTGGGTGGGTGGGAGAATCCACGACCACCTGAGTGCTTGTTGTTGCTTGGAGGACAGAGCACTGGAGGAGGCGGTAGCTAGAACTTTTGCTGCTTGGCAACCACTTGAGAGGAAGAGGAAGAGTGAACAGCATCTCTTATCCTCTTTTTGGAAGCTTCACACTTGAGCTGAGCTGCCTCTTGCTTGAGAGCCATATTCTAGAATTGGTCAAATTCATCCGGTTCGAACAAGGTGAGAGCAAGTTGGAGTACATCTTTCAGACCACCTCGGAATTGGTATATCTTGCTCTTGGCATCGAGGATGTCTTGCTTCGCATAACGGGCAAGATTCTGGAACTTGACATTGTGTTAATAGACGGACATGGTACCTTGCTTCAGGTTACTTAATTGCTCACGCATGCCTTCAATGACACTGGTTGGAATGTGATGAGAACGGAAATCTCTGTAGAAATCAGTACACGAGATCTCACGACCACGTCTGGAGGCTTTGTACTGTTGCCACCAATCAGCAGCTTGATCTTTGAGTTGGAAAGTGGCAAACTTGACATAATCCTCAGGCCTCATGTTACTGCATTCAAACTGCTTTTTGATGTCCGTTATCCAATCTTCAGCATCTAGCGGGTCCACACAGTAACTGAACGACTTTGGTTGGTTTGCCAGGAATTGGTTTAGTGTCGCAAAGTGAGGTTGATTGAACAGATTTCCTTGGCCTTGGTTCCCATGATTGCCTTGATTTGCTTGATTGGCTTGGAAATCCTGTATCATCTGCATGAGCATCTGAGTGTTCTGGTTTGTTGCCTGCATAATCGCTCTCCATGCCTCAGACGGAGGAGGAGGGGAAGGAGGACGTTCAGGAGGACGCTCTTCTTCGCCCTCTTGGCTTGGGTTGGGAACCTTCTTAGGAGCCATCCTGAATATGATGACAACCATTAGACATTCATGCAAAATAGATAAGGTGAATCAACGGGTAGAAATTTGCAACATAAGTCTTCACAATGAACATTCGAAAAATGAACGAATGAATTTCATAGTTTAATGGTACAACAATCTTGTCGAGAAGCCACTTGGGAGAACAAAAGATAAAATAAAAACAACAAGGTGCAGATGGAACAAGTGATAGAAGTTTAATCCCACATGTTCGTGCTGAATGCCCCATGGTACGTGTTACAAAGGGTGTTGCAATCCCCGGATCAGCATAGCCATGGACCCTTTAAGATGCAACTCCGAATTGGAACAGCGCACATGAAACCTCTTCACACGATGTTGAACCCCAAACCTCATAGCATGCACTCATTGGAAGAATACCTACGGGCTACTTGAAACCCACCTATTAATTCCCGAAGCTTTCCGGTTATGCAATCTAGTGTTGGGGATACAAGGGAAGCACCGTGCACTCAACTCTAAACCTACATCCAGCTGTATCTATCCGTCAACACATAACCAGTCATCCTCGGAAACTGTTTACCTTGGACCTTCAAAATGCATCCGCTATACTAGCTGTGGCAATACTCCCGAACTATCCCACCAGTACTGGGTGACGTCGGGGTTATCTCACAAACTAACCGCATAGAAGAGTTTTTGATGTCGGCCGACTCTGGTATTCTAGAACCGCTACGATACATTTGTGACGAAAACACCTCAGAGCTCAACTCCCCGGGACACTATCACAACCCCTAAATGACAGTTGGCATCGAGAACAATGTTCTCGTCACAAAGATATCGAAACAATCCAAACAATACCCGCGTGATCCTTTTAGTGAATTTTTTAGAGTAGAGGAGATAGAACAACGTCAGGAGTCCTCACTAGAGCGATGAAGGGATGAGGAGTAAATATATATATATATATATATATATATATATATATATATATATATATATATATATATATATATATATATATATATGACTCAAGACATTTTTGTGTGTGTGCCTAGACTCAACCATCAGCAATTCGATCAATCAGGGGGCTCCTAGCTCTGAGAAGGCTCTGAATACCAACTTGTAATGCCCTGTATACGGCTATGTCCCCCACATGTCGAGGCACGACTTAAGGACATAAACGCATACTAGAATGATCTCAAGTATGGTATCTTTGCACATCTCATGTAAAATTCAGGGATGAAATTGTAGAATGATAGTTGGCTTACACTCGCCACGTCACACAATGAATACAATAGCATACAGCATCCAAAGAACATCAGGGTCTGACTACGGACGAAAATCCAAATGAGAAAGATACCAAAACACAAGGCCTAATCGCCCTAGTAGGAACCACTACTGATCGTCGGGATACGAAACATAGTAACGTCCACGCTCTTCATCGAACTCCCACTAAAGTTCTGATCCATCTCCTGTGTCGTTCTCAGTGGTACCTACATCTGGTGTGTGTTGAATCTGTGAGCCACAAAGGACTCAGCAATCCTGTTCTCGGGTATCAAAACTACCCAAGCCTTAGGTGTGGAAAGGCTATAAAAGGGGGTTGCAGCATGCACTAAGCACTAGCTTACGAGTTTAGAGAGAGAAGAGAACAAGTGCCATCGTTCGCCAAGTTGATCAAGAAGTGATCCTAGCTACTCACGATCGAACATAACCCCACCGTGTTCACTTCCCGAAGCCCTTCGGAAAGAGACCATCAAGGTTACTCACACAGGTATTGTATTCTTATGAATAAGGTGTCAAGTTATCTACAACCGGATATTAACAAATTCTTATCTGCCACATAACCGTGGGCACGGCTTTCGAAAGATCAAACCCTGCAGGGGTTTCCCAACTTAGCCCATCACAAGCTCACGATCTGCGGAGTCGCAACTCCAAAGTGGGAAGACCCGAGTATCCTCGGAATCCCATGCTCAAGATATTTCGACAAAGGTAAAACTAATCCAGCAAGACCTCCCGGCGTGCTGACACCCTGAAAGTAGCCGCGCGTATCTCGTCTCAGGCCACGACCGGATGGGACATCCTACAGGTAATACCAGATACCTCGGGTTTCCCCAAGGCGGCCCTACAATCCGTCCAGTTTGGACCAACACTCATGAGGAGCACTGGCCCGGGTTGTTAATTAAGAACTCAGGTTTGCAACGCCCTATGCAAGTTTTAGTTATTAGGAAAATGTAAACCAAATGTTGGGCCTTGCTGGAAAAGCTTTAAACAGAGCGAATTATCAAGGGGGGGGGGGGCATAAACCCCAACCGTGTTAGGAATGCAAAATTCAAGGAACATAACACCGGTTTATCGGTTCCTAAGGTGGCATGAGTGGAACAAAACACCAAGCAGAAAGGCTTATCCTTCTACCCATTACCAATATATAGGTGCATTAGTTTAACAGGTAATATATTGTGTTATCCCAATAACAAGTTCATCATGGAGCAATCTTCAAAACTTCACCTGCAACTAACAACGCTATAAGAGGGGCTGAGCGATGCGTACTTAGCCAAACAATGGTTTGCTAGGAAGGCGGTTAGAGTGTTTCATGGCAACAATAGGGGGCCTGACAAACAGGAATGGGCATCGAGTCATATCTAAAAGAACGAGACATCTAGAATGGACAAAGATGGAAGTGATGTTGGGGAATGGTCATCTTGCCAGGTAAGTCATCAGAGGGATAATAACTTTACTCCTCAAACTCAGTCTCGACAAGATCCTCGCGGTATCGGCTCCCGGCTCTACCCAACACAAGAGCACAACAACGGCACAATATCAAACACGGTGCAATGCACAATCAACATGAAGCAAGGCATGTCATGGAATGCAGGTATGATGTGCGTATGCATGAGGATGCTCTCGAGCCTAAGGAGAAGATGATGGAAATGGCTTCAACTTGGTAAACCAAGCAAGCCACTTGATAGATTGGAAGATTTCGGTTGAAATCGATATAAAGATCACTGGAAACGGATGCACGGTTTGAAATGACAAGCAAAAGAAGATGCAATGCAAAACTGTTGTTTACAGCAACATGGCATCTTTGGAGCAAGAAATAATTATGCTACAGTACCCAAACATGAAGACCAAAGGCATGGATATGAAATAGACATGATACTTAACAAGCATGAACTTAGAGCACACCCAAAAACTTAATGGAACACAATTAAACAAGCATGGCAAGTTGCAATAAATTTACAGAATTCTCAGACTTAGTGAAAATTACAAGGCATGGCAGAAATTACAACGAGTAGGCATGTTTTCAAGCTTGTGCAACTCAACTCAAAGCATAGCATGGCATGTGAAGATAACCAACACCAAGAAGACATACTTGAGAAGCTACTCATGGCAAGAACAAGCTCATATGATGCATAGAACACTAGCTATACTCGTGGAAAAACTGAACGTGTTGATAACATGCTGATAGAAACATTTTATAGCATCTTGAGAGCACGAAAACAGCAAGCTATAGCAAGCCATCATGCAAGAAAAAGGCATGGCAATGACATAAATAACATGCTTTTGAAGAATAACCACATGGCTACTTCTAAAACATACTAGAACATGTCCCAAACATCATGGAAAAAGTGCAACAGTTTATCCAGACTTGACAAATTCTGGGCATGCTGACAGAAACATTTTATAGCAACTTGAGGGCCTCATAAAAACAAGCTACAACATGGCATCATGGCAAACAAGAGCATGGATAGCTAGAGCATAACATATACTTTAAGGAAGACCCACTGGACAACTCTAACCATGCACAACAACAACGGTGGCATCATGGCAACATGGCATAAAAATTAACAGAGTCACACTTAGCAGAAATTTAACATCAAGATGACATGTTAACAAGCTCGTTGCACTCATCTCAAGACATATCATGGCATGAAAATGAATATATCATGTAGAGCACATTCCAAAGAGCAAAGCTCATGTTGACACCTAGCTCATATGACACATGGATTAATATACACAAGCAAGACAAAACATCATCTCATAACAAGTGCAGAAACTTATCAGCCAAATGCACTTTTGCAACAGAGATAAACATGACAATATGACACCTAACATGAATGCTACATCAACCATCATGTAGAGCACTTCAAAATGAACATCTGGACATATCATTCACTACATTCGGACCAACATGCACAAAGTTACTAGCCCACGAACATGCCAACAAATTTACACAGACAATAAGTGCTGAAACAGTTTCATCATGAAGCACTCTTTCCACGAAGTTTAAGTCAACTAGATGATCCCTATCATGCATGAAACTGATGCTAACATGTGGAGCACGACGAGATGAACATTACGATATATCATATACGCAAAATGGAGCACTGAGCACAAAGTTATCACATGATGAAGGAGGCAATAAAATTACGCGGATCTAGGACTTAGTGAAAATATACCTCCGCGAAAGTCAACGCGGGACGGAGGGGTTCCGGGACGGAGAGATCCAGCCGGAGCGGGTGGCGTTTGGTTCGCGGGGGTGGTGGATATGATCCACCCCCGGATCTGGATCTGGATCGGGCCGCCGGTGACGGAGAAGACGATGGGGCCGGCGGCGTGGAGGCGGGGAGGCGACCGGGGAGGCGGGGCCGGCCGACGAGACGACCGGCGGCGGCGGCGGCGGTGGTGGTGCGGTGGCCGGCCGGGGCGGCGGCGGCGGCGGGGACCCTCGAGGCGGCGGCGGTGGTGGAAGCTTCGGGCGAAGACGGCCGGCGGCAATGTGGATCTGCGAGGCGGCGGGGACCGGAGGCGCGCTGACGGCGATGGTGCATCGGGCGGCAGCGGAGCCGGCGGCAGGCCGAGGCGCGGGCGGAGGCGCGAGGGCGCGGCGGATGGGGTACGGGCCACGGGGGCCGGAGACGGGCCCTACGGGCCCGCGCGGAGGGAGGTGGCGGCCGACGGGTGGGCTGCCACGTGGCGCGACCCGGTTCGTCCGGGCATGGCGGCGGACTCGTCCGGCGGCGGGAGGAGGACGAGAGCAATGGTTTCGTCCGAAATCTAGGGAGGAGGTGCCTTTTTATATATTCTGGGAGCTAGGCGTGTCCAAATGGGGTGCGGTTTTCGCCCACACGATCACGATCCGACGACCGAGAGGATGGGAGTTGTTGTGCTGGGTTAGTGGGCTGTTGTGGAGGGGTGTTGGGCCAAAAGGAAGAGGAGTTTTTAGCCCACGAGGTTAACCGTTGGAGTATCAAACGACCTCGAAACGCGACGAAACATGACAGACGGCCTACACGTACTAAAACAACAACGTACGACAAGTCACACCACATACCGAGAACGTTCTACGGACACATACGAAAGAAGGACTCGGAGGTGCCACGGGTACGTATGTGAGTGTCGGAACTCGAAACGGACAACGGGAAGAGACGAGCATGACCGAGTGCAAGTGACGACTCGAATGCAATGCAATGCACATGATGACATGACATAGATGATATGCACACACGCACACGGCAAAACGAAGAAACTCGAAATGAAGGAAGAGCCCATAATGGAATTAACGTTGCATATATTGCCATAATGGAAGGTATCACATATGGGGTGTTACACTGGGTGAGCACAACCGACCAGGGCGCGCCTGGGGGCCCTGACGCGCCCAGGTGGGTTCTGCACACCTGGTGGGCCCCCTCTGGTGGTTATCAGCTAAAATATTTCTTAAATATTCCGTAAAAATCCCCGTGAAGTTTCAGCTTGTTTGGAGCTGTGCAGAATAGATGGCCTGGCGTAGCTTTTTTAGGTCAAGATTTCCAGCTGTCGGAATTCTTCCTCTTGGTGCATTCCTTGCAAATTTTGAGAGAAAAGGCATTAGAATTACTCAAAAAGCATTATTATGCATAATAACAACATAAATAACAGCAAGAAAACATGATTGCAAATGGACGTATCAACTCCCCCAAGCTTAGACATCGCTTCTCCTCAACCGAAAACCGAAAACGAAAAACATGTCCACATGCTTTGAAAGAGAGGTGTCGATAAAACAAAATACAAACATAGAAGCATCATGTTGATTATTATGACAGCAACAAATTTAAAGATAAGACTTGTATCACAGACTTCTCATGAACAAGTAATAGTTCATCACACAACTGAAGTATAAAGCATAAACTCTATTAGAAACCAACAAACTATGTTTTCAATCCACTTTGCAACTACCATTCAACATCTTTTCAGGAAGGATCGTGTATCGGAGCCTTTAGGCAAGTCCACATACTCAACCATCATATAGTCTTCTATGATTGCTAACACTCACCACATACATATGAGCAAAACGTTTCAACTAGACACATAGAAAGATAGGGGCTTATAGTTTCGCCTCCCAACATACTCACCTCAAGGGTGATGTCAACAATAATAACTCATGTCAATCGTATTCAACTAGACATATGTGCCTAGATCTTTCCTCACCACATGATTCTTACCAAAGGATAAAAATAAAAGGGAATAGAGAGAAAACTTTGACTCTTTGCGTAAAAGTAAAAGATAGGCCATTCATAGAGGGAAGCAGAGGTTTCCATGTGCTTACTAGTTTGTATGCTAAATCCCTTAGTGCAAAAGAATTCACGTTACATTGCCCCTTGTGATAGCAACCTTTATTATGCAGTCTGTCGCTTTTGTTCTTTACAATCACAAGTTCGTGCAATGCTCAATTTTCTCTTACACTAAATGATCTCACACTTTTAGAAGCAATTTTTAATGGCTTATTGCACCGATGACAACTTAGTTGAAGGATCTTACTCAATCCATAGGTAGGTATGGTGGAATCTTGAAAAAGGTTTGGGTTCAAGGGTTTTTGGATGCACAAGTAGTATCTCTACTTCATGCGGAATTTTTGGCTAGAAAAGATATTGGGAAAGCACCACATGTTAAAGGATCTATGATAATATGACTTCTGTGTGAATATGAACAAACATAAATCATTAAGTTGTCTTCCTTGTCCGATGCAACAATTTTGGCATATAATATTTTGATGGGGCCTCACAATCACAAAATATTTCTAGGATAGTATATTTATATGTGAATATTCTCTTCCCTTATTAATTCTTTCATGAATTGCATCATTGACCAATGTTACGTTTGTCAACCTCTAATAAAATTTTCTACTTATACTTTTCCTTACGTGGTGCCATCACCTACCATAAGATTAGCATATGATCTTCTTAATTTATTTCCTTTATTTTATTCATTCAATTATAACTTTTCTTTTTATTGCAATGGGAAGATAAAGAATGTAAATTCTCAAAACAAAACTTTATTATATATCTCGCACACGATTATAAAGATAGATCACTAAGCAAACTCAAAAAGAAAGGATCAAACTAAACTTTCATTTATTCTAAAGCAAAAGATCGAACTAGGATAAGTAAATGCAAAAGGATAGTAGGGACGATACGATACCGGGGCACCTCCCCCATGCTTGGCAAAAGCCAAGGGGAGTGCCCATACCCGATACTCAATTTTCTTTTGGCGCTGAAGAAGATGGTGGTGGTGATGAAGTAGATGCGATCTTGTCCTCGAGTTTCCATGACAGGGATCCACCATCGAAAGAAGAATGATGAGTCTCACGGGTCCTGCAACGGGCAGCCAAACTCATACCTTTGAACCTTGCGTCATATTCAAAGACTTGGTTCTGAAGATCATAGATCTGGCTTTGGAGGTAGTGGATTTTCTCATTGAGGGTGAAGATGATATCCTTCATGGACTTGCCATCCACCTCGAGATCACGGGAAAGGCCCGTTATCATGAGGTGATTGGCGTTGAGTCCACGCTCCAACATCTTCTTGCACCGGAAGACTTCTTGCTCCATATCCTCAAGCCTGGCTTCTACGGTTCCAGTTCCCTTGGGTCCTTGCTCATCTCGGATGTGCAGTAACCCCACATGCATATAAATGACCTGAGGGTGCTGCACCACCTCCCGCGGATATGGATTGATGACGTTCTTGAAGAACTTTTTCTTGGAGGAGCTTGGGTTAGCCCTCATAGATTGGATCTGACAGAAAATAGCAAGAAAAGAAAACAGGAGATTTCTCTGCGATATGGTGATCAATAGGTTTGGGGGGTATATAAAGAATTTTTATCTTGGGAAACAAGTAAGTTGTAGAAAAACGGAGTCCGGAAGGTACCCGAGGTGGGCACAACCCACCTGGGTGAGCCAGGCTGGTGTTTTGTGCCCACCAGGGTACGTTTCCCGGTAGTTTCTTATTTTCCTATTTTTGTAAATATTCCAAAACTGACAAAAAAATATTTTCACGGATTTTTTGGAGTCCGTTTACTTGCCGTATCACATACCTCCTTATTTTGATGATTCTGGAGTGTTCCGGAAGGATTCTTTTATGTGTTCTTCCAGTGTCAAAGACTGAATAATATTACTTTCAACATTAATAGGCGTACCTGAGATATAATGCTTTATTCGTTGCCCGTTAACAACCTTCGGGTTAGTGCCTTCAGAATTATTTATCTTGATGCCTCCATACCGATAAACCTCCTCGATAACATTGGGGCCTTCCCATTAGAGAGGAGTTTGCCTGCAAAGAACCTGAAACGAGAGTTGTACAAAAGAACATATTCTTCGACTTTGACCTCACACTTTTGGATTCTTTTATCATGCCATCTTTTAACTTTTCCTTTAAATAACTTGGCATTTTCATAAGCTTGGCCCGTCCCCTCTTACCCCTAACAAACAATTATGGGTTCTCCATTCATCTAAAGAGATAATATCAAATAACCTGTTTTTCACCAGCAAGTTTAAAATCATAGTGAGTTCCTTGATTGCCCAAAAAGCTTTATGGTCTAACTCAAGAGGCAACTGACAAGCTTTACCATAGACCGTTTTATAAGGAGACATGCCCATAGGGTTTTTATAAGCTGTTCTATAAGCCCAAAGTGCATCGTCTAATTTCTTAGACCAATTCTTCATGGACCTATTGATAGTCTTTTCCAATATTAATTTTATTTCTCTATTACTAAGCTCAACTTGACCACTAGACTGAGGATGATAGGGTGATGCAATTCTATGCTTAACATCATATTTAGCAAGCATTTTATGAAAAGCACCGTGAATAAAGTGTGAACCACCATCAATCATTAAATGTCTGGGGACTCCAAACCTTGGGAAAATAACTTCCTTAAGCCTTTTAATATAAGTGTTGTGATCAGCACTAATGGTTGGAATAGCTTCTAGCCATTTAGTGACATAATCAACAGCAACCAAAATATGTGTATACCCATTAGAGGAAGGAAAAGGTCCCATGTAATCAAAGCCCCAAATATCAAATGGTTCAACAGCAAGTGAATAATTCATAGGCATTTCTTGATGCTTACCAATATCACATATCATTTGACATTCATCACAAGATGAGACAAACTTATGAGTATATTTGAAAAGAGTAGGCCAAAAAATCCAGACTGCAATACCTTGTGAGCAGTATAATCTCCAGCATGATGTCCTCCATATGCTTTGGAGTAACACTTCCGAAGGATTTGTCCATGTTCATGCTCAGGTACCCAACGTCTAATAATACCATCTACTCCTTCTTTATAAAGATGTGGGTCATCCCAAAAGTAATGTCTTAAGTCATAAAAGAACTTTTTTCTTTTGTTGATAAGTAAAACTAGGTGGTAAATATTTAGCAACAATATAATTAGCGTAGTCAGGATACCAAGGAGTACTATTAGTAATATTTATTGCAGCCGACTGCTCATCCGGAAAACTATCATCAATAGGTAGTGGGTCATCAAGCACATTTTCAAGTCTAGACAAGTTATCAGCTACGGGGTTCTCGGCTCCTTTTCTATCAATAATATGCAAGTCAAATTCTTGTAGAAAAAGAACCCACCATATAAGTCTAGGTTTAGCATCTTTCTTTTCCATAAGATATTTAATAGCAACATGGTCTGTGTGAACAATTACTTTTGAATCAACAATGTAGGATCTAAATTTGTCACAAGCAAACACAACTGTTAAGAATTCTTTTTCAGTGGTAGCATAATTCTTTTGAGCATTGTCTAGAGTTTTACTAGCATAATGAATAACATTTATTTTTTTATCAACTCTTTGTCCTAGAACAGCACCAACAGCATAATCACTAGCATCACACATAATTTTAAAAGGTAAGTTCCAATCAGGTGGTTGAACAATAGGTGCAAAAATTAAAGCTTTCTTTAGTGTTTCAAAGGCTTCAAAGCAATCATCATCAAAAACAAAAGGAACATCCTTTTGTAAAAGGTTAGTGAGAGGCCTAGAAATTTTATAAAAGTCTTTGATAAATATCCTATTGAAACCAGCATGACCTAAGAAACTACGAATACATTTGACATCATTTGGACATGGCATTTTCTCAATTGCATCAACCTTAGCTTTGTCCACTTCAATACCCTTTTCAGAAATCTTATGACCCAAGACAATACCTTCATTAACCATAAAGTGGTATTTCTCCCAATTCGACTTGTTTGTTCATATCTCTGCAAAACTCGATCAAGATTGCATAAACAATCAACAAAATACTTCCCATAAACGGAGAAATCATCCTTGAAAAGTTCTACAATCTTTTCACAAAAGTCGGAGAATATTGCAGTCATACATCTTTGAAAGGTAGCAGGTGCATTGCATAAACCAAAAGGCATACATTTATAAGCATAAGTTTCAAAGGGACAGGTAAAAGTAGTCTTTTCTTGATCAGGTTGAGAAACAGGTATTTGTGAAAAACCATAGTATCCATCAAGGAAGCAAAAGTGTGTGTGTGCTTTGATAATATTTCTAGCATTTGATCAATAAAAGGTAGAGGGTAATGATATTTTCAAGTTGCTTTATTTAATTTTCTAAAATCAATTACCATTCTATAGCCTGTAACAATTCTTAGTGGAATAAGTTAATTCTTATCATTAGGAACAACAATAATACCTCCTTTCTTAGGAACACAATGAACGGGACTTACCCATCTACTATCAGCTATAGGATAGATTATAAGTGCTTCCAGAAATTTTAATATTTCCGTTCTTACCACTTCTTTCATCTTCGGATTTAACCGACGATGATGACCGTTCCATATTAATCTTATGCTGACATAGAGTGGGACTGATGACCTTTAAATCATCAAGAGTATATCCAATAGCATCTCGGTGCTTCCTTAGAACGTTCAGTAATCTTTCTTCTTCATGTTCTGAAAGGTTAGCACTAATAATAACAGGATATATCTTCTTTTCATCAAGATAAGCATATTTCAAAGCGTCAGGCAATTGTTTTAATTCAAACACTAGATCACCTTTAGGTGGAGGAGGACCTCCTAGAGTTTCAATAGGCAGATTGTGTTTAAGCAGGGGACATTGTTCAAAGAAAATATCATCTATTTCATTTAATGCATATGTAAATTATTTTCATGGTCTAGCAAATATTGTTCTAAGGGATCAGTAGGAGGCACACAAATAGAAGCAATACAAATAATTTCATCTTTACTAGGTAATTCTTTCTCATGAAGCTTTCTGTTAAACTTGGAAAATTAAACTCATGAGATTCATCACCAAAACTAACACTGAAAGTTTGGTTCTTGCAATCTATCTGAGCATTAACGGTGTTCCAGAAATGTCTTCCAAAGATAATGGGACATAAATCATCTTGTGGGGAACCAAGAACAAGAAAATCAGTAGGGTATTTTATCTTCCCACACAAGACTTCAACATCTCTAACAATCCCAATTGGTGAAATAGTGTCTCTATTAGCCAGTTTAATAGTGACATCAATGTCTTCTATTTCTATAGGTGCTATGTCATTCATAATCTCTTGATATAAGGAGTAAGAGATAGCACTCACACTGGCACCTATGTCACATAAACCATGGTAACAATGATCTCGTATTTTGACCGAGACAACGAGCATGCCAACAACAGGTCTATGCTTGTCCTTTTTATCACGTTTGGCAATTCTAGCAGCCTCTTCATTAAACCAAATAACATGCCCATCTACATTTTCTTCAAAGAGATCCTTGATCATAGCAACATTATGTTCTACTTTAATTTGTTCATCCGGTTTAGGTGTTCTGATATAACTTCTGTTAACCACCGTTGAAACTTTAGCATGCTCCTTTATCCTAACAGGGAAAGGGTTTTTCAATGTAAGCAGTAGGAACAACTGGATCAACATTATAAAGTATAGTTTCTTCTTTAACTGGTACCACTTCTTTAAATTCTTCTTTAATAGGTTGGTGGTATTTAAACCACTTCTCTTTAGGGAGATCAACATGAGTAGCAAAGGATGCAAAAAAGGAGGCTACTATCTCAGAGTCAAGTCCATATTTAGTGCTAAACTTTGAAAAAGCATCAGTATTCATAAAAGATTTAACACAATCTTACTTAAGCTTAATACCTAACTCTTTACCTTCATCGAGTTCCCAATCTTCAGAGTTGCATTTGACTCTTTCCAAAAGGTCCCACTGGAATTCAATAGTTTTCTTCAAAAAGAACCAGCACAAGAAGTATCAAGCATGGATCGATCATTGTGAGAAAGCCGAGCATAAAAATTCTGAATAATAATTTCTCTTGAGAGCTCATGATTGGGGCATGCATATAACATTGACTTAAGCCTCCCCCAAGCTTAAACGATACTTTCTCCTTCACGAGGCCAAAAATTATATATATAATTCCGATCACGATGAACTAGATGCATAGGATAATTTTTTTGGTGAAAATCCATTTTCAATCGGTTCCAGTTTCAAGATCCAATATCATCACATAGCCTATACCATGCTAATGCTTTTCCCTTCAAAGATAAAGGAAAAACCTTCTTCATAACTTGGTCTCCGGGTAAACCTGTAAGCTTAAATAATCCACAAATTTGTTCCACATATATCAAGTGCATATCAGGATGTTCGGTTCCATCCCCTGCATAAGGATTAGCTAGCAGTTGTTCTATCATACCCGAAGGGATTTCATATTCAATATTTTCAGTAGGTGCAGCAGGTTGAGGGGTAGAAAATTGTGGTTCTGGTCGAGGTGAAGATACCCCGAACAAACCCCTCAAAGGATTGTTCTCCATAGTAACAAGTGACAATAAATTTCAGCATACTATATGAATGTTTCCTTACCAATTTCCACTTACCAGAAGCGCTTCACTCCCCGGAAATGGCGCTAGAAAATTGCCTTGATGACCCACAAGTATAGGGGACCAATTGTAGCTCTTTTCGATAAGAAAGAGTGTTGAACCTAATCAGGAGCAGAAGGAAATGACAAGCGTTTCTCAGTAAGGTAATGTCTGCAACTTTTGAAATTGTAAGTACCAGAGTAGTTTGATAGCAAGATAATTTTGTAATGAGCAAGTAACTATAATAGTAGCAAGTATGCAGCAAGATATCCCAATCCTTTTGAGGCAAAGGACGGGCCAAAACGTTCTCTTATAATAAGCAAAGCGTTCTTGAGGGTACACGGGAATTTCATCTAGTCACTTTCATCATGTTGGTTCAATTCATGTTCGCTACTTTGATAATTTGATATGTGGGTGGATCGGCGCTTAGGTGTTGTTCTTACTTGAACAAACCTCCTACTTACGATTACCTC
>LR738712.1:379454800-379496339 GCA_902687465.1 Secale cereale
CGAGTTGCATATTGACGAAACACCACATTTAATTATTTAGTTGACTCTCATTTAATTACAAGACAAGATTAATTGTTATTAACATGGCAAGAGGTGAAGCATAAAAAACTACACTAACTAGGCAATTTAAATGGGGCCGGAAAATAACAACAACAAGTCCGGAAAAATCCCCATGAGCATGTTTAATAATTATAAAGCAACAACAATTAAGCATTTAGGGTTGTTAACATGATGCGGATGATATGATCAAGTTTATGCAATTTTATTAGAAGGTTGACATTAACAAGATATGAAGCATTGTCACCGTGGTGGAATGAAAGGGTGCCACGGCAACGATCCGAAATGAGGCAATGGCATCATATCGGTACCGGTAACTCGGTGAGGGACCGGTGCAAAACAAAAGGTGGAGTGAACGAGTTGAACAAGATGATGGGGTGATCCCGTTGCCGGGTTCCCACGAGTCGGTGGCGAGGCAACCGAGGAACATGACAAAAGGTGGAACGGGCACGAAGCACACACGAGAGACATTTCATACAACACAGCAAGCATGCACACGGGTCATCCACGGGGTTATACCTTCGGAACCATCGTTCTCGGAGGGGTTCGAGGTCGTAGTGGAAGTAGCCGTAGTAGTGGAAGTAGTGGTACACGGCCGAAGAGGAAGAAGTCGTTCACGTTCGGAGAGGAAGTAGCCGTTCCGCAACTCGTAGAGGAAGTTGTTGTTCACGGGTCTTCGGCAACGGTAGACGTTCACGTTACGTGTCGTGGTACTTGGCGAAATCCTCGTTTCCGGACGACGGTAGTGGTACACGCGACGGTAGTCGTTCGGGTCGTCGTGGTACTTGTCGGTCATGTAGAGGTACTTGGCGTTCGACGGCGTCGTGGTACTTGGGTCTTCCGGCTAGGGTAGTTGTTCGGGCATCGATCTCGTACACGGTTCATCTGTCCAAAAATTACAGCACGGCACACACAAAAAAACAACAAAACTACAGGAGCAGGACAAGGGGCTGCACGAGGCCACGGCAGCAGCACGCGAGGCGACGGCCGCGGGATCCGGTGGCCGGACGCGGGGCTCGCGGCAAGGCAGCAGGGGGCGGCGGCCCAGAAGAGGCAGCAGGGGCCCTCGTCGCGGGAAGGGCCAGCGTCCACGGCGAGGCCGGAGGGCAGCAGGCGAGGAGGCGCGCGGAAGACGTTGCTGGGCACTGGCCCGGGCCTGGCCGCGGCGGGATGCAGACGCGGGGAGCGCCGGGCTTCAAGGACGGAGGGAGCCAGGCGCGGGGCGCGCGGGGCTCGGCCAGAGGACTCGGTCCTGGCGCGGGAGGCCGGCCGCTGGTCCTTGGCGAGCTGGAGGACGAGGTCATCCAGGCCTGGCCGCGCTTCTGGAAGGTGCGGCGCTGCGGCTCACGAAGGAGGAGCTCGCCTCCTGGCTCGCGGGTGACGGCGAACGGAGGCCGCAGGCGCCATGGTGAAGGAGGAGAACGGAGGCACTCGGGCCTGGCCGGTCGGACGAGGCAGAGGCCTCGTGATCTCGAGCGGGGCGAGGGGAGATGGAGGGAGAGGTGCTGCGGCTGCGAGGAAGAAAGAGGAGCGAGGGAGCGATCGGGGGCTCGGGCCAGAAAGAGATGAGGGGATCGAAGGGACTCTGGCGGCGCGAGGGAGGGAGACCGAGGGAGAGGTGCGACGATAGCTAGGGTTCGGGCGAAGGAGGCTAGATGGTTGGGCCAGGGAGGAGTTGATGGGCCGGCTTGGTTTCTTCGGGCCCAAGAGGCGGCGCCCTGGGCTGCGCTGGGATGAGGGGGAATCGGGCAAGGGATAGTTAAGCGAGGGAGATGAGCCAACGCTGATGGGCCGCGGGGAGAAGTTGGGCCGCGGGGAGACCTAGAGGCCTGGAGGCTGGAAACAAAATAGAAATAGAAGGGGGTCTGCTGTTTTCTAAAAAAACAGAAAAACGGCAAGGAGAAAGAAAAGGAAGGAGGAGTTAGGGCAAAAGTTACCACAAGAGGTTATTTTTCTCGGCCATCATAAAATGAGCACGGGCCGAGAAAAATATAAAAGGCATGAACGGAACAAAATAATTCAAACATATTTGAATTTAATTCAAATAGTTTTGAACTAAGACTTGATTATTGAAGTCTCCAAAAATGTTCAAATTTTTGGAGGAACCTCGAAACAACGGAAAAGAAATATTGGCAAGATTTAGAAGGTGAAACTCGAAGTGAAAGACAATGGGGAAATTATGCAAGTGTGTTATGGTGATTCCGAAGCAATGGAATATTTATTAATATAGCTCCCTAAATATTGAGAGGCTTATATATGTTATAAAGAGAAGACATCTTCCCTCGATTTAAATGGACCGAAGGTCCACACGATTTATTTAGTTGCAAAAATTAATGAGATGATGGCATGATGAGATGATGCAATGCAAAAATAAATAACACAAGCTCAAAAGAAACACACGGCAACCCGGAACATCTGGAATCTTCTGGAATCTTCTGGGACGTCGGTCTTCGGGCGTCACAACTCTCCCACACTAACAGAGGATCTCGACCCGAGATCCTAGAGGTAGCACCGGGTAAAAACGGAAGAGGAAGAGGTAAAACAAAGTTGCTTCTATGACAGACGAGTGAAACCACGAACCCTGAGAGGTTGACCAAAATGGAAGAAGAATACAACTGAGATGAACAAAGTTAAGTGCACTCCGTTATAAAAGAGTAACGAGGAGCATTATGAGAACCTTGCAGGTTGAAAGACATGAAGCAAGAGCTCACGAACCAAAAGAATATGAAACTGCAATGGTACAACCAAGGAATAAGAATGACAGAATTCGGACAGCACTCCGACTGTAAATGGAAGGAAAAGAACAAAAACTTGAGGAGATGTAGTGATACTTGATGAAAATCAACAATATATTGCCTCCGAAACAATTAAAAGAATGGCACAAGGTTAAGAAAGATTCAGACAGCACTCCGGTTAAAAAGAGAGGCAACCTAGATAAGATGACGGAACTAGAATGAAGAATACAACACTCCGGTTAAATGATAAGCAAGGAAAGAACAAGATCTCGATAAAACGAGATGATGGTTTGGAGAGAGCAACATCACAAGGCCTCCGGAATGAAAGAATAGCATATAGATCAACGAAAGAAATGAATGGAGAAGAAAGACAACTTCTCCGGCAAATGAATTGAAAGAGCATCCTTACGAAGAAGGGTTGAACGGAGTTGTTGGAAATTCAACAACGAAAGAATAAGCTTGATGTGGGCTTATGGAAAACATCTCAAAATTAAGAGGTGACAACCAGCCACTAACGAAAACAAAAGATTGGATTGAGATCAACAAGGAGACGATAAACTTATCTCACCGGAATGAAAAAATGAAGAAGTTGGGTCATTTATAAGCACCAATATAGCAACAATCCTTAGGGAAAGCTTTTGGTGAAATATAGCCCAAGATAACTCCAATGAATAAATTGAAGGGTTGAAATGATCTCCTGAACAAGGAAAATGATGGTTTTAAATATCTCATTCCTGACAACTCGTGAATCATGAAACATGAATGAATTGACAAAATGACATAACACCATCTGAAAAGATAAGTTAGAAAGAATTGCATTCGGAAGGCATGAAGAAGAATGCTTGAGCTCCAACAAGAATCTTGATGAAGACTTCGAGGATGAATTAAAACATGATGAACCACCAAGAAGAACTCCGGTGATGAAAACATTAGAAGTGAAAGATGAAAAGAATAAGATTCAAGGCATGTGATGAATTAGATGGAGCTTGAAATGATACTTGAAATAACATGGAGCTCCGGAAAACAAGATGAACAACTTAGAACCAAGGATATGATATGATGAACAAACTCCGAAGGAAGGAATTAAATCACCTTGAAGGAACAAGAATAAGAATTATGTTATGCATCTCATTCACCAATTAAATTGATGACAACCAAGGATTTGGCATACTACTTATTCTCGTTGCAAAGAATTAAAGAGAGATCTAGCACAAGCTTGGATAAATCTTCAACGAACCACCGGTAGGATTATGAAAGGAACAAATGAATTAAAACGATAACAACGGAAAACTAAACTTGAAAGAACCACTGTACTAAAAAGGAGACGAACGAAGAGGCATCAATGAATAATATTTGTAGGACGAAGTTGAAAACTGAGAACGAAGAATCTTCTGAAATGATGGCCTTCGGAGGATCACAAAGAAAAGGATTCATGAAAAGCTTCGGAAGGGTATAAAAGAATTCCTCGCAAACAAAACAATAATGAGGATGGCATGAAGCTAGAACCACGAATCTTCAAGAGAACGGGCCAAGATTTAAGGGAAACACTTCTCCGGTCTCCAATGCTGAGAATGAAGACGAGAAATGCCATGAAGAATTGTTGAGCACTCCGGAATGAAGAATTAAAAAGGTTGAACCAATGAAGAAAAGAATTTGAAAACGATCTTGGGGAAGGCATGTGACTGATGGAAATCATTCTTACGTCACACTTTGAAAAGAATTTAACTATATCTCCGGAATAATTAGAAGAGTCAGGTAAGATCCTGGGAAAAGACCTGTGGGTTAGGGCCCACTCAAAAGAAACCACCGTTGGAAAAGATAGCTTAAGAGATATAGCACCGGTTGAATTAAAAGGCTTGAATAAGATGATAATCCTCAAAATAGCTTGAACGGATTAAGAATGGAATTATGAATCTTGAGCACTCCGGATATGAATAGCGAGAGGAGAATGATTAATTGGTGCACCGGAATAAGAAAGCATTGTGAAAAGAGGAAAATGATAAGATCAACACCGAAATCTTGAATTACATCCACCGGCAGAATTATGAAAACAAAAGAATGATGAACTTGAAGCTCTTGAGCATCTTCACGATAAATCACCGGATAAGAACATTGAAGGAAAAGAATGAAGAAATATCACATGAATAAAATGGATATTTCATCTGAGATTTCTGGCTCCAAGAAAAAGAAGGGTGGGAGGGCGGGGAAAACAAAGACAACTTGGTATGAATGAAACAGACAAATCGTCAGATTTCTCAACGACGTCCGTATGGAATAACTTGAAGAGAAAGCACACCGGTTGGAAAGGATTAACATGAGGATCTTGATGAACAAGAAGGACTAGCACTCCCATAGAAATATGAGAACACCGATTAAGAAAGGTATGGAATCAACATTTGACATCGAAGCAACTCGAATACCAGAATTCAAAACAAAACAAAGGATAGATATGCAACATGATCTTCACAAAATCATCCGAACAGAGAATTAAACGAATGAATTCCGTAGGTACATCAACTAGACGAGAGGCCACTTGGAGAACAAAAGGTAAATAAAAGAACAAGGTGCAGAAGAACAAATACAAGATAGAAGCTTCGTTCGACATCTTCGTGCTGAAAGCTCATGGAACGTGTTACAAAAGGGTTTTGCAATCCCCGGATCAGCATAGCCAAGGACCCTTTAAGATGCAACTCCCGATCAGAACAAGTCCATAAAACCACTTCACTCAATGTAGAACCCCAAACTTCATATCGTGCATTCGTTGGAAGAATTGCCTAGAACTACTAGATGAACCCACCTATAGATTTCCGAAAGTTTCCAGTTATGCAATCAGGTGTTGGGGATACACGGGAAGCACCGCGCAATCAACTCTAAACCTACATCCAGGTGTATCCATCCTTCAACACATAACCAGTCTTTCTCGGAAACTGTTTACCTCGGACCTTCGAAAAGCATCCACTATGACAAGCTATGGCAATACTCTCGAACTACCTCCCCAGTACTGGGTGATGTCGGGGTTATCTTGCCACTGCCCGTATAGGAGAGATTTTCGATGTCGGCCGTCTTAAGTATTTAGTACTGCCGCGATATGCTTGTGTCAATGATACCCCGAAGCTCAACTCCTCGGTAACAGGAGGCATCGAGAACAATATCCTTGTCACAAGAACATCGAAACAATCCCAGAATACTCGCGGGATCCTAAAAAAAATTTAGTGCAATTTTTGAAAGTAGAAGAGATAAGAGTAGACGTCAGGAGTCCTCACCAGAGAAAAAGGGGATGAGAAGCAAAGAAATCCTACTCTCCGATATAAATATATGACTCAAAACATTTTCAGTGTGTGCCTAGACTCAACCGTCAACGATTCGATCAAACAGTGGGGGCTTCTTGGTCGGAGAAGGCTCTGAATACCAACTTGTAATGCCCAGGATGGAGTTATACCTCCTACGTGTCGAGGCACGACTTAAAGGCATAAGTCCATCCTAGAATGATCTCAAGTTTGGTATCTTTGCACAACTCATGTAAAAGAGGGATTAAATTGCAAAAGAGATAGTTGGCTTACACTCGCCACTTCACACAATACATTACATAAGCAATCATCATTCAAAACATCACAACCCGACTACGGGTGAAGATCCAAAAGATAGATACCAAAACAACATAAAGCCACAGGTCAAGATCGAATCCTAGTAGAAACCACTACTGATCGTCGAAACATCACAAGCAAACGGCCACTCTCTTCATCGAGCTCCTGGTGAAGAACTTGAACCAGCTTCTGCATCGAGCTCGGCTGAACCTGCATATGGTGTTGTAGTAACTGTGAGTCACGAGGACTCAGCAATCCCATAACCATGGGTAACAAGACTAGCAAAGCTTTGAGGGTAGGAAGAGGTAAAGTGGTGAGGCTGCAGCAGCGACTAAGCATAATATGGTGGCTAACTTACGAGTACCAGAATAAGATGAGAAGCTACGCAAACGGTCGCAAAAGAGGTGATCGCTAAAGATCCTAACTACATACGGTCAAACATAACCCCACCGTGTTCTCTTCTCGAAGTGAAAAGAGACAGTCGCGGTTACTCACACAGTTGTGTGTTTTACTTCGGATCATCTGTCAAGTTTTCTACAACCGGACATTAACAAATTCCAATCTGCCACATAACCACGGGCACGGCTTTCGAAAGTTCATAACCCTGCAGGGGTGTTCCAACTTAGCCCATCACAAGCTCTCACGATTAGCTAAAGTGATAAATATAATATCATCACTCCTTATCTTAGGGAAAATCCGATCAGGCTCGGAATCCCTGTAGCACAAGTCATTTCGACAATGGTAAAACAAGTCCAGCAAGACCTCCCGGCGTGCCGACACCCTGATAGTAGCCGCGCGTATCTCGTCTCAGGCCACGTCCGGATGAGCAGTACGTACAGATACCGAAGATCCCAGCGAACTGGGTGGCATCTGCAAGTGGCTCTAGTTTGGGACCAACACCATCAGCACTGGCCCCCCCTGCTATGTAGAATTAAGAATCCTCGGGGACGCGACCCCCTATGCAATTTTAATTATTTAATTAAGTTGTTATTATGGGCAAATTAAAACCAATGTTGGGCCTTGCTGGAGGAGTTTTATTCAAAGTCGAACTGTCAAGGGGTCCCCATTACACCCATCGTGTTAGGAACGCAAAATCAAGGAACAAAATGCCGGTTTATCGGCGCCTAAGGTGGCATGAGTGGAACAAAACACCGAGCAAAAGGCCAAGCCTTCCACCCATGCCCAGTATATAAGGTGTGTTAATAATAATTATAGATATTGTGATATAACCCACAACAAGTTCCCTCCTGGAACAAACTTCATCTTCACCTGCAGCTAACAACGCTATAAGAAGGACTGAGCAAGCGAGGCTGAGCAAGCGGTAACATAGCCAAACAGTGGTTTTGCTAGGAAGGTGTCAAGGTTAGAGGTTTCATGGCAACAAGGAGAGGCTGACATAAAAGATGGGTATCGCGACATGTAACGATAGCATCGAGACAACTAAGCAAGGCAATGGTAGTAAAGGTATCCAAGGGTATGATCATCTTGCCTGGGATTCCACAAGGGAGAAGAACGGATCCAAGAAGAAGACGGAGCAACACTGACGAGAGAAACCTCACAACTCCGGAACGAAACCGAAGCTAACAAGAGAAGCAACCGGAAAGAAAACAAACAACACGGTAAACTCACATATCATAAACATGGCATACGATGCACAAGCAAGCATGATGCATGTCCGGTTTAAATATGCATGGCATGGCAAAGTGCACAAACAACACTACAAGTTAAGTGGAGCTCAATATGCAACGAGTTGCATATTGACGAAACACCACATTTAATTATTTAGTTGACTCTCATTTAATTACAAGACAAGATTAATTGTTATTAACATGGCAAGAGGTGAAGCATAAAAAACTACACTAACTAGGCAATTTAAATGGGGCCGGAAAATAACAACAACAAGTCCGGAAAAATCCCCATGAGCATGTTTAATAATTATAAAGCAACAACAATTAAGCATTTAGGGTTGTTAACATGATGCGGATGATATGATCAAGTTTATGCAATTTTATTAGAAGGTTGACATTAACAAGATATGAAGCATTGTCACCGTGGTGGAATGAAAGGGTGCCACGGCAACGATCCGAAATGAGGCAATGGCATCATATCGGTACCGGTAACTCGGTGAGGGACCGGTGCAAAACAAAAGGTGGAGTGAACGAGTTGAACAAGATGATGGGGTGATCCCGTTGCCGGGTTCCCACGAGTCGGTGGCGAGGCAACCGAGGAACATGACAAAAGGTGGAACGGGCACGAAGCACACACGAGAGACATTTCATACAACACAGCAAGCATGCACACGGGTCATCCACGGGGTTATACCTTCGGAACCATCGTTCTCGGAGGGGTTCGAGGTCGTAGTGGAAGTAGCCGTAGTAGTGGAAGTAGTGGTACACGGCCGAAGAGGAAGAAGTCGTTCACGTTCGGAGAGGAAGTAGCCGTTCCGCAACTCGTAGAGGAAGTAGTTGTTCACGGGTCTTCGGCAACGGTAGACGTTCACGTTACGTGTCGTGGTACTTGGCGAAATCCTCGTTTCCGGACGACGGTAGTGGTACACGCGACGGTAGTCGTTCGGGTCGTCGTGGTACTTGTCGGTCATGTAGAGGTACTTGGCGTTCGACGGCGTCGTGGTACTTGGGTCTTCCGGCTAGGGTAGTTGTTCGGGCGTCGATCTCGTACACGGTTCATCTGTCCAAAAATTACAGCACGGCACACACAAAAAAAACAACAAAACTACAGGAGCAGGACAAGGGGCTGCACGAGGCCACGGCAGCAGCACGCGAGGCGACGGCCGCGGGATCCGGTGGCCGGACGCGGGGCTCGCGGCAAGGCAGCAGGGGGCGGCGGCCCAGAAGAGGCAGCAGGGGCCCTCGTCGCGGGAAGGGCCAGCGTCCACGGCGAGGCCGGAGGGCAGCAGGCGAGGAGGCGCGCGGAAGACGTTGCTGGGCACTGGCCCGGGCCTGGCCGCGGCGGGATGCAGACGCGGGGAGCGCCGGGCTTCAAGGACGGAGGGAGCCAGGCGCGGGGCACGCGGGGCTCGGCCAGAGGACTCGGTCCTGGCGCGGGAGGCCGGCCGCTGGTCCTTGGCGAGCTGGAGGACGAGGTCGTCCAGGCCTGGCCGCGCTTCTGGAAGGTGCGGCGCTGCGGCTCACGAAGGAGGAGCTCGCCTCCTGGCTCGCGGGTGACGGCGAACGGAGGCCGCAGGCGCCATGGTGAAGGAGGAGAACGGAGGCACTCGGGCCTGGCCGGTCGGACGAGGCAGAGGCCTCGTGATCTCGAGCGGGGCGAGGGGAGATGGAGGGAGAGGTGTTGCGGCTGCGAGGAAGAAAGAGGAGCGAGGGAGCGATCGGGGGCTCGGGCCAGAAAGAGATGAGGGGATCGAAGGGACTCTGGCGGCGCGAGGGAGGGAGACCGAGGGAGAGGTGCGACGATAGCTAGGGTTCGGGCGAAGGAGGCTAGATGGTTGGGCCAGGGAGGAGTTGATGGGCCGGCTTGGTTTCTTCGGGCCCAAGAGGCGGCGCCCTGGGCTGCGCTGGGATGAGGGGGAATCGGGCAAGGGATAGTTAAGCGAGGGAGATGAGCCAACGCTGATGGGCCGCGGGGAGAAGTTGGGCCGCGGGGAGACCTAGAGGCCTGGAGGCTGGAAACAAAATAGAAATAGAAGGGGGTCTGCTGTTTTCTAAAAAAACAGAAAAACGGCAAGGAGAAAGAAAAGGAAGGAGGAGTTAGGGCAAAAGTTACCACAAGAGGTTATTTTTCTCGGCCATCATAAAATGAGCACGGTCCAAGAAAAATATAAAAGGCATGAACGGAACAAAATAATTCAAACATATTTGAATTTAATTCAAATAGTTTTGAACTAAGACTTGATTATTGAAGTCTCCAAAAATGTTCAAATTTTTGGAGGAACCTCGAAACAACGGAAAAGAAATATTGGCAAGATTTAGAAGGTGAAACTCGAAGTGAAAGACAATGGGGAAATTATGCAAGTGTGTTATGGTGATTCCGAAGCAATGGAATATTTATTAATATAGCTCCCTAAATATTGAGAGGCTTATATATGTTATAAAGAGAAGACATCTTCCCTCGATTTAAATGGACCGAAGGTCCACACGATTTATTTAGTTGCAAAAATTAATGAGATGATGGCATGATGAGATGATGCAATGCAAAAATAAATAACACAAGCTCAAAAGAAACACACGGCAACCCGGAACATCTGGAATCTTCTGGAATCTTCTGGGACGTCGGTCTTCGGGCGTCACACCAATACACTTTAAACCGGCAGGACTTTAAAGTCACTTTATGAAGGCCTTCATGAATCCAAATAGAAACTCGAAATTCTCCGGTCCATCTTGACGATAAATCCGGCTCATCTTGTTTGAGAAAGTTGTAACTTTTGCCTGATACGCGATCCGGGTTTTAATGAACGCCGGTTTACTTGGTCTGATATGCATGATCCAGACTTTCAATTTTATAGATATGTGGTCAACTTGTGTAGCTGTTCCACTCCGGTTTAAAAGGTTATAGAACACAAAAACACCAAAAAAATATGCGATTTTTGCAAATAAGACCATGTAGTCGAGGCTTTTTCAAAGAGCTGCCAGGCTCAAAGCAAAGTTCAGCCAATCACTGGGACGCGGATTGGCCGACACTCCCAGAGGGCCTAGCCAATCACTGAACGTGGAATTATCCAACTTTTCAGAGGGCTGAAAGAACCGTAAAAATTATTCTGATCACTGGGACGCGGATTGGCCGACACTCCCAGAGGGCCTCCAGGGTTCCTCCTGAACCGGGGGGTCAATCTAAACCAATCACTGAACGTGGAATTATCCAACTTTTCAGAGGGTCGAAAGAAAAAATATTCAGATCACTGGGACGCGGATTGGCCGACACTCCCAGAGGGCCTCCAGGGTTCCTCCTGAACCGGTGGGTCAATCTAAACCAATCACTGAACGTGGACTTGTCCAACTTTTCAGAGGGTTGAAAGAACTATGAAACCAATCCGATCACTGGGGGTGGATGATACCAACTCCCAGAGGGCCTCCAGGGTTCCTCCTGGACCGGTGGGTCAATGTAAACCAATCACTTAACGTGGACTTGTCCAACTTTTCAGAGGGTCGAAAGAACTATGAAACCAATCCGATCACTGGGAGTGGATGATACCAACTCCCAGAGGGCCTCCGGTGTTTCGTCTGAACCTGTGGGTTTTTTATGAAGTCTTCTCTTCTTGAACCGGATAAGATCTCCTGTTCTTGAGAGTTCTATTGCTCCTTCACATATTCTGCAAAAAATCAGTTTCTAAACCGGCCAAGATTTGAAATATAGCATCTGATGGTAAACTTATATGGTTGTTTTTCACAGGATTTTTGTATATGGAAAAAGGGCTGAGCCCCCGGTTTACCGAGGGTGCCGGTTTATTCATTATTCATAATATATACATAGGATACATTGGAGCACATAGCTCAAGTATAGTATGGCCGTAAATGGGCGATGTTCCACGGCCTCTTCGTCTCCTCTTCTTATGTCCGTGAATCCTTGTGTTCTCGAATGTCCACCAAGTAATATGAACCGTTGTGTAAATTCTTGCTGACCAAAAAGGGCCCTTCCCATGGTGGGGATAGCTTGTGCATATCTGTTTGATCTTGGATGAGCCAGAGTACCAAGTCACCCTCCTGGAATGTCCTTGTTCTAATCCGGCGGCTATGATATCTGCGCAGATCTTGCTGATAAATCGCCGACCGCGCTGCAGCCGTATCACGCTCTTCATCCAACCGGTCTAAACCGTCCTGTCTTGACTCTTCGTTGATTGCTTCCACATAGGCCGTTATCCTTGGTGAGTCATGACGTATATCACTTGGAAGAACTGCTTCCGCGCCGTAAACCATGAAGAAAGGCGTGTAGCCTGTAGACCGGTTTGGTGTAGTATTAATACTCCAAAGAACAGATGGCAATTCTTCAACCCAACAACGTGGGGTTCTCTGCAAAGGTGTCATAATCCGGGGTTTGATGCCTCGCAAAATCTCCTGATTTGCCCTTTCGGCCTGGCCATTGATCTGAGGATGAGCCACAGAAGATACATCTAATCGAATATGTTCTCTTTGACAGAATTCCTTCATTTCACCCTTAGATAGATTAGTACCATTGTCTGTGATGATGTTGTGTGGAAAGCCAAACCGGAATATCACTTTTTTGATGAATTTAACCGCTGTTGCTGCATCACACTTGCTTATAGGTTCCGCTTCAACCCACTTTGTAAACTTGTCTACTGCCACTAGTAGATGAGTTTTTTGATCTTGGGACCGTTTGAAAGGCCCAACCATATCAAGCCCCCAAGTTGCGAAAGGCCAAGTTATTGGTATCATCCGAAGTTCCTGCGCCGGCACCAGAGCACGCCTTGAGAATTTCTGACAAGCATCACACTTCCGGACCAGATCTGCCGCATCTGCATGCACGGTTAACCAATAGAAACCATGTCGGAATGCCTTTGCCACCAATGACTTTGAACCGGCATGATGACCGCAATCCCCTTCATGAATCTCCCTTAAAAAATCTCACGACCTTTTTCAGCTGAAACACATCGCTGAAATACCCCCGAAGTACTACGATGGTGAAGCTCTCCGTTTGCAATTGTCATGGACTTAGATCGCTGGATTATCTGTCGCGCTTCCTCTTCGTCTTCCGGCAATTCTCCTCGACCCAGGTATGCTAAATAGGGTAGCGTCCAATCCGGAATAATATGTAGTGCTGCCACTAGCTGCGCTTCTGGGTCCGGAACAGCTAAGTCTTCCTCCGAAAGTACCTGAACCGAAGGACTGTGCAATTCATCCAAAAAGGTGTTCGGTGGTACCGGTTTACGCTGCGACCCTAGCCGGCTCAGAGCATCGGCCGCTTCGTTTCTCCGCCGGTCTATGTGATCCACCTGATATCCCTTAAAGTGCCCTGCCACTGCTTCAACTTCTCGCCGATAAGCCGCCATGAGGGGATCTCTGGAATCCTACTTGCCAGATACTTGCTGCGCCACTAAGTCTGAGTCACCTAGGCACTTAACCCGGCTCAAATTCATCTCCTTTGCTAACCGCAAACCGTGAAGTAATGCCTCATACTCTGCTGCATTGTTAGTACAAGGAAATAATAAGCGGAGGACATAGCAAAATTTATCACCTCTGGGGGAAGTTAAGACAACTCCAGCCCCCGAGCCCTCCAACTGTTTGGAACCGTCAAAGTGAATCGTCCAATAGGTAAGATCCGGCTTCTCTTCAGGAGTTTGCAACTCTGTCCAGTCATTAATGAAGTCTACTAATGCCTGAGATTTTATAGCAGTGCGTGGCACATATTTCAACTCATGTGGGCTGAGCTCGATGGCCCACTTTGCTACCCTGCCTGTAGCTTCCCTGTTCTGGATTATATCCCCTAACGGAGCTGAACTAACCACAGTTATCGGATGTCCTTGGAAGTAATGCTTCAGCTTCCGGTTTGCCATGAACACCCCATATACTAACTTCGGCCAGTGAGGATATCTCTGCTTGGACTCAATGAGTACTTCGCTTATATAATAAACCGGAAGCTGAACCGGGTGCTCCTTCCCTGCTTCCTTCCGTTCAACCACAATAGCAACACTAACCGCTCGCGTATTCACAGCAACGTATAATAGCAAAGGTTCCCTGTCAATGGGCGCAGCCAAAACTGGTGGGTTTGCTAATTGCCTTTTCAGATCCTCAAATGCTGCATTTGCCTCCTCACTCTAGATAAACCGATCAGTTTTCCTCAGCATCTGGTAAAGCGGGATTGCCTTCTCTCCCAAGCGACTGATGAACCGGCTTAACGCTGTGATCCGGCCAACTATGCGCTGAACATCATTGATACAAGCCGGTTTAGTCAAAGACGTGATGGCCTTGATCTTCTCCGGGTTAGCTTCTATTCCTCTGTTTGAGACCAAAAATCCCAAAAGCTTACCGGCCGGAACACCGAAAGCACATTTTTCCGGATTAAGCATCATCCTGTAAGCGCGAAGATTATCAAAGGTTTCCTTGAGATCCTCTATCATTGTCCCTTCCTTCTTCGATTTGACCACAATGTCATCCACATAGGCATGAACGTTCCTCCCTATCTGCCCTTTCAAACAATTCTGAACACAACGTTGATAAGTTGCCTGTGCACACTTAAGTCCAAAAGGCATAGACACATAGCAAAAAGCACCAAAAGGAGTTATGAAGGTTGTCTTCTCTTGGTCTTCCACTGCCATTTTGATCTGGTGATACCCTGAATATGCATCCAGAAAACTCAGCCGCTCACACCCCGCCGTGGCATCGATGATCTGATCGATGCGAGGTAAAGCAAAAGGATCAGTTGGGCAAGCTTTATTGAGGTCCGTGTAGTCCACACACATCCTCCACTTCCCATTCTTCTTTAAGACCAGCACCGGATTAGCCAACCACTCCGGATGAAAAACATCCACGATGAACCCTGCAGCCAAAAGTCTGGCCACCTCTTCTCCTATAGCCTTACGTCTTTCTTCGTTGAAGCGGCGTAGATACTGTTTAACTGGTTTAAACTTCGGATCAATGTTTAACTTGTGCTCAGCGAGTTCCCTTGGTATACCTGGCATGTCAGAAGGTTTCCACGCAAAGATATCCCGGTTCTCACGGATGAACTCGATGAGCGCGCTTTCCTATTTGGGATCAAGGTTGGCACTGATAGTGAATTGTTTAGACGAGTCCCCCGGCACAAAATCAACCTGCTTGGTCTCTTCAGCTGATTTAAACTTCAACGCCGGATCATGCTCGGTGGTTGGTTTCTTCAGCGGAGTCATATCTGCCGGATCAACATTATCTTTATAAATTTTAGCTCCTCGGTGGCACATACTGCTTCTGCATACGCTGCATCACCTTCCTCACATTCCACTGCTATCTTACGGCTTCCATGAACCGTAATCGTGCCTTTATGACACGGCATCTTAAGCTGCAAATAAACATAGCATGGCCTATCCATAAACTTAGCATAAACCGTCCTTCCAAACAGAGCATGATATGGACTTTTAATTTTGACGACTTCGAAATTGATCATCTCTGATCTGGAATCATACTCATTTCCAAAGGTAACTTCTAAGTTAATCTTACCAACCGGATAAGCTGACTTATCTGGGACCACTCCGTGAAATACTGTGTTTGATGATCTTAACTTTTTATCTGTCAGACCCATGCGACGGAAAGTCTCGTAATACAAGATATTGATACTGCTACCACCATCCATGAGGACTTTAGTAAACTTGTATCCTCCCACCTGAGGTGCTACCACCAAGGCTAAATGTCCCGGATTATCCACCCGTATGGGGTGGTCTTCTCTGCTCCATACAATAGGCTGCTCCGACCACCGGAGAAATTGTGGCGTCGCCGATTCTACTGCATTAACAGCCCGCTTCAAAACCTTCTGGTCTCTCTTACACAGACTTGCGGTGAAAACATGATATTGCCCGCTGTTTAACTCCTTCCGATTACTCTGATATCCGGATTGCGGCTGCTGTTGCTGACGCTGTTGCTGCTGATTTCCCTGATTATTATAACTTCCTTGGCCCTGTTGCTGATTATTCTGACCATTGTAACCACCTTGATTATGTGATTGATTTCCTGACCATTATAGTTTCCTTGATTATTTTGGCCGCCTGCCCGGGGTTGATAACCACCGTTATTGCCCCTATGTCCAGATCCGGAACTGTTCCCCTGATGACCCGAACCATAAAATCCAGGCCCTGAACCGCCATGTGGGGGACGATTAGGAGGATTGAAACGGCCTCCTACTGCCTTAATAAGGGGTATGCACTCTCTCATGGTATGCTTCGCTACCTTCCCCTTTCCGCTATGCTTTGGACAAGGTCGATCCAACTCCTGCTCCCAGCCCGGAGCTCCTCCGCCGGTTTGGAAAGCAGAATCCTCCGGATTACCCTGAAAACCACCTTGAACTTGAGTGTTAGCCACGAAGTCTGAACCACCCTCTGCTTTTCGTTTGCCTAAAAAGCCTGAAGTAACCGGGTTGATCAGCGCCGGTTTACCAGACTTGCTAGCCTTCCCAGCTTTATCTCCTTCTGCTTCCGGATACTTTGTGTTATCAGAGTCTCCGTATTTCACCAGGGCACTCATTAAAGTTCCCATGTCATTGCAGTCCCTTTTAAGCCGTCCGAGTTTCAATTTTAAAGATTCAAACCGGCAATTGTTCTCCAATATCACTATCGCCGTACTAGGATTAATACCATTCGAAGAGTGTAAAATCTCTGCTACCCTCCGTACCCAAGCTGCTGTAGACTCCTGCTCTCCTTGCACACAGGCTGCTAGGTCTATCACCGACATCGGCTGTTTGCACGTATCCTTGAAGTTTTTGATGAACTGGCTGCGCAGTTCCCCCCATGATCCAATAGAATTCGGGGGTAGAGCTTTCAACCAGGTCCGGGCCGTGCCCTGGAGCATCATAGTAAAATATTTGGCACAAGCTGACTCATCCACGTCCAGCATCCCCATGGCCATCTCATAACTTTCCACCCAAGCTTCTGGCGGTAAATCGGCTGTGTAGTTAGGTACCTTGCGGGGCCCTTTGAAATCCTTGGGCAGCTTAACACTCCGTAGAGCGGGGACAAGACACTGTACTCCGAAAGAACTCGCCGTAGCTCCTGTTCCCGCAGTGGCTGTGTGAACCGGCGTTGTCTGACGAATTTCCTCCCTGGCACCTGATTTGTCCCGGTTTAGGTCTGGGGCGGGCATCGCCGCCCCTGCCGGATTATCCTGCCTGCGCTGATGTCTCCTGCGCTCACTGCTAGATACTTCTGGCTCCTCCCAATGCCTAGTATAACTTCGGTTGGGACGCGGTGTTGAATGTAACCTATCCCTGCTATGAGAATATGCTTGCTGCTGCAACAATGCCGTATTAAGTAGCTTTTGGACCCTGCGCGCCTCTATCGCCACCGGAGACGTTTCTTCCGCAGGTAAAGCGGCCAAACGCGCCGCCGCCGCAGCAATGTTATCCAAGGGGTTTGAATAATGCCCTGGAGGGACAGGAACATAAGGTGCCGACGTAATCCGGCGCTCCTGCTCTGCGGAGGGTTGTTGAACCGGCTCCTCCCGAGCCGGAGGCGTCCTCCGGTTTAAGACTGGATGATTACTAGCTCCCACCTGAGGTGTCCTGAACAGATTCGTTGATTCATAACCCGGGGGTATACGGGACCGGTACTTTCGTCCCCTTACTCCTTCCATAGAAGCTTGCTCCATCCTCAGATAAAAAGCTTGATCATCCAACTCTGCTTGCCTCGTCGCTATCATCTCTCTTTCTGCCTTTAGGTCCTCCTTTACCTGATCGATCCGGCCTTTCAACTGAAGGAGCTCTGCATCATGATGCGCCTTGTCTGCCGGAGCTACTACTTCCACCGCTTTAGCTGTGAACTCCTCGATCAAGGTGGATAGAACTTCAGTAAGGGAGGGGTTCGAACCGCTTCCCCCTGCACCAGCTTCCGCTGTCGTCCCGTTCATCGGGGGCTGTGAACCGGCCATGAAGACCGCCACCCGATTTGGCGGGTAAAAGGGGCCCGGAATACTATTTCCATCGGACTCGCCCTCCGACCGGCCGTCCCGCAACTGATACAGAGATTCAGTTTCCCCGGATGAAGATTCGTCATCTGAGTAGACGATGGTTGCACCATCAGATTCCGATCCGTTCTCGGTTCGTCCTCCGTGGATTGCTCCAACGAACACGCGCTTCACGGCGGGCTGAATCCGGGCCGATCTCGCACGCTGAGCCGGCTCGACGATGTTGGGGAAGACGTCCGGCTCAGGCCCCGGTTCGCCGATTTTGCCGATGAAGACTTGGATGCTGCCGAAGGGAACCCGGTACCCGTATTCGATCGAATCGGCCTCCGGTCCCCAACCTGCGTCGTCGATGTAGATCCGGCCGCGGCGATGGTCATCCGGCCGACTACGTAACCCCTGAGCCCTTCGAAGCCGCCTTTCAAGAACTCGAAACCATCGTGCGGAGGCCCCACGGTGGGCGCCAACTGTCGTGGAAATAACACGGCAGATGTCCGGTTTAACGGACTTGATGATGGAACCATCGCACGGGTTAGCTTGAAAGGGTTCATAGCGCACAAAGGACACAGAGGGTTTTATACTAGTTCGGCCCCTTCCGAGAAGGTAAAAGCCTACGTCTAGTTGGTTTGGTATTGCTTGGGTGTCGGATTATAGGGAGCGGATTCGCTTTGCCTGTGTCTCAACGGGTTGATTGTTGCTTGTCCCTAAACCGTCTAGGTCGTCCCTTTATATAGAGGTAACGCCTGGTCTGGTTTACAGAGTCCCGAGGCCGGCTCATACTTGTGTCCGCCTCGGTCTCTGTCTTTCTTTCTTATCTCTCAAGTTACATCGCTTGGCGGTTCGCAAACCACACTTCTATACATAGGCCTTAAGATCTCATGGGCCGTAGCCTTTACTAAAAACATTACAACCAAGTATAATATATCTAAGCCGGTTTACATTAGCCGGTTCATACCTGCTAATCATATCCCTGACAGGTCTCGTGAGGCTCCTGAGGTACAGGAGGCTCGCGAAGGATCGATGCCTCCTCCGTCAAGATCTCCTGGTGTTCGCGTCGTGAGCTGCCAGGATGCCCCGCATGTGGTGCTGGTGCAAGGCAGCTGCGTTCGGTAAGCTGAAGGGCATGCGGACATAGCTGTGAGGGGGGCCTCCGCACCGGCCGATGTGGGATGGCCAGAAGAGCTCCTGAGATGCAGAGCCCTGGGATGTTGACGCAGACTCACAGCTCGCCACCCATGTCCAGGGCGGCAGCTGCACTGGGTTGCACGGTGCGACGCTGGCCATGCATGGCCCGCGCCTCATGAAATTCTTCGATCGCATGGGTGATGAACTCCTGAGCGCCTGGCGCCTTGCGCCTCGCGCCCTGCCTGCGGAAGTGTGTGTTGAAGCATCCCTCCATGTGGTGCCCAAACCCTTCCCTCATGACGCTAGCCAGGTAGGAGGCCCTCTAGAGGAGAGCCCCTGAGCCCAACCTGAGAGGGGCATCGGGCGTGCCTTCCTATGTGAGGGAGGAAGGCGCCCTAGCAGTGGGCGCAGGTCTTGAGGCACGATCGTCGGATGCCCCACCCTCCTTAGATCATAGGTGGAGTAGATGCTTCTTCTTCTTGGAGACAACCTTAGGGGGTGGATGGCGCCCTTTTTTATGATTTCACGACCGCCGTGGCCTTGTAGGCGCGCTCAAGGGAGCACACCGCATCCTTCTCGTCGCAGGTGGCCGTGATGATGTCGCCGCTTCCCAGCATTTTGAGGACGTTGTAGCCATGGTGAATCGTCGCCATGAACTTGGCCAGGGCTGGATACCCCAAGATGGTGTTGTGCGGGAGACGAATGTGGGCAACATCAAAGTAGATGAGCTTGGTGTGGTAGTCGTTGCACTGGCCGAAGGTGACAGGGAGACGGATCTGCACGATGGGGACCGTGGAGCCATCGGTCACTCCTGAGAAAGGCTTGGTTGGCTGAAGCTGGTCATATGGCACTTGGAGTGTGTCAAACATCTCGATGGAGAGGACGTTGAGACCCGCGCCACCCTTGATCAGCGTCTTAGTGACGATGACGTTGCTGATGGTGGGAGAGCAGAGCATCAGGAGTGCATCGGCGGTGGCCTTGCACTTGAGCTGGTCAGCAGAGTCGAAGGTGATAGCGTACTTGGACCATTTGAGGGGACACGGTGCCTCGAGCTTAGGGAGGTCTGTGTTCACCTCACGAGTAAACTGATTGAAGACGCGATGAGAGGCAGGGGTCTCAGCGCCGCCCAAGAAGCAGGCAATGGCCCGAGGCTCTTGGAAGCCCACATCCCCATCGTCTTGGCGGTGGTCGTCGTTCCTTCTTTGCGGCGGCGATAGAGGAGGAAGGCCGGCGTTGCCCTAAGGGTGATCCTCACAAGGCTGATTACTCCAGGGGCCTTCACGAGGCTGGACCTGCCAGTGGTCCTCACGAGGCTGGTCGCACTAGCCCTAACGGGTGTCGCGGTTGTCCCAGCGTCCTCCACCACGGCCTCCTCCACGGCCGTAGCCGCGGTCGTGGCGCTCCGGACAGCAGCCATGGTGCCCGTCTCGGATGGCCCTGAGATCTTGGCAGTCATTGGTGTTGTGGTTGTGGACGTTGTGGAAGACATGGAATGGGCGGCTACCCTTGGAAGACTCGGGGTGGTCGCAGACGCACTTCATCTCTGGCTCGGCTGCAAGCACAGCCGAGCCCTTGCACTTCATGCCTTGGCCTTCTTGTCTTCAGGGTCGGCCTATGGAAGCTCAATGAGTGATAGGCGGCCCTCTTCTGCCCTTGCGCACTTGGTCGCCATGTTGAACATCTCCAGAGCCGAGCACATGTCCTCATGGATGGCGAGTTCTTCCTTCATCTTGACGTCCTGAACGCCATCAGTGAATGATGAGATGATGGCCTCGTCTGACACCTTGGGAATCTTGATGCAAGCGTTGGTGAAACGCTAGATGTATTTGCACAGGGTCTCCCCTGGTTGCTGCTAGATGCGCCGAAGGTCGCCTACTGCAGGGGCGCGGTCACGGGTTCCATAGAAGTTAGAGATGAAGCGCTCGCAGAGCTCTTCCCAGGAAGAGATTGACCCCACGGGGAGGTTCATGAGCCATGAGCGTGCGCCATCCTTGAGGGCCATGGGAAACCAATAGGCCATGACCTTCTCGTCGCTGCTCGATGCTCGGCTCATAGAGCTGAAGGAACTCAGCAAGGTCTGGTGTGCCGTCGTAGCACGGAGGCAGATCTGGTTTGAACTTGTCGGGTCAGACAGCGCGGAGCAGCTACGGAGTGAACGCTCGGCAGCCTATGATACGTCTCGAACGTATCTATAATTTTTTATTGTTCCATGCTATTATATATTCTGTTTTGGATGTTTAATGCGCTTTATTATACAATTTTATATTATTTTTTGGACTAACCTACTAACCCAAGGCCCAGTGCAAATTGATGTTTTTTGCCTATTTCAGTGTTTCGCAGAAAAGGAATATCAAACAGAGTCCAAACAGAATGAAACCTTCGGGAGAGTTATTACTGGAATCGTATCTGCCAAGAAGACTTGGGTTACATGTGAGGGAACGAAAGAGGCGGCCACGCGGGTCTAGGGCGCGCCCTGGGGAGGCAGGCGCGCCCCCCACCCTCGTGGGCCCCCTCTGGCTCCCCCGATGCCCTCCTTCCTCCTATATATATCCACATACCCTGAAAACATTGAGGCAACAGAGAAAACCCTAATTCCACTGCTGCAACCTTTTGTTCCCGTGACATCCCATCTTGGGGCCTGTTCCGGAGCTCCGCCGGAGGGGGGATCGATCATGGAGTGCTTCTACATCAACACCATAGCCTCGCCAATAAGCTGTGAGTAGTTTACCACAGACCTTCGGGTCCATAGTTATTAGCTAGATGGCTTCTTCTCTCTTTTTGGATCTCAATACAAAGTTCTCCTCGATCTTCGAGGAGATCTATTCGATGTAATCTTTTTGCGATGTGTTTGTCGAGATCCGATGAATTGTTGGTTTATGATCAAGATTATCTATGAACAATATTTGATTCTTCTCTGAAATCTTTTATGTATGATTATAATATCCTTGCAAGTCTCTTCGAATTATTGGTTTGGTTTGGCCTACTAGATCTATAGTTCTTGCAATGGGAGAAGTGCTTGGCTTTGGGTTCAATCTTGCGGTGTCCTTTCCCAGTGATAGTAGGGACAGCAAGGCACGTATTGTATTGTTGCCATCGAGGATAAAAATATGGGGTTTATATCATATTGCTTGAGTTTATCCCTCTACATCATGTCATCTTGCTTAAAGCGTTATTCTATTCTTATGAACTTAATACTCTAGATGCATGTTGGATAGCGTTCGATGTATGGAGTAATAGTAGTAGATGCAGAATCGTTTCGGTCTACTTGTTACGGACGTGATGCCTATATATAATGATCATGCCTAGATATTCTCCTAACTATGCGCTTTTCTTTCAATTGCTCGATAGTAATTTGTTCACCCACCGTAGAATTCTGCTATCATGAGAGAAGCCACTAGTGAAACCTATGGCCCTCGGGTCTATCTTTATCATATCACTTTACCTTCAATTTCTTTTGTTGTTGCTTATTTAGTTTCTTTACTTTCTGTTCTTATACCAAAAATACCAAAAACACTATCAGATCTCACTTTCGTAAGTGACCATAAAGGGATTGACAACCCCTTATCGCGTTGGCTGGGAAGTTATTATTTGTTTGTGCAGGTGCGAGGGACTCGCGCGTGGTCTCCTACTGGATTCATACCTTGGTTCTAAAAAACTGATTTTACGCTACTGTGCTGCATCACCATTTCCTCTTCGAGGGAATACAATGCAAGCTCGAGAAGTAGCAAGAAGAATTTTTGACACCGTTGTCGGGGACACTCACGCCAAGTCAAGTCAAGATTTGATCTCTTGGCAACTTGCCAATTCCTGGCGCCGTTGTCGGGGAGATCTACGCAAAATACATATACCAAGTACCTATCACAAACCCTTATCCTTCGCACTACATTATTTGCTTCTCGTTTTCCTCTCCCCCCACTTCAACCTTGCTGTTTTATTTGCCCTTCTTCTTTCGTGTGTTTTACCGTTCCCTTGCCTCTTGTTTGCTTGTGTGTTGGATTGCCTGTTCGTCTCTATGGCTACCCCTATCAGTGTTGACCCTCACCTTAAGAGGTTGGAGGAGATTGAAAACAATGTTAGAAATTTTATATATGTGCAATTTGAGCACAATGATTTCTTCAGAAATGAGCTTAAAGAACAGAAAAGTTATATGGAGTACATGAATAAAGAGCTTGATGATATGTCTAAGGAATTTTATGGTTTGAAATCTCAGTTTGCTCATCTTGAGAACTTAATAGCCCAAATTTCAGACAAGCAATCCACCTTAGTTAATAAGATGGCTGCTAAACCGGAAGATTTAGAAAATAAAGATGAAGATCTGAAAGTTATTGATGTGTCTCCTATTAGATCCTTGTTTTCTAGTATGAATCTTGATAAAGATGGGACTGGAGATGAGTCTACTTTAGTTAAAAGGCGTCCCAATGATTCGGAGTTTTTAGATCTTGATGCTAAAATTGTTAAAAGTGGGAACGAAGAGACTAAAACTTTGAATAGTGATGAACCACTATTTTGGATTTCAAGGGATTCAATTATGATCATTGCTCTTTAATAGATTGTATTTCCTTGTTGCAATACGTACTAAATTCTCCACATGCTTATAGTCAAAATAAGGCTTTTACCAAACACATAGTTGATGCTTTATTGCAGTCTTATGAGGAAAAACTTGAATTAAAAGTTTCTATCCCTAGAAAGCTTTATGATGAGTGGGAACCTACTATTAAAATTAAAATTAAAGATCATGAATGCTTTTGTGATTTGGGTGCAAGTGTTTCTACAATTCCAAAAACTTTGTGTGATATGTTAGGTTTCCATGAGCTTGATGATTGTTCTTTAAATTTGCATCTTGCGGATTCTACCATTAAGAAACCTATGGGAAGGATTAATGATGTTCTTATTGTTGCCCATAGGAATTATGTGCTCTTAGATTTCATTGTTCCATATATAGATTGTAATCCTTCATGTCCTATTATTCTTGGTAGACCTTTCCTTAGAACGATTGGTGAAATTATTGATATGAAGCAAGGAAATATTATATTCCAATTTCCGTTAAGGAAAGGAATGGAACACTTTCCTAGAAATAAAATCAAATTACCTTATGACTCTATTATGAGAGCCACTTATGGATTGCCTACCAAAGATGGCAATACCTAGATCTATTATTGTATCGTGCCTCGCAAGGGGCATTAAACGATAGCGCTTGTTGGGAGGCAACCCAATTTTATTTTATTTGTTTTTGCTTCTGTTTGGGAATAAATATTGCATATAGCTTCTGTTTAGATGTGGTTTTGTGTTTTAATTAGTGTTTGTGCCAAGTACAACCTTTGGGAAGACTTGTGTGAAGTTTATGTGATCATGCTGTAAAAAGGAGAAACTTTAGCGCTCACGAGATTGGCTATCATTTTTTACTAGAGAGTGCTTTTTAGTTGATTCTTTTTGAAGATGATTAATAGATAAATTCCTAACTTTTACCTATGTATTTCAATTTATTTAGAGTTACAAAAGTATTCGAAAGTTACAGATTACTACAAACTGTTCTGTTTTTGACAGATTCTATTTTTCGTGTGTTGTTTGCTTATTTTGATGAATCTATGCGTAGTATCGGTGGGTTTGAATCATAGAGAAGTTGTAATACAGTAGGTTTAACACCAATATAAACAAAGAATGAGTTCATTACAGTACCCTTGAGTGGTGGTTTGTTTTTTTATACTAAAGGAGCTCACAAGATTTTTGGCTAAGTTTTGTGTTGTGAAGTTTTCAAGTTTTGAGTATGGCTTTGATGGACTATGGAACAAAGAGTGGCAAGAGCCTAAGCTTGGGGATGCCCAAGGCACCCCAAGGTAAAATTCAAGGACAACCAAAAGCCTAAGCTTGGGGATGCCCCGGGAAGGCATCCCCTCTTTCATCTTCGTCTATCGGTAACTATACTTGAGACTATATTTTTATTCACCACATGATATGTGTTTTGCTTGGAGTGTCATGTATGATTTGAGTCTTTGGTTTTTAGTTTGCCACAATAATCCTTGCTGGACACACCTTTTGAGAGAGATATATATTAATTAGAATTTAGTAGAATACTTTATGTGCTTCACTTATATCTTTTGAGCTAGATAGTTTTGCTCTAGTACTTCACTTATATCTTTTAGAGCACGGTGGTGGTTTTATTTTGTAGAAATTATAGATCTCTCATGCTTCACTTATATCTATTTGAGAGTCTTTTAGAACAGCATGGTAATGTGCTTGGGTTATGAAGCTAGTCCTAATATGATAGGCATCCAAGATGGGTATGGTAAAAACTTTCACATAAAGTGCATTGAATACTATGAGAAGTTTGATACTAAATGATTGTTTTGAGATATGAGGATGATAATATTAGAGTCACGCTAGTAGAGTAATTGTGAATTTGAGAAATACTTGTGTTAAGGTTTGGAAGTCCCGTAGCATGCACGTATGGTAACCGTTGTGTGACAAATTTGAAGCATGAGGTATTTCATTCAGTGTCATCCTTTGTGTGGAGGTCGGGATCGCGCGATGGTTAACTCCTACCAACCCTTCCCCTAGGAGCATACGTGTAGTACTTTGTTTTTATGACTTGTAGATTTTTGCAATAAGTATGTGAGTTCTTTATGACTAATGTTGACTCCATGGATTATACGCACTCTCACCCTTCCACCATTGCTAGCCTCTCTTGTACCGCGCAACTTTCGCCGGTACCATACACCCACCATATACCTTCCTCAAAACAGCCACCATACCTACCTATCATGGCTTTTCCATAGCCATTCCGAGATATATTGCCATGCAACTTTCCACCGTTCCATTTGCTATGACACGCTTCATCATTGTCATATTGCCATGCATGATCATGTAGTTGACATCGTATTCGTGGCTAGGCCACCATGCATAATTTTTCATCAATGTCACTCTTGATTCATTGTACATCCTGGTACATCGCCGGAGGCATTCATATAGAGTCATACTTTGTTCTAGTATCGAGTTGTAAAATCGAGTTGTAAATCAATATAAGTGTGATGATCATCATTATAAGAGCGTTGTCCCAAAGAAGAAAAAAAGAAAAAAAAAGAAGGAAATGCCAAAGAAAAAAAGGCCCAAAAATAGAAAAAATGAAAAAAGGGACAATGCTACTATCTTTTTCCACACTTGTGCTTCAAAGTAGCACCATGATCTTCATGATAGAGAGTCTCTTGTTTAGTCACTTTCATATGCTAGTGGGAATTTTCATTATAGAACTTGGCTTGTATATTCCAACGATGGGCTTCCTCAAATGCCCTAGGTCTTCATGAGCAAGCAAGTTGGATGCACACCCACTTAGTTTCTTTTGTTGAGCTTTCATACATTTATAGCTCTAGTGCATCCGTTGCATGGCAATCCCTACTCACTCACATTGATATCTATTGATGGGCATCTCCATAGCCCATTGATACGCCTTGCTGATGTGAGACCATCTTCCTCTTTTGTCTTCTCCACAACCACCACTCTATTCCACATAGTGCTATGTCCATGGCTCACGCTCATATATTGCATGAAAGTTGAAAGAGTTTTAAAAAATTAAAGTATGAAACAAGTGCTTGGCTGAAACCGGGGTTGTGCATGATTGGAATATTTTGTGTGACGAAGATGGAGCATAGCCTAACTATATGATTTGGTAGGGATGAACTTTCTTTGGCCATGTTATTTTCAGAAGACGTGATTGCCTTGTTACTATGCTTGAAGTATTACTATTCTTATGTCAACATAGACTTTTGTCTTGAATCTTTCGGATCTGAACATTCATGCCACAATAAATAAATTACATTAAGAAATATGTTGGTTAGCATTCCACATCAAAAATGTTGTTTTTATCATTTACCTACTCGAGGATGAGCAGGAATTAAGCTTGGGGGTGCTTGATACGTCTCCAACGTATCTATAATTTTTTATTATTCCATGCTATTATATATTCTGTTTTAGATGTTCAATGGGATTTATTATACACTTTTATATTATTTTTGGGACTAACCTACTTACCCAAGGCCTAGTGCAAATTGATGTTTTTTGCCTATTTCAGTGTTTCGCAGAAAAGGAATATCAAACGGAGTCCAATCGGAATGAAACCTTTGGGAGAGATATTTTTGGAACCGTATCTACCAAGAAGACTTGGAGTAGACGCGAGGGAACAAAAGAGGTGGCCACGAGAGTCCAGGGCGCGCCCAGGGGGGCAGGCGCGCCCCCCACCCTCATGGGCCCCCTCTGGCTCCCCCGATGCCCTCCTTCCTCCTATATATATCCACATACCCTGAAAACATCGACGTAACAGAGAAAACCCTAATTCCACCGCCGCAACCTTCTGTTCTAGTGAGATCCCATCTTGGGATTTGTTCTGGAGCTCTGTCGGAGGGGGGATCGATTACGGAATGCTTCTACATCAACACCATAGCCTCACCAATGAGTTGTGAGTAGTTTACCACCGACCTTCGAGTCCATAGTTATCAGCTAGATGACTTCTTCTCTCTTTTTGGATCTCAATACAAAGTTCTCCTCGATCTTCGAGGAGATCTATTCAATGTAATCTTTTTGCGATGTGTTTGCCGAGATCCGATGAATTGTGGGTTTATGATCAAGATTATCTATGAACAGTATTTGATTCTTCTCTGAAATCTTTTATGTATGATTATAATATCCTTGCAAGTCTCTTCGAATTATTGGTTCGGTTTGGCCTACTAGATCTATAATTCTTGCAATGGGAGAAGTGCTTGGCTTTGGGTTCAATCTTGCGGTGTACGGTTCAATCTTGCGGTGTACTTTCCCAGTGACAGTAGGGGCAGCAAGGCACGTATTGTATTGCTGCCATCGAGGATAAAAATATGGGGTTTATATCATTTTTCTTGAGTTTATCCCTCTACATCATGCGTAAAGCGTTACTCTCTTATGAACTTAACACTCTAGATGCATGCTGGATAGCGGTCCATGTGTGGAGTAATAGTAGTAGATGCAGTATCGTTTCGGTCTACTTGTTACGGACGTGATGCCTATATATAATGATCATGCCTAGATATTCTCATAACTATGCACTTTTCCATCAATTGCTCGACAGTAATTTGTTCACCCACCGTAGAATTCTGCTATCATGAGAGAAGCCACTAGTGAAACCTATGGCCCTCTGGTCCGTTTATCATATCACTTTACCTTCAATTTATTTTGCCGTTGCTTATTTAGTTTCTTTACATTCTGTTCTTATACCAAAAATACCAAAAACACTATCCTATCCTATCTATCAGATCTCACTTTCGTAAGTGACCGTAAAGGGATTGTCAACCCCTTATTGTGTTGGTTGCGAAGTCTTATTTGTTTGTGCAGGTGCGAGTGACTCGCGTGTAGTCTCCTACTGGATTGGTACCTTGGTTCTCAAAAACTGAGGGAAATACTTATGCTAATATGCTCCATCACCCTTTCCTCTTCAAGGGAATACAACGAAAGGTTGAGAAATAGCAGCCTACCACGCTCCCGGGAGCCCGCTGCGGAGGGGAACCTGGTCTTGGTGCTCGCATGCCGCAACCTCAGGTGGCGCACGGCCTTGACGGGACGGTGCTGGGAGCGCACGTGCTTCCCCTTGGGCCGCTGCACCACCTGGTAGCTTTCTTCATCTCGCGCGGGCGCCCTGCGCGGTGGGTCGCGCTAGGGGACCTCGCACCTTGGCTCGGGGACGACATCATGCTGGAGAGTAGGAGGAGGCGCACCATGGGCCATGTCGCCCGCTTGAGGTGGCGGGGGAGGCAGCGGGCGAGACAGTGTAGGGACCTCTCCAGCGGCACTAACGAGCTCAGCGATGAGGTCCAGCTAGTCCTCGTAGAGGTCGTTGGTCGAGTGGTAGCGCAGAAGCTCGCGTGCCATGAGCAACGAAGCCTGCGAGTTCTCCAGCGCACGAAGGGCATGGGAGGATGAAGCGGCGGTTGGACTCAGTGACGGGGTGGCGGTGAGGCCATCGCGCCACACGGAAGGTGGCAGCGACGAGTCCTGCTGCTCATGGGTCTCGGGGCCGGTGGTGGCGTTGGCCATGGGTGACGGCGAGCAGCGGGGGATGCCGTCACCGGGAGGTGCTGTCTGAGCGACGCGGGCGGTGAGGACCACCCAGCGCTCAGCACGAACTTGACGAACGTCGGCCATGGGATCGGCGGAACAGCGGCGAATCAACCGATGAGGGAGAGAGGCTTCGACGTGCCCCTACCTGGCGTGCCAAATTGCGGATTCGGGGCTCCGCGGACCCAAGAAGGTTCGAACTCTAGGGCATGTGCGAAGAACTCAACCTCTCTTGATGTAGGGTGGAACCCTATGTGGCCGATCTTTCACGAAATGGAGGGGATCCCACGATGAACACGAAGAACACAAAGGGGAATCACGAGGGAAACACTCAAGAACAAGTCCAATCACACATCCACTAGACAATCAAACACACAAGATCACAATATACATGAAGAACAAAGGGAAAGATACAAGGTAGAGTTCATCTCCTAGAGGAGGTCTTGAATCCGTGAAGGATCTTCCCGTTTAGGGGTCTTGAATCCAAGGTGGATCTTCTCCGTAGAGGGGCCGCGGTCTCTCTCGTGGAGTAGATCCGGGATGGATGAGCAAAGCTCTATCTCACATATGAGCTAAATCAATCCTAACCCTAAAATGGTGGAGGTGGAGGAGTATATATAGTCTAGTACACGAAGGGATAAGTAGATGGGGGGATACATGGGCATCGGGCCCTGTCCATGGGCGCAAGCAGGCGCCGGATGTCCGGCTCGGGGCCGAATGTCCGGGCTCTCAAGAGACGCCGGATGTCCGGGGCGGTCGGCCGGATGTCCGGGCTAGCGGGGCCAAACCTCGGGTGCGGTTCTGTTGCTGGCGCCGGATTTCCGGGTTGAAGGCCGGATGTCCGGGCTGGCGCCGGATGTCCGGCAGCTGTAACTTCAGCCGCTCCGTCTTCTTCCGCCTTCGCTTCCATGCTTCCCTCGCTGATGGCGTAGGTGTTCCTTGGCGCTTGCACTCTTCCTCGTCGTCTGTGAAGCTCCGACGATACCTATGCATGCACACGAGTGGAGTGTCAAGTAGTATACCATCCTCGAAGGGGTCAAGTGGACACGTGTAAAGGAGATGATTCACCTTTTTGTATGAGAAGTAGAGGTCACACGTGTCACTTGCCAAGTAGACTCTTGACATGGTGATGTCCATAGGATGCTCCGCATCATCCCCTCCCCCTTGGGAAAGATCCGACCTCAGATCGAAAACCAAATCACCATGGGAAAGAGATGGCGTCGCCGTGTAGAAGTGGACGATCACAAAGTACTCATCATCTTGAAGCTCAACATGGGCGCTCTCCAATGTCGCACCATCTAGTGATTCCTTCAAAAGGAGCAAAGACAACAAACACTTGGAAAAACAAATGTGGTTAACGTTAGTGCAAAACCAAACATTCAAGAGGTGATTTACCAAACAAGTGTTGTCATCAAGCATAGCATAGGGCGTGACAAAGGGTTGTGGCATGGCATTTACGCACATCAATTGAGCACAATCAAGGTCATCATGGAAACAAGCATGTAAATGTGAGGTAGAGATGCACATATGTGTGACAAGAGAATAAGCATCTACCTCATGGTCATAGCAAGCATGCATAAAGCGCTCCATGAACGGTCTATGGTAGGCATAAGAATCATTCACAACACCAAAGAAAATGAAGTGTCTAAACACAAGGGTCAAGTGCAAGACAATCCAAGCATAATGCGCATAGGGTGTAGTGAAAATCGAGTGGTACTCAACACAATAGAAATAGCAATTGTTCATCATGTGTGAGGCCAACAAGTCAATCATGTGACAAGCAATGGGACATGGCATATGTGAAGAGATGATATTGTTGCAACCAAGCACATGATAGGAGCAAGTAATCCACAAGTCGGATGCAACACACAAGGCATATATATCATGATGCATGGAGATGTGTAAATGGTAAGTCGAATCAAGATCTCTAACATGTGTGCAAAGTGTCATGGTGCAAACAACACAAGTAGTGTGATCCACAATATGCATGCACATGGTTTTTGGTTCCTCGAATGAGAAGGATATCACCTGGAAAACGTGTCCTTGTGCATCCTTCACAATGCCGAAGCACAAGCAAGTGCGATGTAGAAGCGTCGTGGTAGAAAGTGGTTCGCTCTCAAGAGCTCGAATGGTCAACTCACGTGAAGTGGAAGTCGACACGAAGTCCAAGTATCCTACACATGCACACGACAAAACAAATAATGTATGCGCATGGTAGATAAACACATCGTCCATCATGATGGTTCTCTTCTCTTGCACATAACCATTAGAAGCAAAAGTGCATGAATAATATGGTGCAACAATGGCTATATTCATGGCACTAGGCATATGGTGCAAAGAGGTAAGACAAGCATGCTTCACAAGAATTATGTCAAAATCTCCAAATAAATGTGAGAATGCTATGGGGGCAATCTCATTGGCAAGATAAAAATCATGGTTGCGCTCAATGCATGGACAATCGTATAGCATGAGTTTGGCAACATGTGGAGATATATGACAACAAGCAATATCAATCATGTGTAAAGCATGGCAATGGTGGCTATCAACTGCGTGAAAAGAGCATGTATGTATCATGGGTGATGCACGACATGAAGCAAGCATGGTGATCAAATTGTGCAAACTAGTGGAGCGAAGATGCAACACACTAGGAGAAGGTATGGCAATCATGTCATGTGAGCAAATAGTGGATATAGGCAATGCACATGACATATCGCAAGCACGATCACAAATCAAGGTCAAAGCATCATAATAGGCATGGTGTGCAAAGGAATCATGGCAATAACAAGTGATATCTCCACCAAACTTGCAAATACACATACAAGTATGAGAATCAATCATCATGTGTAATGCGAAGCATGGGTCACAAATGCATGGCAAAGGCAAAGGCATTGGCATATCATGCAATGTGAACATGGCAAGAGGGGCATAAGAGATATAATGGACAATAACCCATAACCATGTGAGGGCCATGTAGAAGAGATGCGCGAAGTCTTTGCGCAAAGGGAGCGGTTGGAAGGATAATCCATGGAGTCCCATGTCGTCGTTGCTCTCTAGAGCTCGTTTTGTCAACTCGTGCTCTTGCGAGGTTGACGAGTAATTATGGGGACCTACACAAAAGACACACAAACCAAAGAAATTGTGCGTGTGGTAAATGTACACATCATCCATCATGATTTGTATGTGCATGTGTGAGTTAGCACAAGATAAGCATCGCTCAAAGAAATTTGATTCATGGTATAAGAACATGTCATCCATCATGAATGAATAGTTATTGTGTATAGCATGATGTGGATGCAAATTGAGCATACAAGTATGGGGATCATGCAATGGATGGGATGGATCAAAATCTCCTAAATTGTATGAGGAAACTATGGGGGTCTCCTCATGAGCAATATCGAAAGCATAATATGGAGAAGTGGAACAACATCCAAAACAATGCATGTCGGAAGCTAGGCAATCATGGGATGGCATGTGAAGGATATGATGCAAAGGAAGCATGTCAATATCATCACAAGAAAAACAAATGCCAATAACCATGGGCTTGTCATCTATGCCATAAGTGCAAATTGGGTTTATTTTAATGGCATATGCATAGTCACTATGAAGAGATTGCAAATGTGACATATTGTTGATCTCATGCATAGGATATGACAAGTCAAGCGGGATGTCAAACATGATGTGACCAATAGAATTATCACAAGAAATCCTATGCAACATGGCATCACAACTAATAGACTCCACATGGCAATCATCAAACTCATCATAAATGGGTAAATCATCGCATGGGGAAATCATACTAGCACGAAGCATGGCAATAGGTGGATCAACATCATGCAAGCAATCAATGTCAACATAGTCCACTAGTGGGACGAGATCATCACCTTCACCTTTGTTACCTTTCTCTTTCCACTCATGTGGTGTAGGTGAGGTGGGAAACACCAAATGGTGGTCATCGTCGTCATCTTGATGGAACCATGTGGCGGGTGCATCATATTCCACCATGGCCATCATCTTGTCCATAGGAAGGACGAAGTCGTCGAGGATCGGCGCGTCATCAAATGTGGGACCTAGCACCAAATGAGAAGACACAATAGAGGTAGAGGTCAATTCGTTAGTGTTTAAAGTGGCCTCACAAGACATATCAACTATCTCACTCTCTCTATGTGGTGGCTCACTCACTCCCTCAAGGTAGGTGCACTCAATGTCGCATATGGTGGAGGCACTCATCTCACTCAAGTGGTGGGGGTTGTGGCTCTCCTCACATGGGAATTGGTGCAGCTCATCATATATGGGGCTAGTGGTGAACTCGCTCTCACTCTCAATATGGTGGCACAGGTCACTCAAGTCATCATACATCGCCGTGGTCGAAAGGAAAATCCCATGCTCAACCATCTCGTCATCGTCGTCGTGGATGAAGGCCGAAGATAGCACATCATCACTCTCGCCTCCAAAGATGGAAGCATCATCCTTGCTTGTCACCATGTCGTTCGCCTCCAAAGCTTGGTCCTCGAATGGCTCCGTAGTCGTACTCGTCGCCGCACCGTCTTGAAAAAGAGTCAAAGTGGACTCGGCATCATCAATGCCACAAAGAGGGATGGCGGTGAAGTCGAATTTGGGGGCGTCGTCTTGGAGCTCGTTGGGCTTGGACATCATGGTGGTACTAGCCTCATGCTCACCGTCTTGGAGCTTGGTCTTTGAGAAGTGTGCTTGCAGTGGAGAAGCCTTGGCCTTCTTGAGTTCTTGTTCCGCCTTGAGAGCACCAATGTAGTTGTCGTCGAGGGACTTGTAGTTCTCGAAGAAGATAGTCTTGTAGATGTCGTTGTGCAATCCCATCATGAAGTGGAGCTTCATCGAAATGGGCTCGTCCACGCCGGCTCATCGCAAGGCAATCTTCATGTCCTTGAAGTACTCGTCGATGGACTTGGATCCTTGTATGGTGTTCTCCAATTGGCGTAGAAGATGTTCCGTGTAGGTGGGAGGCACGAACTCTCGCCGCAAAGCTCTCTTCGTCTTGGGCCAATTCACGTTGAAGCTCGTCGAAGGTGTGTGAAGCCACCATGTTGACGCGTTGTCATGGAAGTTTCTTGTGGCGTACTTCACTTGATCTTCGTAGGGAACTTGATGTAGCTTGAGGTAGTCGTCCATCTTGCGCTCCCACTCGAGATACTCCTCGGGGTCTTGAGTCCCATAGAAAGGAATCTCGTGGTCGTTGACGAGGTCGTAGTAGCTCGTGGAAGTCGCGGACTTGAGCTTGGGAAGCTTCTCTTGATCATAATCTTGAGGTGCTTGTGGGCGAAGATGTCGCATATCCAAAGGCGAAGATGCCTTGAAGTCGCTTGGCGAAGATGCCAAGGTACATGGTGAAGTCGTTGAGCGGTTGTTGGTGTTGAGCTCATGACCTTCACGTTCTTGTCGTTGATGGTGTCGATGCCGATGAGATCTTGCCGGAGATGGTAGCTCGGAAGGATGTGCACTTGAGCGTCTTCTCGAAGATGAGGGAGACCTCTTGCGGTTCTTGATGAGGGCTTTGAGCTCCTCCATTTGAGCATTCATGTTGGCGCACAAGTTGTTCATCATGGCATCGAACTTGTCGTTGTTGTTGTAGACCGAAGTAGATGAAATGCTTTTCCTATCCATCACAAGACTCGAGCAAAGGTGAGTAGGAGATGAGATAAACAATACCAAGTTACCTTTTCCGAATGTTGAGGATGTATCCCGTTTCACTCAATGTGAGATGAAAGAATAGTGGAATTGGTACCGGACTTGTTCACTCACACCTATCAAGTAAAGCTTATCGAGTAGCTGATGAGGATAGTGGCACAAAAATTTGATGCAAAATGTTAGCAAGAGTCAATAATGTTGAAAGAGATTCACAAATTCGCAAATGTAACAAGTAGACCAATAGCAATATGTGGCACACGGAAACACACGCATGGATAGATAAATGTGGTTGTGCAACCAAGGGTTGAGCGGAAAATGTGGAATCCACGGAAAATGCTCTTGTCGCACAACACTAGAGAGACGCTAGCCGATTGCTCAATAGGCGGATACGAACTTGTGCACTACCTATATGAGACAAAATGTAGCGACTTCCTATCACGAGTATGCTATGTGTATGATGTTCCGGTGCTTTTAGCACAAGATGATCCAAGATGATCAAGTATGATATGATGCGATGCGATGCTATGTCTCTTGCTTACAAGCTTCTTTGCTTTTCTCCTTTGCTTAAAAGCTTATTCTCTCTTTTTTTTTGTATGGCCACGATGCGAAATGCACAAACCAAGATAGAAATTGTGTATATGCGGGAACAATCTTGTGACACAAGGGATGATATGATGATACCAAGATGATAAGGTATGCATACAATGGAAGGGCGGGTCGATGATCACTAATGTGCACAAGTAACGTTGCCGGCAATACTCAAAGGCTAGTCTCGATAGGCAAGTGACGCAAAATGGGCTAGGGGTTGACAATGCAATTGCAAGGGAATATACAATGATGTCGTCAAAGTTACCGTCCGTGTCGATGATGAGAGGTGGTGCTGTTGATGTAGACCCGTTCCTAATTAGCCGAAACACCTTAGGAAACGGAAAAACCACAACTCAAAATCTCAAGGACAAATATCAAATGGTGGTAGCGGCAATGCCGTGGTGGTTGCGGAAGTGGAATGATGGGCTATTCACGATGTCGGAGTTGAAGTCACGGTCCCTAAGTAGCCGAAACACCTTAGGAGACACAAGCCACAACTCAAACAAGCTCGAACAAAATTGGGTTAAGTTGGGTTGGCTATGTATAATGGGCAATGGGTATGCGGAAGTGGTGGTGGTGGTTGATGAAGAAGCAATTGTCCCTAAGTAGCCTGAACACCTTAGGAGACTCAAATCACTACTCAAGCAACCACAAATGCGGTGAGGAACAAAATGGTTAGGTTGCGGAAGTCGGTGGTGGTTATGCGGATGATATGGTGGAAGCCCTAGGCAAAGATGCCAAAATCCACAAACTATGATGGAGTCAAATGATGATTGTGGTATTATTGTGTTATGGGGGATGTCAAGAGCTTCAAAACGAGCTCAAGAACGTCGAAATCGGAGTTCGGATGAATTAGTTATGGACAAAACGGTGAAACACGGGTGGCTGAAATCCCAGGGGTCGGACATCCGGGGTGGAGCCCGGATTTCCGGGGCCTGATGTAAAGAAACTTGCGCGATTTTGCCCTCCAGGAGCCAGATGTCCGGCCGGGGACCCGGATGTCCGGCCCGATGGCCCGGATGTCCGGCCTATGGCCCAGATGTCCGGCCCGACGATTCCAGATCGGGATTCGGACTTCCAAACTCGTTTGGGGGCGGAATTTGATGATTTTGGGGGCGAAATTTGAGCGATTTCGTGGAGGAAAGATGGGGAAACTTGGGGAAATGCTAGATCCACTTGAAACCAAGCAAATCCATGGATCAAAATCAACAAAATGTCATCAAACCAACAGATCACAAAAAAATTTGGGGCTATTTTTGGTGGGGATTTTCGAAATTGGGGAAGAACACAACAAAATCAAGCTAGAAAACGGTGGGGAGGCTCCAAATTCGTGAGAAACCGTGGCTCATGATACCATATGATGTAGGGTGGAATCCTATGTGGCCGATCTTTCACGAAATGGAGGGGATCCCACGATGAACACGAAGAACACAAAGGGGAATCACGAGGGAAACACTCAAGAACAAGTCCAATCACACATCCACTAGACAATCAAACACACAAGATCACAAGATACATGAAGAACAAAGGGAAAGATACAAGGTAGAGTTCATCTCCTAGAGGAGGTCTTGAATCCGTGAAGGATCTTCCCGTTTAGGGGTCTTGAATCCAAGGTGGATCTTCTCCGTACAGGGGCCGCGGTCTCTCTCGTGGAGTAGATCCGGGATGGATGAGCAAAGCTCTATCTCACATATGAGCTAAATCAATGCTAACCCTAAAATGGTGGAGGTGGAGGAGTATATATAGTCTAGTACACGAAGGGATAAGTAGATGGGGGGATACATGGGCCTCGGGCCCTGTCCATGCACGCAGGCAGGCGCCGGATGTCCGGCTCGGGGCCGGATGTCCGGGCTCTCAAGAGACGCCGGATGTCCGGGGCGGTCGGCCGGATGTCCTGGCTAGCGGGGCCAAACCTCGGGTGCGGTTTTGTTGCTGGCGCCGGATTTCCGGGTTGAAGGCCGGATGTCCGGGCTGGCGCCGGATGTCCGGCAGCTGTAACTTCAGCCGCTCCGTCTTGTTCCGCCTTCGCTTCCATGCTTCCCTCGCTGATGGCGTAGGTGTTCCTTGGCGCTTGCACTCCTCCTCATCGTCTGTGAAGCTCCGACGATACCTATGCATGCACACGAGTGGAGTGTCAAGTAGTATACCATCCTCGAAGGGGTCAAGTGGACACGTGTAAAGGAGATGATTCACCTTTTTGTATGAGAAGTAGAGGTCACACGTGTCACTTGCCAAGTAGACTCTTGACATGGTGATGTCCATAGGATGCTCCGCATCATCTCTTGCCTACTAAGTTGCCGATCTCATGGCCTAGCTCGATGAACATGACAGACAAGGGACAAGGCAGTTTACCCAGATTCGGGCCACCTTGCGGTGTAAGACCCTACTCCTGCTTTGTGCTGGATTGGCCTCTCAGAGGGTTGTGGATGAACTAGTACAAGGGGAAGAACAACCACAGGAAGTCTGTTCTTGGATGAGCATGGGCTAGTGAGGGTTATGTGATTTCGATCCTCGGATCCAGCTCCTACGATGGTGGCTAGGCTGTATTTATATTGGCCTTGTGTCAGGACCCTGATCCTAAGTCACACTGGTCTAACATGTAACACGTCATATCACTTTGCGGCCTCACGCATGGTATCCCCACGGGTGCCACCTTACCTGGCCCGGGACCGTTTGCGCATTTTGGCTCATGTATATGATAGTGTCGCTAGCATTCATATGACAGAGAACCCGGGCCGACATGACTAATCATAAACCCAAGGTGGCACTAACTTACACGGACAGGCATACATGACCCAGCAACAAACGTGTCGGTCATCAATGTATGAACCCAAGTCATAGCAAGCTACAAGAACTTAAGGGAACAACGCGTCACATTTCCCCGAAGGGACAGACACGGGAACGAAGAAGGACACAGGCCGGCAGCCTAAGTGTTCCGGAGTAGTAGCAAGCTACCATGTCTTAGTGGAAGCACTAGGAGACATTTCCCCATAAGAGAGGCTACAAAGACTAAACAACTAGGTTGTCTGATCCCACACATACCAAGCATTTCAATAACATACACACAATATGCTCGATATGTGCAAATACAACATGGCATCACAACAAAACTCTATGAATCAAAGTATTTATTCATTAGGCTCCAAGGAGCCAGTATTACAAACATGGGTCTCATGACCCAACATACAGAGCATACAAGCAACGGAAGCATAACATGTCTAGGTACAGACAACTACAAATGAAAAAGGCTGAGAAGCCTGACTATCTACAAGACCCTCCCAAGGGTACAAGACCGTAGCTGATGTAACAAGCTAAACGTCGAAGTCCATGTAGAACCACTAGTGAGACTGAAGTTTCTCTGCAAAAACATAAATTAAGCAAACGTGAGTACAAATGTACTCAGCAAGACTTACATCAGAACTAGCTACATATGTATCAGTATCAACAAAGGGGTGGTGGAGTTTAAATGCAGCAAGCCAGCCTTGACTTAGTGGCTATCCTGTACTACGACTGCTGGTAACTCTTTTCAGGTGGCGCACATGAGTCAACATATTCACCATATCAATACACCACTATGCATCCGCTCCTGTCTCCCAACGAGAAGGCCATCCATAGCACTCACGCTCATCTTGCCCATTTTAGAGTATCCACTTTCACTTGTCTATGAACTATATAGGCAACCCAGTAGTCGATTACCGCGGACGCGGCTATTCAAATAGATCATATTACCCGGCAGGGGTGTTCTTCTTCACACACACTCTCGCCACTTATCGCCGTTTACACGACATGTACTCGGCAACCTTCAAGGGGAAGCCCGGGGGTGTCGGCCACGACCTGACTAACCACACAAGTCTCTAGTCCGGGTTTATCACCTATTCCGGTTCCATCCGCAAGGAAGTCTGGCCGGGGTTTCTCTCACGGACCCAAACGATGTGTGCAGGGTTCCCGAGACACAGAACGGGCGAATCGGTACACTGGGCCACAGTGTATCTACCGCATCATAGCCCACCCCTAGGGTCAGCGCTACGCACCGCCTCCAACACATATCCTACAAACACCAGAATTTAGATGCAACGATTGGACAGAGATCAAGGCAATTAATAAGTCGAAAGGGTCCATGGGTTTCGGGCCCAATGCATGATAGTAGTTGTTCTTGAATCACAAACATAGAACTCAGTTCCTGAGGATAGCTTCAATGAGATAACCAGCATGTACTCCTACATGGCCTCTCATCGCTACCTTTACCGAATCGTGTTCACACACTTAGCTATCAATAGTAGGACATGTTCACCTCCATTCCAATCCATCCCAGATGAATCAGACCTGACACAACTCTAAGCATATCAGGCATAACAAGAAAGCATGAACGAGTAGGCACAACATGGCTCAAACAACTCCTACTCATTCTAGTGGGTTTCAACTATTTACTATGGCAATGACAGGTCATGCAGAGGAAAAGGGGTTCAGCTACTGCAGCAAGAGCAGTTGAATCGTTGTTGTCCTAATGCAGTAAAAGAAAGCAAGAGCGAGAGAGTGGGATTTTATCGGAATGTTCAATGGGGGTTGCTTTCCTATCACTTCTGAAGATAGCATAACTATTCATCGTCGGAACTACTTCCACTGAGAGGGAACAACACCGGCAAACAGAGAAGGAACACGATCAATGCAATGCAACAATATGACGCATGAATGTGACATGGCAATATGTTGTGATTTGAGCTAATGCAGCTAGCAAAAATTTAAATGAAGTTGGTTTGAATCAAGGATTCAAATTTAAACTCCATATGTGATTGTTTAAATGCCATCTTATTGATTTGACCTGATCAACAGGCATAAGTTATTCAGACATGCATGAACATCTCTTTAACAGATTATTTGGATTTTTCTGATCATTTTTCATATATAAATTATTTCATTTGGAGTTACGTTTGAATTTCTATGAATTTTGGAAATTGTAGCAACTTTCTGAAAATTCATAAATCCTTTTAGATTTATTTTAAATTCCGGAAAATCTTTACTACATCAGCATGACGTCACTATGATGTCAGCAGGTCAACAGGCGCGGTCAAGGTCAAACCTGACGTGCGGGGTCCGCACTCAGTGACACAGGGACTAATCCCGGTCAAACCCGACGATGGCTTGGTTTGACCCTGTGTCTGGGCCCACTGTTAGTGGCTATGAGGTGGCTAATTAGGGGGGTTAGTCCTAATGACCGTGCCACGTCGGCTATAGCCGGAGTTTGGCCGGCGGCGACCAAATCCGCGGTGGCAACTCGACGGACCTACGCTACAGGCGGAGGATGGATGTGCGGAGACCACCAGGGCAAAGCCCGGGCTCGGCCGCATCTAGGGGAGGCAACGGAACGACGCGGGGTGGTCGGAGATCACCGGAATGGAGCTCGCAGCGGGGCCGGAGTTTGGGTGATTGCGGGGTTGGCACTACGGTGCACGAGAGGGCGAGTGAGTGTGTCTGTGTTTGACGCCTGGGGGCTTCCTGAGCACGGTGAGGTGCTCCGTTGTGAGCTTGCGCGGCTATGGCCACGGCTACGCCATGGCCGACGGCGAGAAGCACTTGGCCGCTGTGGGAAACGGAACTAGGGGACGTGCATGAGCACAAGAGAAGAGGGGAAAGGAAGAGGGGCTCACAGCAAATGCAGAGGGCGTCAAAACGGGCTCGGGGAAGGGTTGGAGCAGGTGGGGCAGCAAAGTTGATCTCGTCGTCGGGAGGTTGAAGACGAGCTCGGTAAGGACCTTTGGGGGATTTCGGCGAGGCTTGGCTCGGTGAGGGGGTGTAGGACGAAGTGGCGAAGTGGCGAAGCATCAGGGCGCGTTGGCGAGCCGAGGCAGTGACGGTGGCCGCGGTGATAGCGAGTGACGGCGACGGAGGCGTTCGGGCGGGGTGCGGGCAGTGAGGGAGAGGGCGAGGGGGAAGAAATGGACGGGTTGGCTTCATCAGGACGACAGTTGTGAGGTGTTTCGCGGCGTCGCGCTGGCCTCGGGCGGCCAGGCAGGTAGGTGGCGTGGCATGCGGGGAGCGAGCCCGCGTCGGGCACGCGCCCTGTCCACTGGCTAGAGGAAGGGGAATATTGGCAGCGCTAGGTGGGTTGGGCCGGTACAGTGCCCGGACAGTAAGTGGGCTGCAGGTTTGCTTT